>CM064908.1:33117090-34317090 GCA_032727855.1 Quercus ilex subsp. ballota
AGGATGAAAGAGTGTGAGATGAGTGTTTGTATTTTGTGAGAAATGAAAAAAGAAAACAAGCATAAAGGACCCTTGTTGACCGGCCAAGAGAGTGAGGTGTAAGGTGATATTTGTGTGGTGGGGAAGTGAGTGGGGTAGGTGGGCACGTGTGAAAGCAAATAAAAATTTGACCATAGCGTTTTTTAGTGGGCTGGGCTGTTACACATAAATACATGAAGTTTTACAGTTTCTTTTTATTGAAAAAAAAAAAATCAACTTGAACTTTAATTTTTTATTGTGTTCATAGTATTACTCTATTAAAAAGAAAATTTTCTTAACACTTTAGTTTTATTATGCATGTTGCATTACTCTATTAACAATTAACTAAACTCAAAAAAAAAAAAATTTTGGTTGCATTTTTGTAGTTTCAACAACATTATTTTTGTTGTTACTCAACTTATTGATTTATGTAATTGTCCAATTGCCTTTACTCTTTTATTTATTAACTAGCCATATCATTTTCGAAGTGCCAGTCACAGACTTTGTCTTTTAAAAATCTCTCTCTCTCTATCTCTCTCTTTATGCCTAGAGAAGTATGAAGCTCTTACCTCCACTCTCGAATCGTGGGCGGAAAGGGAGACGTTCTAGAACATGACAATAAGTTCTTGAATTCTATGGGTTCTCAAGCAAAGAATGAAGAACTTTGTTTAAGGAGATTCTTAAAGTCCCTCACCAACCATGCATATAATTGGTATGCAACACTTAAGCCCGGTTCCATCGCCATGTGGGACAATATTGATGGAAATTTAGACCCCTTAAAACAACCAGATTGGTTAGCCTAGTTAATTAGCCAAGTTGTTACTTAGTCAAATTATGCAATTCTAGGTTAAACCAATCAAATAATCATATCAAAAGTATAAAGCAGCAGAATAATAAAAGACACAATGATATGTTTACCCAGGAAACCACACAGTAAAAACCTGAGGAGGATTTGACCCACCGATTCTCAAGGCAAACCTGAATCCACTATGAAAGAATCGAAGTTCATACAAAAGGACTACAAGCTCCCCGCTTGACTTCCTAATGCTACCCACCAGTAGAACTTACTGACACGACCACGTGCGAGCCCCGAATCCACGGACTCCTTCTTTCTTGAATTCTTCAGCAAATACAAGCACCCACGCTTGTTATTCTTTAAGCTCCAATGGCAGCAACCTTGTTGATCATCAAGATGTAGATAATAAATCTACCTTGAAAACCCTAAGTTTATGTGAAGGAAAGCTCCTCAAGGATCTCACAAGAGATTCACATAAACCGCAATATGAGCAACAAAGACTTAGAGAGGTTTGGGTACAAAACCATAAAAATAAAAGGAGGCACAAAAGGCACTCTAATCTCTCTCTCCAAAAGTCTTAAAAACGTTCTAGGGGTTTTCCTTATATATAGGAGTGTTTTACTTGATCCCCAAGACGTTTAAATAGAGTTTGGGCTGAACTGGAACTCTGCAGAAAAATAAATCTGTACGTGGTTCGATCGATCGAGTCTAATTTTCGATCGATCAAGCCTTACAGATTTAGTCCAATAAATCTGCAATCACTCGATTCCAGTTTTACAAATAAACATACTTTGAGCAAGCCTAAACAAGACTAAACAACCTGTTTTGATCATGGTTTGCCAACAATACATATTAGGGTTCTAAATACATAAGTTCCCTAACTCTTTAGAACCTAACAAATATGATTGAAAGTTTCTACTTAATTTTTTTTTTGTCCCCATGAAAGAGAAAAAGATCAACATATCACTCTTTATGACACCAAGCAAAAGCCTTCCAAAAAGACTTCTTGATTGCATCCATCAACTCAAATATACCGCTCTTGGTTGCTATGAGCAGTATGAAAGGCACAAATCTCCATCAACAACATGCTACATGATTATCATGCATAGTTGGAAAATCTTGATATCCCTTCGATTTGCTTCGCAACTCCTAAATGCCAACAAGACAGCTACATCAGTAAAATCATTTATCGCTAGAGAGCCCTAAAAAGAGCACTCTACAAGCTTCCATCATCTCCAGCAGTAAACTAGTGATTAGAATCAAGTAAAAAGAGACAATGAAAGTGAAAAAGTAAGCTATCTTCCTATTCTATGCACTGATGAGGAGATGAATGCAATTTTTGATGGATGCCTATAGGGTGCTTAAGCATACAAGCCTAACCAAGCAAGAGCCCACTTCTAAAGACAAGCAAGATCCATTACATTGTCGCCTTCATCAACATGTGAATCACCGGATCTAAAAGCACTTCGAAATATATTTTATAGAGAGGTCACAAGCGGAACCATTGACCTCACACAAGGGTAAGAGGTCCAGCAAAATCCATTGTCATAACACTATGAGTGAATGTCATGTCAACAGTAGGCATTCATGCTGGGAATGATGTCCAAAACCTTGATGATGCTGCTAGCAGCTACCTCTACTCTTCAACGAGGCCTTATTTTATTCAAACAACTGAGGCTCGAAGAGGAGTCAAGGAGAGTAGCACCAAAAGCCTCAATATCATTTATTGTTGAATTTGGTACACTCTCCCACACCGCTGGAGCTCATGCTGGCCAAACTTTCCTATTGGTCTTGCACGCTTATTACTTAAGCCAATATGAAGGGGTCCAAGAGTATACCTTTGGCAGTATATAGAGCTAGTTCTTGAGGTTGGTCCTATTATTGCACTTACAAGATTCCATGTGATCTATTCAACCATGGCCTACCATGTCTTGCTTGGATCACCATGGCCTCCTCAAATTTAAGCTCGTATCACCATTGACATGCAAAAGGGAGACTCAATGGTAAGCCTATACACATCCCAGCTAAGCTCACTCCATTTAAGCCATTCGAAGCTTACTATAATGAAACTAGCCTCTGTGATGAACTTACCTCATATGGGGTAGATTCTATCTCAAGCTCTTTGGAACTCCATTGCCAAATTGAAGGGACATCAAGGACGATCTCGAAATAAGTTTGAAAGCAATTTTGATCAAAACCAAAATAAAAGAAAGTATGAGGAAGCATCCAGCTACGAATCACAGCCCACAATTTGAATAAATCTAGCTACAAAATGGTAGCATATATATTATGGCTCACGACAATACTTGGGGCTTAGTTGCCTCAAACAAAAGGTTTCTAGACCAAATGAAGCTAGTACAAACTTACGGTTGTATCCAGAAGAGAAAACATCTAATGGAAGAAGAATTCTTCTCTAGCGTGTAAGGTTGAATTTATCAACCAACTTGTTGGCTTTATTCCGTGCCAATTTGCTTGTAATTTAGAACTTAATAACCCTGTATTTAGGTGGGAAACTTGTAAGGGTAGTGAGTGAGAGAGTGTGAAGAAATGCTCAAGATTGTGCAAAGAAACAGAGGCTCGCGACTGGATCTCGCGGGTGACTCATGGCTTGCAAGTCGCCAGAAGTTGCACACATGCCAAGCATGCCAGAAGCTGAAGAGTCACGCCAGCTATTGCACTACAGGACAAAAGTCCCAGACTGGCCAGGCCGTTAGCTCGCGGCTTGAACTCACGAGTCAACCCAGTTGCGAGGTTAAGTCGCTAGAATGCCCTGTTTGGGAAAAACTAACGTTTCACATTTTATTCTCATCCTAGTATAAATACCCCTCATTCCCACGAAATGTAGAGAGCTTCTAGAGAGAATTTTGAGAGAGAAATCCTAGAGAAAAACAAGATTGTCTCATTCCCAATCTTCATCTAAGTGACTCTTCAAATTCCTCTACTCTCTTCCTCTCTATTGATAGATCCTTGAGAGGTCATTGACCAAATCCTTTTCTCATCACACCCACGTCTGTGAGAAGGTTCATTTGGTGCTAAGGGAAGTAGTTTGGAAGGAACCAATATCCATTGGTTGATGCTATGGTTTAGTAGCGAAATTCGGTAAGCTAGAAAAGAAAAAGGTTCAGCGCAACCTCGTTGGAGCAGGAAGTTTGGAGGGCTTAAGTACCTGGGTAGATTAGGCTTGGAGGGTCTATTGCTATTCATATATCCCAACTACATTTTCTAGTGGATTATTGACCGCTTGGAGGGCTGCGGAGAGGTTTTACGCCGAGGGCTTCGGTTTCCTCTTCGATAACACATCGCATGTTGTCCTTGTGTTTGCATCTCTCTTCCCTTTATCTTTACCATTTAATTACTGCTGTGATTGTGATTATTTATGGTTTAGATTGTTTATCAATTCTGGTATAAGCTTGTTATCATTTGCCGCACATACATTGTTTGATATAAAGCTTGAATTGGTAATTTTGTAATTGGCGGTCTAAACGTTCATAGTGTTTTCAACGCTATTCGAACTTTCACAACGGTATAGTTGAACCATTTAAGGAACCTACAGTAGTACCTGACGTACCTTCTCCATCTAAAAAAAAGTACATTGACATCTTTGCTTAGGAGTACAACATGATGCTCAGTTCAGATCCTAACTTGGCGATACATGATCTCAATGTCAAACCATAAGGACTCTTCATCGTTGTACTCATGTTGTTGTGTTGCTAGACTACCATTAGTTCACTAATACACGGTTGGAGCCATGAACTTTCAAGATAAGTCATCACATCACTATCTTTAAATTTGTATTGAATATATGTTACTCTATTATCATTATATCATTCAATACAAATTATTTTAATATTATATCACATACATCATTCAATCAAAACTATCATGTTAAATATATATTAATTTATCTCAATCTTTATTGCAACCATTGGTCAAAATTATAATATAAAAAAATATTATTTATTTCAATCATCATCATGATTCATAACAATGGGCTTTGTCTATTTTGTAGGCATAAAACCCATGAGAATTTTCCATCCCAATATAGAAGCCTGAATCTTCTAAGAAACTCAATAACTCCTTGCTGCTGGAATCATCGATCTTGTTCCAATCTATAAAAGAAAGTTTTTTTTCTGAATCATCAGCTGAACCAAGCAGATTGGAGGTCATCAAAGAAGCTTTATTATCACCATCAAGGCCGTGGCAACCCCACACATATTCAAGGCCATGGTAACCCCATGCACCTTAAAGCCATGGTGACCCCATGCATCATATTACTAAAATCATCAAATTCACATGTACCGTATCATTGGAACCTTTGGAATCTGTAGCATCATCAAGGATGTCAACTACCTCACACTTGGGGGCTTTGATCTAAAAGGCCCAATCAATCAGACATCCCGGCACCCGGAGACCTTTATCTTGTGAGGGAGATTTACGATAGTGACTATTACTGTCTAGCCATGGTAGAAGGTAGAAATCTCACGGAACCTATCAATGGCGAATGGTTGGAGTTGTATCATACTTAACTCAATCATCACATTCCAATAAACTACCTCGAAAATAACTAGTAAGCATTATCTTTTGCCTTAAACCAACTATGAGTATTTCAAGATTTTTTTCTTACATCGATATTTATATTTCGATCGATGACCTTTTACAATTTGATATCTCCAAAATAAACTATCATGATTCCGACAAGTTATTTTCACAAAATAAAATGTATAACTTCCATTACCGTATTTTGGCTTAAGTGGATCAATTTTTTAATGATCAAAACATATTTCAAACTTATAAATATTCAAATTTGATAACAGCCTCTATAGCTGGACCTCTTCAAAATAAAATGGTCACGTGATTTCAAAAATAGATATTGCCTCCGTAACCATACTTTGATTTTTTGAGCCCAAGAATAGTAATCAAAATATCTTGACAAAAAAAAAAATATGGCTAAGTTAAATATAGCCTATAAGGTTGAACCAATTTCAAGTCATTTCATTAAATACAACATATATGACTGGACTAATTTTCAAAACATAACATAGAATACAACATTTATGGTAGTATAAGCTTACAACATACTTCACATTACATAGTGATTACGTTACATTACATCACAATATATCACAAAAGCAAAATTTTGAAAACTACGCATAAGAAAATATAAAGATCTACTCCAACAACGCCATTGCCAAAGGTCTAGAGAAGAAGCACCGTTGGAAGACAAAAACCACATCATTTCATCCCTTTGATCAAAGGATGAAGTTCAGCCGTCATTGATGCAATATTCTCCTCAGATCAGCTGTCTTCATCATCACAAATAGTTCATGATTCAGTAGCACAACAAATATGACATAGCAACTTACGGTTAGAACAACAGTCCTCTCATACCAACACCAATCTCGCATTCAACCATGAGGCCAGGATGATTTTTTTTTACAATATCTTCATACACTTGAAGGTCAATCTTTTCAAGAGCAACATCAGCAAAAACAATCTCTCCAACCGCAACAGCATCTGCAAGGCCTTTGTTAATTGTCTTTATATCTTTAGCAACAAAACCTAAAGTGAAAATGCATTAGTAGTAGATATACATGGTGAGAAAGAGGAAAGGGGCATAAAATTACCAAAGTCTGTATTTGTATCCTCAAATCCATCATCATGCTTCCTTGACTATGTCTTATCATTATCACCAAGCTGCTGAAACCATAAGGGTAGAAAAACGCAAGGCCATGAATGAAGACAAGGGATAGAAGAAAAAAGAAAGAAAGGTTGTAAGAAGATAAGGAGTTCTTGAAGAAACCTCTCCCATAGGTTCATAAATCCTCATCCGACCAGCAATAGTCTTCCTCTAAATTGCTTCATCATCACAATTGGACTAATGGAACCAATAGTTGGGTTAACAAAAGTATCAGTTGGATCTAAATAACCATCATCTAAGGGTATAGATTTATCACGGCTAGAATTCTCACTAGATCAGACTTGGGGACTTCCACCACAATGTTATCCTTTTAATCCACTCGTTAGGATGTCTCCTCCATGAACCAAACAACTATTAAATTTAGCATCTCTAGATTCCAGCGGCACTTCAGATCATGGTATGCCTTTTGATAGCGGAACAACATCACATCCCCAAAGATATTGGCTTCAGTACGGGATCTGAAAAACAGGTTTTTAGCAATCTCTCAACTAGATCATCCATTAATGGGCCCACAAAGACTCATAAATTGAATGGCGGCTAACAGAAGCTGTTACTGCTAGATACAAAACATTAGTAGCGACTGGAGCCCGTGCAATTTTGTGACTAGAATATCTCTTCATAGCACCCACTTCAGAGGTGCACTAATTGGATTATCCTTCTTAATTACTA
This sequence comes from Quercus ilex subsp. ballota, assembly GCA_032727855.1. Classification (NCBI taxonomy): domain Eukaryota; kingdom Viridiplantae; phylum Streptophyta; class Magnoliopsida; order Fagales; family Fagaceae; genus Quercus; species Quercus ilex. The sequence continues at coordinate 33,124,272 of CM064908.1, forward strand.
TTGAAGGGCTCATATCATCTTGCTAGCGGCTCCAATTCCACCAACAACTAAATTCTCTTTATCAACTACAAATGCAAAAGAAAAAATCAATCAAGAAGAGTTGAATCAGAAAAGGAGGATGGAAGAAGTTTGGAATGAGATAAAAAGGTTCTCTTAGTCTTAGAAAAGAGGAAGAAGCTCTCTCTTTCAAGCTCACAATCTCTCTCTCTCTCTTTCAACCCATGCAACACAAGCTTATGGACTCATTCAAACTCACATGTGTGACAAAAGGTAGGCTGATCACACATTGTGGTGGAATTTATGAATTATCTATTCTCAAAACCCATGGCAATCATCTTATAAAAACCCATGGAAAGTTATGATTATTTATCTTAGACCCATGACATTTATTTATAAACTCATGTTCACTATCTATCTTACATCACAACATTCATAATATTTATTTCCAAAACTCATGGTAATTATTCATCCTACATGCCCATTATGATTATCTATAGAAAAACTCATGAGAATATCACATTATTCCATTATAGTGGTTGTTACCATATTTATTTATAACCCATGGATATTGCCTCTCTTTAAAACCCATGGTAAATATTATTCTCAAGAAAATATTGGAGGTCATTATTTAAGAAGCCCCAAAGAAAATATCATTTATAAAGTAATCCATAGCAAAAATTATGAGAAACTATACAAGTTGTTATTTAAAACCCATGGAAATTGATACCCAAAACCTATCATAAATATTTATTAAAGTTCATGGATTTCATTTTATTTCTACTAACAACTAAAGCCCATGTGGAATAAAAATCCATGGTAGCTTTGTCCATTTTGTAGGGCTCACAATGAGAAAGTAAAATGATAGGCTCAAGTGAAAAGAACCACCAAGTTAGAGGCCCACCAAAATACTTAGCCCTTATGGCCAAGCCCAAGATGAAATTTCAGCCAAAACAGCCCATGTGTGCAAACTGACCTCGCTGGAGAACTCCATTCAGTTCTGCCTTCCGCTAGAGGTCACCTCAAGAAACAACCAAGCTCCCAAACCGAATTAGGAGCTGGCCACCTATCCCACTATCAACTCTTTCGTGAACAATACTGGAGACTGACACCTAAAGGCTAATGGGCAATAAATACCCTTCTTCCCCAAGTTTTGGTCGCAACTCAAGGAAGCCATAACCAAGACCTCTAAGCTCATGAAATCCTCAACCAAATAGTTTATTTTATTACTAAAAATGTATGTAATTGGTTTATGAACCAAGCCCATGAATCCTAAAGGGGAAAATTTGGGAACATGTAGTTTGGAAGGCATAAAGGGATCTCCAGCAGAACCCTCTGAAGTGGACTTAAACTTTGACACCTGGCTTAGGGTGTTAAATCCTACTTCCTAGGGTCCAAATCTCAGTTACAGCACTAGGATTCCTCCTTAATACCTGCCTTAATCCCATTGGCTGAACACAATATCAGAATTCTTAGCATTTAATGCAAGATTATGTTGATTTTTAAATATGTGCGACATTGCCCAAAGAAGCAAAACAACCCTAAAAGCAAATGTCCCATTTTAGGACAAATTCTAGGATAATTAAGTTTGTTGTTCTGCCCTTGATCAGTCCTACGTTTTTGGACTTTTGCTAATCAATCCCTTAAGCTTCACTATAAAAGGGAACCACCATCAACTCGTGAAGGACAACAAATCTTATCATAAAATTCCCCACCCATCATGCTATTTACAGCCAATAAGTTAGTCCCTTAGTTCAGAAACTAGCCTTTAGTCCATAAATGTCCATATACATTTACCCATAAACATCACATTCCATCTTCTTAGAAAATCCCAGCACCTTAAAATAGACACCAACTCCCTCTGAAATTTCTGATTTTCTTGCCACTTTGCTTGTGGTTTAGCTCTCCCTAAGCTCATAAATCATTCCCGTTAGCCCACACTCACTTAGCTTTAGACATTCCCTTTCTTTTTCTGCATATTCACAGCCCATAAATGCTTCCGAATCAGTCACAAACAACTCTTTACCCATTAAAGCCTTAGCTTTAACATTAACTCTTGTTAGGATTAGTGCCCTTAAATCCTATTGTATGATGCTATATATGACATTATGTAAGACTTAATGTTATAATTAATAAAGTTATTTTATTAGTATCTAAAATAATGGTAATATGAATATTTGAAAATTATCATATAGTCTACGAGATGCATAGTATGTGATTTAGTCACAAAAGATATAAATCATAAGTTCTTTGTAAACTCAGGATTTTGGTACATAGTCGGTGATGAAATTAGGCATTTCATCTGCGAAGACTATAATACATCAACTAAGATGATTTTCCTTGATTATGGAAGTGGAGACTTCTAGTTGATATGTTGATATGTTTTAAGAGTTAAGACATATTGAACTGGACTGCTATGAGATTTATTATTCTTTTAACGACTGTCAAATGAATAATAAATCTTACGTCTATTTTCATGAACTCTTAATCTTGAGAGAATAATGGACCTGATCATGAAGTGTTGGTTGCTTTGATATGTTGGGTAGCCACATTTAGTGTTGATGGAACATATATTCTCAAGATGGAATTCATAGTCTCTTAACGGAGATATAAAATATTCACTTGTGATAAGTTTAATGGGTTTGGTTATTCAGAATTTTAGGCCTAACTACTTTAGTAAGGAGTTACTAAAGTATATATTTATGGAATTAGATTTCATAAATATATGATGAATAACTCAAATGATTAAACTAGGTACTCAAGAATTAAGATGTAGTAATCTTCAAAGTGGCAGTCTATATTTATGATTTTGTATTACTACGAATATTTTATGAAGGGGTTGTATGTATATTAAAGTCCTGGGATATAATTTATTAATAAGGCCTAGAGTGCAATTATATTTATATAGCGGTATTAAATATAATTAATGGTAACTTTGGACTTGTCAAGAGTTGATAGAAAAGTCCAAGGCCCATTGGAGCTAGTATCTTATTTGTTTCATTTTGGTCCCACTCCGAGCCATATACTAAAGCCCAATTGGAATGGCCCAAAAGGCTAGTCCAATTAGATAATCAGTTATAAGGAGAGAAACATGCAGAATTTTGAAAGTGAATGAAATGGTTTGTATGTGAGTTTGGAACACTTTACTATTCTCCCTTGAGCACATACATATAAATTGATTGAGAGACCACATTTCTTGGGCACAAGTGGAATTGGAGTGAAGATTAAAAGTGTACCCAAGTACTTCTAATCTTTGGCTTTTGAATTTCACCGCACCAAGGTACACTCTCTTGTTCTTATATTCTGAAATTTATATAGTACATGTTATCAATTGCGAATGAAGTAGATCTGTTCATTTTCCATTGCATATGTTTTGTATGCGATTTAAACAAGTGTTTTTCCAACAACTCTATCATACCACCACAAGCTTACATACCCACTCACTCAAAACAGCCTATACTACCTCAATCATGCCACACATATATATTCCCCAAGAATTTTTGTTCAACATTTGCTGCACTGAGCTAGAATCTCTCTCTCCTTTCATTCCATCCTATTTCTTCCTCTTTTACTTGTAATTATGAAGCCTTCAATCCTTATTTATTGTTATTGTGATGAAAACCATAATGTTTTGGATACTATGGAAGTTTTCCCTTATGTTGACTTAATAATAATAAGGAAAACATATGATTTTTACCGCTGGAGGTCCGTCATTTTCACTACTGGACCATTTTTTCTCTTGTGTACTTGTTATAATGGGCCCACTTTTATATTAACCAACTAAGGAGGAAATGCATAATTTTTACTATGCAAATACATTTATTGATTTCCAAACATCTACCGTTGGACGTTTCTCTTGCTTACCACTAGACTATTATTTAAGCACTTGTTGTGGTGGGTCATCCTTTGTTCTAGCTTATCTTTGTAGAAGGTATTTTTGGGGCCTTATTATAATATTTGTTGGATGCAACCTAGACTTTGAGCAAAATGGGCCTTTCACACTTCACCGATAGTCTTTGGGCCATGTTCCAAGCCTAAAGTCATGTCTCAATTTTGACTCCCCTAGCATCATGCGGGCGACGAAAAATGCCCCCAACATCATTTATTTCCAAATAGACAAAAAGTGTAATGTTTTCAAAAAGTGTAGCGAATATGCTCTTGCAATTTTGTTTTGGTTTTTGAGTAGCTGTTTGGTTATTTTATTTTGGCCATATGAGGAATGCACAATGCTTCGAAGGTTGTTGTTGGATAAATTGTCGCAAAACGATGTTTTGAGTTTAAAATGAGCATTTGTAAAAAAAAAAGCTATATAAGGAGTTGCTGTTGTAAGATAGAGTTTTGAGGAAAAACGTACTTTTAGGCTCCCAAAACATCTAACCAAATGGACCATTCGTTGTTGGACTAATACATCTTTCACAAAAAGTTTTGTAGTTCTATTTTAAAGATCAATGAATAGTGACCTTTTTTTATTTGAATTCTACCAAAGAAATGCTTGCTATATTTTACTTGAAATTTCTAAATGTTATATGAAATTGATACTTCTCTTTAAGGAGATGAATGAATAACCAGCCAAGGAAAGACAAAACATAGTCTTGAGATAGAGAAGATTGTTAAACCATTCAAAAGGAGTTGATTAGGATAAATATTTAATACTCACAAACAAGGGGTTAATAGCACAAAAAACTTAAAAGGTCTGCACTAGCAATTTGATATCATTTATTTTCAAAAGATTACCTTAAATTTTTGTTTCTAAAAAAAAAAAAAAAAATGTTATAGGCATTGCACTTATATACGTAAAGAAAACAAAAATTTGCTACAATTTTTTTTTTTTTTTTTTTAAGGGGAATTTGCTATGAATCTATACTTATGTAATATTTAAATTTAAAATAACATGTAAAATGTGAATGGATTTGGAGATGTACAATTTGTTTTTCTTTTTATATTCTTCAAGATGTTCAATTAGTACTAATTATGCCAATTTTTTATTTAAAAAAAACTAAAATGTAAATTGCAAACACTAAGTTTGACTAAAATTTATTTCAGTTTTCTAACTTTACTTTCATTCAAGTGAGGTCTTTAAGTGTGCGTTTGGCAATACTTATTTTTGTCAACATATTTTACTATTCAACTTATTTTTGCTACTATTCCTGGGCCCCAGTGCACTTTTTGGTACTATTCATGGATTCTACGGTACTATTTCAGCTAACTTTTACCTTTAGCTACAGTACTTTCAACAAAAAGTTTTCAGTTTCAGCAAAATAAGCGGATCCCAAACAGACCCTAACTCTCATATTTATTCGATTTAGGTATTTTGTCCATTTTCGTTAACTAATGAAAAAGGATTTATAAAAAAAAAGAAATTTACATAAAAATCTATAAAATATTTTATTTAATTTTATAGATTTTTTCAAGTGAGAATAATTTTTTAATGGCAATTTTCAATTAAATTGGATGGAAGGCCAAAATTATATAAATTTGAAAGACTCAATTGAAAGAAAGTAAAATTAAATAATTGAAATGAATTTCAGTCAAAATTAGAGGGTGTAATTTGCACTTTAATATTAAAAGATATCTCTTTTAATAACATTTTCTTCCAAAATGTAAAACAATATTACAACTATGAGATTCAAATTGGAATGGCTAAAGTACCCCTTTCATATATATATATATATATATATATATATTATAGTCGCTAACCCGTGCAATGCACAGGGACATTTGATAAAAACTATTTAAAATTTCATTTTGCTTAAAGTTATGATCACTTGGAAAAAAGAAAAAGAAAATATACTTAAGAGATTACTACTACTAACAAAGCAAATTTGTTGCTTCTTTCAATCTTATGCTTGCAAATACTTGAATTAACTGCTTTCTAATAAAGAAAATACATTTGGTGAGACCATGGACCTTATCCACCCACCCCTAAAAGTTCTTATATAGAAATCTCACAAAAGTAGATAAAGTGTAGGCAACACTCAAAATTTATAAAGTAACAGATGAGCTATATCAATGGATATACCAACATAGTATCACATTTAACGTCCCAAGTCTCAAGTGTAGCAAGTTCTCAAAATGCAAAAATGGCATTTGTCTTTCTAGGATATTTATTAGAATTAAAAAATAAAATCAATCTTAAAATTTTTAGACAATATCGTTTTCTTTCTACATCAAATTAAAACTAACAAATAAGAAGTATAATAAGAAATGATTACATAAATAGTCATCTTTGGCTTTGGTCCTTCATCAATTGCCTTGGAAGCAACAACTTCTTCTCAATTTATGTCTTTAGCATTTGCTTCAATAATTTTTTTTTTTTTGCTATGTACCTTTGACAACATGGGCATCACATCCCTGCCCTGGGATCCAATGTCAAAAAAATTTTGCCTAAGGTCAAATGTAGTCATAGCATAACTTACAATAGTCAATTAGTTTTGAATGCTAGGTGTACCTTCCATTCATCCATATGGAAGGAGGAATTTCCATTTGAGTAAGAATTTTTTTCGGATTGAGAAAATGATATATTTCTATCAAAACTGAAAATCCAACGAAAAAAAAAAAAAAAAAAACTAAATTGCTGGTCTTCTAATGAGAGTAAGAATGAGAAAAGAAGGTACCCATATATATTGGTGGTGACAGTTGGGTAGGCCTTGAAATTGCTTCATTTCATGGTGTCAGCATTAAGCTCAAGGATCCAAAACCACAAACACAATCAAAATTGATAGTAAAATTGGTCTTCCAAATTAGAATCCAACAAATAAAAATAAAGCTATGAACTGTAGAATTATAAAACAGAGAGGTATGAGTTACAGAAAATTATGGGGTGAACAAAAGCGTAATTAGAATAAACATTATATATTAGAACAAAAGGCATAATTAGAATAAATATAACAGCCCATCCTTATGTGCTTTTATTTCTTAAGCATAATTAGAATATACATAATAGCAAATTGTATGATTTCGTTCCTTTTGGTTAGCACAAGCTGGCTGCTCCCATAAACAAATACAAATCCATCGTACAATTATTTGTGCATAAGAAAAATATTTTTCTTATACATACAAATCAAAAAGTGATGCTCTTCTCAGCTATATCATAAAATTGTTCATCACAAGTTGAAGTATGCAATTTTAGGATTTAATGGAACTCACTGCAATATAATATAGGCTGAATCTTGTTTCTTCGTAGCCACAATACCCATGATAGCATGCTAGTGAGTTTGCATGTTTTTTGGTCCCTATCCCAAGCCCAATCCATGAGATTAGCGAAAGAAGGCTCGCTGTTGAACACACATTCCATCGTGTCATGCTACCAGACCGACTATATTTTGGAACAGCCCCAGACGGCAGGAAGAGCATCTTCCACCTCGACCCCATAGAATTAGCTACACCTACAACCTTGTGCTTGAAAAAAGTTGAGCAAGTTGTCTACAATCCATTCATAGCCCTTAAAACAATTTGGGTGCAAGATAACGCTACCTTGGTTGGGATTTCAAACGGTGTTATTTGGTAAGTTTCAATTTTCAGTGAGACTTTTTGTCAAACATGTGGTGTGCATGTTCTAAATGGGAATGAAAAGAATATTTTACAGCATGAATACACCCAAAAAAATGCCACACTACAATTGAACATTGACAAAAGTGAAGAAAAAACTTCAAAATGATCCATAACAAAAATTGAGCTGGTTTCAAATTTTACTGTACCATTTAGTTTGGGTTGACCATGCAATATCTCGCTAAAAAGTGAAATCCATTTGCTTTCCAAAAGCAATTAAATGTCTTCAAAAAAAATGGTGGAAAAAAAGGGGGCCAGCTTTTTCAAATTAAACTATATCATATCCAGCAAATTTAATCAAACAATTAATAGGAACATAAATTTATAATATGAAGAGGAAAGAAAACCTTGAATTTGTTGTACGACCGCTGGTCATTAGAGGACTCGTACTCAGCCTTGCAGGAAATTAGACGAATCCCATCTTGTAGTTTTTGAATTGTTCAAACTAGTTATTCAAATATCTATTTCTATCACCAACAAAGCCCATCATTAGAATTCCTCTACCTACCCAAATAAATAAACAACACAATAGAAATTCTGTTTGTTTCAAAGTTTTTTACTTTGCTTCTATAGTTTTGATCAAAATTATATCTTTTTTATCATGGTAAAAAAAATCATAGAAAATACCTAAAAAAATCAAAGCAAAATTGACATCCTTACATAGATAAGCAATGTTCATGCCATTGTCTCTGTAATTGGGTCATAGCAGAACAAATAGCTGAGATTATATTATAATATCATAGATTAGAGGGGGTTTTGACTAAATAGTTAAAGTATTGGAGAGGTTTGTAATCTTTAAGAGTCATAAGGAATATAAGGAAGACATGGGTTGCAGTCTTGCAGTTTAAGGTCTAATGTGATGGTTGTGATAGTGATGTAGGGAAGAAAGGGGTTGCAAATTTAGGAATAGAAGGGAGAGATCGAAGGTTTAACGTAAAAGAACAGAATATGACCTTAGAAGTTATTGTGGACTTTTCTTGTCGTAATAAGAGAAGGAATTGCTTGCCCCTTGAGTAATTCATATTGCAAATCCGTAAAGAAAAGGAATTATTTCCTAAATAATTCTTATTGCAAATATGACTAAATAGTCTAAATTTGTAGTGGGATTTGTTTCAAGGTTGTCATAGGAAATAGAAAATAAGGCATATAGAGAGGGAGAGAAGGTAGAAGAAAAAGAGGAGGAAGAATGAATAAGTAAATTTTACGGAACGGTGCAAAATTGGTAACTACCTAGTGGAATGGTGCAACTGAACACCAACAGTAGTAAAAATTGTACTCAAACGGTTTGCTTAGATAGCCAAATGAATAGACACATTTTTCTGTGTTTTTAAATATAGAGGTGGCACAAATATATGTAGCCACATGGCACAATAAGGAGAGGTCAACAAAAAATAAATGTTTCGACTATTAGTTATTACTAATAACTAACCTGTGCATTGTATGAGGAAGTTTGATAAAAACTATTTAAAATTTCACTTTGCTTAAAGTTATGATCACTTGGAAAAAGGAAAAAAGAAAATATACTTAAGAGATTTCTACTACTAACAAAGCAAACCTGTTGTTTCTTTCAATCTCATGCTTGCAAATACTTGAATTAACTGCTTACTAATAAAGAAAATATATATTGTGAGACCAAGAACCTTATCCACCCACCCTAAAAGTTCTTATATAGAAATCTCACAAAAATAGATAAAACGTAGGGAACACTCAAAATTTATAAAGCAACATATGAACTATATCAATGAATATACCAACATAGTATCACATTTAACGTCCCAAGTAGTCTCAAGTGCAACAAGTTCATCATTGGTTGTTCATTCAAATTAGCAAAATGCAAAAATGCCATTTGTCTTTCTTGGATATTTATTAGAAATAAAAAATAAAATCAATCTTAAAATTTGTAGACAATAACATTTTCTTTCTACATCAAATTAAAAATGACAAATAAGAAGTATAATAAGGAATGGTTACATAAGTAGTCATCTTTGGCTGTGGTCCTTCATCAATTGCCTTGGAAGCAACAACAACTTCTCAATTTATGTCTTTAGCATCTGCTTCAATAGCATTTTTTTTTTTTTTTGCTATGTACCTTCGACAACATGGGCATCACATCCCTGCCCTGGGATCCAATGTCAAAACAATTTTGCCTAAGGTCAAATGTAGTCGTAGCATAACTTGCAATAGTCAATTAGTTTTGAATGCTAGGTGTACCTTCCATTCATCCATATAGGAGGAATTTCCATTTAAGTAAGAATTTTTTTTGGATTGAGAAAATGATATATATCTGTCAAAACTAAAAATCCAATGAAAAATAAAAAACTAAATTTCTGGTCTTCCAAAGAGAGTAAGAATGAGAATAGAAGGTACCCATATATATTGGTGGTGACAGTTGGGCAGGCCTTGAAATTGCTTCATTTCATTGTGTCAGCATTAAGCTCAAGGATCCAAAACCACAAACACAATCAAAATTGACAGTAAAATTGGTCTTCCAAATTAGAACCCAACAAATAAAAATAAAGCTATGAACTGTAGAATTATAAAACAAAGAGGTATGAGTTACAGACAATTATGGGGTGAACAAAAGCATGATTAGAATAAACATTGTATATTAGAACAAAAGGCATTATTAAAATAAATATAACAGCCCATCCTTAGGTTCTTTTATTTCTTAAGCATAATTAGAATATACATAACAGCAAATTGTATGATTTCATTCCTTTTGGTTAGCACAAGCTGCCTACTCCCTTAAACAAATACAATCCATCTTACAATTATTTGTGCATAAGACAAAATTCTATACATACAAATAAAAAATTGATGCTATTCTCAACTATATCATAAAATTGTTCATCACAAGTTCAAGTATGCAATTTTAAGATTTGATGGAACTCACTATTGCATAATATAGACTGAATCTTGTTTCTTCGTTGCCATAGTACCCATGATAGCATGGTAGTGAGTTCGCATGGTTTTTCCCTATCACAAGCCCAATCCATGAGTTTAGCCAAAGAAGGCTAGCTATTGAACACACATTCCATCATGTCATGCTGCTAGACAGACTAAATTTTGGAACACCCCAGACAGTAGGAAGAGCATCTTCCACCTCGACCCCACAGAATCAGCTACACCTACAGCCTTTTGCTTGAAAAAAGTTGAGCAAGTTGGCTACAATCCATTCACAGCTACATGTGGTTATTTGGTAAGTTTCAATTTTGATTGTGATTTTTTTGTCAAACATGCTACATGTGGTGTACATGTACTAAATAGGAATGAAAAGAATATTTTATAGCATGAATACACCTAAAACAAAGGCCACACTAACATTGAACATTGTCAAAACTGAAGAAAAAACTTAAAAAATGATCCATAACGAAAATTGAACTAGTTTCAAATTTCACTGTACCGTTTAGCTTGGGTTGACCATGCAATATCTCGCTAAAAAGCAAAATCCATTTGCTTTCCAAAAGCAACTAAACATCTTCAAAAAACAATGGTGGAAAAAAAAGGGGCCAGCCTTTTCAAATTACACTATATCATATACAGCAAATTTAATCAAACAATTAACAGGAACATAAATCTATAATATGAATAGGAAAGAAAACCTTGAATTTGTTATGCGACCGCTAGTCATTGGAGGACTCACCCTGAGGAAATAAGAGGAATCCCATCTTGTAGTTTTTGAATTGTTCAAAATGTTTATTCAAATATCTATTTCTATCACCAACAAAGACCACCATCAGAATTCCTCTACCTACCTAAATAAATAAATAAAGCAATAGAAATTCTTTTTGTTTCAAGTACCACAACATGATTGCAACAAATATTTTCATCATTTTTAACAATAGGTTCAGCAATCAAACACTTGGCATGCATCTTAAGAGATTCATTTTCACATTTTAGATCATCAACAAGTTTGTTAGACAAAACAAGTTTAGCATCCAAGTCCATATTCAAACACTCAAACTCTTTCAGCTTTTCAAGAGAATTTTTAGCAAGCTTCTTATACTTTTCAACCAATTTATTGGATTCATTGAGCTTAGCAATCAAATCACCCTTTTCACAATGAAACTTGCTCAAATTCTTATGAAACTTCTTAGCCTCTTTCTTCACGAGTTTGATGTTAGGAATATCAACAACACCTAATGATTCGTGTAACATGTCATCACAATCAAGAGGATTAACACTTATAGAGGCATTTTCACAAACACATGACATGTTACACACACAAACATCCATAGAAGCATACAAAGCATTATCCATGGCAAACAACCCAAGGGGTCAAAGATCACACTTAGGTAATGAAACCAAAACAAGTGTACCCGCTCTGATACCAATTGAAAGCTCAAAATTAAAACACAAGGGGTGTTTAGACCCCCAATTAAAATATATGACTAGATTGCTTTTACTCTAACTTATCTAAGTGTGGAAACAAGAGTAAATGGAGCGCAATCAACCAATACTACTCGAGTGCATAAACATGAAAATCAAACAACAAAAGTAAAGCACAAGAGTAAGGGAAGAGAGATGCAAACACAAGATAACATGACGATGTGTTATCAAAGAGGAAACCGAAAAACTCGTCGAAAAACCTCTCCATTACCCTCCAAGCGATAAATCGATCCACTAGACAATCAGTTGGGATACATGAATAGTAAGAGACCCTCCAAGCCAAATCGACCCAATGTACCTAAGCCCTTTAAGTTCCTACCCCAACAAGGCTTCTCGGAACTGTGTCTTGTCTAGCTTTCCAGATCCCGCAATACACCCAATTGCATCCACCAAGCCTCACCAGCTTCTTTTATCAAATCCCCAAAGCTTCCCAAGCTCCAAAACACTCTCCACACTCTGAATAGGTGTGGGTTGTGTTTGGGTACAAATCTCCTCTCAAGGTATGACAATGGGAGAGGGAATAGTAGCTCTCTCTCTAAAAGATGGGCATGTGTATTGTTGAAAACCTATCTAGGGTTTTTCTCTCTGAATGGCCTCCTTTACATTTGTGGGTAATGGGGGTATATATAGTATGGGTGAAGGGTAAGAAAGTCACACTTAAAAATCCTCCAGGCAGAGAGTTTCACGGGTATCTCCCGAGAAGGCATTCCTCGCGAAATACTTGCGAAATTGACAGCCTGGCACAACTCTTCAGCTTCCAGTCATGTGCTTCTCACATGCCCTTTTCACGGGAATCCTTCTCATGAACTAGTCGCGAAATGCACTGATCTTCATTTAAGCTTGAGTCTTTACCAACTTAATACTAAAACCAATACAAAAAAATCCCACAAAATACAAGGAACAAAATTAAAGCAATTACAACACTTTTTGTCATGGAATAAAGCCAAGATAAAACGCAGTTGTAAATCACAACTTTACCATCTCCCCTTTGGTTATTCTGTGACAAAACACCCTATAACAGACTCTAAACTTAAACGTGAGTTTGGGAACAATGGCAAAACTCACTCACGCCTAAATCTAGAAGCTATGATGAACTTGGAACATCTATACTTGTAACCTAAAACACTTGCACAAAACGTATTAGACACTCAAGGTAAATCAAGTGATAAAAGGATAAGTATAATGTAACAAGTAAACATGCTATAAAACATATGAGAAACTTGATCAAACACATAACAGTCATATGGAAATGACTACAATGATCATATAGCAAAGCAAATGATCATCCGAGCATGCAACCAATAAAGCACAATATCATAAGGATAAATGCATGTCCAATACATAAGCATGATGCGATGAGAGCAACAAAGCATAGCTACTAAACATAACTCAAAGCACCGTAAAACAACGAGAAAGCAAGCATAAAGTAAAACAAAAACAAAACAAGTTTCTCTCATAAAAAGATGTCTTCTCCCTCTTGGGATATGCATATCCTTTACGGTTTTCTCCCCCTACGAATGTGCACGAGGTAGAATTTCTCCCCTAAGAATGTGCACATGAGTCATATAGAAATGACAAAACACACCGGTATAATCTCTCCCCTTTTTTTGTCACGAATAGACAAATTAACCAAGAGGAAGGAGGGAAAGAAAAGAAGATATGAACAAGGGTAAAAGATGATGCATGGGTGGTGCAAGATGAATGAGAAAATGAAGCTTAAACAAAAGATAAAACATCTTAAAAAATTGCTAAGGATAATGGAACATGATATAGACCTAGGCATGACATAGACACAAGAGCATGTTATATGTGCTAAAAGTGTCTAAAAAGACTTAACTAGCATGAGTGAGTGCAACACATGTCAAGTGTTAGATTGTGTGCAGCAAAGGTGCATCTAGTGTGCATGTGAGATGCATGATCAATGCATGAGCAAGCACTGACGGGGCAAAGTGTATCAAACACATAGCCAATGATTAAAACATGATAAACATGAATAATTATGGTGATCCCCAAAGTTTGGTACTCATCGGAGTCCAAAACAACGAGAAAATGTCATTTGGGCAATTTATCAAACACTTAGAGTGCACATACTACATATGTATGTTAAACAATGCATGAACATATGAAAATCTTGCCTAAATACATGTTACTTTTGCCACACAGGGCCAACATCCAAAGCAAATCAACATTTAAAACAAAGCCCACTAAAAAAGATTGACAAAAATTAAGTTTTCCAAATCCCATTAGAAAAAATCCCAACTTTGAACATAAAATCGCCAAAAACATAATTTAAGGATCAAAATCAATGAAATGAGTTAAAGATTGAATGTTCAAATAGCGTCGAAAACACTATGAACGTTTAGACCCACAATTACAAATTACCAATTCAAGCTTATTATCAAACAATTAATGTGCAGAACATGAACATAAGCTAAACACAGAATTGATAAAAAATCTAACCCAATTATAATAACATCCACAGCAGAAAATAAAAGGCAAAGATAAGGGAAGAGAGATGCAAACACAAGGACAACACGCGATGTGTTATCGAAGAGGAAACCCAAGCCTTTGGCGTAAAACCTCTCCGCCACCCTCCAAGCGGTCAATAATCCACTAGAAAATGTAGTTGGGATACATGAACAGCAATAGACCCTCCAGGCCTAATCTGCCCAGTACCTAAGCCCTCCAAGCTTCCTGCTCCAACGAGGTTGCGCCGAACCTTTTTCTTCTCTAGCTTACCGGATTCTGCTATAACCCATAGCATCAACCAATAACCATTGGTCCCTTCCAAACTGCTTCCCTTAGCACCAAAAGACCTTCTCACAGACGTGGGTGTAGTGAGAAAAAGGATTTGGTCAAGAACCACTCAAGGATGTATCAATGGAGAGGAAGAGAGTAGAGGAATTTGAAGAGTCTCTTAGTGAAGATTGGGGATGAGGTAATCTTGTTTTTCCCTAGGGTTTCTCTCTCAAAATTCTCTTTGGAGGCTCTCTACATTTCATGGGTATAAGGGTCTATATATGGTGGTATGTGTTTGGAATACGAAGAGACAGTTTTTCCCAAACAGGGCAAGTTGGCGGCTTGGACTCGCGACTTGTCTAAGTCGCAAGTTCAAGCCGCGAGATAACAGCCTGGATAGCCTGAAACTTTTGTCCTATAGTGCGACAGCTGGCGTGACCCTTCACTTCCCCGCATGCTTCTCACGTGTGCTGCAGTTTGGCGGCTTGCAAGTCGCGAGTCAGCCGCGAGTCCCTGCTTCTTTGCACATTGTTAAGCAATTCTTCACACTCTCTCATACACTACCCTTACATGAATCCCACATAAATACAGGGTTACTAAGTTCTAAATTACAAGCAAATTGACACGGAATAAGGCCAACAAAATGGTTGATAAAATTCAACCTTACAAAGATTACCTTAGAGATGTTAATTGAATGAAAAACAATTGAATTTAGTTGGGTTTTGATGTAGAAACATTAAAATAGGGGTTTGGGAGAGGATGGAAGAAGTTTAAAACAAATGACCCATGAAATGCCCTTTAAAAGCTAATTTGAAAATTTTAGCATCCAGCAAAATTTCGCTGGTATTTCACTGGTGAGCCTTACTCTTGAAACAAATGCGAAATAGTCATGAAACTATCTGTCCAAAACTAAAACACTTGAGAATTGGACCCTTTAACTCGTGACTGAACTTACACATGAAATAAGTCGGGAAAACACCTAGAAAATATGTTTTTCACACAAAAATAACTTGAAAATTTTTGAAAAACATGGGTGATACAAATCACTTCCAAAAGCAAACAAGAAGAACAAAATCTTTTTAGTTTGATCCACATATGGTTGAGCACACACACATCACATTTGATCAAGTACAATCACACAAATGAAATAAGCATTTGTTGAACAAAAGTCTTGTGTGTTGTGGGTGAGTATCAAATGTGGAATAGTCATTAGACCAGAGTGAAGCTTCAATGATCAATTCAATCAATTCATACACAATCGGTACTAAGTCAAGTGGTTTATCTCAATTATAGAAATGAACATATATGACCCCCCACAAGAAAATGATTACAAGACTTAGAAGCTTTTCATTTGGTTTCTATACAAATCATAACATTTGATCATTTTTGAATAGTACATCTCATTTTGAGATCGGTGCTTGAAATTTTTTATATTTCAATATTGAGAATAAGCCTTTGGCTTTTTAAGCACCATACATTTCAATTAAAAAGTCGCTTTCCCTTTTTCCTAGTCAAATATTGGTATGTGCAACGGTTTTTGCAGTTCATTATCTCTTTTCATTTTGAGATTTACATTTGTTGAACTCTTTAAGCAAAAACATAAAAATAAAGTGGGAAGAGATATAGGCACAAGTCTATACAAGCATCAATACCATCAAGACTATTGACCAATCATTCATGACACTACGCCATTAGTACAAAGGTACTAGGCCAAACTCACGTGAGATATGTGCTTAAACATATACAATCAAAGCTGGACTTAATGAAAGCTAGTGGCAATGATAAAAGTTGCTACCATACGGAGGAGTGAATGTTGCCAATAGATAAAGAAGAAATCTTCGTCCTTTTTTTATTTTTTATTTTATTTTTAAGTGTTGAACACAATTAGTCCTATCCATCTCTTCCTTGGAACCAATCATCATAAATATCCAGATCTGGGTCATGATTGTCATAATAAGGGTCATTGTTTATGAAATGATGGCCAGCTAGCAAAGGATTTGGTAGTTCCCAAGCATCAACATGTGGCAATTGCTGGTGATAAACTTTTGGAGTACTTGGACCTGAGTCATTTGGGTTTTGAATTCCTATGTTGAGAGTTTTTGTCCACTTGAGTGCTTTCTGGTAGCATGACCAAGAGGAGTTCACATGCACATGGAGAGAATTATTTGGATTAGTGAGCCAATGGACTTCTGGCGGGTGAAAAATTCCTTCTGCTTAAACATCATTTTTTGAATTAACCTTGACAATCATGGATCCTGCAATAATTCTATGTCCAAATCTTGGATGAACTTTAGTGGTATATCGTTTCCACTCTCCATTATGAGCATCATTTTTGAGGATTTCAAACCAAAATTTTTCAAAATATCTATTATTATTTGGGAAAAGTAGCTTGTAAAATCTTGGTTCAAAATGGATGTACAAGTAATACTCATTAAGCAGATACCACATGTAAAGGTAATGGAAAGTCTAATTGGATATCCAAAAGGCAAAAGGTGTTTTCCATGGCTGGTCAGGGTCAGGATAGATGGCAAGAAAATGGTTGTAAGGTTGTTTAAGGTAATCATGGAGGATTCTAATGATTCTTTTGGATCTGGCTTCAAGGGTTAAGGTTTTTATGTGGTCTTTTAAATCTGAGGGAAGGCTTTCTATTATATTAGTTATGGAATATGAATGTGAGGATGAGGATGGATCTGTGATAGGGTATACACATAAAGGTGAAGAAAATTACTGTGGTATTAATAGTTGGGGATTTTCTAGAAAGATAGTCAGTAATCAAATTATCTTTTCCTTTGATATGCCTGACTTGGAAAGACCATTGTGAAAACCAATTTGACCATATGGGCAGTTGAGGATGAGGGAGCATCTTTCTTTTGAACTAAAGCATTTTTGGAAAGGAAGACATGTCCATTTCGACTAGAAAATTATGCCCAAGGAGATGAAATTGGAATTTTTCAATTCCATTATTTACTGCAAGTATTTCTTTAAATGTGGAATGATAATGGAGCTTTGAGGTCTTGAATGCACCACTTTTATATCCACAAATATTCCTCTTTCCATCAGTTTCTTTAAAAAGAGCTGTTGTCCAGTATTCATCACTAGCATCTGTTTGTAGTACTCGCTTGCCTGGTCTTGGAATTTGCAATGGAGGAAGCTTTTCTGCCAATTTTTTCAATTGCTGGACTGCTTCCGTGTGGGTTGAATCCCATTCTAGGGGGTTCTTCTTCAAGAGTTAAGCTAGACAATTTTTGTTCTTGGAAATCTTTGGTATAAAATTAGACATATAATTAACAATTCCAAGAAACTGTCGTATTTATTTAGCAGTAGAAAGCTTGTTTGGAAACTCTTTAAGAGATGTAGCAATATGTGGCTGTAGAGTCTACTTTCCATCTGAGATAGTTATCCCCAAAAACTCTATTGATGTTTGCCCAATGACCATTTTTTTCCCTGAGAGCATGGTTCCTTAGGATTTCACTAAATTATAAAATTCAACGAGCACTTTTCCATGGGAATCTGCATCTTTTGAGAAGAGAAGAATATCAACTACATAGATCAATGCATTTGCCAAGAGAGGTTGAAACAAGGACACCATTGCTTTTTGGAACTGAGATGGAGCATTTTTTAGTTCGAAGGGCATAACCATCCACTAGTAATGATGATCTGGGATACAAAATGTTGTTTTGTATTTGTCTTCCGGATGGATTCCTAGCTACTAAAATCCTGCTTTAAGATCAAACTTCGAGAACACTTTTGCATTTGAAAGATGCTTGAAAAGAGCACTTTTGTTTGGCAAAGGAAACTTATCATCTACTAGAAAATGATTGAGATCTTGGTAGTTGATTATCAGTCAGAGTTTTCCTCGAATTTGCTCAGCATGCTTGTTAACAAAAAAGGCTTCACAAGCCCACGTGGAAGAAGTGGGTTCAATGAGTCCTTCGGTGAGGAGTGTGGAAATCTCTTGTTCGGCTAGAGCTAAATGTTCTGGATTCATTCCTTTGTGGCTAGCTTTTGTAGGATTGACATCTTTATTCTTTTTAAAAGGAAGGTGTATGAAAAAGTTTGGATTCATGCACAAGGGATTTTGATTTTTTTTGTAAGAACTTAGAATGACTATTTTCACAACAATCATTAATAATCTGGAATCTTAGGGAATCATAAGGATCAACAACAAACAAGTGAGGAACTTGGGTCCCAGTAAGAAGATATTGTTTATGTGAAAGTCTTTTTGATGACCATCTAAGGCTAGGTATTTGGTGAAGGATATCAAAGCCTATAAGAAGGTCTCTACCAATGAGAGGTGATCCAAGGACTTGATGTTTTATGATGAGCGTTGGGAAAATTCTGATGAGTATGGGTTTGCCTTTTGTGTGTGTGTGTGTGTGTGATTGGGAATGTTTCTCCATTTGCTGCACGGGACATCTGGGAATGAGGTAACTAGATTTCTTCAGGTAATATTTTGGGATGAATGATTGTTGTTGCTTCTCTGGTATTAAAAAGGGCAATGATAGGGATAGGTCTAGAATATGAGTCAAGTAGAATGTGTACTTGGCAATAGGAATGGGCCTTACCAAAGAGAGTAAAGCAGGCTGAGAAGTATAGATGGTTTGAATTTTTGGATTTGAGGCCACTTGTAATACCCAAGGAAAAAAAAAAGGATTTAAAAGGATGGGTATTTAAGTAAATTTTGTGGGGTCAATTTTATAATTTATAATTATAAGGGAGTTTATAGAAAATAAGGTTGAAACCCTAGTTATAAATATAAGTTTATTAAGTCAACGTATATGGAGAGATATTTTGAGAGAAGAGCCTACCCAAAAGACTGAAGTAAAGAATGATTGACTATGTCCTGAGGTAAGAGTTTAAGAATCTCTTTCTTGTCAAATCTAAGTATTATTTAGAATTAAGGTATTTTTTTTTAGTGAGTATCTCGGCCAACAGTGTGACTTTCTTTAGACATGGCCGCATGGGTTTATTTTGCATAATTTTCTTAAAGGAATAGTACCAGATTGATGGAGTTAGAAAAAAAAAAAAAATGAAGAAGAAGAAGAAAAAGGAGAAGAAGAAACGCTTGACGAAAAGAAGGAACACCAACTTCTTTAAGAGTTATTATTATTTGTTTATTGATTTGGTAGAGGAAGAATAGTGCTTTCATAAAAGCTTGTGTCTGAGCTAGATTTGTGTGATTTGTCCTCATGCCCAAAGAAAGCTAGAGGCGGCAGTGGCATATATATATATATAAATCCATAGAATAAGTCCCTTGTCATAGCAACGCTAGCTTCCTTCTAATATTATTGTTATTATTATTATTAATATTATATTATTATTATTATTATTATTATTATTATTAGTTCATTGGTTTGGTAACTGAGGCGTATGGGGAAGTCAGCAAGTGATCATGGAACATGGTCTAGGTGATGCTTTTGACCCTATATGACAATATGTATCCTAGGATTTATTAGAGGCAGTAGAGGATATATACAAGCACTTTTACTTTGAGATAATAAAAAGAAATTATTGGATATTTCTAGTAGTTGCTCTGCTGGCCGGATACTGTTATAAGTCATTATTAAATTATTTGATTATTGAGTAAATGGTACTTGTAAAATTATTTTAGGTGATGATATCTAAGGATTTTTAGAAGAAGTGTTAGGGTGAAGTTTCTTTTGGTATGACTTTTGGAGGTAAGTAACCTTATCCTAATTGGTTTTATTTTGCGTAATTTAACTACTGAAAATTGTTTAGAGTTGTACAATTTTATTTCTATTGTATTACTGATTTCAAGTAAAGAATTATCACAAATATATCTGATCACTGAATATATGATGTATTTTATTTAATTGTTTTTAGCTATACTGATTCAAAGTAAAGAATAAAAAAATTTTCACAATTATATATGAGCATTGAATATAAGATTTTTTTTATTTGATTTTTTTTTAGCTATATTGATTTAAAGTAAATAATATAGAAATATCACAAATATATTTAAGATTGAATATATGATTATATATATGTATTTGAATAAGATATATTTTATGGACAATTTGACTATGAATTGATTCTGATACCCAAACTAATGGGGGTTATTCATTGGTATTCTGATACCCAAGCCAATGGGGTTATTCATTGGTACTCTGATACCCAGCCAATGGGTTTATTCATTGGTACTCTGATACCCAGTCAATGGAGGTTATTCATTGGTACTCTGATGCCCAGTCACGGGGATATAGTGTGACCATAGTCATAAGATTGTTAAGAATATGAACTACATTTGAATATTTAACTATTTTGAGTCATTAAAACTGCTTATGCATTTTTGGAACCTATTGTAAGTTATAGATTTGATATATGGAAAACTAATTGCTTTTTAAACCATCTATGATATATTTGTAAGATTAAAGTGTGTGATCTATTTCCAACTTATTATTTTAAGACTATGATACTACTTTAGTTATTTTTTGAAAACCCATAGTATATTATAACTGTTGAAAACTTATATTACATCTTATTACTTTACAGATTTATTGCTTGGTAGAACTTATTAGGATTTTGGTTACTTATTGAGTTGTCAACTCA
Organism: Quercus ilex subsp. ballota; assembly: GCA_032727855.1. Classification (NCBI taxonomy): domain Eukaryota; kingdom Viridiplantae; phylum Streptophyta; class Magnoliopsida; order Fagales; family Fagaceae; genus Quercus; species Quercus ilex. The sequence continues at coordinate 33,145,515 of CM064908.1, forward strand.
CCCCCTTTTTCTCTTCCATTTTCAGATTGTGAAGAATAGAAAGTTTTGGGAGTTTTGATGTTCTGTTGTGAGCAGGAAAGGAAGCTTAATGATTTTGGGATTGGATGGTCTTCTAATAGTTTTATATTTATTGGTCAATTGGCATTATGTACAAGAGGTTTGGATTTTGTTCCTATGAAATTATTAGAGATCTATTCATAAAGAAATTGTTGAGGAATTTTGGATTTATTTGATTTAACTTTTGAGGTTAATTTTTAGTTGCTAAGAGGGCCTTGCACACTTGTAGGGTGCTTACTTTATAAGCGTGCGGCAGTTGTCACGTGCCAATCTATATAGTTGGGTTCGAGGTGTGACAATTTTAATGGTATCAGAGCCAGGTTATGATCTTATAGATTTATGCTAGGTTTTGATTTCAAATGAAATCTACGCCCTAGGCATTACAATTCTAGTTATTGTTTATGAAGGTTATTAGGTCATAGAAAGTGTTCTTTTGATGACTTGATGAGAAGTGTAAGTGAGGTTCCATCATATGATGATTTTTAGGTCATATTTGAAGCATTTGATATTTATGTCTCTTGGGTTATGCCTACATGACTTATAAAACAAAAAGGAGGATTTTAATTGATATACTTCTATGATCTTATACTAGTATTACGTGGGTGTATTTTGTTCTTGAAAATTTTGTAATTGATCGGATTGGTTATTAAAACTTCTTCTTATTAAAAGGAAAAGAGAGTGAGAAAGGAACAAGCAAAGGAAATCTTCCTGCTGTTTCGTGACTGATCTTTTGAAAACTCATTTGGTAGTTTTGCCTAATATAGTCGACCTACCTAAGGTTAGTTTAATCTGTAGGAGATTCTCAGAGGTTTAATTATTGAATTATAGTTTACTATATGCTATATTCAGAATTTGGAGTGCTTGATCATTATTAGGGAATTGACTATTGCAGAACTTTAATTAGGGGTTAAGGTTTGATGTTAGAGCTACGATTCCTTGATTTTAGTTTATATGGAGTTAGCAAATTAATGGAAAGTTCATAGTGTGAAGGGAAAATCAATTTGTGGTTATTGTAGTTCACATTATATTATATGTTATTATATAAATTCTGAGGGTGTTTAAAGAATTCAGCAATATATTGGTGGACTTCCTTGGATAATGTTAAGGACCAACCTTCTTTTGGATCATTGTCCTTGTTAGTGTTGACCTACATGGATTACCATAGCCTAATTTATGTGTGAGGCAGTCCCTAAATGTTTTTGAGACATGTTCTGTTACTTAGAAGCTTGAGGTCCTAATTTTTTTTTCTATGGACTTGGAGGATTGTTTTATATCCTGGGGAATAAGATTTGATGCCAAAAATGAAATTCTTTGAATTTTAACTAATAAGAGTTAATGGATTGGCTCAATTAAAAATAAGGTGGATACAACACAAGAACGTGACAGTATTGAATTGGACAAGTGAACCATAATTTTAATTGGATATTGAAGGTTTTGGGATGGCAAGAGAGTTTATTTTGAAAGACTATTACAATTTGAATTATAGTCAGTGGTGGTACATTTGTTTTATATTGACAATTGGTTAATAATTAAAAAGTTGCATTGTACTCTAAGTTCTAGGTTGCGAGGACAACATTATTTGCTAGTAAAAAAAAAGGGAGTTTGAGATACTTAATGGACTATTCCCTTCTAGTCGATGTATACTTAGAGACTTGTTTTCATAATAGGCAATGTAATTATAAGGAACCCATCTCTTCAATGAGTTCCAACCCAAGTATCATCTAGAGGTTAAAGGTGAATAAATGTTAATTATTTGTGAAGATAATTTATGATTAAGATAGACGTTTGTGAGAGTGCTTTTTTTCTTAGCATACAGGCCCAAGTAGAGACAAGGATTCCAAGCCCAAATACTTGTTGTTTTGGTGGACTGGGCTTGGTTCACCGCAGCTAAATAGGGCTGATTATGAATCAAGTTGTGCGCAAGTCACATAAAGCTCCTCAAGATGAAAAATACAATTCCTCCTAAGCAATAAAATACCATTATAAGTGTTTTAGCCTTGTAAAATGACCATTTACTCTTACGAAATAAGTAAAATAAGTGTTCATAATATTCACAATGAGAAGAAGATTGAAATAGAGTATTTAAGGCTTATCTTTTATTGTATAAATATTTAAAAGAGTTCCTTCACTTGGTACCCCGGGCCGTACTGTCATGGGATCCCGGGGATACTGTCTTGGGATCCCAAGGCGTACTAGGCCTGTAAGAACCCAGATTGCTGGTTCTCTGAACTATATGATCTTTTTCCATGTTTATTATGCAATAGAGTTTTGTCCTTTCCCTTTACCTCTATGAGTGTTACATAAAAAACACACTATACAATACACATATCTTCAAATAATTGTTAGTTTCTTAAATTAGGATATACATTTTAATACATATACATATATGTAAATGAGTTTCATGAGAATGATTCAGTCACGAGGATCCCGGCCCCAATTCTCACAGACTTAGTGCTTTTGCACAAGACTTGTGGGATTTGGAACTCAAGTCTGAGTGGCTTTGCTTGGGTTTTACCTTCCAAGATAGTTAGGTGAGAAGGATTTTAGCAAGAAACAGTAAAGGAAGACAATGAAATAAAGGAATACACCAAATAATTGTTAGAGATCCTCAAATCAATATGAGGTATTTCATTATTTTTCTTGATTGTGGATTACAGTGTGCTCACTAAGACATGATACAAGATTCAAATTAACTCAAAAATTGCAGACTTTGATGGCTATTCAAACCTCTAAGACTTGCAAAGTTTGAATCATTTCGAATCCAAGTATGTGCTATAGTGGCTATTTTCTAGGATACCGGGAGATAGTCCTCTGTTTTTCTTTGGGTTTTACAGAGTTCTTTCTATGGCTCTGTTGTGATATCTTTTCTCAGATCAAAATGGTGATGAATGAATGTCACTTAGCATGGGTTTTCTCTTCCTTTTATAGTGCGACTCTAGGGCTCCGGGGTATCAGCGATTTCTCTCTTTTGCCCCTCAGAGCTCATACTGTGTCAGTTACCCAGGAAATGGTCCTTTCCTTTTTTCTCATAATTTCTTCATTTTGGTCCGACCAAGCTGAAAGCCCTCAGTTAACGTTCTATTCCAAGGTCCCTTCAGGTTGCTGATCCTAGCTGTTTTGGCCCTCTTTACTTTTTCAGCTTTTGGCTGCCTTCCATCCTTGTCATTTTTCCTAAACAATCGGAATCTTTTACTGCTGGGTTGAAAGCTCTTCTCCAGCCACTTCTACTTATGGTTTTCTCATTCTTGGTTCCTTGAGGTGCACCTCCTTTGTTCATGAATGTTTGCTTTACACTTTCTGACGCATGACTGGGCACTTGAGACCTGTTTGTCCTTCATCCTTTATGCTTTGAGTCGTTTCAATCTTACTTAGAGCATGTTGTGCATCCCGAGGATCCCGAGCCTCTGGGGATCCCGGCCCAATTCTTTCACTGGAATTTACTGAACTTTTTAATGGTCTTTTTTGCTGGAAATCTGAACATACATAGGGCCTTGATGTCGATTCTTCTTGCTGCACGAATTGGGCATTCTTTATTTTTTATGGAATGGGCTTTGTTGTGAAATTTTGGACCTCAACAACGTTCTATGACAGACCCTTTTATCAATGCTCAATAGATTATTTATGGAGACTTTGGAATTTCTATCTTACAAAACTTGAGGTAGAAAAGATATAGTGATTTATGCATATGTTGTAAATTTGTTTTGAACTTAGGAAGGATGGGAACTTTGGATGCACTACTTAATTTTGAGGTATAGAATTAAATGGATGCTAGCATTCAATGGTCTATGGTGAATCTCAAAATTGTGGATTTCCTTTGTTGTAATTTTGGAGACTACTTAGGCCTCAGAATTTTGTTGAAATTAATAATTAATGGAAAATCAGTTACTGGGGTTGATCTAAATGAATGGGCCTTGGAACTTTTATTCATATTGAAAGGAACTTAGAGACCTATTTAGACTAGAGATATGTATATCTTTAAAGAATCTTATATTTTTTTTTCGGAATATGGTTGCTCTTAAAATATGGGTAATTGAATAAGAGATTTGATAGTGGTATTGTATTATGCAGCGGAAACATCATGTCTCCATTTGCTTTGGAAATTTTTATCTTACCAATTTTGGGAAGGAAACGTTTACGCACATGTTGTGAAATAGTTTGAAACTATGGTCATGAGTGATAAATTAGTATAGATCGATACAATTGTGGCGTTAGAGTAGCACAGTGGAAGCATGATAATTCGTTCAGCTTGTGATGAATTTAGAGGACTGAATTCTTATAAGTGGGGGAGATTGTAATACATGAGAAAAAAAAAAGATTTAAAAGAATGGGTATTTAAGTAAATTTTGTGGGGTCAATTTTATAATTTATAATTATAAGGGAGTTTATAGAAAATAAGGTTGAAACCCTAGCTATAAATATAAGTTTATTAAGTCAACGTATATGAAGAGATATTTTGAGAGAGGAGACTACCCAAAAGATTGAAGTAAAGAATGATTGACTATATCCTGAGGTAAGAGCTTAAGAATCTCTTTCTTGTCAAATCTAAGTATTATTTAGAATTAAAGCTTTTTTTTTTTAGTGAGTATCTCGGCCAACAGTCTGACTTTCTTTAGACATGGCCGCATGGGTCTGTTTTGCATAATTTTCTTAAAGGAATAGTACCGGATTGATGGAGTTTGAAAAAAAAAAAAAAAAGGAAAAAGAAGAAGAAAAAGAAGAAGAAGAAGAAACGCTTGACGAAAAGGAGGAACACCAACTTCTTTAAGAGTTATTAGTTATTATTATTTGTTTATTGATTTGGTAGAGGAAGAACAGTGTTGTCATAAATGCTGGTGTCTGAGCTTGATTTGTGTGATTTGTCCTCGTGCCCAAAGAAAACTAGAGGCGGCAGTGGCATATATATATGTATACACACACATATATAAATCCATAGAATAATTCCCTTGTCATAGCAACGCCAGCTTCCTTCTAATATTATTGTTATTATTATTAATAATATTATATTATTATTATTATTATTAGTTCATTGGTTTGGTAAATGAGGCGTACGGGGAAGTCAGCAAGTGATCATGAAACATGGTCTAGGTGATGCTTTTGACCCTATATGACAATATGGATCCTAGGATTTATTAGAGGCAGTAGAGGATATATACAAGCACTTTTACTTTGAGATAATAAAAAGAAATTATTGGATATTTCTAGTAGTTTTTCTATTGGCCGGATACTGTTATAAGTCATTATTAAATTATTTGATTATTGAGTAAATGGTACTTGCAAAATTATTTTAGGTGATGATATCTAAGGATTTTTAGAAGAAGTGTTAGGGTGAAGTTTCTTTTGGTATGACTTTTGGAGGTAAGTAACATTATCATAATTGGTTTTATTTTGCGTAATTTAACTACTGAAAATTGTTTAGAGTTGTACAATTTTATTTCTATTGTATTACTGATTTCAAGTAAAGAATTATCACAAATATATATGATCACTGAATATATGATGTATTTTATTTAATTGTTTTTAGCTATACTGATTCAAAGTAAAGAATAAAAAACTTTTCACAATTATATATGAGCATTGAATATAAGATTTATTTTTGTAAGGTTGAATTTTATCAACCATCTTATTAGGTTTATTCCGTGTTAAATTTGCTTATATTTTAGCAATTAGTAACCTTGTATTTAGGTGGGATTCATGTAAGGGTAGTGTGTGAGAGAGTGTGAAGAAAATTTTCTCATTGTGTAAAGAAGCAGGGACTCATGACTGGAACTCGCGGGTGGCAAGCCGCCAGAAGAGGGTCACGTGTCAAGCATGTGGGAAGCTGAAGCGTTATGCCAGCTGGTGCACTATAGGACAAAATATCCAGACTGGCAATGCAGTTAACTCGCGACTCAGTCAAGTCGCGAGGCTAAGCCGCCAGCCAGCCCTGTTTGGGAAAACTTTCTCTTCGTATTTCAAACACACACCACTATATATAGACCCTTATACTCACGAAATGTAGAGAGCTTCTAGAGAGAATTTTAAGAGAGAAACCCTAGAGAAAAACAAAATTGATTCATCTACAATATTCATCTAAGAGACTCTTCAAATTCCTCTACTCTCTTCCTCTCCATTGATACATCCTTGAGAGGTTTTTGACTAAATCTTTTTCTCACCACACCCACGTCTGTGAGAAGGTCTTTTGGTACTAAGGGAAGTAGTTTGGAAGGGATTAATGGTTATTGGTTGATGCTATGAGCTATAACGGAATCTAGTAAGCTAGAGAAGAAAAAGGTTCAGTGTAACCTCATTGGAGCAAGAAGCTTGGAGGGCTTAGGTACCTGGGTAGATTAGGCTTGGAGGGTTTATTGTTGTTCATGTATCCTAACTATATTTTCTAGTGAATTATTTATTGCTTGGAGGGCGGCGGAGAGGTTTTACGTTGAGGGCTTCGATTTCCTCTTCGATAACACATTGCTGTGTTGTCTTTGTGTTTGCATCTCTCTTCCCTTAATCTTTACCATTTAAATTCTGCTGTGAATGTGATTTTAAATTGGTTTAGATTGTTTATCAATTCTGTCATTGGCTTATGTTCATGTTCCGCACATCTATTGTTTGATTTTAAGCTTGAATTGATATTTTGTAATTTGAGGGTCTAAACGTTCATAGTGTTTTCAACGCTATTTGAACTTTCAATTAGTATCAGAGCGGGTGCACTTGCTGTGGTTTAAACACCTTAGTGCGATCCCTGATCCCGTATTGAGATGGATAGGTCTCAATCTCTAAATGTGCCACCATTTTTTTATGGTAATAATTATGCATTTTGGAAAGTCCGAATAAGGGCATTTTTGTGTTCTATTGATGATGCTGTGTGAGATGCAGTTGAAGTTGGTTGGACTAGGCCGGAGGCTGCCAAATCCACTTGGGATAAGGCAGCTCTTGCGGCGGCTAATGCTAACAGTAAAGTATTGAATGCTATTTTTTGTGGTGTCTCTCCAGATAATTTCACAGGATTTCACATATCACTATTACTAAGGAAGCATGGGAGATTCTGGAGACTACTTATGAAGGAACAAAGAAAGTGAAAGACACCAAGCTACATATGTTGACCACTCACTTTGAGGAGCTCAAGATGAGCGAGGATGAGTCATTTGACTCTTTTTATAGTAAGCTAAACGAGGTGGTTGTCGGCAAATTCAATTTGGGGGAAAAGATGAAGGATTCTAAAATAGTAAGGAAGATCTTTCGGTCACTGCCAGGTGCCAAAGTAACAACTATTGAAGAGAGTAAGGATCTTGATGGCATTAAAGTTCAAGAGTTGGTTGGTTCATTGCAGACATATGAATTGTCACTGCCCATGCAAAAGAAGAGCAAATCTCTCGCTCTTAAGACAATTGATGAGAGGGTAGTATCTCATGACTCTTCAGATGAAGATGCTATAGATAAAGATGTGGCTTACCTTGTGAAAAACTTCAGGAAGTTCTTAAAACTCAAGAACAGTGGGAAATCTGGTGACAAAGGGAAATTTCAGAATTCTGGGAAGGAGAAAAGGGAATTCAGAAGGAAAGACGGTAGAGAATCCCAATCATCGCAAGGAATCACGTGCTTCGAGTGCAACAGACATGGACATTTCAAGAAAGAATGTCCCAATTATTTGAAATCAAAGGGCAAGGTCTATGTCACCACTCTAAGTGACTCGGATTCATCACATTCTGATTTAGAGGATAGCTGTGATAGAGAAGGAAACTACTCCGCGTTTATGACCATTGCTCATGTTGAGTCCTCGGAGGACTTGAATTTGCTTGTACAAGAGCTTGGGGAGCATAGTGATGAAGAATCAATGGGAGTTGTTGAAGAATCAGAAGCTGAAGAAGAAGAGAGCACAGCTGGTCTCCAAGAGAACTACAACTCACTCCTTGAGAAATCGGGAGAGTATGCAAGGGTGGCGAAGTCGGCTGTGAAGAAGATGAAGAAAGTCGAGGAGAACTACAGAAGTCTCTTAGTCAGATGTAAGGAATCAAAGTGTGAGATTGAAACACTAAATGGTGAGCTATCAGAAGCTTACACAAAAGTGAGATTTCTTGAGCAAGAGGTAGTGCAAGCACATGCAAGATAGAAAGGGTCTCCTCCAAGAAGCTAGAAGATGTTATCTCATCTCAAAAACACTTCTCAGACAAGTCCAGATTGGGATATACCAGAAGGAATAGACCATTAGTCAATGTCACCAAAGAAGTAAAGTTTGTGAAGGTAAAGGAGTCAGTAGTAGAAGAGTTTATTCCCGATAAAATTAAGGCTGAAAAGAAGAAGAATGTGGCTGATCAACGGGTGTTAAATACATCTTGTAATCAATCAGAAGCCAGACATGAAGTTAGAGGAAGATCTCTTCCAAGATCACAACGAGGTCCTCGAACGAATCATTTTTATCACTATTGTGGACTACAAGGACATACCAGACCCAACTGTCATAAGCTGAGAGCGTTAAACAATGCAAGCGCTCCTCGATCACGAGGAAGAAGAAAGGACATGAGGTCTTGGAGTGGTAAGAAACCAAGAAATCAAAACCGTGATCTCGGAATGATGAACGTGATGAAAATGATCGGTGCCTTCACCACTTGTTTGGAAAGCTTCACAAAAAGGTTTGAAAGTCCTAACTCTCGTACCCAATCCGTCAAGGATATCACCCCAAACGCATGTGACGTGTGGGTGACGAAGGGTACTCATGCATAAGCATTATAACATGTCCATGCATTAATTCTTCCTATTCTTTGTGATTATGTTTGGTAGTTTGCTTTTTGCTAATGTGTGTTGAAAATTTGTTTGTTAGTTTGTTTTTGTTTTTAAAATGTCTATACATTGTTTGTTTTTTATCAATCTTTTACTACTTTTGTGTCAAAAAATCCAAAAACACATAAAAAGTAGAAAATCCAAAAAGTTTGATAGACTTTGTTGTGTTTTGTCTCAAAACATGTTTTGCCTTGTACTTTTGTACTAATGGCCTTGTGCATCTATGAGCTTAGCTTGTTCCTTATGCACTCATATCTTTGTGGAAGAAATCTTGAAATCTATATGACTGTTGTAAATAGATCTTCAACCTTGACATGAATGATTAGTGAATGGTTCTGTTGATCTTGAGACATGCATAGACTTATGCTTATATATCTTCCCACTCTTTATTTTGTTGTTTTTCCTTAAAGAGCTCTCCAAATGTAAATCTCCAAATGAAAAGAGATATAGAGCTGTAAAAGCCTGTCACACATACTAGTATTTGACTAGGAAAAAGGGAAAGCGACCAAAATAAATTGTATGATGTCCAAAAAGCCAAAGGCTAACTCATCAAATTGAAATATCAAATATTTCAGGCATCAATCTCACAATGAGATGTATTGTTTCTTAATGATCAAATGATATGATATGTATGGAGCCAAATGAAAAGCTTCAAAGAAATGTTATCAAGTTTATGTGGGAGGTCATATATGCATACTTCTATAATTGAGATGGGTCACATTATCTAGTGCTAGTTATGTATGCCTTGATTGAATTGATCATTGAAGCTTCACATTAGACTAAAGACTATCTCATTTTTTATATTCACACACATCACACAAGTCTATGTTCAATGAATGTCATATTCATTTGTGTGATTGTATTTGATTAAATGTGTTTTCACATGCTCAATCTTTGTTGATCAAACACAAAAAGATTTTTGAGTGTTTTAATTGTTTTTGGAAAGTATTTTGTTTTTACAAAAATGTCAAAAATTTCAAAAACAGTGTTGTCCTATTTTGGCGACTCAGTCGCGGGTTGGCCCAATCGCATGCCCCAGTCGCGAGCCCACTCCAAGATTTTTCGTGGCTCACTGGCGAGTCAAGGTCTCAGTCACGAAAAATACTTAGAATATTTTTCAAAATTTGAGGTTTGTTGATTCTCACGGCTTAGTGTAGCGACTTGTTCACGGGTGGAAGGTCCAGTCGCGAGAGGTACACAGAGATTTTCGCGGCTCACCTCGCGACTCTCTCGCGAGTAAACCTTCCAGTAGCGAAAAACACTTAGAAAATTTTTCACAAAATTTGATTTCAAAGTGTTTCGCGGCTTACCCTGGCGACTGATTGGCAACTTAACTTAGTAGCGAAAAACGCGTATTTTGCGTTTTAAAGACAGTTTTTAAAAATTTTGTCAGTTTTTCCTCGAATTTTTGTGTTTGTTCAGTGTCTTCCCCATTTCTCTCTCTCAAACACTCCGTGTCTCTCTTTGAAAAGCATCCATTTTTGCACCATTTCTACTCCAATCTTCAAGAAAAAGGTATGGGTTTTCTCTTTCTCACTTCATTCTTCATGATTTGAACATTTTTTTTTCTTGAATCTATGAGTTATGCTGTTGTTTTGATATTTGAGGGGTTTCGGATATGGGTTGAGAATATTTTGTTGGGTTTGTTTGAATGGGTTTTGTTGCATTTATCAATTTGATGTTTGGTATTTTTTTTCTATTATGTATTGTGTTCCTTTGTTGTTTCTGGACTCAGTATTCATATCATACCCATTTTTTAATGTCTTGTTGACATATGCTTAAGTGTTCAGAAATTGTCAGAGCTGGTTTCTTGATGAATTTGGTCAACAGATTGCTTGGTGAACATCTTCTCTTATGTTAAATTTTAAGTCTTTTGGTGATCTTGTTATGTTTGTGCACAATGTCACATTGAGTTTTGGGTCATTTGTGTTAAAACCTCTATACTATAACATGTTATATTAATCTCTGTTCCTCAATGTGTTTCTAATTTGGTTCTAATATGTTGAGTATCCATCAATTGTGCTTTGTTCTTGTGGCCTCTTCTGCTTGCTTACAGATGCCTCCCACACCTTCAAAGAAGAAGACTCCTACTAAGAAGGCTGACAAAAGGCTGAAAATGGACCACAACCTGTTTAGGTTTGTTCAGCACTTTGAGAGATTCAGAGATTCTTTCATGAAGGGAACCATTATCCAGGAGAGGTTTGTGGATTTAAATGACTTGAAGGATACCTTCATTCCAGAATGCTTTGAGGGCAGAGGATGGGATAAGTTGCTGAGTGATCTACCTGCAGTTTGTGAGCCCTTAATACGGGAATTCTATGCAAATGCTTTTATAAAGGAGGATGAGCTGAACTGCTGGATCAGAGGTCGTGAGTTCACCTTAGATGTTCATGACATTGATGAGGTTCTAGGGCTTGAGGGTTTAGAGGATTATGAATTCATTAATTACAAGGATAGAATGCTCTCTATAGAAACTGTCCAGAATAGGATTGGTGGTGTTAAAGAGGGGAGATGTCTTAACACCAATGCCTTCCCGGCTGACATGAGGTGTCTGACTACCATCATGATGTTCAACTTGTATCCAATAAGGAAGCTAACTACAATCACCAATGCCAGAGCTATCTTCCTCGTGGAGCTCAAGGAGAAAACTTTCATTGACATTATCTCCCACATATTTGACACAATTGTGGATGAGACTAGAACCACCTCTAGGACCAAGCTAATCTTTCCTAGCCTTCTCATGAGGATTTTCAGAGCAAAGGGTGTTGCAATCCCTCAAGATATCAGTCCCATGACTCCACTCTCAGCCATTAACAAACAAACCATCACAAGGATACGAATTCGTCTTCCAGGTAATGAAGAGGAGGGTGACTAAGGAGAAGATGATCCTATGAAAACTAAAGCAGAGGCTGCAGGACAGACATCCACACCCAGAAGCAAAGGCAAGAGGAGCAGAGCTTCAACTTCTTTAGCTGTACCTCCAGATGCTTTTCAGATCATTCTGGAGAGGATTGATGGACTTAGAGAGGTCCAAAATGAACAAACTGACAGGATGGCAGCAATACAAGATCAGCTCAACATATTGTCAGCCAAGTTTGACAGCTTCAACACCCAACAATGACCATTTGGCCATTCCGGTCAAAAAGGGGGAGAATTTTTTAGGAGCATCTCTTGACGGGGAGTGTTATTTTTGAGGGGGATCAGTTTATAAACAGCTAGTTTATTTTTCAGCTTTATTTTATGTTTATACTTTAGATAATGTTTTGCTTTGTTTATGAGTTTGTACATTGTGGTTAATTGGTTCTAGTATTTATTTATTTTAGAAGTTATTTAGTACTTTATGTTCTGTTTGTACCTGGTACGTTTGTAGGTTTTTAAGGTTCTTAGTTTATGTTTGTACCTGTTGCTTTTGTAAGCTTTTAAGGTTTATGTACTCATGCTTTGTAGCTAGTACTTGATGTTAAATGCGATTCTTTTTCTTTAAGTACATCACTCTTGTGCCCTTGTAGGATTTTATTCCTAGACGCATATATGTTTTATGCATTGGTTGAGTGTTGGACATGCAAATGATACTCTGCAATTGAGTTTATTTGCTTGCATGTCCGAATGTTCATTTCTTGAGAGAATGAGCATTGTGATCACTATTGTATAGTGATTGGATGTTTGGTCAAGCCAAGGTCTATTGCTTAATTCCATTTTTCTTGATCGCATTATGCTTGCCACATTTGCATTACAAGTTTTCTGTATACAGTGATCAGATTGTGTTGTTGTCTTTCAGGAGATATCTGTTCTTATAGTTCAAGAGCTTCACAGATTCTAGAGTTAGATATGAGTGAGTTTTCCAACTGTTCCCAACTCACGCGTTAAGTCTAGAGTTTCTTATAGGGTTTTGTCACGGAATAGCCAAAGGGGGAGATTGTAAGGTTGAATTTTATCAACCATCTTGTTGACTTTATTCCGTGTCAAATTTGCTTGTATTTTAGCAATTAGTAACCCTGTATTTAGGTGGAATTCATGTAAGGGTAGTGTGTGAGAAAGTGTGAAGAAATGTTCCTCATTGTGCAAAGAAGCAGGGACTCGCGACTGGAACTCGCGGGTGGCTCGCGGGTGGCAAGCTGCCAGAAGAGGGTCACGTGTCAAGCATACGAGAAGCTGAAACGTTATGCCAGCTGGTGCACTACAGGATAAAATATCCAGACTGGCAATGCAATTAACTCGCGGCTTAAACTCGCAACTCAGTCAAGTCACGAGGCTAAGCCACTAGCCAGCCCTGTTTGGGAAAAACTGTCTCTTCGTATTCTAAACACACACCACTATATATAGACCCTTATACCCAAGAAATGTATAGAGCTTCCAGAGAGAATTTTAAGAGAGAAACCTTAGAGAAAAACAAGATTGATTCATCTACAATCTTCATCTAAGAGACTCTTCAAATTCCTCTACTCTCTTCCTCTCCATTGATACATCCTTGAGAGATTCTTGACCAAATCCTTTTCTCACCACACCCATGTCTGTGAGAAGGTCTTTTGGTGCTAAGGAAAGTAGTTTGGAAGGGACCAATGGTTATTGGTTGATGCTATGGGCTATAGCGGAATCCGGTAAGCTAGAGAAGAAAAAGGTTTGGCACAACCTCATTGGAGCAAGAAGCTTTGAGGGCTTAGGTACCTGGGTAGATTAGGCTTGGAGGGTCTATTGCTGTTCATGTATCCCAACAACATTTTCTAGTGGATTATTTACCGCTTGGAGGGCGGCAGAGAGGTTTTTCACCGAGGGCTTTGGTTTTCTCTTCGATAACACATCGCTATGTTATCTTTGTGTTTGCATCTCTCTTCCCTTAATCTTTACCATTTAAATTCTGTTGTGGATGTGATTTTAAATTGGTTTAGATTATTTATCAATTCTGTCATTGGCTTATGTTCATGTTCCGCACATCTATTGTTTGATTATAAGCTTGAATTGATATTTTGTAATTTGGGGGTCTAAACGTTCATAGTGTTTTCAACGCTATTTGAACTTTCAATTTTATTTGATTGTTTTTTTTTTTTTTAGCTATATTGATTTAAAGTAAAGAATATAGAAATATCACAAATATATTTAAGATTGAATATATGATTATATATATATGTATTTGAATAAGATATATTTTATGGACAATTTGACTATGAATTGATTCTGATACCAAAACCAATGAGGGTTATTCATTGGTATTCTGATAACCAAACCAATGGGTTTATTCATTTGTACTTTGATACCCAGCCAATGGGGGTTATTCATTGGCACTCTGATACCCGAACCAATGGGGGTTATTCATTGGTACTCTGATACTCGAACCAATGAAGGTTATTCATTGGTACTATGATACCCAGCTAATGGGGGTTATTCATTGGTACTATGATGTCCAATCACGGGAATATAGCGTGACCATAGTCATAAGATTGTTAAGAATATGAACTACATTTGAATATTTAACTATTTTGAGTCATTAAAACTGGTTATGTATTTTTGGAACTTATTGTAAGTTATAGATTTGATATATGGAAAACTGACTGCTTTTTAAACCATCTATGATATATTTGTAACATTAAAGTCTGTGATCTATTTGTAACTTATTATTTTAAGACTAAGATACTACTTTAGTTATTTTTTGAAAGCCCATAGTATATTATAACTGTTGAAAACTCATATTACATCTTATTACTTTACAGATCTATTGCTTGATAGAACTTATTAGGATTTTGGTTACTTATTGAGTTGTCAACTCACCCCCTTTTTCTCTTCTAGTTTCAGATTGTGAAGAATAGAAAGTTTTGGGAGTTTTGATGTTCTGTTGTGAGCAGGAAAGGAAGCTTAGTGATTTTGGGATTGGATGGTCTTCTAATAGTCTTATATTTATTGGCCAATTGGCATTATGTACAAAAGGTTTGGATTTTGTTCCTATGAAATTATTAGAGATCTATTCCTAAAGAAATTGTTGAGGCATTTTGGATTTATTTGATTTAATTTTTGAGGTTAATTTTTAGTTGCTAAGAGGGCCTTGCACACTTGTAGGGTGCTTATTTTATAAGCGTGCGGCAGTTGTCATGTGCCTATCTGTATAGTTGGGTTCGGGGCGTGACACCACTGATTTAGAATCTGAGTCTTCTTCTGTTGTAGAGTATCCCATGACTACTAGGGCTTGAGGAGAATATTCATCATCTAACAAATAGAGCGATTTTACATAAAAAAAAAAAATGAGTATCTTCTGCATGAATTTGGGTTGCTCAAAAAGCTTTGTTGCTTTTTCTCTCTTCGGGCAATTTTTTTGCAAAATGTCTTGGTTTTTTGCAAACAAAGCAGACTTTGGAAGTCTTTCCTCTGAATTGCTTTTTCTTGAGGAATCTCCATTTCTTTTTCCTTAAAAACCTTTTCTTTGGTTTTGCCTGGTATCTCTTCTTTAAAGAATACTTCCTGAAGTGGCTTTTGTTTTTTGTTGAACAATCACAACTTTTTTCATGACATTTTATCTACAAATCTTTCTTCTTTTATTTGTCCTTTAGTTTATTATGATTCTTCTCCATTTCTGAAAGGAACTTCATTTGGTTGCAGAGCTTTTTCAAGGCAATAAGCATATGTTGATAAATTTCTCCCAATGAGGCTTGATTCAAAGTTATTCTTTGGATATTCATCATTCGAAGGGTTTCATCTCCCAATGGTTCTAGAAGAGAATTAAGAAAAGTCCGCTTGATATTCACATCATCCATGCCATTGATGGCATAAAATTGCCTTGACATCCAATCAAAGTGTTTTTCTAAATCTCTCCTTTCAAATGAACAGCATTTCATGGCAGGAAATTCTTCTCATGCAACTTCTGTGTAGTGTGTTGGTGCCCCTAAGAATTCATTATGAATAATTGTAAAGAAATCTTCCAATGTTTGAGATTGGGCTGCATGCCTTTGCCGAAATTTCCTAAGGAAATCCACCATTCTCTTAGTCTTCCTATAAGCCTTGCAACGAATTTAGCAATTACTTGGGCAACTGTGGAATTTGGAACATGGAGTTTAGCAGAACACCATGAGTACGTGTCAAAAAACTTTTCATGCCACTTGGAAGGAGGAACATCATCAATGGTGGATAAATGCTTCAAATCTGTCATTGATGAATAGGTGAGACGAGTCTGGTTGTCAAGAACAAAAGGTGGAGGTGGAAAAATAGGTGGTGGAGGTGGACAATGAAGAACATCATCTTCTTCTACTGTTGGTTGGTCATCTTTTTGATACATAAATATACCTTCAAGACCAAGACCAGAAATATCCAAATCAGTATCAGCAATGATTAGCAGCATAGGCAGGTTATTTGAAACATCTAAAGTGATGGCTTTTAGGAAAGATGAAATTGGGTTTAGAGGATCCGGATCTATGGTTAACATGTTCATATTTGGTGGTTTGGAGGATGCACCAACAATTGGATCTGAGGGTTGGGATAATGGGAACTATAAGGGGAGGGTTTATTCTGTGATTGGCTTTGAATGTCTGTTTTGGGTTGTATTGGATATGTTATGGCTGGAAGGATTCCACTGCTCTTGAGAGGGTTATGATCAGGGTGTACTGTGGTTAAGGGTTGGGAGTTTTGACTTGTTTAATTGGATAAGAATGAAGAGGCTAAGGATATAGACAAATCTTTGTACAACGATTGTCTGGATTGATGGGGGGTATAGACAAACATTGGGCAAGCCTATGTTTTTATCTTCTGGGATTTCTCTATAAACTGGAGTTGTGACAGCAACTGTTTTCTTTCTTTTTCTTTTTGTCCCAAAAGGGGGAAGGAAACTGACATATCTTTGATTGTGGATACAATTATTGCAAGCTCTTGTTCTACTTTCTTGATTTTCTTCTTCAAATCATTGGTAAGCAATTCGAATAATGAAAAGGTCTATGTGACTGCTTCTACCAATTTTTGCTAGTTGTCAAGATTCTTTAAAATAGCTTGATTTTAGGCCACAACATTCTCTGCTTTCCAATTTAAAGCCGCCTCTACTGACGAAACTTGTTTTTGGGTTTTATCTGAATTAGTTCCAACATGAGTTTTGATTTTCCAAACATGTCTTGTGTTGGCCTGGGGGTGGTCAAAGATTTCTAGTGGAGGAAAATCTTGATCATAAGAGGATGAAGGTCTGTCAATAGTGTAGCAAGGTAAAGGTTTTTGTGTTTGGGTTTATGTGAAAGGAGTATGATGATATTTATGTAATCGACAGAGGATATTCTGGTAATATGGAATCAATGGATATTTGGGCTCATGGTTAGGATCTTGTTTAGGCTTGGGTTCTCTGCATGGAGGAGAAGAAGACTGGGGTTTTTGTTTTTTGGTTTTGGGATAAAAGACATAATAGACAAATTTTCCAAAAGGTTCTCCCAAGAGATCTACTTCAGGATCACCAACTTCATATCTTTCTTTCAAGCTTCATTGGAGCAATTTTTACTTTCTTCTTCTCGGTTGATCATCATCATCAATAGATTCTTCTTTGCATTCATCACAATCACAAATATGCCACCATATATGGCTAGAGGATGATTTTCCTTCATAACAAGGTTTTCCATCGTCACAAAATGCTTTAATTACAAGACCTTTTTCAGCAACATATGGTATATGTTCCAACATTGCCATCTGGGTTGAAAAGACTGTTATATCCTTCTTTTCTGGTGGAGCCTTCAAAAATCTTGTCTCTACTTCTCCATTTTCTTTCTTGATAAAGAAAGGATTATTGGACTAGATCAGTTGAACTACTTGCTGAAGTGACTTGTACTTCGTGATCCATGACTCTGGGAAAAGGGAAATCATCTGGTCCCTTGTCAGCTGTCTAGGGACAAATGTACACATCGGAGTTAATCCCGGGTCAACTTGAATAAGCAATGCATCATCAGTTTGAGCAATTTCTGGAACAGATACATCAAATGCATGATTTTGGAGCCTATAAGCAAGTTGATAATGGAGTGTAACTGCATAAGTATCTTGTACTTGAGAAGCTCCAATAATCTAAACTTGAACTTTGAGAGCATCACAAAGATGGGGGTCTTTTAAAGGCATATTGAAATTTAGGAATAATGTGACAAAAATAGTTCCAGCATTCAGAGTTGTTTAGACAGGTCCTATGATTGCATGTTGATACTCCAAAAATCTGGAGTTAAGAAATGCCATTTTAGAGACTGCAGGGAGTCCCTTTCTTCCATGGAAAGTTAATGCCAACCTTACAGCACCAAAGTGGAGATGAGTATACCCTTGCTTTTGCCATGAGTTAACAAATTCCCTAGGAAGGGAAAGAGTAATGAAGTTTTCACTATCATTTGTTGGAATATTGAATTGGTCAAACTTAGAGGCTTGAACATATTCTTTTACAATAGAAGGATGAGAATGACCAATATATTTTTTTATGGTTTTTTTGAAAGAAGATTGGGGTTTATTAAATATAGTGTAGGGATTTATAATAGGGAAATCAGTAATCAGGATTTTACTATCTTCTGGTACATGGGAGATTTCATATAAATATTCTAGTCTATTTGCTATGGATCTACGAATGGAAGGATCAAAAGGAAATTTAGAGGTATCACTCTCTGCAGAGGATATGGTAGCCATAATGGTTTTCACCAGAAAGAGTTGTTTTCCACAAACCTAACAGGACCACACTACCAACTTTTGGCTAAAAAGTCCACAAGGTGACTCTGGAAAACTAGCTTCTTTGGATCATTTAAAAACAGACTCCTTAGTGTTCTACTTGATTATATAGTCTAGTGTTTTGATGTGATTAATACAGAGGATCCACTTATTGTGGCAACTGTAAATCACAAATCGTACTAATCAAGACAATAATTAAAGTATACTAATCAAATTATACAATAATCAAAATAATTATATCACATTTTTCAATGCATCGTCTGGGTCAACAATTAGTGTACAATAATAGTAGCATCTACCAGAATTCAGGACCTATAGCGATTGTGGAAATGTGGAATTTTTATTTTTATGAAGTAATATCAACTACTTTAACACCTAACTCAAAAGCACCTGCCTTTCCTAGCATTAAATAAATTTAATAAAAAAAAAAAAAAACTGCCTAGCAAATTATATCAGTTATAAATGAAAATCGCCAGATGTGAGGTTACTGAGTTGGCATCTAATTAGTGAGATTAGTTGGATTTCCTTCTATATTTTGGGTGCTCCATAGCATCGTGGGTCTAGCCCACATGCTCATTGACATGCTCATTTAATGAGCTTGACTTTCCTGTCTTTCAATAGCCATATTATTTGGTTCATTAAAAAAAAAAAGGAAAAATAAAAAAAAAGCCATATTATTTTTCTTTTGGCTAAATTCCACTACCATATCATAAATGAAAATAGCCAGATGTGAGGTTATTGAGTTGGCATCCAATTAGTGAGATTAGTTGGATTTCCTTCTATATTTTGGGTGCTCCATAGCACCGTGGGTCCAGCCCACGTGTAATAGACATTCTCATTTAATAAGCTTGTCTTTCATGTCTTACAATAGCCATATATATATATATATATATATATAATTTTTTTTTGGGGCTAAACTTCACTAACATTTTTTGAGGTTTTAGTTATTACCAATTAGGTTCAAATTTTTTTAAAACTAGTCAATTTGATCCTTAATGTCAACTTAGACCCTAAACAGTTAACTATTTTATTTTCAACTTTTTTAGAGACTAAACTAGCTTTAGGGACCAAATTGGTTAGTTTTAAAAAATTTTGAACCTAATTGACATTTGTCTAAACCTCAAAGGGTGTAAATGAAATTTACCCTATTTTTTCCTTCAGCGAGTACAAAAGTCAACATGCTTTATTGGGATAGGTTGGTTAGAGTGCTCACATTAGTTAACGTCAAAAAGAAAAATGTGTCAATTTTACTCTAAAAATTACTCACATTAGTCTATCTAAGAGAGTAATACTTAAATATTTTCGGAGCGAAATGGATTGTGTTTTCTCCTTTCACATTCATGGTGAGGTTTATTTAGTAAATTCATGGTGGGGTCCACCACTCCACCATGAATGTGAGAGGAGGGAATACTATTTCACTATACTCCGAGAGTAACTAAGAATCTTTCCATTTAAAAGCATCCATATTAGTCTGTCTAAAATTTTCTGTCTATTTTAGTATAAAAATTTACTTTTTCTATTTTCCACAAATACTTTGCAAAAAAAAAAAAATCCACATCAAATTATCTATTATACACTCTATTTTATTTAAATAATCATTTTTATTATTTCACCTACTAATACACACATCTCTCTCTCTCTCTCTCTCTCTCTCTCTCTCTTCCTTTTATGGACATTAGAGCACTAGTATAAGCACTTCTAAAATATTTAGTATTTGGCACATCAAAAAGTCACTTTATTTATTTTAACCCACCATTTTACAATTCTCTCTACATCACACCTCTTCTTTTTTTCTTATTCATTTTTTTTTTTTAAATTTCCAGTATCACTTTCTCTCTCTTCATCACTGTGTCACTCTCTTTAACACCATGTCTTCATATTCCACACCATAAACCCACAACCTACCACCAATATAAAACCCAAAATTGTAGCCTAGCACCACCGGAAATCCACCACCACTACCAAAATTGCAACCCACCATCACCTAACCACCACCACAAGCCTTCACAAAACCCATATTAAATCAAAACCCATTGCAAAACATAAATAAATAAATAAATAACTTAAATAACCCAAATAAAAAAACTCCATCACCGATCTTAGAGTGGCAGAGCAAGGTGGCTATGGCCATGGAGAAACCACAATTCTAAAGAAAACCAATCACAATCCACGACCAAAACCACCCAACTACTACACCCTACAACCACCTTCAATGCAACCCACAACCACCTAATCACTACAATCATAGCCATCATCGATGACCCAGGAAGAACCAGAAAATCAGACCACTGCCTGAACAACTGAAGCCATGACCACAGCTATTGTTGATGACCCACAAACCAACCACAAGATCAGACCACCACTAAAGAGGGACGAGAGAGAGAGACCACCACTAAAGAGGGACAAGAGAGAGAGAGAGTGTGTGGGGGAGAGAAAAGAGAGAGGCAAGAGGTCTGAGTAGGGTTGAGAAAAGAGAAAGGCAAGAGGTAGAGGATGGATAGAAGAGAGAGAAAGAGTCAATAGAGGAGAGATACAAATAAAATATTGGTAAACCTTTTACAATATTTAGCCGTACCATCTCATATTTGGAATTGCATTGTATCTTCATGCTAAAAATTTTGAGATTTGAGATATTTAATAATGGCGGGTTATTGAGTTTGGTGTACAAAATGCAAAACATTTAGCTTTAAGCACACCTAATACTAGTGCTCTTAAAGAGCGTAAAGAGAGAGAGAGAGAGAGAGAGAGAGAGAGAGAGAGAGAGAGAGAATATTTAAAAAATACATAGAAAGTTACAGTAACCATGTATATTTATTGCAGCAATTTGATGAAGGTGGGGTTATTGAGTTTGGTGTACAAAATGCAAAATATTTAGCTTTTAGCACACCTAATGCTAGTACTCTTAAAAAGCATCAAGGAGACCACTTTTTTGAGCAATCTTTGGGTAGTTTTTGAGCAAAAATGTGCAAAACATACCACTTTTTCTATTTTGCAATGTCTGATGCGAGTGCTCTAAAAGTGTGTAAACTTTGCATCTTTTGCTACAATAATTATGTAAATATACACAGTTAATATTTCTTTTTCACTCTCAGTACTCACTCTCATTGTGTTTCTCCCTATATTTTCAGACTCGACCCTTTTTGTCTTCTCTTCAGCTCTCTCAACCAAATGGCCAAATAACCTTCTATTTGCTTCAACCATATTGTTTTCTCTTCCTTCAATGTGAAAGGCACACCTAAGAGCATTCACATCAGTTTGTGCAAATATTTCTGTCTATTTTAGTATAAGAACATACTTCTTCTATTTTACACAACCACTTTTCAAAACACCCACATCAAATTATCTATTTTATACTACATTTAGTTGAAATATTATTTATTTACCAATTTTTATTAGTCTCATCCACCAAATCTCAAAAACATTGGGATCAATGTAGACACCTTATCTTGTAGCTCCCATTTAACCTCACTTGCATTGCTATAACCATGGAGAGTTGACGTGTTCAAAAGGAAGATTGTGGTGAGATTGTATTTACTCCTTGATGAGATTATTTATCTCCAATTTGTTGTGAACTCAAGTTTGACATAAACTTGAGTATTGTAATTTCTATTTTCATGGTGGATTTTTTGAAGCTGCTATGTAATTTTTTCCCTTTACACTAAAAGATTTTCTATGTAAGAATTGATGTTTTTGTGTGAATGTGTTTCTGTTGATGCTTGTAGAAATTTTGTTTTCATTTTATTGTTATTGTTCAGTAGTGATTAATTTTAATTCACATATAGATATGGAGGGGATTTAGGTTTTTCACCATGGTTCGAGGATGAAAGTATGAAACACGTGGTGGACAATTGTCATGATGAAGATGATACTCGGAAGAGGTCCCAAAGAGAATTGGAGCAAGAGAAAGTGCAATGAAGTTTGTACTTTGTTGGACTGTTTTACTGGCGAGTTTGAGTTTGATCGCTAAATTTGATTCTGAGCTGGTTGTATCTGTTTTTAAAAATCAAGATACCCATCTTGTTGAATGTTGACTGGACATCGAGGCAACATATAGTATAATGGCTGGATTTGTGTGTAACAAAATTGGCACTGTCGAATTTAATTATTCTTTGGCCACATGTTTCTATACAGTGCTTACCACAGCTTCCTTTTGTTAGCAGATTGCAAATCACTGAATTGTAATATTCAGTCAGATTTTATAGGTATAGTTGGGCCAAAATGGGTTTTACCTTTACCCCTTTCAGCCAAACTTTTTAGCATTTTGTCCCTGATCTGAAACTATTTAAGAATATGCTCATGTTTTAAACTTGATTTTCTAAAAATTTGAGTTTCAATGAAAAACTCGATTTAACAAAAATCAAGTTATAGGCAAAAAACTTGCAAAAACTTACATGGAACTCGAGTTCCATGTAAGTTTTTGCAAGTAACTCAATTTTTGTTAAATCGAGTTTCAATGTGAAACTTGATTTTTAAAAATTTGAGTTCCAAAACATGGGCATATTATATCATATTATATTATATCATATTATATATAATAAAAGTTGGGCTTAGACTCTGTAGTTACATCACGTGGCTTTACCAAATTGCAGAAATTTTATTAAATTTTTAGATTTTTAAAGAAGTAAAAAGGAATAGTATACTACTAGGACTCTAATTCATTCTTATCATTAAATAAAATTAGATTAACATTATTTTTTTATTTGTAAGGATATATTTCTTAAATTAAGGGATAATATTTAACATACAAAAATTTAATTTGGACAATATTCATCTAAATTTTCAAAATTTTAATATTATTAAATTAATATTATTTTATCGGAATATCAAGCTACAAAACTTGATTATTAAGGGATAAGCACAATCCAAATTCTTCAAGAGGTGCTTAATATAAATCTATCCCAAGAAATAGTATATATCTCCAATAATTTGATAATTTCTACATTGATGAAATTTAATATATATATATATATATATATATGTAGGGACTGGATCTGAGCAGTTCTACTACTGGAAGAGTGGACTCAGATCCAGTTGGCCCAATACAATGAATTTGTAGAGAATGGGTTTAAGAACTAGACCTTAGCATGCGGACAATGCCCAATGTGATATTCGCCACCATCGAATGTAAATGAACCGAAATTATCTTAGAAAGTCTGTCCTCGGCTCGATCCGAGGAGCTTGGTGGTAGTCTTTATCCCATGAGAATGGTCCCCTCCCCCCCTCTTTTGATCTGTTTCTTCCCATTATATAGTCCTCCTCCAACGATCCCTTTCTTCCACTTGTTGATCATCCATGCCTCTCTCTGACAACCCGTCCCATCAGCCACCTTACCAAACCCTTTGTGAGTTGCAGCAACCGAGGCAGCACTGTTTAGGGGTCATTTCTCCATTAATACTGCCGGAACATTAGTCGTGCGCATTTAATATGGAGGTGACAATTCATCCTGGTCTTGCTCCTCCACCATGCTTTCATGGCTGACATGTTGTACTTGTTCTTTCTCTTTAGATGCCCTAGAAGGCTGCCTTTGGTGGCCCGTTACTTCCTCCTCACATGGTCTTGGTTGGCCGAGGACAGGGTTGTCCTCGGCAAGGTTCCTGGGTGATTTGGACTTTCACACTTCGTCCTCGGGCGTTTCTTCCTCCTTTGCATGAGCCTTGAGCTTGGTATAAAGTGGGCCGGGGTTACCAAATTCTCTGACCCCACAATATATATATATATATATATATTAAAATTCCTTATATCTATCAACTACGTTCTCTTTCTCTCTTTTTTTAAATTTTTAATTTTTTATATGTTACGTTATGTTGAATCAACTCTTTTTTTTTTCTTTTTCTTTTTTAATTCTATTCATATGACCTTTTTTTAATTCCAATTTTTATGGGATAAAAACAAACATATTGATTAGATATCTTTAATTTCAATAAGATTTAAATGAATTATAACTCTACCAATATATATAACCCTATATATCCTTTTTGGAGTGAAACTTATTTCAATATATGAATGCCTAAATCCCATGACAATGCAGGTATGCATTCTTTATTCTTTTCTTATTATTATTTTCATTTTGTTTATTTTCTTTAGTTTCATTATTGGTTTTTTGTCTTCATGTGATTTTGATTAATGAATTCAAAACATTCGAAAACATTGTCAAGTTTCTAAAGGCTCCTTCTTTGTTTTTGTATTTTGTTTTTATTAAATTGATTAGGTTTTGTATGTTGGTTGCCTTTTGTTTAAACTAATTTTCTTAGCTTTGATCTAATTTATATGCTTAGGGTTAGGGTTTTAGAATTAATGATTAAATATGGTTAGAATTAATAGATTAATTTTAACAATTTTCTTATTAGATTTTTATGTTACATCAAATTATCAAGATGTTCTACACATGTATTCTTGAATTATCAACTTTAATTTTAATTTATAATATTATCAGGATTATATTAATTTTAGATTTATCAATTGTTTAGTACGTTTTTTTAAAATAATTATTAATTTAAAATTCAATTTGGAATTATCAATTTAATTTAGTTTTAGGAAGAAATCTTAAATAAGATTTTTTCTTTTACCTTTATTGAATCTATTAAAATATATAATTATTTATACATTTATTTTATAAGCTTTTTCATAAAACCGTGCAACGCATGGGCCTATAATTAGTTCCTAAATAGTTTCGGAATAAGGACATTTTGCTAGAAAGTTTGGCTAAAAGGGATATTTTGTCATTTTGGCCGGTATAGTTGGGATGCTCTTTGTCCTTTGTAATTGATTTGAACTCTAATTATTATATTCATTTTACAGGAACTTTTAACTTGTTGTATTAGATAATTATGCTAAAAGTTCAAAGGCTTTAGGGAACCATTGGTCCTTAATATAAATCAAGCTACATTACTAGACCATAAAAGCTGAATTGATTACCCCGTAAAAGAAATGAAATACTTTTTATTCAAATGGTTCTACTTCTACATAGTGATATAAATGATCATTCACGTCTCCTTATAGTCACTTAACCTCCTAAGTACTTAAGTAGGTCGTATTACTTATTAAAATAATTAAAAGGAAATTTAAATGTCATAGGCCGATATTATTTGAAGAAGAGAATTACGAGTTGAATTTTTAAAGTTACACCAGGTATGCATTGGGTTGAGTGGAGTTGTGTGCTTTTGTGTTAGAACCTCTTTCCCTCTCCCTTGTGTGTGTGTGTTTATTTCTCCAAAAAAAAAATTAAAAAAAAATAAATAAATAAAGGTATGCATTGAGTTGGATAAGACCATGATCAACTTATACATGATATTACTCTTTGTAATGTTAATCGCATGTTATTTACTACCAGTTACAGAAAATTATATTTTAGGTCTGTTTGGATACCGCTTATTGCTGAAAACTGAAAACTGAAAACACTGTAGCAAAATAATTTTTAAATGTGTGAATAGTGCCGTGGGACCCAATTTTAACTTAACATTTACATTTTTCTGTTCTTGCGGTCCTATGAACAGTGCACAGGACCCACAGAAAAAACACCAAACGCTCCAACTTTCATTTTTCAGTGTAATCCAAACTCAACCTTAGTGTATAATTTTAATGTTAAAAAAATCTTGAAATTTAAACATTTTACAATAAAATAGTTATTGATTTAGTATCATATTGATATTTTGTAAATATAAAGGATACAAGTAAATAATATAATCCAATGATTAATTTGTCAAAATATTCCGTTAAGGAGAAGTTATAGATTAATGCAAAATTCCATAGATTTACAAAGTCATCCTTTTGATAACATACAGTCATACAGACAAAGCCAAAGTCATCATTTTAAATACACAAAGAGAAAATATACATTGGTAACATTTACTTAGATACCTTACTTTCTCGGCAAAATGATAAGCCTTACATGACACTTTTACCCAAAGGGAAAAAAAAGAGTACATTAATTGAGAAAACAAAAATTTCTATGTAATTTTTTCAAAGATGTTACGCCTGCTGCGTGTAACAAGTTTATCCATTAATCCACAACCATTAATTATTAAATCTGAACCAAATGTTAATCCGGTATGAGAGCCAAGTCATTGAATCACTTGTTCAACTAGTAGGTAACTGGTTGAGCCACATGATTAAATAAATATAAAAATTTGTTTCAAAAGTCATAAAATTAGTATGAAAATGGAAAGAAAAAAAAAATGCCTAAATTACTAATTAATTAAAATTAAGTTTTAAAAAAAAAAATGTGTCCTAGTGTGCGTTTGCGCGCTTCCCAAACGCACGTTTGCATTTCAGAATTTTTTTTTTTTGCTTTTTGAGCTGGCTTTTTTGACTTTTCTTATGAACAGTGCACACTGTGCACTGTTCACAAACCCACAAATTTCACTTTTTATCAACTTTTTCATTAAAAATGAATCCCACGGTACTATTCATACATTTAAAAATTATTTTGTTACAGTATTTTTCAGTTTTCAGTTTCAGTTTTCAATTTTCAGTTTTCAGCTGTATCCAAACGGAACCCTAATATAATTCAAACTCAAAATTTCACAAGTAACAACACTAAAAAATATATAATAAAATGATGTCATAAAATTGTAGCCAAACCTTTTACTAAATAAAATCTTATTATATTATATTTCTTAAAACTCTAGGAATAAGAATATATCTGAAATTGAAACTCTAAAGTCACGTTCTATGCATATTCTATATCTCACTCGTTACTCTAATCCAAGAATTACAATCTAAGCCAAAACTTAAAACTCTATTTTTATTGAAATGTCCAGTATCAACCTCATTACAAATCGTTTTTTGTCATTACACTTCATATTCAGAAAATAGAACTACTGCATTGAATCCATAAAGGTAATTTCATTCAAAACTATACAATCAGATGGGTCACAACAACCTGTTCGGATTGTGAAAAAAATGTTGGGTTTTATTATAATTTTACCTGGTCAATTGCATAAGTGGTCCAATTAAACAACCGTACCTACTTAGTTACCGGATATCAAGTTATTGGTCCAACTAGCCAAGGTCGGGTATAAGTAATATAGTTATCAGAAAATATCAAAAAAAATCTATGCAAAATTATGAGCTGCAAATTGCATATAAAGTATCTTTATGATAAATACCTATCCTATTGGTCACTATTTTTCATGATTTGGTGAATTATCTAAGTTTTTTTTTTTTTTTGGTGTACATTGTTACTAACCACTATGAACATACAAAAAATAACTTGTGCCCATATATTTCCTCAAATCTTAGGCCTAGTGCCTCACCAAATGTTACTGCATTTAGGTTTTGTGATAGGCCAAGAATGTATTGACCCCTTATGATAAATTAACCAATTGATTTAGCCAAGTTAATTAATTAATTCAATTAACATGCAAAACCCATGATAGCACAAACAAATTACTAATTAAGTGCAGCGGAAAATAAATTGACACAGTAATTTTTTTACGAATGGAGAAAACCTACACGGCAAAAACTCCACCGGATAATTTTAAGGTCACCACTTCCGAGAATCCACTATTATAATAACAAGCGGTTACAAGTAAAGGAATCACAGTACCTTATACCAACCTACAGTTGAACTCTTACCCTAATACCCAATTGGACTTGTTCTGTAGTGACAATCTCTCATTTTCAATGCACGGCTCCTAGTATGTGATTAACTAATAGATGTGCGGATCCCAGTACGCGACTTAATCACCATCTTGAGAAAGGTGTTAGTTGCAAATTTCTTCATTTCATCACACGATGAATATCATGAAACTCCCTGGTCACAAGACCCTACGGTGTACAAACACAGCAACTTCTTCAAGAGAAAGATGAACTAGGGAAAATTTTGTCTCCGGTCACAATTTGCATGAACAAGACTTTGCTCTACACTCATGCAACTGTGCAACCTTTGACGGCCCTTAAAATAATCCTTATATATGTTTAGGGTTGTGAGAAAAGAAAGCCTAAACACATACTCACAGATTGGATGCAAAACAGAACTGAAAATCTGTTTTTTATAAATCTCGACAAATACCCTATCTATCGAGCTAGCTGTCGAGATTTAAGCTTCAGCAGCTTTTTAAACCTCGATAGATGCTAGCTTTCAAGCTTTAAAAACTAGCACTTTTTCATTTGTTTCTTGGACATACTTGTATGGTTTTAACACTTAATCTTGAAACTTTATTTCATGAAGTATTAAACACATCCTATA
The DNA here is from genome assembly GCA_032727855.1 of Quercus ilex subsp. ballota. Taxonomy (NCBI): domain Eukaryota; kingdom Viridiplantae; phylum Streptophyta; class Magnoliopsida; order Fagales; family Fagaceae; genus Quercus; species Quercus ilex. Next base: position 33,174,166 of record CM064908.1, read on the forward strand.
TCTACCCAAATATAAGTAAACTGCGTTTTGTCAAAGGATTAGCCAATTATATAAAATATCGACATATGTTCCTAACATCAAATCACATATGTCCTAGCATTTTGGAATTAAGCATTCAAAATAACATGTGAGCTTAAAATGCAGTTTGGATCTTTGGTTGTGTAGCATGCTTGATTGCATTCATATTTGCATTTTTCTCTTCTTGAAAATTGTTTTTAAGCAATCTCGACAGCTCTCGATAGCGACTTCGATCTATCAAGAAACCTTTTGGATGCTCGATAGCTTCTCGATAGCTACTTCGATCCATCGAGAATCTTTGTTGTGGACACCTCTCGTTAGATCTTCGATAGCTCTTTGATAGCTAACAGGATCATTTTTAATTCTCGATAGCTCTCAATCTATCGAGAATTAAGATCTCCTATTTCAGATTCACTTTCTTGAACTTTCTCGATCCATTTTGTCTCTTCACCTCCCAAAATACCTCTAAATCACTCCAACCTCTTCCTCACTTAATCTTCAGTCTCAAGATCACCTTCTTCATCTGGTATGATGCTTACTCTCTCATTAATCATGCATTTCATATCTTGTGACCTAACATTTCAGGTTTTTGAAAATTTTTGGGATTTTTCAAAATTATTGAGGTTTTTGTGAAATTTTTGGAATGGGTGTTGCTCAAATAAGTTTCAAAACATCATGCATTACATCTCACTTGCATTATAACAATATTTTCATGCATTATAGATGTGTGCTATATTTGTTGCAATGTTCTGTGATGGTAGGTTTGGATTGGGCTGAGCCCATGATGTATTTTAATTTGCATGTCACATGTTTATGCATATTCATGCATACGTACCTTCAAGTTTTTATATTTTTATGTATTATCTTGTTGGTGCTTTTCTGATTGTCTCTCTCTCTCTCCTTCTATCTCTCTTTCTTGCGTTAGTTGCTTCATGGCACCCAAACGCAAATCCACTCCGTCTTAGAACCCTCTTCGTTTTAGGGCATCTTCTTCCTCTGATCCTACACCTTCTTCGATTCGGTTCTATGATGAGAGGGCCTGTAAGGACTTCTTGGAGAACTTTTCTAAATGAGGCATTCATTCGGAATGCCAAGTCATCCTATCAGATTTTTCCGATACTAACCTACCCACTGTCATTTACAGTCAGGGTTGGGAGTCATTGTGTGGCGCCCCGGTCACTGTATGATCACGGAGGGACAAGTGACCGGGGCACCACACAGTGACTCCCAACCCTGACTATAGATGACAGTGGGTAGGTCAGTATCGTAAAAATTTGATAGGATGACTTGGCATTCCGAATGAATGCCTTGTGTAGAAAAGTTCTTCAAGAAGTCCTTATGGGCCCTCTCATCACGAAAACAAACGGAAGAAGGTGTAGGATCAGAGGAAGAAGATGTCCCAGAATGAAGAGGATTCTAGGACGGAGTGGATTTGCGATTGGGTGCCATGAAGAAACTAACGCAATAAAGAGAGATAGAGGGAGAGAGAGAGAGAGAGGCAATCATAAAAGCATCAACAAGATAATATATAAAAATATAAAAACTTGAAGGTACATATGCATGAATATGCATGAACATATGACATGCAAATTAAAATACATCACGGGCTCAGCCCAATCCAAACCTACAAGCACAGAACATTGCACCAAATATAGCACACGTCTATAATGCATGAAAATATTGTTATAATGCAAGTGAGATGCAATGCATGATGTTTTGAAACTTATTTAAGCAACACCCATCCCAAAAATTTCACAAAAAACCTTAATAATTTTGAAAAATCCCAAAAATTTTCAAAAACCCCAAATGTTAGGTCACAAGATATGAAATGCATGATTAATGAGAGAGTAAGCATCATACCAGATGAAGAAGATCATCTTGAGACCGAAGATTGAGTGAGGAAGAGGTTTGGAGTGATTTAGAGGTATTTTGAGAGGTGAAGAGGCAGAATGGATCTAGAGAGATCGAGAAAAGTGAATCTGAAATCGCACTGATCGTTTAAATAGGAAATCTTAATTCTCGATGGATCGAGAGCTATCAAGAGCTATTAAGAATTAAAAACGCGCCTGTTTGCTATTGAAGATCTAATGAGAGGTGTCCACAGCAAAGATTCTTGATGGATCGAAGGAGCTATCGAGAAGCTATCGATCATCCAGAAGATTTCTCGATGGATCGAAGTAGCTATTGAGAGCTATTGAGAATGCAATAAAAAGCAGTTGAAGGGTCTTGATAGATAGCCTAGTTGTCAAGAGATATCGAGATAGTTGTCGAGATTGCTTAAAAACAGTTTTTCAAGGAAAGAAAAACACAAATATGAATGCAATCAAGCATGCTACACAACCAAAGATCCAAACTACATTTTAATCTCTTAAAATCATCTCTCAACAAGAAAAATGTCAAACACATAGATCCAAAACACACACACACACACACACACACACACACACACAAAACAAGTCTAACCAATTTTATATTTCAAAAGCAAGTTAAGATAGTTTAGTGAGCATACATTAACACATGTATTCCTTATGATGGCCAAATCACATTGTACTTGCACATGTATTAAAAATATCAAAAAATATTGCATTGCAAGATTGCATACGTGTCTACATGTTATGACGATTTGAGATATGAGAAAATCACTTTTACTTACACACAATCATAATTGTTTGATGGAGACTATCACCTTTGAAGTACATCCTATAACTCTCACATCTCCTAGAATACACGCTTGCAATCATATATAAAGCATTTTGATCTTTTTGCTTTTATTTTTCTTTGCATATTTTTCTTTTAATAAGTAAAACATGCATGGGCATATATGAGAGAGAAAAGAAATACTCAATGATGTTAAGCATTTGACATTCCACTTTTGCTATGCCAAAGCATACAAATGTCATTTCATGATTGGCAGGCAATAGTAGTGAGATGGTTATTTATTCTTTTCTCTTAGAATTTCCTAGTCCTTCCTGTCAAAAAGAGTGATACGAGTGTTAAGTACAAGAGACTACTTAATCTTACTCATCACAAACACGAGCCACAAAACTCACTTGCTTAGTTGTGCATAGAGATGCTCATCTAAGTTACAAAAGATGCAAAGTTTAGAAAACTTTGTTTCAATGGTCATCCAAGGTACATAAGTACCAATGTACACAAACACACACTGTTTTTGTATTTTTCTGAATTTTCAATTTTTATTTTTATTTTTGTATGAAAAACAAAATAAAGTAAAGTGAAAAGAGAACAAACAAAAACATGTTAAACAAAGTAATGCATAAAACTAGACCGACTCAAAACAAGAAAGCAAAACACACAAGTAATGCAAAACAAAAACTAAAAGGGAGAGAGAGAGAGAGAAAAAGTGACAGAATCACTTGGAGCCTTTTTCTTTCCACACCTTGGAAGAACCTTTTCGTTTAGCAAACCCTTGATCTAGCGGTGAGGGGGAAGAATTAAAACCATTCAAGTTCAAAAGAAACATGAGGGCTTTGAGAAGATCTCTAAGAGGAGCAAGGGAGGATGGAAACTGATTCTGGTTTCCCGATGCGATCATGCTGTTGCTTTGTTGAGTGGCTAACCACTTATAGCAATTAGGTCGAGTATGTCCAGTAGCTCCACAGTGACGACAGAAATGCTGCTTTTTATGTTTGGGCTTTTGAGTATTTCCTTTCTAAGCCTTAGGGTTCTTAATCTCTTTCTTATCAAGCTTAGAGGTGCTCCTAAGATAGATTTACCATTGTCTATGTTCTCACTGGCTAATTCATTTTTAACATCACTGTTCTCAGTTTCAACATTATTAGTAGGAGGAACAAAAACAATAGTACTAGAGATAGCAATACTAAGAGAAGAGAAATCATACTCTAAACCAGTTCAATCGGATGCAGATTTTTAAAGACCAAGCATCTCATCGAGCTTTGCACTTGAAGTCCTTTCCAATCGGGCTTTGACTTGGAACAATTCTGTCTCAAGCTTCTTGGTCTTCTCAGCCAAGAAATTATTCTCAAATCTTAGTGCTCTAATGGTCTGATTTGCTTCATCAAACTTAGTGGAAATTTCTTCTCGTTCAAGTTCCACATCACTAAACTTTTTGGTGGCCAACCTATACAACTTCTCATGCTTTTCTGAGACCTTGTATAACTTTGCATAGGTTGTGTAGATGTTATCTTGCTCATCCATCTTTTCAAACTTAGACTCCACCAATTTCTCTTCTTCATCCACATCTTCAACAATCCCTTCGGTACGATTTACAGTGTCAGTGAAGGCATTTAGGATTCCATCATCCTCATTATCAGAATCATCCTCAGGCTCAGTGTCGCTCAACGTAGCAGCAAGTGCCTTGCTTTTCCCAATAGTCTTGAGATTCGTAGGGCATTCTTGTTTCATGTGATCGAAACTCTGATACCTAAAGCATTTTGGTCCTAAGGGCACAATGTACTGACCGCCATCCCTAGCATCCTTCTTCCCTTTGTCTTGACTCTTGAACTGCAAAGAACTGGATTGCTTTCGGTCCTTGTCAAATCCTTTCGCATTGGCATTCTTCATGAACTTCTTGAACTGCCTCATGATATAGGATTTCATCTTAGAATCTTCATTGTCTGAAGACTTATCAGTGTCACTACTCTTGGCCTTCAATGCCATGCTTTTGCTTTTGCTTGATTTCCCGATCCTTGTCAAACCCAACTCATAGGTTTGTAGATTTCCAACCAACTTTGTTAAAGGAATTTTATCAATATCCTTTGATTCCTCTATCGCGATGATCTTGGTATGTAATCTCTCGGGTAGAGATTTGAGCACCTTTCTCACAATCTTGGGTTCGGTAATGGTTTCCCCAAGATTAAAGGCTGAGTTCACTATGTCCTTGAGCTTGGCATAGAACTCATCGAATGACTCATCATCCTCCATCTTAATCTCTTCAAAACTCATAGTAAGCCTCTGAAGATTTGAATCCTTAACAACCTTGGTTCCTACATAGGTTTTCTGGAGAATGGTCCATACTTCCTTAGCAGTTTCAGTAGAGGATTTATTCTTGAATTCCTCATTCGTAACTGCACTGAATAGAGCATTCAACGCTCTGCTGTTAAAGTTTGCCGCCTTGAACTTAGCATCATCCTAGTCGGCCGGCGCTTCCGTAAGCTTGGTCCAGCCTATCTCCACAGCTTGCCATACCTTTTCATCTAATGACTGTAAGAAAGCTCTCATGTGTACTTTCTAGTATGCATAGTTAGTGCCATTAAATAAATGAGGTATAATAAGAGTCTGTCCTTTATCCATGACAAACAGGGGTCAATGGATCACACAACAAAGATTAAAACCTAATCAAAGTGTGCTTGCTCTGATACCACTTGATAGGCCAAGAATGTATTGATCCCCTGTGATAAATTAGCCAATTGATTTAGCCAAATTAATTAATTAATTCAATTAACATGCAAAACGCGTGGTAGCACAAACAAATCACCAATTAATTAAGTGTAGCGAAAAATAAATTGACACGGTGATTTGTTTACGAATGGGGAAAACCTACACGGCAAAAACCCCATTGGGTGATTCTAAGGTCACCACTGTTGAGAATCCACTATTATCACAACAAGCGGTCACAAGTAAAGGAATCCCAGTACCTTATACCAACCTACACTTGAACCATTACCCCAATACCCAATTGGACTTGTTTTATAGTGACAATCTCTCATTTTCAATGCATGGCTCCCAGTACGTGACTAACCAATAAATGCGCGGATTATAGTACACGAATTAATCACCAACTTGAGAAAGATGTTGGCTGCATAGTTCTTCAGTTCATCATAAAATGAAGATCACGAAACTCCTTGGTCACAATACCCTATAGTGTACAAACACAGCAGCTTCTTCAAGAGAAAGATGAACTAGGGAAAATTCTATCTTCGGTCACAATTTGCATGAACAAGACTTTGCTCTATACTCGCGCAACTGTGCAACTTTTGACTGCCCTTAAAATAATCCTTATATATGTTTAGGGTTGTGAGAAAAGAAAGCCTAAACACATACTCACGGATTGGATGCAAAACAAAACTGAAAATCTATTTTTCATAAATCTCGACAGATATCCTATCTATTGAGCTAGCTGTCGAGATTCGGGCTTTAGCAGTTTTTTAAACCTCGATAAATGCTAGCTATCGACTTGCATGGCTTTAACACTTCTTTACTTGTTTCTTGTATAGACTTGCATGGCTTTAACACTTAATCTTGAAACCTTGTTCCATAAAGCATTAAACACGTCCTATATCTACCCAAATATAAGTAAAGTACATTTTGTTAAAGGATTAGTCAATTACATAAAATATTGACATATGTTCCTAATCAAATCACATATGTCCTAACATTTTGGAATCAAGCATTCGAAATAACATGTGAGATTTTTTTATTTATTTTAAATGGTTTTTAACTACCAGGTGTACAACTCGAAGGATTTTATAGGTTTTGGAATGGACATGTGATAAAGAAAAATATAATAAATTAAGGGATTTTTTAAAGATAAATAATTAAGAAAAGTATCTATTTAAAAATAATGTGTACATTTGTGCTGGTAGATTCAAAACCTATCAAATGGATATCTATATATTGCACCTGGTGTAACTTTTGCTTAATGTCATATCACATAATAGCTTCTTGAATTAATCTAGAATTAAAAAGATTATAATTTTAAGATAGTTGGTCGGGTTATAGGTCAATTGATTTGTACTTTGGGTCAAAATTTGGATTCAGAATGGGTCAAGTTTTATCAATTTTATAGGTTAGCGACTAGTAAATTAATATAACAGACACAAAATGTATAAAAAAATGCTATTAAAAAATAATTTGGACCATTATATATAATAAAAAGTAATGTTTATTACATACAAACTTGTACACACGTCCTTACACATTTTATATTGAATTGAAATTGTGAGTTGAAGACGATTTCTAACTCACGATTAGTTCAAAATAAAGTGTGTATGGACTCATGTGTAATAGCTTTTTACCCTATAATAAATCCACATATGATATATCAACACTTTAATACATATAAAAGAGACCTAGTTTCGCACATGCCACCTGTAATAGTATATAAGCAATATATTAAAATGACATGATAATCTCTACCAACTTATTTAAGGAATTGTTGCAAGAACCACCTTCTTTAATGCAAAGTTCAATTTTCTCCTTCAAATTCTTGGCTCTTTCCCTCATAGCTTCCCCTTCTTTATCTGACATTAGTATTGTTATAGCTTTCTCAATCTCACATCTCACCAACTCATTCTCCAATTCCAAGCCCACCTTCCATACATGGCTCACATACCTTGCATTTACTCTCTGGTCCCCAAAACATGGTTTGCATATTATTGGAATCCCCTCACAAATGCTTTCAAGGGTGGAATTCCAACCACAATGGCTCAAAAACCCTCCAACTGCACTATGCGCCAAAACTTCCTTCTGTGGTGCCCAGTTCACAATGCAACCTCTCTCTCCAACAGTTTCTTTGTAAAATTGAGACAGTACTTTGTTTCTTTTACCATTAGTACTTGAGTCCGGCCGAACCACCCACAAGAAAGGTTTCTGGCTATTGGCAAGTCCCCATGCCATTTCAGCTAACTCTTTTTCATTCATGGGTGCTATGCTTCCTAAGCTTACGTATATAACTGAGTTTTTAGTTTGCTTCCCTAGCCATGCCATGCAGTTAGTGTCTTCTTTCAATAAGCTACTAGAGGGTGAGGCTGGACCAAGTTTGTGCATAGGACCAATAGGGAGGTTTGGAACTTGGCATTGTTGTTGGATACATGCCAACGACGATCGTTCAAGGCAGTCCAGGGTATTCCAAATGACTGCTGATGAAGATGTCCTCATTTTGTAGATATCATTAATTAACTGTGAAAAATTTTCGAGATTTCTATTCAAGGGAAAGGGTAGATCCTTAAACCTGAGTGGATGAAGGTTAGGAACAAGGTCCTGTGAGACAAAATCTGTAATCCAAATAAAGATTAGTTAGTTTTATTGATTACATATGGGCTATGATGACTTTCTGGTAAACATAGTCATTTTAGATATATATCAGGGCTGAATTTGCCAAACATAAACATGTACTTGTACGTAACCTAGTCCTACTAGGATTAGAATACTAGGTTACCTTTTTATTTAATAAATGATCAATTTTGTTCAGATTTATGTGTAAATAACAAATACCTTTTTATTTTTATTTTGGTTTTTGATTGCAAAACTCTGTTAGCTCAAGACTTGACTGTCCACCTACGTCATGTGAACTGTAGAGCGAGTTAATTTGCTAATGCACTAGTGAAGAGGGGACGAGAGTTCAGCGTTGAAGAGTTTGAGAAACAACATCTTTTATGTATAATGAATATGTATGGGACCTTATGCAATTGGGTTCCCCTAGAGAGTGCCAATGGGCTGCTAATTTTGATTTTGTGCTCTTATAAATAAATAATACCCTTTTTCTATTAAAAAAAATTATGAAGTTTGCATCATGATCATGATTCTATTGTTATAGTTTCTCCCAAAAAAAAAAATTTTGATTCTAGTGTTATCATTAGGAAAATATTAAAACCATTACAAATCTAAAATAAACTTAGAATCTAATGAGATAATAAATTTTATTGATGCTACTTCAACAAGATAATAAATAAGTGTCTAAATTACTTTTCATGATAGGATACACATCAATTTACAAAATTTATGTAATAGTATCACTTTTATCATTATGATATGTCAAGGTTAGTATATCATGTATTTGATTTTTTTTCCCATTTTTAACTTTGATTGTTTTTATTAAGAAAGTTAAATCAATACACGACAATATATGAATGATATAACATAAAATGGAACAAAAAGTAGGAATGTATGTAAATATCCTCCGATACTTGCCTAGATTCTGTCATACATTGCTAACTAATCAAATTATCATGTCCATTATGACTTATGAACCATTTGATTTCACTTGAATCATGGTAAAGGGTTTTTCGTGTAGCTAAAATACAAAGCTGACTCTCTAAATTTTTTTAGATTTTATTTCAGTTGCCTAACTTTACTTTCGTTTATTTCAATCTTCTAACTTTTAAGTTTATTCAATTAAGATTTTTCTATCAACTTTTATTATATATTGTGGTTAATTTCTTAATTTTTTAAATTAAAAAAAATCAATTAATGATTGAAAAATATTTTCCAAATTTTTGTTTTCAAACTTTTTTAACAAAAGTTGACGGAAAGACCTTAATTGAATAAAGTTGAAATTTAGAGGACTGAAATGAACTAAAACAGAGTTAGAGGATTGAAATAAAATCTAAAGAAAGTTAAAGGGTCAAGTTCGCATTTTAGCTTTTTTTTTTTTAATAAAAATATTGTAAAGTTTTTGAAGGAACTTAAAAAGGAAAAGTATATCAAATAAAAAAGAAATCTAACAACATCGCACACATGCATCCACCTCTCATATGGGGGTATCGATGTAATACAACCTCAAAAAACAAGGTCATGTATATTATAGTATGAGTAATGCTATAGATACAAACTATTTTACAATATTTTTACAAACTATTGATGTGACAAATTCTTATTAGTTCTAATATGGGCCTCATAACTAACATCAAATTTTATTTACTAATAATTATTTGAAAAATACTAAAGCAATATCAGCAGTTTGTAAAAATATTGTAAAATAGTTTATGTCTATAGTATTACTCATTATAATATATTGCGCATACCTTGGAAGGAAACAAGACCTTCTACCTTGAGTTGGGCAAGGGTGGTGCGAGCTAGAAGAGTGGCAGCGCTGGTGGTACGTAAAATGATAGTTGGAAGCTTCAGAAAATTAGCCACGGCCTCAGTGAAGTACATGAGTTCATCATAGATGATGCAAACGATATCGTCGTGTGAGCCTTGTCGTCCTATCATTATTTGAGACAAGTATTCCTGCAAATGTGATTTGCAGTTGACATTTAGCTTTTGTATAAGACTTCCTATATCCCCGGATGAGATATCCTCGGCAGATAAGCCATCCGGTATTGGATTGAACTTGAAATTGGGATGGTTGGAAGGATTAGGAGAATTAAACTGAGTGTGAACAATGGTGATGGAGAATCCCTTGGAGTGAAGGATGGTGCCTAGTTGAAGCATGGGATTTATGTGACCTTGGAATGGACATGGCAGTAGAACCAACCGGCCACATCTTTGTCCATTCTTTTTCATCTCTCTCTCTCTCTCTCTCTCTCTCTCTCTCTCTCTCTCTCTCTCTCTGTGTTATGCACGAAGGGAGGCTCAGCTAATTGAACTGTTTGTTTGTTACTTGCTTTGGCTATCTCTTTAAGCTTTATTTATAAACCAAAAGCATATTGCATAACATAAGAAACACATGTAAAATAATAGTAGCATCTGCCAGAATTCAGGTCCTATATATTGATTGCGGAAATGTGGAATTGTTATTTTTATAGAGCAATGCGTTGCCTACTACTTTAACACCTAACTCATAAGCAACAGCCATTCCTTGCAAATTATATCAGTTATAAATGAAAATTGTCAGATGTGAAGTTACAGTGTCGGCATCCAATTAATGAGATTAGTTGGATTTCCTTCTATGGTAAGGCAAAAGTGTAACGAGGATAAAGATTTGGGGATGAAAAACGTGATGGACAATTGGCATGTTGAAGTTGATACTCTGAAGGTCTGTTGGAATGGCTTGAATTGGAATTTCGGTGGATTGACATTACAAGTAAACATTAAATGCTGTTTTCGGTGGATTGATATTACAAGTAAACATTAAATGCAGGGCAGCTGAACAGTAGATGCAATTGATGCAATAGTTTAAGGCTCCCAAATAGAAAAAGACTACCACTTGTAAAAAAAAAATATATATATATATATATATATATATAATATTTATCTATATATTTAATTACAAAATTTTTTTTCATATTTTTATTGGTCAATAAAATGTATTAAAAAGACCACATTATATCCTAAAATGCAGAATACTGCACAATGATAGTGCACACAATTTGATAGGACAAGACTACACAATGCTATGTGCACTATGCAATCTTGTCTACAAGCCCCAACACATACTGTGCAGTCTTGTCCACAAGCCCCAACACATCACAAGGCATAAACGAAGCTAGCCCCCACACGGCCCCATACTAATTAATAAATTATCACATTTTTTTTTAATGTAAACTCTTACTTTATTAATTATTATAAATTATCACAGCAATTAATAATTTGATGTATATTATATCAACTCATTTGTATTATAGTGATACTAATTTATTGAACTATGTAATAAATTAATTTTTATTTGTGTAGATTTAGACTTTAAAGTTTTTTAAAAAAATTCACTTAAAATTTTTGCCTAAGGCCCCCAAAATTGTTGAGTCGGCATTGATTAAATGTTGTTGTTGTCGTGCATGGATTGCCAAAAAACAAGGAACAACCATCGTACATACAATCAATGTCGGATTTTTCTTTGTAGCCAAAATGGATGACTTCATTGGCAATAAATGCTTGCTATTTTATTTGACAAAGTAAGTTTCATGTGCTGAAACTATTGGCATTTTCGCTGAATATTTAGTGTGTATTTGGGAAGTAATGAAAATTATAAATTATTTCACTATTCAGTTTATTTTTGTTATTATTTATAGATCTTATTGTACTTTTTGATATTATTCATGGGTCTCATTGTACTATTCCAACTAACTTTTACCTTTATTTATAATACTTTCGGTAATAAGTTTTTAATTTCAACAAAATAAGCGGTATCCATACAGACCCTTAGTTATAAATAGATGGTGAGTTTGAGACAAAGAAGTAAGAGAGCTCCTTCGTGAGATAGAAAAAGGAAATAGATACTTCTGTAAAAGGCTGGTCCTAGGCCTACGCCACTTAGGCCATTATCTAGAGCCCCTACTAGAGAAAGGCCCCAAAAAAATTTAGGGCAAAATTTGATATATTTAAAAAATAAAATTGGAGATATAGGAGAAAATATATTAGTTTTACATTTTTTTCTTAACTTTTAAGAAGTCTCAAAGAATTGAGTAATACTAGAGATAATACAATTTTAAATACATGGATCTTACAAATATATGTGTTACTAATAACAACAAATAATTTAGATACGAAAATGCTAGAGATAATACAATTTTGTAAGCCTCATGTTATAAAATTTATAATATTCCTATCATCATTCATTCAAATACTTATTTATAATCTTCTTGAAGTGTCACTAATCATATTTATTGCTATATCGTTTGTAAGTCTTTTTTTTAGTAAAATTCGTTATAACTTTAGCATTTTTCAAAAAAAAAAAAAAAGCATATTGCAAAATAAAAAGAATAGATTTTTGTTATGATAAATTTATGATATTAAACACTAGTTAATTATTATTTAAGTAATAATAAAAAGGCCACATTTAAATATATTTCCTTAGACCTCCAAATTTGTAGAGCCGCCCCTGCTTCTGTGTGTGTGCACAAGAAATAGGAAGTTAGAGTGTCCTGTAACTCTTGTCCAAATATAATAGGGTGTTCTCTATTTATTTGTGAGAGAACCAAAGCGTATTTCGAGTTTGGGTTTGAGTGAGAGTGTTTTCAAGTTATTGTTCTAATCTCCAAAATTATAGTAAAACTCTATTTTGTTGCCTCTTGTGAATGTAGGCGTATTGTTGAACCACATAAATTTTTTGTATCATATTTTCTCTTCTCTATTCATCAATCTTACGGAAACAGATTATTTCACAATTTTCACGCCAAGGTCCCAAATAAAAATAGGCCAAGAGAACTGCAGTGAAGTTTCGATTAGCAAAAAAAAAAAAAAAAAAAAAAAAACTGCAGTGAAGTTTTTCTTTTGTTGGTTTACTGGCGAGTTTGAGTTTCTTCTCTAAGTTTAATTATGAGTTGGTTGTATCGGTTTTTTTAAAATCAAGATACCCATCTTGTTGTATGGACATCGAAGCACTATATATATGGTAGCTTTGCGCAACATAATGGGGACTGTCCAATATAATTATTCTTTGGCCATATGATTCTTTACAGTCCTTACCACTGCTTCCTTTTGGTAGCAGCTAGTAAATCACTAAATTTGTTATATTCAGACAGATTTGATGGGTAGAGCTGAGATGCTCTCTGTCCTTTGTAATTGATTTGAACTGTAATTATTATATTCATTTTATAGGCACTTGAAAGTTGTATTAGATAATTATGCTAAAAGTTCAATGGCTTAAGGGAACTACTGGCCTTAGGCACAAAAGCTGAGTTGATTACACTGGAAAAGAAATGAAATACTTTTCATTCAAATGGGTTCTACTTCTACGTAGTGATTTAAATGATCATTCAAGTATCCTTAGAGCATTCACAGCAGATGTGATATAAAAAATGTCATTTTGGCATACTAAAAGCCTACTTTATTATTTTACTACATAATTTTACAACATTCCATTTATTAGATGTTTTATCATTCAATTCTATGCATTAAAATAATATATTATCTCCTCTCTATTACCATCTGTGGGGCCGATTATCCAAAAAGGTGATGTTAAAATATTAGGAAATGGGCTTATGGCCCAACGACCCAGTCCGAGGATGTTCATCTATCCGAGGAGGGTTAAAGAAAGATATTGTGGGAATAGTACAAGAAGAAGGGATGGAAATCATATATAATGGCCCAAAACGCGTCCGAGGATAAGATCCATCTCGGATACTATGATCCGAGGTATATGTAATTATCTTACTACTCAGGATACCCCACAAAATTGTATTAAAACTGAAAAGTGAATATAGAACAAAGGAGGAGCAGGGAGAGATAACAAATATCTTCTAAAACTGCTACCTCCACATTAAATACTTCCCATCTAACTCTCTGGCCGCATTAATGTGGAGGTGATACCTGAACAGTAATCAAGCAGCCCTATGGCCGCAGATTGAAGGTTCTGGGAGGTGTTGAATGGGACAGGAAGGAGTTCCTTGAAGTTAACTTACACGTGTATGGTGAAAAGGAGATCAGGGTTGTGATATATAAGGGGGGAAAGTGGCCTAAAAGGGAGAGGTCGGAAAACAAAAAAAGGGAGAAAGAAAGATAAAAATATTTGAACCCTAAGAGATAAAAGAGAAATCCCAGAAACTCTTAAAAGGAGAGGCCGATGATAATATTTTCCTGGCTGGTCAACAGTGAATCTTCTTAACCCAGTTATTGTGACACTTTTTCCTACATAGTAGAACTAGTTCTTTCACCTACGCTCTACAAATTTATTGTTTGGGCTTGCTGGGTTAGAAACCCATCCCTATTCTAGGTCCAATCTAATTTGAGTCCCTACAATTGGTGCCGTCTGTGGGAAGAACTTGATCTATTTGTAGGGAAAGGTAAATGTAGCGGTTGTGATGGAAGGGGGAGCACTGCAACAGCCAGTGGTGGGCGCACAGCAGATGGATGTTAATCCACACCAGGCAGAGTCCAGGGGGTCTCAGCATGGTAATCCGTTGGTAGTCCTTGAACAAAGAGGGGATCATGAGGGAAGTGTGCGAACAACCCACACTGATAGTAGTCATTCTCGATGGAAAAGCCATATTTCCTATGTAAAGAACGACAGGGACATACAACGTGAGATTAACAAATTGAAAAGGGAATTGCGACACGAGCGACAAAGGCATATGTCTCACAACTCCAAGCAATCCTCTGAGGAGTTAGATGACACCAGTTATAGACAAAGGTCAAGAACTCCACCTAGTGAATCTTTTTCTTATGATGACGAGTACCGCCGTAGACGAGAATATAAGAGTCCGCCTCGCAAGGGTTTAGGGAATGACACCCTGAACAAAGTGTTGTGTCAAATTTCCAAATCGCCCTTCACGCGACGCATTGAGGATGCAAATCTTCCTCGGCGATTCCATCAGCCCACGTTCACCATTTATAATGGTCGAACAGATCCAATGGAACATGTTAGCCATTTCAGTCAAAGAATGGCCGTTCATGCTAAGGATGAGGCATTGATGTGTAAGGTCTTCCCATCTAGCCTGGGTCCAATGGCGATGAGATGGTTCAACGGTCTAAGAGCGAATTCCATTGACTCCTTTGAGAAGCTCACCCAAGCTTTTGGTGCTCGCTTTATCACCTGCAGGAGGGTTTCTCAGCCCTTGGGATCGTTATTATCCATGTCTATGCGGGAGGGGAAAACCCTGAAGGCTTATTCTGATAAATACTGGGAAATGTTCAACGAAGTAGATGGAGCCTATGATGATGTGGCTATTAATACCTTTAAGGCTAGCCTTCCAACCGAGCATGATCTAAGGAAATCTCTAACTGGTAAACCTGTTACCAGCGTGTGTCAGCTTATGGATCGGAATGACAAGTATAGAAGGGTAGAGGAGGATCAGATACAGGATAGAGGAAAGTCCAAGGTAATTCCTCAGGAGAGGAGGGATTTCAGGTCGAACCGGTACAATAATAACCGACCTCGGAAGGACTTTGGGGGGAAACCAGGATCTGCTAATTCCCAGGTGGTTAATACCGTGTTCCGAGAACCAGTACAACGGGTTCTGGAGAAGATAAGAAATGAGCCATTCTTCAGATGGCCCAATAGAATGGCAGGGGATCCTGCGAAACGTAATCAAAACCTTTACTGCCAATATCACCAGGATCATGGACATACACTGAAGATTGCAGAAATTTGTGGGACCATTTGGATCAGCTGGTCCGAGAAGGGAAATTGACCCAGCTTCTGCATCATTCCAGTGGCCGAGGAAGCCAGACAGGTTCGACATTTCGGGGAGATGATTCTTCAGGACCCCCCTTAGGCACGATAAACGTTATATTTGCTGCCCCATGAAGAACCGGGTCTTGCCCCTCCAGGGTAATGTCTGTGTCTCATTGTTTGGATGAAGGCTCCAGTTCAATATCGAAGAAGGTCAAAGCGAGCACTCCATTGGTGTTGGGTTTTTCAGATGAAGATAAGGCGGGAACCATTCAACCGCATGACGACGCTTTGGTGGTTACACTCAGGATTAGGGGGTATGATGTGAGGAGAGTGATGGTTAACGAAGGGAGCGCAGCCGAGCTTATGTACCCTGATCTTTATAAGGGGCTAAATTTGACACTCTAGGATATGACAGCCTACAATTCCCCTTTGGTGAGCTTTGAAGGTAGATCAGTCATTCCGATGGGCCTGATAAGATTACCCGTCCAGGCTGGCTCAGAAGTAGTGGAGGTGGACTTCATCGTGGTGGATGCTTTCTCTCCATATACGGCTATTCTAGGCAGGCCCTGGTTGCATACCTTGGGAGCCATCTCTTCCACACTTCATCAAACAGTGAAATATCCCTTAGAAAGCCAGGTATCAGAAATATTGGGAAACCAATCTATTGCTAGGCAGTGCTTGATAGCGGCTATTCAACGTCGGCCAAAGACAGATACTTTGGCCACGGCAGAGAATGACTTATAGCAATCAAAGACTCCGGTGACCCTCTTCAGCACACTTGCCGGTGGGGTGGAGTGTGAGAATTTGGAGAGGGTGAGTGTTGGGGATGATTCAGATAAATTCTTTCAGGTTGGGGCACAGTTGCCTTTTTTGGAGAAGGAGCAATTGGTTGAGTTCCTCAGAAGAAACATTGATGTGTTTGCATGGAATGCTTACAAAACCCCAAGGGTGGATCTGAACTTCATTTGTCATCATTTGAATGTTAACCCCTCTATTACTCCGAAGAAACAGCCACCTCGGCACCCATCCAGAGTGCATGTCGAAGCTATCAGAGATAAGGTGGCAAAGCTTAAGCAGGCAGGGGCTATCAAGGAGGTGTTTTATCCCCAGTGGTTAGCCAACACGGTCGTGGTGAAAAAGAAGAATGGCAAGTGGCGTGCATGTGTAGACTTCACCGATCTTAATAAAGCTTGCCCGAAATATCCTTTCCCCATGCCTCGTATTGATTAGTTGGTGGATGTGACGGTAGACCATCCTCGAATGAGTTTCCTAGACGCCTTTCAAGGTTATCATCAGACCCCACTGGCATTGGAGGATCAGGAAAAAACAGCTTTTCTCACTCCTACGGGAAACTATCACTACAAAGTAATGCCCTTTGGCTTGAAGAATGTGGGGTCTACTTATCAACGGATAATAACAAAAATGTTTGAGCCACAGTTGGGCAGGAGTGTCGAGATTTATATTGATGATATGGTTGTGAAGAGTAAGATGGTGTCCGAGCATGTGACGGACCTCACAAGTGTTTTTGAGATCTTGAGGAAGCATAAGCTGCAACTAAATCCATCCAAATGTTCATTTGGAGTAGGTTCAGGGAAGTTTTTGGGCTACATGGTGACTTATCGAGGAATTGAAGTGAACCCCGATCAAATTAGAGCCATAAATAGCTTGCAACCACCTCGGAATCCCAAGGAGGTCCAGAGGTTGACTGGGATGACTGCTGCTTTGAATAGATTCATATCCAGGTCAGCGGATAGGTGCAGGCCTTTTTTCCTTTTGTTCTATAAGTGGAAAGAATTTGAATGGACCGAGGAGTGTGCCCTGGCATTTCAACAGCTTAAAGAGTATCTATCTCGGCCACCCATTATGTCTAGTCCTGAGGTGGATGAGGTCCTTTTTTCCTACTTGGCGATAGCCGCTTATGCGATCAGTTTTGTTCTGATACAAGTAGATAATGGCGTACAACGGCCAGTCTACTACGTGAGCAAGTCGCTTCATGAAGGCGAAGTGCGTTATTTACCGTTAGAAAAAGCCATTTTGGCAGTGGTGCACGCTACAAGGAAACTTCCTCATTATTTCTAGGCACACACTGTGGTCGTCCTAACTCAGTATCCGCTCAAATCAGTACTTCTGAGTGCAGACTACACTGGCAGGATTGCCAAGTGGGGCACGATTTTGGGGGCTTTTGATATTAAGTATATGCCTCGTACCTCTGTGATGGGTCAGATTCTCGCCGACCTAATGGCCAAATTTGCTGAAGGCCCTGAAGAAATAGAAGCAAGTCAACATGGCATGGATGAAAAATCAATTGGCCTTATCTCCACGCAACATGCCTCACCCTGGAAAGTATATGTGGATGGAGCAGCAAACTAGCGGGGGTCAGGAGTGGGGCTGGTTGTGGTATCTCCTGAAAAGGTCATTATTGAGAAGTCTATAAGGTTGGGATTCTTAGCTACTAACAACGAGGCAAAGTATGAAGTGTTATCAATGGGGATGGCGATGGTTCAGAAACTGGGTGAAAAAACAGTGGAGATGTTCTTGGATTCAAGACTGGTCGTGGGTCAGGTTAGAGGGGAATCGGAAGCTCGAGACACCAGAATGCAGGAGTACTTGAGCCAGGTTAGGTGTATGTAAGTAGATTTTGAGTTTTTTGAATTATCCCATGTCCCTAGAAGTGGAAATGCCCATGCGGACTCTTTGGCTACCCTTTCTATCTCCTCGGCGCAAAACTTACCCCAAGTGATAATGGTTGAAGACTTAAACACACCTTCCCCAATGACGGGGGACTTGCTTCAGGTCCATCAAATCAGTTTGGCGCATAGTTGGATGGATCCTATACTACTGTTCCTTGAGAAGGATATACTGCTGAGGACAAATCAGAAGCTGGAAAGATACGAAGAAAAGCTCCTCGGTTTTGGTTGTCCGAGGACAAAAGTTGTACAAATGTTCTTTCTCTGGGCCATACCTGCTTTGTGTACATCCCGAAGCATCAAAGGCAATTCTAGAAGAACTACATGAAGGGATTTGTAGGAGTCACACTGGAGGAAGGTCTTTATCTCACTGGGCAATTACTCAGGGGTATTGGTGGTCGAGCATGCAAAAAGAAGCACAAGAGTATGTTAGAAAATGTGATCAATGTCAAAGGTTCGCACCAAGCATCCATCAGCCAGGGGGAGTTCTTAATCCTCTTTCTAGTCCTTGGCCTTTTGCTCAGTAGGGCTTAGATATCGTTGGTCCTTTCCCTAAAGTAGTAGGAAATAAAAAGTATCTGCTGGTTGGCACAGACTATTTTACAAAGTGGGTCGAAACTGAGCCTCTGGCCAATATCAGGGATGTGGATGTCAAGAGGTTTGTCTGGAAAAATATCATTACTCGATTCGGGGTCTCTCAAGCTCTCATCTCGGATAATGGTCTTCAATTTGATAGCAAGGCTTTTAGAAAATATTGTTTCGATTTGGGGATAAAGAATAGATATTCCACTCCGGCCTATCCACAGGGAAACGGGCAGGCCGAGGCTGTCAACAAGGTCATAATGAGTGGGCTTAAAAAAGGATTGAATGATGCGAAGGGAAAATGGGTGGAGGAGCTGCCACATGTCCTTTGTATGTATCGAACAACGCCTCGACGGTCAACAGGGGAAACCCCATTCTCGATGACGTATGGGGCTGAGGCTGTGATTCCTCTTGAAACGGGTTTTCCTACAGTAAGGACTAGTGCTTTCACCTCGGATGGAAATGATGAACTATTGAAGAAGAATCTAGACTTGAAAGACGAACGACGAGAGAATGCGATGGTTCAACTGGCCTACTACCAACACAAGCTAAAACAAGGTTATGATGCAAATGTAAAGCTGAGGCCATTAGCCCCAGGAGATTTGGTATTAAGAAAAGTCTTGGGAACTACCAAAAATCCAACCTGGGGAAAATTAGGGCCTAATTGGGAAGGACCGTATCGTATCACATCTATAGCAGGAATAGGTGCTTACTACTTGGAGGATTTAGATGAAAAAACTGTACTCCATCCCTGGAATGTAAGCAACCTAAAGAGGTATTACTATTAATAAGAACAGTTCTGTTTTACTTCCTTTTACAATTTATCCTAATTCTGCAACTTGTGTTTCTCAATCCATTGAAGTATTAAACAGAAACTAAGTTATGTCAGGTCCTCGGACCACAAACTTAGTGAAAATTAATACCCTTTGACATCTATTGAGGTATTAAATAAAAACTAAGTTATGTCAGGTCCTTGGACCACAAACTTAGTGAAAATTAATACCCTTTGACATCTATTAACTTAGTGAAAATTAATACCCTTTGACATCTATTGATGTATTAAACAGAAACTAAGTTATGTTAGGTCCTCGGACCACAAGCTTAGTGAAAATTAATACCCTTTGACATCTATTGAAGTATTAAATAGAAACTAAGTTATGTCAGGTCCTCGGACCACAAACTTAGTGAAAATTAATACCCTTTGACATCTATTGAAGTATTAAACAGAAACTAAGTTATGTCAGGTCCTCGGACCACAAATTTAGTGAAAATTAATACCCTTTGACATCTATTGAAGTATTAAACAGAAACTAAGTTATACCAGGTCCTCAGACCACAAACTTAGTGAAAATTAATACCCTTTGACATCTATTGAAGTATTAAATAGAAACTAAGTTATGTCAGGTCCTCAGACCACAAACTTAGTGAAAATTAATGCCCTTGGAATTGAACTATGATTAAAATTGCATATCCAAGCAAAGTCCATGAGCATCACTTAAAGCATTTCAAGGTACCCAGGATCTACCTGATGTTCAAGCAGTCAAAACATTTTCTCAGATTTGGACACTTATTATAACTAATAAATTAAGAACGCATCTTCATAGTGTCGTGGTGTTAGCAATTAAAGCTTCCTCAGGTTCTCAACTAAAACACCTAAAAAGGTATTGTCCCTTATATCATTAAACCTTACACTTTTAGGGCATAATATCATGTAAGAACAAAGAGTATGCACGATGTAAATTGCGTATACGACAAATAAAACAACAATGTCCCATGTAAATTTAGAAAAGACATAAAAATACATCTCAGTACAACTATTGTTAAATGAAAAACAAAGGAAATATCACTACACCAACTATGGCTTCAATTTTATTTGGATCTTGGACTTGAGAGCCTTGTCAGTTACTTTTAGAGGAACTTCTTTCTCTTTTTCCTTGGAAACTTTCTCAGTAAGCAAAACGGTTGAAGCTAAAGCCTACTCAAAACTCTGAGAAACAGCCCCGTCCTTAGGAACTTCTGCTAACTTATTCGAAGAACCTTCTCTCGGAGCGTCAGATATTTTAGGCTGTTCCTGTTGGCTGAGAGGGGGAGGAATCTGAGTCTGGGTTTCCTCGGCGGATTCAACAACTATGGATGGCACGTCTTTTTGCTGAAGAGTAGGCTGTGAGATTCGTATAGCTTGAGGGAAATGGATGTTCTCGGGCTTTCTCAGCTCAAAGGAAGACTCTACCCCAGCTTGGTTGAGAGCTTCTCCCCAAGTCTGAGCACAGTAGGCTTGACATACGACGGGAACCTCAGCCTGGAGAATGTTTTCGATTTCAACTACGCCGACGTCATAACCATGCTGTTCAGCCTCATCTCTTTCCTTCTCGGCCTCTGCCTTCGCTTTCTCCGCCTCACCTTTTGCCTTCTCGGCCTGGTCTTTGAGCCTTTGGGCTTGTTCCAATTGTTTCTTCAAGTTTATCATTTCCTCCTTGGAGACTGTCAATTGATCATTAGCCTCTCGCAGGCGCTTCCTCTGATCCTCGGCTTGCCTTTGGGCATTCTCTAAAGCCACATCAGCGCTTTTCCAAGCATGTTCTTCCTCGGCGAACTTTTTCTTCAGCTGTGTATTGCTTTGTTCAGCAATGGTCAATGTCTGCACAGCTGTTGCCCGCCTTTTTCTTTCATCATCCAGTTGCTGGCAATAGGAGTTAGCCATCTCCTCAAGTCTAAATGTGGCTTGGATAGCCTGAAAAGAAAAAGGGTTAGAAATACAACAAGTGAAAACTATGTGTAGAATATTTATAAATGAGGAAACAAAGTAAGGGGAATATCATACCATGCCCAAGTATCTTTTGGTATCAAGGAAAACCTCATTCCTTTTCAGACTCTGTAGCTCAGTCATATCCTTTGGGAGTAAGAGAGTTTCCTCCAGGACTGAGGCGACGTGGCATCCGATGCCCCCGTTGAAATCCCTCAACGATGCATCTTCTCTCAGGGGTGCACTGCCCAGCATAGGGGCTAGGAGCCATGCTTGGGGTATTGTAGGTTGAGTGTCTACCCTCTCCACGCCGCGTTGTGCTCCATGGCTAACTTTTTGCTGCTTTGCAGCACGTTGAACTTCGTCTTCAATAGTAGGATGAGGTCCCCCAGTCTCCACCACGTTCTTGTCTTTTGGTTCTCTCCTCCTCTTTGGATCATGAGTTTCGGGCCTAGACGACTGGGATGTTGGAGGAGGAGGTAGGGGAGATTTGGGCGGAGGGGGAAGTTGAGGTTGGGTGGACTTTCTTGGCACACCTCTTCCAGGTTGATCTTCAATCAAATCCATCAAACTCCTCTGAGGTTTTCTCTGGATACCTATTTCGGCAGAGATATCCTCGGGCGAGGCAGGCTGATTGAATACGTCAAATTCGTCAGAGGAGTCTACCAATTCTACAATCCCTTTTGGATTTTCTTCTTCTTCTTCCCCCTCTTCTTCCTCTTCTTCTCTTTCCCTTTCTTTCCTCTTTGTCTGGGGAAGGGAGCAAGACGAAGATGCTCCTATCGTGGGGGTGGCTATAACGAGCGGCTAAGTCAGAGGTGTACTTTTAGGAATTGGAACACCTTTAGGAACGAGGAATCCTTCAAAAGCTACACTGATGCGGTGGAGCCAAGGATCCCTAGCCTTTATCACACACTTGGGGGCTTGGAATGCTGTGGAAATGGGTTTGTACCCAAGGATTTTGTGTGCCGATCGTAACTGACCGTCGAACTCGTTTACGTACACCTCGGATCGAAGAATTTTATCTAAACTTGTTCTGTTGACAAGTCTGAACTGGGGTCTAGTAGAACGCCTATCTGTAAAACCATTAAACCAAAAGAAGAATCTTGTTAGGAACAGGAATAACACGAGGCGAAAGAAAATGCAATCTAAGTCATGTATATTTACGGCTGAACCCACACCTGGTTTCCCCTCCCTAGTCAGGCAGGGTAGGCCATCATGCCACTCCCCGAAAAAGATTAAAAGATCATCCTTTAAGCCCTTGTTTGATGTAGGGAGACACTAGATGAGCCTCACCTTGGGATGCCTAGACTTAAGATAGTATCCCTGGCCCTTCAGATGATGAAGATTGTACATCCAGTTCACATTGTGATGGGTCAGGCCTAAGTTCATCCTCTCATTTAAGGTTTCTATACTCCCTAGCACCCTAAACATATTTGGGGCACATTGTGTGCGAGATAACCTAAAGAATCTAAGGTAACTTCTAGTGAGATTACCCATAGGAATGGTCATCCCTCCCTCTATAAAGGTGATCATAGGGATGACCACCTCTCCTGTTTTCCTGTCGTTTACCCACGTTTCTGGGGAAGCATATCTCATACCCACTATGGGGGGAATCCTATACTTAGTTCTAAATATCTCTATATCCTCTTCGGATTCAACTAGACACTTAAACCTACCCATTCTCTAAAAGTTATGAAGAAAAGTTAATAAAACGGAATGAGAGCTAAGAAGGTTTAAGGAGACTTACAGGTTTAAAAAGGAAATCCTCGGACAGGGTTTTGGTATTTATGAACGCACGGAGAAGTAAAAGAGAGTGACAGGTTCATTGTATGAGCGTTCAGACAGAATGATTGTGGTAACTGAAAAGAGAGGTGATTTGAAACACTATTTATAATGGCTCAGAAATTGTAAGCGGGAAAAATCCCGCTCATAAATACTAAAAATCCTCCACCGTTAGATTTACATCTTGCTATTGAACGTGGGGGACAAAAAGGCCGTCATAATTTAATGATAGCGTGCTCCTGACGCCGAAACGTCAGGAGCGTGCCTTGGGCAGGTAGAAAGGCGTTTTAGAGATTAGGAAAATCCACGAAAGGGATGACGGCAAGATATCAAAATCTCCATTTTTCCAAAGTGACAAAAAGCGAGATTTTGAGGGGCTATTGTGGGGTCGGTTATCCAAAAATGTGATGTTAAAATATTAGGAAATGGGCTTATGGCCCAACAGCCCAGTCCGAGGATGTTCATCTATCCGAGGGGGGTTAAAGAAAGATATTGTGGGAATAGTACAAGAAGAATGGATGGAAATCATATATAATGGCCTAAAACGCGTCCGAGAATAAGATCCATCTTGGATACTATGATCCGACGTATATGTAATTATCTTACTACTCAAGATACCCCGCAAAATTGTATTAGAACTGAAAAGTGAATATAGAACAAAGGAGGAGCAAGGAGAGATAACAAATATCTTCTAAAACTGCTACCTCCACATTAAATGCTTCCCAGCTAACTCTCTGGCCGCATTAATGTGGAGGTGATACCTGAACAGTAATCAAGCAGTCTTATGGCCGTAGATTGAAGGTTCTGGGAGGTGTTAGATGGGACAGGAAGGAGTTCCTTGAAGTTAACTTACATATGGTGAAAAGGAGATTAGGGTTGTGATATATAAGGGGGGAAAGTGGCCTAAAAGGGAGAGGTCGAAAAACAAAAAAAGGGAGAAAGAAAGATAAAAATATTTGAACCCTAAGAGATAAAAGAGAAATCCTAGAAACTCTTAAAAGGATAGGCCGAGGATAATATTTTCCTGGCTGGTCAACAATGAATCTTCTTAACCCAGTTACTGTGACACTTTTTCCTACATAGTAGAACTAGTTCTTGCACCTACGCTCTACAAATTTATTGTTTGGGCTTGTTGGGTTAGAAACCCATCCCTATTCTGTGTCCAATCCAATTTGAGTCCCTACACCATCAACAACAGCAACAACATCAACGCCGATCAACAATAGCAACAACATCAACAACAACACCAACAAATTCCAAATCCAAAAACCTCAAAAAAAAAAAAAAAAAAAAAAAAAAAAAACCAAACCATCACAACAGCTATCACAACACAGTAGCAACAACCACTTCCATAGTTGCCACACCATCCACAACCACAAACTACGGCAGCAGGAAGAAGAAAAAAAAAAACACAATCCAGGCCCCAACAACCTTCCTTTTCCGCCACTTCTCAACCGGCAACCACCAACCACAGCAAAAAAAAAAAAAAAAAAAAACCCCACAATCCAGCCACCACCAAGCTTCCTCTTCCACCTCTCAACCACAACCACAAACACAGCATAGTCACCGTGACTCACCTCTCACCGAAATCAAGCCATCGAAGCTCAACCCAAAACCTCAATCCAAATCAAAACCCAATCTCAGACGTGATCCTTGATTTGGCCGCTACCCACAACCTCAACCTAAATCACCTGAATCAACCCATCGAAGCCACAACCCACAACTTCAACCCAGCCCATCAAAGCCACCTGACTCACCACCCACAACCTCAACCCAAATCAAAACCCAATCACAAACCCAAAACCCACCAAATCAACCAAAATTGGAGCATGAGGCGGCGAGATCAGTGACGAGAACTAGAAAGTAAGGTGGCGAGATCGGTGGCAACTTTCTTGAGAGTGATCTTGAGCAACTTTCTTGATCTGGGAGGAGAGGGAAGAGATAGAGAGTGACAGAGAGAGAAGAAATGATATAGAGTCGACGGAGAGAGAGATATCTATGGAAGAGGAGAGAGAAAAATGCAATAAAATAATAATATCCCATTTTGCCATTGTTGTCCATACCGTCTCATATTTGAGACAGTACTGTAGTAATGTGGCATAATTTTTGAGATTTGGAACATCTGATAAAGGTCTGTTTTTGTGTTTGGTGTGCCAAATGTGCCAAATATTTGGCATTTGGCACATTTGAGAGAGCTGCTACGGATGCTCTTGTAATCACTTAACGTCCTTAGTACTTGAGTAGGTCGTATTATCTATTAAAATAATTAATAGGAAAACTAAATGTCATAGGCAATTATTTGAAGAAGAAAAATACGAGTTAAATTCATATTAGAAGAAGAGCATTTTACAAGTTGAATTCTTATACATTCAACTTAGGCATAAGAGAATTCTTAGGAAATCTAAATTCTCTTATTTGAAGAAGAGAATTACAAGTTGAAAATACAAGAGAATTACAGGTTGGAATAACAGTTAATTAAATAGGCTAGCTTAGGCAGTTATCAAACCACCTAAGACTTCTACAAATACATGATAAGAATCTTATGATGAGAAAAGGAATTATAAGTATAAAATGTAAGGAAGGAAAAAAAAAGAAAAAAGAAAAAAAAAAGAATGATAGGCCAAGATGTATTGACCCCTTGTGATGAATTAACCAATTAATTAGCCAAGTTAATTAATTAATCCGATTAACATGCAATACGCATGGTAGCACAAACAAATCACCAACTAAGTTAATATGCAGCGGAAAATAAAGTTGACATGGTGATTTGTTTACGAATAGGGAAAACCTCCCCATCGGGTGATTTTAAGGTCACCACTCTTGAGAATCTACTATTATCACAACAAGCGGTTACAAGTAAAGAAATCCAAGTACCTTATACCAACCTATAGTTGAATCCTTATCCAAATAATCAATTGGACTTGTTCTGTAGTGAAAAGCTCTCCTTTTCATGCACGACTCCAGTACGTGACTAACCAATTGATGCACAGATCCAAGTACGTGACTAACCACCAACTTGAGAAGTATGTTGGCTGCAAAGTTCTTCAGTTCATCCACACAATGAAGATCACGAAACTCCTTGGTTACAAAACCCTATGACGTACAAACGCAATAGCTTCTTGAAGAGAAAGATGAACTAGGGCATATATCTCCGGTCACAATATGTTTGTGAAAAACCTTTGCATCAAGTTGCACTCACTTGCATCAGCTGTGATAGTCCTTAAAATAATCCTCATATATGTTTAGGGTTGTGAGAAAAGAAAGCCTAAACATATATACACGGATTGGAGTGAAATCAGATCTAAAAATCTAATTTTCTTAAATCTTGATAGATAGGTTATCTATCGAGCAGTTGTCAAGTATCAGGTAAAAGCTGCCTTTTAAACCTCGATAGATGCTATCTGTCGAGCTAACTGTCAAGTTTTAAAATCCAACACTTCTTCACTTGATTCTTGGACAGATTTACATAACTTTAACACTTGGACTTGAAACTTTGTTCTTTGAAGTATTAAACACATCCTAGATCTACCCAATTTCACTGAGTTCTTCGGTTTCCTCTTCAATAACATGTCTTGGTGTTATCTTATCTTTGCATCTCTCTTCCCTTACTCTTTAAACGTTATATTTATTGTTGCTTGCTTGTGGTTATAGCTTAGAAAGTAGTTCTAGTTATTGCGCTTCATTTACTCTTGTTCCGCACATAGATAAGTTAGAGTAAAAGCAATTAAGTCGTAATTTAAAATTTGGGGTCTAAACAAGCACTAGTGTTTTCACACTAATTGAGCTTTCAATCTTAAATGTTGAAATAGTTTGTCCAAACAAATACTAATATGACACTATTACTAGACTTATTGAGTACCTTTGAAATAAGCTAACATCTCAACCATTGAAATAATTGCTGGAAAGCTCTAAAATTTATAAAGGTTTTTCAGTGGAAAACAAAAGCCCTCTTTGTATTCAAAAAGAGGGCGTTGTTAGAACATATGTGGAACTTGTTAGAATATATGTTATTATAAATTGGCTAATCCTTTGACAAAATGCACTTGTAATTTGGTAGATCTAAGATGGGTATAGTAATTCAAGGAACAAGAGTTCAAGTCTAGTATTGACACCATACAAGTCTGTCCAAGAAACAAGTGAAGAAGTTCTATTCATTAAAGCTCTACAAATAGCTTGACAGATAATATCTATCGAGGTTTAGTGCTTATGCTCGACAACTACTTGACAGAAATAGTATTTATCGAAAATTACGAAATTCAGATTTTCAGATATTTTTTCACACATATCCAAGTGTATTTTTGTAGGGTTTCTTCTCCCACAATCCTAGACATATGTAGGGATTATTTCAAGGAGCTTCTTGATCTTCATTGTTTGGATGAACTAAAGAACTTTGTAGCCAATATCTTTCTCAAGTTGGTGTGTTAGTCATGTAATTGGATTCATGCATCGATTGTTTAGTCACGTATTAGGAGTCGTGCATTGAAAGGAAAGATTATCACTACATTACAAGTCCAATTATGTATTGGGGTAAGAGTTCAACTGTAGGTTGGTATTAGGTACTGGAATTCCTTTTACTTGTAACCGCTTGTTTTGATAATAGTGGATTCTCGAGAGTGATGACCTTAATTTCACCTGGTGGGGTTTTGCCTCGATGGTTTTCCCCATTCGTAAACAAATCACCTATGTCAAATTTAATTTCTGCTGCATTTAGTTATTTGGTGATTTGTTTGTGCTACCATGCTTATTTCATGTAATTGAATCTAATTAATTCACTTGGCTAATTAATTAATTAATTTACTAAAGGGACCAATACATCCTTAGCTTATCAAGTGGTATTAGAGCGGGCACACTCTGATTAGGATTAATCTTTCTGTGTGATCCATTAACCCCTGTTTGTCATGGATAAAGGACAATCTTTAATTATACCTTCTTTATTTGATGGCACTAACTATGCATACTGGAAAGTATGCATGAGAGCTTTCTTGCAATCTTTAGATGAGAAAGTGTGGCAAGCTGTGGAGATTGGCTGGACAAAGCCAAAGGAAGCACTGGCTGACTGGGATGATGCGAAGATCAAAGCGGCAAATTTCAACAGCAAAGCATTGAATGTTTTATTTAGTGCGGTCACCAAGGAAGAGTTCAAGAAGATATTCTCTATAGAAACTGCTCAGGAAGCATGGACTATCCTCCAGACAACCTTTGAAGGGACTAAGGCTATCAAGGATTCAAAACTTCAAAGGCTTACCACAAGCTTTGAAGAAATTAAGATGGAGAAGGATGAGTCGTTTGATGAGTTCTATGCCAAGCTGAAGGACATAGTCAACTCTGCCATTAATCTTGGGAAAACCATTCTCTAACCCAAGGTTGTGAGAAAGGTGCTAAGATCTCTACTGGAGAGATTCCATGCCAAGATCACCGCCATTGAGGAATCAAAGGACATTAAAAAAATTCCTTTGACAGAGCTGGTTGGCAACTTGCAAACCTATGAATTGGGTTTGACTAGGATCGGGAAATCAAGCAAGAGCAAAAGCATGGCATTGAAGGCTAAAAGTAGTGATATCGATGAGTCTTCTGATGATGAAGATTCTAAGATGAAATCCAACATCATGAGGCAGTTCAAAAAGTTTATGAAGAATGCTAATGCAAAAGGATTCGACAAGGATTGAAAGCAATCCAGTTCTTCACAATTTAAGAGCGAAGATAAAGAGAAGAAGGATGCTAAGGATGGTGGTCAATACACTATTCCCTCCAGACCAAAGTGCTTCCGATGTCAAGGTTTTGGACATATGAAACAAGAATGTCCAACATATCTTAAGACCATTGGGAAAAGCAAGGCCCTTACTGCTACCTTGAATGACACCGAGCCTGAGGATGATTCAGATAACAATGATGACGAGGGAATCTTGAATGCCTTCACCACTATATTGATCCTACTGATGGGGTTTCAGAAATAGTAGATGATGAAGAAGAGTTGGTGGACTCTAAGTTTGAGAAAATGGACGATCAAGATGATATCCATACAGCCTATGAAAAATTGTATAAGGTTTCTAAAAAGCATGAAAAACTATATAGGCTGGCCACCAAGAAGCTGAGTGATGTTGAGCTAGATCGAAAGGAGCTCTCCACAAAGTTTGATGAAGCAAATTAGACCATTGGAGCTTTGCAGTTCGAGAACAACTTGCTTGTTGAAAGGACCAAGAAGCTTGAAGCGAAGCTGTTTTAAGTCAAAGCTCAACTGGAGAGGATTTCTAGTGCAAAGTTTGATGAGATGCTTAGCTTTCAGAAATCTGCTTCCAATAAAATCGGCTTGGGGTATGATTTCTCTTCTCCTAATATTACTTCTTCTAGTACTACTATGTTTGTCTCACCTGCTAATAATGTTATTTCTGAGAACAATGAATGTAAAACTGAAATAGCTAGTGAGAACATAGACAATGGCAAATCTATTTTAGGTGCACCCCCTAAGCTTGATAAGAAAGAGACTAGAAACCCTAGGAATAAGAAGGGTAATAAGCAAAAGTCTCAACAGAAGAAGCAGCATCTCTATCATCACTGTAGAGCTTCAAGGCATACTTGTCCAAATTGCTACAAGTGGTTAGCCACTCAACAAAGCAATAGTATGATCTCATCTGGAAACCAGAATCAATTTCCATCCTCTTTTGCTCCTCTTGGAGATTTTCTTAAGGCCCTCATGTTCCTTTCGAACTTGAACGATTTCAATTATTCCCCCTCATTGCCAGATCAAAGGTTCCCTCAACAGAAAGGTTCTTCCAAGTTGTGGAAGAAAAAAGGCTCAAAGTGATTTAGTTACTCTCTCTCTCTCTCTCTCTCTCTCTCTCTCTCTCTCTCTCTCTCCCTCTCCTTCTCCCTCTTTTTGTTTATACATTACTTGTGTGTTTTGCTTTCTTGTTTTTGAGTCAATCTAATTTTATGCTTTATTTTGTTTAACATGTTTTTGTTTGTTTGTTTTCATTTTTGCTTTATTTTGTTTTTTATAAAAATAAAAAAAATTGAAAAATCAGAAAAATACAAAAACAGTGTGTTTTGTGTACATTGGTACCTGTGTACCTTAGATGGCCATTGAAACAAAGTCTGCTAAACTTTATATCTTTTGTAGCTTAGATGAGCATCTCAATGCACAAATAAGCAAGTGAACTTTGTGGCTCGTGTTTGTGATGAGTACGATTGAGTAATCTCTTGTACTTAACACTCATAGCACTCTTTTTGACGGGAATGTCTAAAAAAATTCCTAAGAGAAAGGCATAAATAACTATCTCACCACTATAAACCGTCAATCATGAATAACATTTGCATGCTTCAGCATAACAAAATTGTGATGTTTAAAGCTTAACATAATTGGGTATTTCTTCTCTCCCTCTTATATGACCATGCATGATATGCTCAAAAAGAAAAATATGCAAAGAAAAATAAAAGCAAAAAGAATCAAAATGCTTTTAAATATGATTATAAACGTGTTTCGAGGAGATGTGGGAGTTATATGATGTGCCTCAAAGGTAATAGTCCCCATCAAACAGTTATGATTGTGTGTGAGTTAAATTGATTTTCTCATATCTCAAATCTTCATAACATGAGACACTTATGCACTTTTGCTATGTTTTCACACACAACACGCAAATTCTTTGCTAATTTTGATACATGCAAGTACAATGTGATTTGGCCATCACAAGGGATACATGTGTTAATGTGTACTCACTAAATTGTCTTGACTTGTTTTTGAAATATAAAATTGGTTAGACTTGTTTAGTGTGTGTGTGTTTTGGATCATGAATGCTTTGCATTTTTTTGTTGAGATATGTTCTTTGAGAGATTAACATGTTTTTTGGATCTTTGGTTGAGTAGCTTGCCTAATTGCATTCATTTTTGTGTGTTTTTCCTCTCTTTGAAAAACTCTTTTTTTTTTTTTTTGAATTAAGCTCGACAGCGTCTCGACAGATCCTCAACAGATGGCTATCTATCGAGACCCTTGGACTTCTTTTCTCGACAGATCTTATTGCATCTTCGATCCATCGAGCTATCTAGAATTTGTCTCGATAGCTTCTCGATAGATTCTCGATCCATTGAGAAAGTTTCTGTCTCGCTGATAGCTTCTCAATAGCTTTTCGATTCATCGAGGTGATTTTGCCGTCAACAGATTCTCGACAACACCTCGACAGATTCATATCTGTCGAGATTTAGTGCTCGATAAATCCTCGATCTATCGAGCTGCGATTTCTTTAAATAGCTTCAACGCGAAATCAGATCTCACTTTTTCATATCTCTCTCTACAAAAAAGCTATCTCTCACTCTCTCCAAACACTCTTTTCTCACTATTTTCATCTTACCCACTTGGATTTCGGCCTAGTCTGTGCATTTCTTCACTAGTATGATCTCTTAATCCTTTATTTTTCATGCATTTCATGCATTTTTACCTAGGTTTTGGGTTTTCTTGAAATTTTTGGGGTTTTTGAAAAATTTTAAGATTCTTGTGAAATTTTTGGGTTGGGTGTTGCTTATTTGTTGCTATATGATCATGCATTGCATTCCATTTGCATTTTCACAATGTTTCATGCATTTAGATGTGTGTTTGAATGTTGAAAATTGTGTACTGCTAGGTTTGGATTGGGTTGAACCCATGATGCAATTTCTTTTAGCACATCACATGTTCATGCATTTTTCATGCATACTTACGCTTTCTCTTCTATCTATCTTATTTTGGGTTGTGAGGTTGTGTTTATTTGTTTCTCTCTTTCTCTCTCTCAGATAGTTTGTGTATGGCACCCAAGCGTAAATCTACTCCATCTCGGAACCTTCTTCGTTTCGGGACATTTCTTTGGATCCTACCCCCACTCACGTTGGGTTCCATGATAGGAAGGCCCATCAAGAATTCCTAGAGAACTTCTCCAAACGTGGTATTCATTCAGAACGCCACGTGGTTTTATCGAACTTTTCCGATACTGCTTTACCCACTATCATTCACAGTCGGGGATGAGAATCTCTACGTGAGATACCCGTGAGATGTCCCACCGTGATCATACAGGAGTTCTACTCCAATATGCACGGTTTTGATACCTCTATTCCTCAGTTTGTTGAACAAATTCGAGGTACACGTATCGTAGTCACTCCAGATATTATATCCGAGATACTACACGTCCTGCGGATAGCACGTCCTGACTACCCCGGCTGTCAGTGTCTAAGGATTATGTCCAAGGATGAGCTTTTGTCTCTTTTCTATAAGACACCTTCTTCATGGGGTGAGCGCCAAAACACCTCATGATTGGGCTTTGCAAAAGGTCCGAGGCTCCTAAACATGGTGATGACTTTTGTTCTCCATCCATTGTCTCACTATAACTCCATTACAAAGCCTTGTGCTTGCTTTTTGCTATCCCTCATTGAGGACCATTCTATAGACTTTCCTTCCCACTTCATTCTCTCTCTCGTCGATGTCTATAGAGATACGAAGACTCGTGATAACCTCATTTTCCCTTCGGCTATCATGCGGATCATTCATCATTTTTCTATCCCTATCCCTACTTCTCATCTCTTTACTATCATGGGTGCCATTAGCACGGCGTCTATTCAATGGAGCGAGGCCCAGCTTCGATTGAAGTGGCCACGGACTGAGACGACGACTCCTTCAGCCCCTTCCATTCCATCCACCTCTGCTCCCTCTTCTTCGAGTGGTGGTGTGACACTTAAGGCCATCATGGTGCAACTTGAGCGCATGGATGCTCGCCTTGATACACTCACTACTAAGTTGTATCAAGTGAACACCCATGTTAGTCATATCGCACAATGACAAACTCGCATGGGTGGCTTCACCGCGTCTCTATCTCCCTTTCCTACTCTAGAGGCTTCTAAGGACGAGGATGCTAATGATGGTTCCAATGATGATAATGATGATGAGGATGAGGATGCTAGCTCTTCCAATGATGAGGAGATGATGACTTCTCAATGACTTACCCTTTGTCATTCGTGACAAAAAGGGGAAGTAGTTTTGGGATAAGAGTAGTCATGTATTTAGGGGGAGAGTTAGCATAGGAAATTTTTTATAAGAGGAGTGTCTTTTGTTTTTGAGGGATGTAGTGAGGATATATGTACTTTTCTTTTCTTCCTTTTTAGTTACATTATCCTTTTGTACACCGGTCTTATGACCATTATTTGTTTGTTATGGTTTTGTCACGGATTGCCAAAGGGGGAGATTGTTAGGACATATGTGGAACTTGTTAGAACATATGTTATTGTAAATTGGCTAATCTTTTGACAAAACGTACTTTACTTGTAATTGGGTAGATTTAGAATGGGTTTTGTACTTCAAGAAACAAGAGTTCAAGTCTAGTATTGAAGTCATGCAAGTCTGTCCAAGAAACAAGTGAAGAAGTGTTATTCATTAAATCTCGACAGATAATATCTATCAAGGTTTAATACTTGTGCTTGGCAGCTGCTCGACAGAAATAGTATCTATCAAGAATTACAAAATTTAGATTTCCAAATCTGTTTTCACGCATATCCAAGTGTATTTGTATAAGGTTTCTTTTCTCACAACCCTAGACGTATATAAGGATTATTTTTAGGGCCGTAAAAAGATGATGCAAGGTTATGCAACTTGATCCAAAGTCATTGTGCATGCAAATTGTGACCAAAGACAATTGCCCTAGTTTATCATATTCTTTGAAAAAGCTGCTACGTCTTTGTGCCAAGGGTTTTGTAATCAAGGAGCTTCTTGATCTTTATCGTTTGGATGAACTGAAGAACTTTGCAGCCAACATCTTTCTCAAGTTGGTGTGTTAGTCACATACTTGGATCCTTGTATCGATTGGTTAGTCACGTACTGGGAGCCGTGCATTGAAAGGAGAGATTGTCACTACATTACAAGTCCAATTGTATATTGGGGTAAGGGTTCAACTGTAGGTTGGTATTAGGTACTAGGATTCCTTTTACTTGTAACTGCTTGTTTTGATAATAGTGGATTATAGGGAGTGGTGACCTTAAATTCACCCAGTCGAGTTTTGCCTCAGTAGTTTTCCCCATTCCTAAACAAATCACCCGCGTCAAATTTAATTTCTGCTGCATTTAGTTATTTGGTGATTTGTTTGTGCTACCACGCTTATTGCATGTAATTGACTTGGCTAATTAATTGATTAATTTACTAAAGGGGTCAATACATTCTTGGTCTATCAGGCGTAAATACTCTTTGCTCTTCGTAGCTCTTCCAAGTCTTATTAGAATGTCTTCAGGTTATTGTATATAAGCCATTAATTAAATAACTTCATACAAAATCAATTTGGGACTTGTTTTTAAATGCTTACACGTGACTCATCAAAATAAATGCTTACATATGAGTTGCTATCAAAACAATCTATGTACTCCCCGTTTCAATACTCGTTGCTCTTCAATCAAGTTTTTGATAGCTCTAGGTCCTTCTAAACACAAGTTTACACAGATTCTATATGCGCTTCTTCTTTGTTCAAATTTTTACAATTTCAGAGTATTTAGGCTCTTATTTTCTTAGATTTCTCTCTCTCTCTCTCTCTCTAGCAATCACTCTATCAATCAAGGAATATTCATTTTCTCTATGTAGGGGCCTTTTATGTGTTTAGGCCTTGGCCCTTCTGTTATACTAAGGCCTGTGGATCTGGTGTAAGGGAGTTGGAACTGGCCTAATTTGGGTTGCACCGTAGGCCAACTTGTGCACGAGTCGAGCTCACCCAATGTTGAGACAAGTTGAGTAGAGTATCGAGGCTAAATGCAAGGCATAGTCGTGGTTGGACAGCAATTATAGCAGAAATATACTACGGTGAAATATCATAGTAAAACGTGTTAAATGGAGTCATAATAGGAAACTAACGCCTTAAGTAAAATAAACAGAGCTATAACAGAACAACTGATACAACAAATAGAAAAAGAAGAGAAATACTACAACAGGACACGTAACGCTAATACAAAACTAGTAACATTAGTACTATCAACATAAACTAAAAGGGACTATCATAGGATGTCCAGGAATGCAATAAAGATAGTTTGGTTTTCCCAAATCCTGGGTTTGGCCGCTTAGCGGGAACGAATTCAAAAAGGAAGCTAATCCCCAACAGAGGTAATCTCAATGCAAGTTTTTGCTATAGAAATTACTTGTGCTAGGAAGAGGGCCTAAGTGGTTTTGTGTTTCAGATTATGAGCCAAAGAGCATGGGAATGTCAAGGGGATAGAAAAGTCGATCTATTAATGCATGCCTCTATTTTTGCCATAACTCTCTCTGCCTTACGTTTCCTACTCTTCCTTACCACTTAGTTTTCTTATTTTCTTTTGTTAAGTTCCTTTTCTCTTTTTCCTATCTCTGTGTGTTTTTCTTCTTCTCTCCTTTTGTTCCCCATTCATGGCTACCTCTCTCTCTTTTATACTTGCTTGAATTCATAGGATTTCTCCATTTTGTCCCTGAGGCTGTACTAACCATTCTTGGTTTCTTATGGGCATCTCTCCAGGACTGCCCACTAACCTGTTGGTTGCCCAACCACTACCTCTGCTCAGAGTGTGCTTGCCACACTAGTCTCCATTTCCAGGTGAAAGTTCTTGTTTTTATTTTCCTCCCTTCTCAGTACCTTGCCTTCCCTAAATAAATAAGGGTTGAGGGCTCTCTATACCTACTCCTATGGCATGCATCAGGTGGTCCCAACCTATATTTACCTCTTTTGGGAGAAATGTCATCCCAACAAAGTGTTTTCTCGAAAGGAGCCCCGATAGGAACCCCAGAATAAACCTCTTTTCTCCCCACCGTGAAACCACACCCCCTCTAAATCCTTAACCAAGGGCCCACCTCCTATGTATTGGCTGGGTACATGTAGGTGGTGCCCTAGTCCTTGTGCGAGTGCCACTACCATCTGCGTTTGTCTTCTTTCATTCCCATGCCATTTCTGCCGCTCCTGCACTGTATTTTTCCATTACGCATACTAGGTAATGTATATCTTTTATGGCGTGAGGAATGTGTGGGCTTTTGGGCTTGCATCACCTTCTTTCATTCCCCCATGGAATGGGCATTGTCCAAACAAAGGTTTCTGCTCATATAGCCCATTTGGTTTCTACCTCTGCCATTCCTTTTTCTTTCCATGGGCCTACTAGCCATGTTGGACCATTGGACTGGCTACATCTTTCCTTAGGCTTCCTCGACCCGCTTACTTCATCTTTAACTCTTATTTTTCCCATAGGCCTGCTGGCTGTCATTCCTGCCATGTTGGCCCACTGGGCTTACTACCTCTTTCCTTGAGCTTCCTCAGCCCATTTACTTTACCCTTACCTCTTATTCCACCTATGGGCCTTCTGGTTGTCATTCTTGCCATGTTGGCCCATTGAGCTTGCTACCTCTTTTCTTGGGCTTCCTCAGCCCATTTATTGTTGGGATTAGTGCCCTTAAATCCTATTGTATGATGCTATGTATGATATTATTTATGACATTATGTATGACATGATGTATGACTTAATATTGTGATTAATAAAGTTGTTTTATTATCATCTAAAATAATGGTAACATGAATATTCGGACGTTATCAAATAGTCTATAAGATGCATAATATTTGATTTGTGTGATTTAGTCACAAAAGATATAAATCACAAGTTCTTTGTAAATTCAGAATTTGGTTCGTAGTCAGTGATGAAATTGGGCATTTTATCTGCAAAGACTATAACATATCAACTAAGATGATTTGTCTTGATCATGGAAGTTGTGCCTTCTAGTTGATATGTTGATATGTTTTAAGAGTTAAGACATATTGAACTGGACCGTTGTGAGATTTATTATTCTCCTAATGACTGTCAATTGAATAATAAATCTCACGACTTATATTTACATGAACTCTTAATCCTGAGAGAATAATGGACCTGATCATGAAGTGTATGTTGCTTTGATATATCAGGAGTGAGATCTAAAGTAACGGTCAAAATCTCAGTATGTTGGGCAGCCACATTTAATGTTGATGGAACATATATTCTCAAGATGAAATTCATAGTCTCTGAACGGAGATATAAAATATTCCCTTAAGATAAGTTTAATGGGTTTGTTATTCAAAGAGTTATTAGTAAAACTAAAGTATATATTTATGAAATTGGATTTCATAAATATATGATGAATAACATTAAAGGGTTAAACCGGGTACTCAAGAATTAAGATATAGTAATTCACAAAGTGGCAGTCTATATTCATGATTTTGTATTACTACGAATATTTTATGAAGGGGTTGCATGTACAATAAAATCATGAGATATAATTTATTAATAACGCCTAGAGTGCAACTATATTTATATAGTTGTATTAAATCTAATTAATAGTAGCTTTGGACTTGTCAAGACTTAACAGAAAAGACCAAGGCCCATTGGAGCTAGAGTCTTATTTGTTCCCTTTTGGTCCCACTCCAAGCTACACATTAAAGCCCAATTGGAAAGGCCCAAAAGGCTAGCCCAATTAGATAATCAGTTATGTAGAGAGAAACATACAGAATTTTATGTACAATGAATGAAATGGAATGTATGTGAGGAAGAAACACTCTTTGATTCTCTCTAGAACGCACACACATAATTGATTGAGAGACCACACTTCTTGGGCATTAAGTGGAATTGGAGTGAAGATTAAAAGTATTCCCAAATGCTTCTAATTTTCGGTTTTGAATTTCACCATACCAAGGTACACTATCTTGATCATATATTCTAAAATTTACATAACACATATTATCAATTGCGAATGAAGTAGATTTGTTAAATTTTTCTGCTTCGCATGTTATTTTCCATCATTTATTCTATCTTTACCTCTTATTCCTCTCATGGGCCTGCTGGCTATTATTCTTGCCATGTTGGCCCATTGGGTTTAATAACTTGCTTTTACCATTCATACTTTTTTTTCTTTCTGCTTCCCTTATTGTTAGTGTTAGGTTTTTAGACCCCTTAAACCACAATTGGATTAACCTAGTTATTTAGCCAAGTGATTAACTTAGTCAAATTATACAAATCTAGGTTAACACAATCATATAATCATATCAAGCATAGCAGCGGAAAATAAAGAATACAATGATATGATGACCTCAGAAACCACACGGTAAAAACCTGGGGAGGATTTGACCTAGCTATCCTCAAGGTAAACTTGAATCCACTATATGAAAGAATCGAAGTTCATACAAAAGGACTTACAAGCACCCACGCTCGACTTCCTAATGCTACCCACTAGTAGAACTTACTAGCACGACCACGTGCAAGCTCTGAATCCACAGACTCCTTCTTTCTTGGATTCTTCCAACAAATACAAGCACACCCGCTTGTGTATCTTTAAGCTCCAATAGCAGCAACTAAGTTGATCATCAAGATGTTAAAGTAATCTCTACCTTGAAAACCCTAAGTTTATGTGAAGGAAAGCTCCTCAAGAATCTCACAAGAAATTCACACAAACCGCAAATATGAGCAACAAGAGCATCCAGAGCTAATCTAAAAACGTGACTAGGATTTCCTTTATATAGTGGATTCAAGTTTACCTTGAGAATAGTTAGGTCAAATCCTTCCCAAGTTTTTACCGTGTGGTTTCCTAGGTCATCATATCATTGCGTTCTTTATTTTCTGCTGCTATGCTTGATATGATTATATGATTGTGTTAACCTAGATTTGCATAATTTGACTAAGTTAATCACTTGGCTAAATAACTAGGTTAATCCAATTGTGGTTTAAGGGGTCTAAAAACCTAACAAGTGGTATCAGAGCGGGTAGCTCTTTTGTTTTAGATCTTTTGATCTAAGAGCTGATCCTTGACCCATGTTGTCATGAATAATTTGAAGTGTCTTTTTGATCATGTTTCTGCATGCTTCTGTTGATTTTATTGATGCTCGTGAAACTCTCCGTAAGGAATTATTGAAATCTATGAAAATTGCTAAGAAATTCAAAGAAGAGTTAAAATTGGCTAATCTTGAAAAGAGGAATTGATTGTGAGATTGGATGAATCTAATAAAAATAATGAATTTTTGAGAAATCAAATTTCCTCTCAAGATGAGAAGATGAAAAGATTGGAACAAGAGTTAGTTGAATCTAAAACTAAAATTGAAAATTTGAGTACCAAGCCTAAAACTGAGAAAGTTTATATCCCTCCTTTCAAGAGGAATAATAAAGAAAAGGCTTATTTTTCTAGGTTAGACAAAGGTAAAAGTTTTGATGTAAACGCTGAAGTTTCTAAACCTAAGTCTAAACCTACTGTTAGAGAGCATAATAAATTTGTTTTTGTGCCTACCTGTCACCTTTGTGGTGTTGTTGGTCATATTAGACCAAATTGTTCTTTGTTGAGACAAAAACCAAAATCTGAGACTAGATTTGTTATTAGGAATACTGATGTTCCTAAATTTGTTCCTGTTTGCCACTTTTGTAGTGTCCGTGGTCACATTCGTCCTAATTATCATAAATTGAAATTTAAGCATTCTGTGTTTCAATCTAGGATATGTGATGATATTTCTCCTACCATAAGTCCATATAAATTGTTTCATATTCTTTTGAAAAATTTGAGCTTGTTGGCTTGTGAAAGGAATTTGCAGGATTTTAGTCTTTCTTAGAAGATTGGTGTAATCTCTCAAATACACTCTGCTTCACATGAATTTTCACCTACAAAGCCGAAAACTCGCGCTATATGGGTGAGAAAAGATTCTCTAAGGTGAGTGTTGCTGACTTGTCCCTGATTTAATTCTTTCAATTGTTTATGGACATGTTTTGTTTTTGTTTTTGGTTGTTTTGTTTTTTAGGTTGTTTTTTATTAAAAAAAAATCCAAAAACATTGAAAATTTTCAAAAAGACAAAAAAATTTTATTTTGTGTCTAGTTTTTCTTTTTGAGGATTACATGAATTATAATATCTCTTTCTTGATTTAGAACATGCTTGACATTGTGGAGAAACTTGAACAGTATGTGTTATATAAGTACTAAGCTATTTTTGATTTTGTGTATGTACTAATTTGTACATGTACTCAAGGGTTAATTAAGAAATTGATATTTCTTGTTTGTGTACCATCTATAGCTTAGTTAAGCACTGTCATGCATTGCATTTGCTTTGTTCATTTAGCATAATATGTGCTTTTTGTTTTTGGTCATAAATTTTTTTTAAATCAAAAAGATTTTTGTGTTTTGTATTTCACATCTTGGATTTATAATCAAGGATTGGCCATATTATCTTTACATAACAAGTTTATGTACCTTGTTTAGCTTTGATGAGCTTATTTATTGCACTTGACTAATTGAAGCTTTGTAGTGCATGTTGTGTGGGAAAGATGTTTATGGTGTTTATCACTTTGTCTTAATCTTGAAGTCACATGTTATTTGACTGTCGGACTTAAGCCTTTTGAGAAAGGCATAAATAACCATCTCACCACTGTTCACTAGCCAATCATGAACACCTTAGTGCATATCGTAAGATTTTGTGCTCGAGAAAGTATAGCACATGCACAAAAAGAACACAAGGTGTAGCCTCAGTTTAATTGCTAAATGCTTAAAATTGGTGTGTACTATTAGGCTTGATGCCAAATCACATAATTAAAATTGGTGTGTATATTATCTTGGCTTTTTAATAAGTTTCTAATTAAATTAAAATTGGTGTGTATATTATGAGGCAAAATCAAGAAACTTACATGATTGCAAGTTTTTGTTCTAGGAGATGTGAGAGTTATATGATGTAACTCTTTAAGTGATAATCTCTTTCAAATTCTATGTGATGAATTTTGTAGAATTTGTGTTTGACTTCTATTCACATATCACCTCACATGTATCTCAAGTTTTTGCTAGTTGCACACACTACACAAGTTACTCTTTGCTAAACTTGGTACATTTTATTGTTTGTGATCTTGTTGTGGCCATCCAAGATTAAAAGTTCTTTGATCTTAATGCAAAATGTGTTTAAAGTTTGAGAAATTGGAAATTCTAGAGCTTGAATGTACCCGAATTGGGGATTTTGTTCAAATTGGGTTCAATTGATGCAATTGGCTTGTTGAATTGATGTAATTGATCATTATATTGTGTATTCTAGCTTGTGTGATGATCAGTTGGTCAAATTTTTCCTAAAAACTTAACAAGTGGTTTTAAACTCTATGTTCAAGCCAATTTTGTGAATTTAACTTATATTGAACTTAGTTTCACTACATTAGAGCATGCATCGTTTGTGTTTAGAATTCACATGCATTACATTGATTTTTGTATCCATCTTGCAGTTTTGCAATCATATCTCTCATTGTTTTCACACATAACATGCATACACTTTACTAAATTGGGTACTCAACTTGATTTAAAAATTGATTGATTAATTTTGAGTTTTGTACATTCTAGTATATGCTATTTCTTATGTGTGAACTGCAGAAAATATTTTTCTTAAGAGATATGATGGATAATCAATGTGCAAATATTTTTCTCTATTCATGCAACTGTTTATGGGTTATATAGTGTCAAGTTTGCATTTATTAAAAGAGAGAATGTTTTTTTCATGTGTATCCTCACCTTAGTTTTTAACTTTGGTTTTTGTGTTTTTATTTTCCCCACCTCCTAAAGTTTCCCTAAAACTGTTTTTTCCAAAAACTTGTTTTGTTTTTCCTATTTTTATAGGGGGAGATTTTTTTTAAACCTTTGTTGTTCATAGGGGGAGTTGTCTCTATTTTCTATAGAGTTGAAGTGGTTTGTGTCCCCTTGATTCTCTATTTTCTCTTATCCTTTATTGCGTATGTTGATTGTTTACTCTTTGTATGAGTTGTCTTTGTTAATACGTGACAAAAAGGGGGAGAAATTATTGATTTATGGGAATCATGTTTGTCTTGTTTAGGGGGAGTTGAAATTATTTTTGAAATGGGAGAATATAAATAAAAACTTTTTGTTATATCTAACTTAGGGGGAGAGTTAGTTTACTTATGTTTTTTTTACTTATGTTTTTATTTCTGTTTCGTGTTCACTACTCATTGATTTATATTTATGAGTTATTCATGATATATGTCTTTGTTTTGTGTTTTGTGAAGGCAAGAATTTATTTGTTGATTTACTGTTTTTCTGTCACACATGCGTTTATTCGTTTTGTTTAGTGTTTCAGGAATATACAGGTTGATTCAATTGAGCTGCTGTCTACACTTGCAACTGATGGATAGTAGTTAGGATTGAATTTGTGTTATGAGCATTATTTTTGTAAAGGGCTTTTATTTGTAAACTTTGAGCTTTTAATTTGTGTTTTGTCACGGATTGCAAATGGGGAGTTTGTTAGGTTCTAAAGACTTAGGATGTTATGTATTTAGAACTCTAATGTGTATTGTTGGCAAACCATGATCAAAACAGGTTGTTAGTCTTGTTTAGACTTGCTCAAAGTGTGGGCGTTTTATGTAAAGTTGGAATCTAGTGGCTGCAGAAGTATTAGTGAGTTTCGGCTTGGCTCGATCGATCGAAAATTAGACTCGATCGATCGAATCTCAGGCAGAATGTTTTTCTACAGAATTTTCCAACTCAGCCCAAGCTCATTAAGGATTAGGGTTTTAGATCTACTTCTCCCACTATATAAAGGAAACCCTAGCCACGTTTTTAGAGTAGCTCTAGATGCTCTTGTTGCTCATATTTGCGGTTTGTGTGAATCTCTTGTGAGATCCTTGAGGAGCTTTCCTTCACATAAACTTAGGGTTTTCAAGGTAGAGATTACTTCAACATCTTGATGATCAACTCAGTT
This sequence comes from Quercus ilex subsp. ballota, assembly GCA_032727855.1. NCBI lineage: Eukaryota > Viridiplantae > Streptophyta > Magnoliopsida > Fagales > Fagaceae > Quercus > Quercus ilex. The sequence goes on from CM064908.1 coordinate 33,217,361, forward strand.
GCTACTATTGGAGTTTAAAGATACACAAGCGGGTGTGCTTGTATTTGCTGGAAGAATCCAAGAAAGAAGGAGTCCGTGGATTCAGAAGGAGTCCGTGGATTCGGAACTTGCACGTGGTCGTGTCAGTAAGTTCTACTGGTGGGTAGCATTAGGAAGTCGAGCGTGGGTGCTTGTAAGTCCTTTTGTATGAACTTCGATTCCGACGAGCTAGGTCAACAGCACCAATGAAGATCTGCTTTCACACACATCTTCGCCAATCTCAATCAAGGTTTGAACCTTTCAATGCCCTAATTTTTCATTTTATAATCTCTGATTGAATATTGTGCATTGCTTTTGTTGTTGTATTTGTTTTTATTGATTGAATGTGGTAATTAGGGTTCGGTTTTGGTATGTGATTTAGGGTTTGGTTTTGGTGTGTGATTTAGGGTTCAATTTTGGTGAATATTAATTGGACAGATAGAACAAAATTAGACTACAATTATGAAATAATTTTGATTTTATTTGAATTCTAAAATTGTACTTCAACTTTATGATATATGTGATTATCTACATCAGATCCTTTATGTACCATTGTCATCTATGGTTCTTATGTCTTTGAATGTGGGTGTAGGTCTATGTACCGCATTTGTAAGTTTTACAAGGAGATTGTGGAGAAGAGGTATAAGGAGTAGTAACTTTCTTATCCGTGCTTTTATATGAAATTAGTTGTGCATAAGTACTTGTTACTAAATCTTGCTTTTTAGAATGTGAATATGTTGTAAACCTATTTGAATTATTTTCTGTGACAAAGACTCCTGAACATGTGGTGAAGAAAGATTCAAAGGGTTCAATTGATAGAGGTACTTTTATTTTCTCTTCTTTGATATTTGTGTTTCATCATTTTGGTTTTATCATGCCTCAGTGTTTGCCTATTTGGGTTGGGTAGGGAGTAAAAAGGTTGGAAATGAGTGTTAAGGGAAAAGATTGTAATGGAATTGACAGTGGATCATAATTGTGCTTTGCAATATGCCATGATTGATCATATTAATTTTCCTAAGTATCATATTAATTTCTATATCAAACATTTGTCTTACAATATGCTAAATTTCTGCTTCATCAGTTGTGATGAAGGCAAATGTAGAAGTGGTGATGGAGATGATAAAGAGAAGGACAATCTGTTTGATAAAGAGAAGGACATTTTTCAAGGATTTTGACCCTTGAAAAAAGTTTAACCCAATGTAATAGGCCCAAGTCCAGTCCTACTTGTACTAGTAGTCTAGGGTTTAGTCACCTATATATACTCATGTTAGGGTTCATTGTAATACAGGTTATTGTATTACACACTTACATAATAAAGATGTAGTCCTTAAGGGATTCCTCCGTCAATGTAGGCCAACAAGGCTGAACTATGTAACTCTCGTGTTATTAGTGTTCCTATTCTATGCTTCCCTTCTGCATCCACTCTAGCATATACAACATAGTATAACACATCGCGTTGCTAATATATATAACATGGTATCAGAGCCAAACTTTGTTCTTGGCATCAAACAAAACATCTCTAGCAAGCAAAGAAGAATATCACGTGCATACTACCATCAAAAGTCACATGTGTTTCTCTGCTGGATCTAGGCTTCATGGCATCTCGTAGCCACCGTGGCTCAATGCTGTCCAAGATCCACAAACTCAAGCAAAGTCGTGACATAAATTTTCAAATATGTGCAAATCCAAACTTCGCTTGATGAAACCAACACCACAAATGTGCTCCACAACCTCCCATGACAAAAACCCAGAAACTCGACCCCTAACAACAGCCTCACGTGCCAACACACGTCGTTAACAACTCCGGAACCTACCTATGTGCCGCCATGATTTCCTCATGTGCAGCTCATACATCAGCCACACGTGCTGCCCTATTGGCCATGCTGACCGTCGATCTGCCTACAGAAGAAATATGGCTTTCAACCACTAAAGCACGCACCTCCACACACCGCCTGGTTTTCTAGCTGCTCTTCCACATGCCGGTGGTCATCGTACGCTCCTGCCACACGTCGAAACCTCCTACTAATGTCATATGACGTCACTGGATGATGTCATCACTCCACGTCAGCATGCCACATCATCAACCACGCAAGCCCTAGTCCACATCAGCGACACGTCATAAGGTGATGTCAGCGGCTGCTACCCGAACTGTGACCTAACCTCGAAACCCAGAACCAACCTGGACCATGTATCCGTTGACTTTGACCCTGGACCAGTTGACTTTGACTTTTTGCGTTGACCTTTGACCAAAAGTCAAAATTTTTGAAAGGGCCTATCTTACTCAGTTTTTCGCGTAGATTCCAATTTTGAACTCCATTTCTTCATTTGAAGTTCTGAAATCGGTCAATTGGCACATTCTTCATTGTGGTTTCTTTAAAGGCATTCGTCAAAGCATCTCCAAGGGATCTTCTCATACTTATCCAACCTCAAACTTTCATCAAGTTTCCACTTTGAGTTTGAGGGGGGGTGTTAGAGATATATTTGATATATTAGCCCAATGTAATAAGCCCAAGCCTAGCCCTACTTCTACTAGTAGTCTAGGGTTTACTCCCCTATATATACTCATGTTAGAGTTCATTATAACACGAGTTATTGTACTACACTCTTATATATTAAAGATGTAGCCCTTAAGGGATTCCTCCGTGGATATAGGCCAACAAGACTGAACCACGTAATTTTCGTGTTATCAGTAGCATATACAACATAGTATAACACATTGTGTTGCTAATATATTTAATAGTTGTAGTGGGGAGATTAATTAAAAAAGCGTTTTTAAAATTTAAAACCCTATTTTGTAATCACGGTTCCTCATAACTTTTTTATAAATACTTATTTGAAACTCAAAAAACAGTTTTTCAATGGCTTATACAGACGCACTATTAATTGGGGAAGGCTAAAAAAAACCTACATTATGTTGGGATTAGTGCCCTTAAATCCTATTGTATGATGTTATGTATGATCTTATGAATGACATGATGTATGACTTGATATTGTAATTAATAAAGTTGTTTTATTATTACCTAAAATAATAGTAACATGAATATTCGGACATTATCATTTAGTCCATGAGATGCATTGTATGTGATTTATGTGATTTAGTCACAGAAGATATAAGTCACAAATTCTTTGTAAACTCAGAATTTTAGTTCATAGTCGGTGATGAAATTGGGCATTTCATCTGCGAAGACTATAACATATCAACTATGATGATTTGTCTTGATCATGAAAGTGGAGACTTCTAGTTGATGTTTTAATATGTTTTAAGAGTTAAGACATATTGAACTGGACCGCTGTGAGATTTATTATTCTCCTAACGACTGTCAATTGAATAATAAATCTTACGACTTATATTTGCATGAACTCTTAATCCTGAGAGAATAATGGACCTAATCATGAAGTGTAGGTTGCTTTGATATATCAGGAGTGAGATCTAAAGTAACGGTCAAAACCTCAGTATGTTGGGCAGCCATATTTCGTGTTGATGGAACATATATTCTCAAGATGGAATTCATAATCTCTTAACGGAGATATAAAATATTCCCTTGAGATAAGTTTAATGGGTTTAGTTATTCAGAGAGTTAGGCCTAACCACTTTGGTAAGAAATTACTAAAGTATATATTTATGAAATTGGATTTCATAAATATATAATGAATAACTTAAAAAGATTAAACCGGGTACTCAAGGATTAAGACGTAGTAATCTTCAAAGTGACAGTCTATATTTATGACTTTGAATTACTACGAATCTTTTATGAAGGGGTTGCATGTATAATAAAGTTTTGGGATATAATTTATTAATAAGGCCTAGAGTGCAATTATATTTATATAGTGGTATTAAATATAATTAATGGTAACTTTGGATTTGTCAAGAGTTGACAGAAAAGCCCAAGGCCCATTGGAGCTAGTGTCTTATTGGTCCTTTTGGTCCCATTCCAAGCCACACATTAAAGCCCAATTGGAAAGGCCCAATAGGCCGGCCCAATTAGATAATCAGTTATATATAAAGGGAGAGACATACAGAATTATTAATTAGAGAAAAAGTGAGACACCATTGTGAAGTGGTGTGTATGTGCGAGTGAAACCACTCAATTATTCTCCCTTGGAAATTGATTGAGAGACCACACTTCTTGGGCGTAAAGTGGAATTGGAGTAAAGATTGAAAGTGTTCCCAAGTACTTATAATCCTTTGTTTTGAATTTCACCGCCCCAAGGTACGCTAATTCTGAAATTTACATAATGCAAGTTATCAATCATGAATGAAATAGATCTTTGTTTATTGCTTCTGCTACATGTTTTGTATGAGATACAAAACCGGATTTAACCAACAATTGGTATCAGAGCCAGGTTTTCATATCATGATTGTATAGCATATGATTGAATTTTAGAATTAAAGAAAAATCGTTTTCCTGGTGTTTTAATTTTCTGCAGTGAAGTTTCTACATAATATTGTTCTATAAACCCTGTGTGCATTGATCAATATATGCGATATATTGTTTTGCATGGTTCCAAGAGGACACGGCTGTAACTATTGTTTTGTGCCATATGGTTTTGGTGTTTGATTTCATCAAGGACACCATCTACACTTCTTGTGAACGGGTTTGTTGAATTTGTTTTATAAACATGATCGGCCATTAACATGGCCATTCAAAGAAAGTAGTTATTTTCCGTTGACAATAACTACTTAACATAACTGTCCTATGCGTTGCCATTCTTTACACCGCTTGGCTATATTAAGTTAATTGAACGATATTGAATTGATGAATTGACTAGTATAAGGAAGTGGTACAAGGATTCATCCAATCCGTATATTATATATAATTTTATATGGGTTCATATGCATTTAAGGCTTCATCATGAATTGATTGATATATATATATATATATATATATATATATATATGCAATGACTTGGATGTTAACGCACCGCTTGGATATAAATATATATAAGGCTTGCATGGTTTGATTATTATAAGCATGTAATATGTGCCTTGGATGTATTGGATGCTTTATATACAACTTACATTGAATCCGTATATTATTTGATATATATATATATATATATATATATATGGGTTTATATGCAAATTTTTTATAAAGGATTCATTATATTGATGCTTGCCTTGGTTTATATATTTATATATATATATATATATATATATTAATGCTAAGATTAAAGTATTCATTTAATGAAATTTATTCCTAATGAGATTAGGATTATGATTTTAAGGGTTTCTAGCATTCTTATGGTTCTTGATCATAAAAACCTTTAATTTAAAACATCTAGTGGGAGAGAGATACAAGGGTTGGATCTCACGGCCTCCATTATCGGTTCATAGTAGTGTAGGTAAGCACCTCGTCTTGGCGTATATGCCTTGCGATCCCAAAGGAGGGTGTTTACTTCAAGTACTATAAGATTGAACTAACCTGTTTAAAGTAGTATGGATAAGCACCTCGTCTTGACGTATATGTCTCGCGATCCCAAAGGAGGGTGTTTTGTTCCATGGTACTACAAGTTTAAACATTATAAGGGAGATGAAATGTGGTTACACATGATTCTAGATAATAGTGTACACTAGACTAAGTGCAATGTTAACCTCCCAAAGGAGCTATGTCATTATCACTTAGAGGCTAAAGCTAATACGGCATATTATTAGTGTATGATAAGAGTTATCATGATAGCACTAATAATGAGAATAGTTCTCAATCAATTAATGTGTTTATAATAAACTTGCTACCAAGGAATTATAGACATGGATTGGTTTGTCGTTGCATATATTATTTTATGGTTTTATAAGGTTCCATATTATATGATTATATGCTAAATTGATAATGTCTAGTTTACTTATTATATTCATGTTTGTATTTTCAGATTTAAAATCATGGCATCATTTAGCCCACTTGTTGCTATACTTAATCAAAACAAACTGATTGGATCCAACTATGTTGACTGGAAAAGAAACTTGGACATTGTTCTTACTGCTGAAGAACACAAATATGTGCTTACTCAACCATGTCCTAGCTTTCCATCATTAGATGCTCCTCTTGAGGAAAAACAGCGATATGATCGTTGGCAGAAATCTAATGAGATGGCCAAGTGCTATATCCTAGCATCTATTTCAAATGTTCTACAGCATCAAATGCAGGATGTAGAACTAGCTTCAGACATAATGCTAAGTCTGAAGGAGTTGTTTGGTGAGCAAGGCCGTTCTGCAAGGCAAGAAACTATGAGGCAGATTTATAATGCCAAAATGGCTGAAGGTACTTCAGTAAGGGAGCATTGTCTTAGGATGATCTCCAATCTGAATACATTGGAAGTTTTAGGTGCCGATATTGATGGAGAATCCCAAATGGATATGATACTCCAGTCACTACCAGAATCATTCAAGGAATTCAGACTTAACTATAATATGAACAAAAAGATTTATACATTGTCTGAATTGATGAATGAGTTAGTAGCGGCGGAAGGCATCCTTGGTACTTCTAGTGTTGAAGCCAATGTTGGTGAAGCTTCTACTTCTCAACCTAAGTCGAAAGGCAAAGGTAAGAAGAAAAACTTCACTAAGCAAGATGGTAAATAAGTTGCCTTAGGAGTTGCCAACAAAGGAAAGAAAACCAAAGGAAAGTGTTTCCATTGTGGTGAGAAAGGGCATTGGAAGAGGAATTGTCCAATATTTAAGGCTGCCAAGAATAAAGGTATGAAAAGTACATTCCTTCTTGAAATATGTTTGGTACAGAATCCCATAGATTCCTGGTGTGTGGATTCAGGTTGTACTAATCATATCTGCAAATCCTTGCAGGGGTTTCAGGAGACCAGAAAGCTAAATGAAGGGGAAATGTTTCTTACCTTGGCTGATGGGAGCAGGATTCCAGTTGTAGCTATTGGAGTGTTTAATTTATGTTTTGAATCTAGAGTTTTAATATTAGAAGACTGTTTGTATGTACCTAATGTTCGTATGAATTTAATTTCTGCAACTTATTTAGGTAAACATGGATATTATGTTATCCTAAAAGACAATGTTGTAATAAAGAAGGATAAAGTGTTTATCTGTTCTGGCAATATTGTGGATGGTCTTTATATTTTAACTCCTGATAAGCATGAATTATATAATTCTGAATTAGATCATAACTCTCATGTAAAATCATTAAAGAGAAAGTTTCCTTCTACTAATGAAGCATATCTTTGGCACTTGCGTTTGGGTCATATTAATCCAAATAGAATTCAAAGACTGATCAAAGATGGACTTTTAGAGCCATTGGACTTTGATGAATTTCCAGTTTGTGAATCTTGTTTGGAAGGCAAAATGACCAAACGACCTTTTAATGCAAAAGGTAGAAGAGCCCAAGAGTTGCTTGAATTAGTTCATACAGATGTATGTGGTCCTATGTCAACCCAAGCAAAAGGAGGTTATGAGTACTTCATCACTTTTACCGATGATTACTCAAGATATGGTTATGTGTACCTAATGAGACGAAAGTCCGAAGCCTTTGAAAAGTTCAAAGAGTTTAGGGCTGAAGTTGAGAATCAATTAGGTAAACGCATAAAAGCTGTTCGATCTGATCGTGGTGGCGAATACCTTCTTGGGGATTTCAAGGATTACTTAACTCAAAATGGGATTATATCCCAATTGACTGCACCTGGAACTCCCCAACAGAATGGTGTAGCAGAAAGAAGGAATAGGACTCTTTTGGAAATGGTTAGGTCCATGATGAGTTACTCAACTTTGCCAGTTTCTTTTTGGGGATATGCACTAAAAACTGCAATGCATATTTTGAATTTAGTTCCATCAAAATCTGTTCCCAACACACCTAAGGAATTGTGGAGTGGGCGTAAGCCTAGTATGAAATATCTCCACATTTGGGGATGTCCAGCACATGTGTTGAAAAGGAAGTCTGATAAGTTGGAATCTATAACCGAAGTATGCATGTTTTTAGGGTATTCAAAAGAAACAAAGGGTTATTTATTCTATAATCATAAAGATAACAAAGTGTTTGTTAGCACACATGCCAAATTTTTGGAAGATGATTATATGAAAATTTTGATCCTAGAAATAAAGTTGTTTTGGCTGAAATGAATAAACCTTTAGTTGAACAACCAATAGATGAAACTAGGGATGATGTGGTTGTATTGGATACACCACAAGATACTACTCATAAGATGTCTAGTACACAGGTGCCTCGTCGTAGTGGGAGAATTGTTCGGCCTCCTATAAGATTCATAGGTTTGGGAGAAACTTATGAAGCTATCTCAGAAGAGGTTGAATCGGATCCCTACACTTATGAAGAGGCAATGAATGATATAGATGCACATCATTGGATCAAAGCTATGAAATCTGAATTAGATTCCATGTATTCCAATCAAGTTTGGGATCTTGTAAAAGCGCCTAATGGCATTAAACCTGTTGGTTGCAAATGGGTTTACAAGAGGAAGAGAGGGGTAGATGGAAAGGTTGAAACCTTTAAAGCAAGACTAGTGGCGATAGGGTATACACAAAAAGAAGGTATTGACTATGATGAAACTTTTTCGCCAGTAGCCATGCTTAAATCTATCAGAATTCTCTTATCCATTGCTGCTCATTATGATTATGAGATTTGGCAAATGGATGTCAAGACTGCATTTCTTAATGGCAATCTTGAAGAAGAAATCTATATGACGCAACCGGAAGGTTTTATAGCAAAGAACCAAGAGCATATGGTATGCAAGTTAAAAAGGTCCATTTATGGACTTAAACAAGCATCTAGGTCATGGAACATCAGATTTGATCAAGCAATCAAATCATTTGGTTTTGAACAAAATCTTGAGTAACCATGTGTGTACAAAAGACATCGAGATAAAGTAGTAATGTTCCTAGTGCTTTATGTTGATGACATTCTACTCATTGGAAATGATGTAGGGGTAATGTCATCGGTAAAGGTTTGGTTGTCAAACCAATTTGATATGAAGGACTTGGGTGAGGCTAACTTTATTCTAGGAATCAAGCTTTGGCGAGATCGCAAGAATAGGATGTTAGGCTTATCATAGGCTGGATATATAGATAAGGTTCTAGAACGGTTTAGCATGCAAAAGTCCAAGAAAGGATTACTTCCTTTCAGACATGGAGTTCCTCTGTCTGATGACCAAAGGCCTAAGACTCAAGAGGAAGAAGATATGATGAGACAAGTTCCTTATGCTTTTGCAGCAGGAAGTCTCATGTATGCCATGCTTTGTACTAGACCAGATATTTGTTATTCAGTTGGCATGGTCAGCTGATATCAATCAAATCTAGGACCAAAACATTGGCAAGCTGTAAAGCATATTCTCAAGTATCTACGGAGAACGAGAGATTATATGCTTGTTTATCGGTGTGAGGATTTGACACCCATTGGCTATACAGATTCAGATTTTTAGTCGGATCTAGATTTTAGAAAGTCCACATCAGGATGTGTAATCACCTTGGGAGGTGGAGCCATAACATGGAGGAGTGTCAAACAATCTTGTATTGCGGACTCCACCATGGAAGCAGAATATGTTGCTGCTTGTGAAGCAGCAAAAGAAGCTGTATGGCTCAAGAAATTCCTTTCTGATCTTGGTGTAATGAGAATGGAACAAGTGCCCATCACATTGTTTTGTGACAATAGTGGTGCAGTTGCACAATCAAAAGATCCAAGGAATCACAAGAAAGGAAAGCACATTGAGAGAAAGTACCACATCATTAGAGATATTATTGCTCGTGGAGATGTGATGGTAGCAAAGATTGAAAATGCAAATAATCTAGCAGATCCCTTTACCAAAGCCTTGCCTCAAAGGACCTTCGAGTTGCATTTGGAGGGAATGGGAGTTAGATTAGTGCACAATAGTCTTTAGGGCAAGTGGGAGATATGTTGGGATTAGTGCCCTTAAATCCTATTGTATGATGTTATGTATGATCTTATGAATGACATTATGTATGACTTGATATTGTAATTAATAAAGTTGTTTTATTATTACCTAAAATAATAGTAACATGAATATTCGGACATTATCATTTAGTCCATGAGATGCATTGTATGTGATTTATGTGATTTAGTCACAGAAGATATAAGTCACAAGTTCTTTGTAAACTCAGAATTTTAGTTCATAGTCGGTGATGAAATTGGGCATTTCATCTGCGAAGACTATAACATATCAACTATGATGATTTGTCTTGATCATGGAAGTTGAGACTTCTAATTGATGTGTTAATATGTTTTAAGAGTTAAGACATATTGAGCTGGACCGCTGTGAGATTTATTATTCTCCTAACGACTGTCAATTGAATAATAAATCTTACGACTTATATTTGCATGAACTCTTAATCCTGAGAGAATAATGGACCTAATCATGAAGTGTAGGTTGCTTTGATATATCAGGAGTGAGATCTAAAGTAACGGTCAAAATCTCAGTATGTTGGGCAGCCATATTTCGTGTTGATGGAACATATATTCTCAAGATAGAATTCATAATCTCTTAACGGAGATATAAAATATTCCTTTGAGATAAGTTTAATGGGTTTAGTTATTCAGAGAGTTAGGCCTAACCACTTTGGTAAGAAATTACTAAAGTATATATTTATGAAATTGGATTTCATAAATATATAATGAATAACTTAAAAAGATTAAACCGGGTACTCAAGGATTAAGACGTAGTAATCTTCAAAGTGACAGTTTATATTTATGACTTTGAATTACTACGAATATTTTATGAAGGGGTTGCATTTATAATAAAGTTTTGAGATATAATTTATTAATAAGGCCTAGAGTGCAATTATATTTATATAGCGGTATTAAATATAATTAATGGTAACTTTGGACTTGTCAAGAGTTGACAGAAAAGCCCAAGGCCCATTGGAGCTAGTGTCTTATTGGTCCTTTTGGTCTCATTCCAAGCCACACATTAAAACCCAATTGGAAAGGCCCAATAGGCCGGCCCAATTAGATAATCAGTTATATATAAAGGGAGAGACATACAGAATTATTAATTAGAGAAAAAGTGAGACACCATTGTGAAGAGTTGTGTATGTGTGAGTGAAACCACTCAATTATTCTCCCTTGGAAATTGATTGAGAGACCACACTTCTTGGGCGTAAAGTGAAATTGGAGTGAAGATTGAAAGTGTTCCCAAGTACTTATAATCCTTTGTTTTGAATTTCACCGCACCAAGGTACGCTAATTCTGAAATTTACATAATGCAAGTTATCAATCATGAATGAAATAGATCTTTGTTTATTGTTTCCGCTACGTGTTTTGTATAAGATACAAAACCAGATTTAACCAACACATTACTCATTAACAATGATTCTAAGAATTGTTTGAAGCTGTCACTATTAAACGATGGAAGGGTCCACATTTCAACTTGGCAAAAATGCAGCAATGCCCTTCTGAACCACCGCCACCACCTCCTATAGTGCCCATAGGATTTTGTACTTACGGAGTCGTGACAATGAACTCAGGACAGAGTTGAGGTGGTGTGCTGTGACTCTGGTGCTGGGTTTCAAAAGTGACTAGATTGAACCTTTTTGTTTTTCTTGGAAGGAATGGGTCCTACTCCTGGAGGGTTTTGGGGTTTGATTTGTTTGTGAAAGGGAGTTTTTATGTGAAAATTATAGAAACCAAACAAAAGAAATAGAGATGGTATTTGTACTACAATGCTATTGCTACTTTCTTGCGCAGTACAACAAAAGCCAAGCGTACTTTAGTTTCCTTTGGAGTACTGTGGGCTTCAGTTTTTCTATCTAATCCTTTTTTCCTGGGCATGAAGTGTTCCATCCATCTATTTTCTTTCTTTCCTTATTTTATCGGATAAAATTAATGTCCAAAGTCAATAATTAATTATCATAATGGCCAATAATGGCCTCTTGGGTCTGCAATGGAAGTACTATTAGGTTGAGCAAATTAAAAGAGCTGAGAGCATCATGGTAGTACATGATGTACTGGTACTACATAGATGAGTTTAGGTACAACCACCACGAAAATGGCCTCCTTTCCCTTATAAACTCACTTACCTATAATCGTTAATTTCAATTTCCTGAGAGTGAGAGTCATATGGATTAAAAAATGAAATCACACATGACATTATTCTGGGGTGATGCCATTGAAATTCTCTTCCCAGGTTGGCCAGGCTCAAACTTCAACTCTTATATGTTAGCCTTAACACTTGTGTTTGTGCTCAGTTTGGCAGTAGAGTGGCTTTCGCATACCAAATTCATCAAGCCTACCACGGATAACATCACAGCTGGGATTTTACAAACTGCAATGTATGCATTTCGAGTTGGAATGGCCTATTTGGTCATGCTTGCAGTCATGTCATACAATCTTGGCATTCTACTCGCTGCAGTTGCAGGATATACAATAGGGTTCTTGATCTTTGGCAGTAGGGCTCTTGACAATTCAAAAATATCAAAGATATCTCCTTGCGAGGATCCAGCTGATCTTCCACCATTGATTTGCTAATCAGAAAAGCACATCAAACTTTAATTTGCAGCTGTATGGTCATTATAATTTCTTTATGCATATTGGTATATATATATATACAGTTGTATATGATTATCCTATTTTCTGTGAAACTTAATACTCCAAATTTATAATTTTTTTTGTAACAATATTTGGATCTTGCAAACAAAAATAATGTACAAGTTGTTGTGCCTGCGTATCTTGCAAGAAAATTTAAATTCTAGGTTGAGAATTGCAGATTTTTGCATAGTAGAAGAAAATCCTTCAGCTTCATTTTTGTTAATTATCTACTCATCTAACATCTCAGTTCAAGAGGAACCTTTTTAATTAAATTAACGTATGGTATTAATTATCACAGCCGAATCAGTTTAACCCTCCCCGGTTTCCTTAAGATTTTTCTTTGGAACTTAGTTGACCCCCAAATTAATTAAAGTTCTACTTTGACCATTAATTTAGTCCTGGTGATTTATTCTGTTCGGCCTTTTCTTTTATTTATTTATTTTATCTACAATTTTGAGAGTCTCATTTCTATTATATTTTAATTAATTTTCAACAAATAAACAATGAAATTTTAATTTAAATATGAAAAAAAAAAAATGCATCCAAATTCCAAACGCACGCCTACTCAGTTAATTAGTTCCCCACAAGATTTATTATTATATATTGGATCATAATTATAGACTTCACGTCTTTGATCTTGATAATTAATTAATTATACTACTCATGGTCCCGGTTTGCAATTTGCATGAAACGCGCAAATGGGCCTTCGACTATCTCAAATTATATGTACACAAATAAATTCAACACTACTCTACTTGCCATGTGTTTAGTGCTATTGGGCCCTAGCTCCCTCTTCAAGCCCTTACAATAAAGCCCAAAACTCCCTACCTCCTTGCCTCTCTCCCCTAGAAAAAGCCCAAATGAGCATAAGTCTATGTTTGAGGCTTATCTATTTTGGTAGATTACCATGACGACGAAAGAAAATATTAAAATGTATGTATAATTTATTTAAAAAAAAAAAAAAAACATAGAATATTGTTTTTGCCCCTCTCATACAATAATAAATTTAGATAAATTCCATTATCTTAAAACAGTTGCTTATAACACTACTCTCATATGAAAGATGAAATTCACAAGTGGGAGATTTAATATTGTATAAGAAAGATGTTACGTGCAACCATTACATAAAATATATACTATTTTCAAACTTTATAAGAAGGTGAAATTCACAAGTATGGGATCCACCTTTATATAAAGAATGGTATGCAATTATTACATAAAATATACCATTTTCCAAACTTTATATGAAGATGAAATTTACAAGTGGGAAATACACCTTTATATAAGAAAGATGTTGCATGTAACCATTTTATAAAATATATTATTTCCAAACTTCCAGACCACGACCAACACAGTAGAGATTTTGTTTTGGATTGAAATGTTGAATAAAAAAATCTTGAGGAATACTTAGCATGTTAGCTTGGTGGCTTGATTTTCTCAACACATATACCAATTGACACTACATATCTGTAAGGATTGCACCACTGGATCATATACCCTATATTGGAAAGAGGGAGGAGAAAAAAAGAATAGTTATTATTATTATTGAACTCTTGGGTTTCTACTATTCATTATTTTCAAAACTACCTTTGTTGCTTATTTGAAATTGATTTTTCCAAAAACATAAGTTGAAAAAAAAAAAAAAAAAAAAAATCTTTTAGATATAACCGACATAAGTTGAAAAAAATTTCATGTTCACCCTTCACATTAAATCTTGTTTTTATGTTAGTTCAACCATCCATTTTTGTTAGTAATATAACAGTTAAATGTCCTTTATGTTTTGTTCCTCAAAAAAAAAAAAAAAAAAGGTGTCCTTCATGTTTAATATTTTTGTTAAATACTCGCTCTAAAGTGTTATGCAATGTATGAATTTTATGGTAGAAGCCTTGTAGGTAGAAGAACATATTATAAATAGTCAAATTATTACATAGAAATAGATTACATGACTAATATGAAAACTAAATCAAACATGAAGGTCTAAAATAAAAATTTTGAAATAGAAAAGATTAAGTGAAAATAACCCCAAACTTTAAAGATGAAAGATTTACTTTAATCTATTTTTAAATTTTAATTTTTTTAAAGACTATTTGAATATGTGTGTAGCACACATATAAAAAGGTTAGTTGTTGTTATTGTTACTGCTTTTATTATTTGTAGATGAAAAAGATTAGCCACACCTTTTTAGAGTATAGGGACTAGTTATTCGTTTATGATGACAATTCCTTAAATTTTAGGAATAGCTATTCCGATCCTCTCTAATTGTGTTAGTGTTTTTTTTTTTTTTTTTTTGAGAATCTCTAACTGTGTGTTTTGGATGTGGCATTTGGAGCCAGAATTAGGGGTAAAGACATAATTTTAAATTCTATTAACATTAAATTTTGAGTTTGGCTAAAACAATTATAACAATTTAATATATTTCTTAGATGTAATAATTTATAAATTTAATATATTTCCAAAAATATAAATTTTTCATATCAACATAACAATTATTAAAATTAATAATCATAAAATAATTAATTTAATATATTTTTTAAAATATATTACTGAGTAGGTGTAATAATTTTTAATTTTAATATATTTCTAAAAATATAAATTTCCCATATGCACATAACAATTATAAAATAATAATAATAATAATCTCTCACTTTCCACATGCGTGTAACAATTTTTTTTTTTTTTTTTTTTAGAATCAGGTAAGAAATTTTATTTAAGGAAATCAAATTGAAAAACATCCTCCAAGTTACGTGGTAGATCTTTCACCCATACATCAAAATCTGCAGATACAATTGCTCTACGGGCAAGGGCATGAGAAAACTTATTGCCCTCCCTCTTAACATGACAAAAACTACAATTAAAATTTACTACTAAACAATGAATATCAGCAAATTTCCAAACAAAGTCCTTGAAGGCTTAGTAGCAACAAGAGCTTGGACAACCTTCAAAGAATCACCCTCCACCTCCACGGCTTGAACACACAGCTCCTGGGCAAATTCAACAGCTCTTCGGGCAGCCAAAGCTTCCACCATGTCCAGAGACCCCAGATGCCTAATTTTCTGGCTCAATGCACCAATAACTAACCCCGCCAAATCCCTGATGACCACCCCAAGACCTACACATGCTTGCTCTTCAAAGAATGCTCCATCGAAATTGACTTTAAACAAACCAAATGCAGGTGGTATCCACCGAACATCCCTACTACGAACAGCCAACCTCGGAATCTTTTTATGCACATCATGGAACTCCTGCAGCAGCTCAGATGCCCGAGTGCACACCTCATCGACACCCCACACCTTCTATCTCTCCCTAATCTGATTCCGACGCTTCTAAATACTCCATGCGATCATGGCAAAAAGCTCCACCAGCTTTGATGAAGCTTCCCCATACAGAAAATAAAACAAATCTTCAAACTTGGATAACTTTTTGGAATGCAAAAAGGAGAAACGCTGATCTGACATCCAAATGGACTTTACTGAATCGCAAAACCACAGCGCATGAATACTGTCTTCAATCACGGCACTATTCGCACATGCCGTCAACCACCACCTACCGCTTACACAAATTAATCTTGGTAGGCAGCGCCTCTCTGACTGCTCTCCATAAAAAAAATGTCTAACTTTCTGAGGCACTCTGAGTCTCCAAATGCCTTTCCACGGTCCTTTACCCAGCTCCAAAGACGATGGACTAGGCAAGTGCTGTCTATTAAGCTCCACAAACAATCTATATGCACTCAACGAATAAACACCATCAGAAGATAAAGGCCAGACAAGTGTATCCAAATCCACAAATTGACTCATCGGAATACCTTTAATAACCTCGGCCTCCCAATGGTAAAAGTGTAAGTCGATTAACTCCTCGTTCCATCTCCTAGACCCTGGCAAAAACATATCGCTAACCATCTGAAGAGAATGATCTTGTTGGGGAGTCAGAACACGACCACCCCCTGCTGAAGGCAGCCAACAATGCTGCCAAATTGAGATGTTCTTCTCATCACCCACCCTCCACCTAGCTCCCTTTAAAACTCCCTCTCGAGCTTGCAAAATGCTACGCCAAGCAAAGGAGCACCTCCGGGATTCTTTAGCATCAAAGATATTACCAGGCTGAAAATATTTAGCTCGGAACACCTTATATACCAAGGAATTTCTGTCATGAAACAAATGCCAAACTTGCTTCCCAACATAGCATCATTAAACATCCAGAAGTCCCTAAACCCCATACCTCCAACTGATTTGAAAGAACAAAGAGTCTCCCACCGAATCCAATGAATTTTCCTAGAGTTCTCAGAGCAATCCCACCAAAATTTTCTAATCATAGCTTCAATATCCTTAAGCAAACCAATAGGAAGACGAAAAATGCTCATAGAATACAATTAATTTTATTCTAATTTTACAAAGCATGAATAGTATTAGTAATTTACAACATCTTTTATTACAAATATTAAATATTACCATTCTTATTATAATCTACATTCAATTAATTAAATGTGCGAGGAATTGTTTTTTTTTTTTTTTTTTTTCTAAATGCAGCTTTTCAAATAATTCATTATGGCAAAAGTTGTGATAGTAGAAAAAGTCTTTGTGCAGCCCAGATGATATGTATTAGTATTACTACATCCATTGTACTGTACACTCTACTAAACGGCCTCCTTTAAAACAGAAGCAAATACCGGAGGACTCTCTCACGCAGCCGCCAAAACAACCCCAAAAGGGCAAAGGCTTTGTCTGAGGGAGAGAAGAAGGAAGAGGCAGCCATGGATGATGATAATATGTCTGACATGAATAACCCCACTGCTGGAATGGACCCTAATATGGTGATGACGCACAGGACCTTCTTCTGGAGCAAAAACGCAAACATACTCTTCTCTGATTGGCCCGGTACACACACTGGCATGTGTGTATTAGCTTTGGTATTTGTCTTTGTCCTCTCTATCTTCGTTGAGTGGCTCCGTCGTTGCCAAGTGATGAAACCTGGCCCGAAGCATTTAGGGGTTTGGTCTGATCCAGACATTTTTGCATGCCTTAACGACTGCGCTGGCGTTTATGGTTATGTTGGCTGTCATGTCTTTCAATGTCGGCATATTTTTGGTTGCAGTGGCTGGGCATAGTATGGGGTTCTTTTTATTTCGTAGTAGGGTTTTCAATGACTCAGATACTAAAAGCTGTCCTCATAATGTTTGTCCATTGAGTTGTTGAATAGAAACAAGACGTGGGTGATTGCTCACTTGGGTCTTCTCGTTGTGTGTGTATATAGATATCCCAATATACACATGCAACGAAACAAAAGAAGAAGAAAAAGTATTGTATGTGAATTATTTGTTCAAAACTGTAACACAATGCATTATGTTACAGTTTTGAACAAATATTGTATGAAATTATGGTTGAGATTATGGTTGAGATTTGTATTTTTCTTTTAATGTTTTTGCATAATGTTCAGGCCAAATAAAATTGTTCTATTATTATTATTATTTTTTGTTTGTCTACGAACAATTTGTAATTAGGAGTGTAGGACATTGTTTCCTAAAACTTGTCTAGGGAAATTGAATGATAGCTGAGAATGTCATTATTAGTGGATCGAAAATTACATTAACTAGTCTCCATTATGCCTAAAACAAAGGAATGATGATAATTGGTCTAAAATTAGGGGAAACTGTTTCAGAAAGAAGGCACGATTTCTACCCAATACCTCAAAAATGGCTGGCCATTATCAATATAGACATGGGAAGCAGGGCCTAATCTGACACTTTATTTGAGGGTTCATAAATGAATGAAACGAGTAAATAAAATAGTCAGCAATTATGATTAACTTAATGACTCAAGTTTGTTTACAAGTTATTTGATTAATTAATAATGTGTTCTAGGTCCATCTAGTTGATGAACTCTTAGCCCTCATTTGGGAAAAGGAAATGAAATGGAATGAAAAAAATACTTTTAGAATATTCTTCCCTTCTCTTATTTAGGAGTTTTAATGGAGAGAATGGAAAGTCCATTTCCTTGTTTGGAAGTTTAAGGCTTCGTTTGGGAGTTCATAAGGGAATAGAATGAAATACAATGAAATGATCATAAGGGAATGGAAAGGAATAAACTGGAATGGATAAGGGAATGGAATGAAATGTATTTAAGTAAGGGAAAGGAATGGAATGGAATTAAGGGCATGTTTGGATTACCAAAGTTTTGGATCATATCACTGAGTTTCCAAAACGCGTGGGTCCCACAAATTTTTTTTTGTTTGGCTTGGTTTTTAACACTTGTTTCCATCACTCAAAACTCAAAAATTTGAGTTAGAGTGATGGAAACTGTAAATAGGAATTTGGTGTTTTCAAAAACTGAGAATTGATTCTTAATGGCAACAACAGTAAATATAAGGAGTTTGTGGGGCCCATAACCTATGTGTTGTCAAATCAGTTCAGAACTCATGTGATATTACCGTTGCCTCTCCTCCCCTTCAACCCAGAGCTCTCTCCACACCAAACCTCCATTTCTCCTCCATAAACCACCACGAGCCAACATGAGATGGCTCTCAATCGAGTCTCCCAGTTCAAGTAGCCCAAGTCAGTTCAAGCTCAGCCTCATTCACTCCGATTCGTGCTTTCTCTCTCTTCCCCTTTGCTAGATCATTTTCTCTCTCTTGAGTTTAGGTGAGCATTTTCTCTCCCCCTCGCTCCTCCCTTTTGCTAGATCAATTCATCTCTCTCCTCAATTTCGTATTTTTGTGATTTGGGTCTCCGATCTAAGGATTTGGGTTTGGGTTTTTTGTTGTGGTTGTGGTTTGAGGCTTGGGTTATAGTGGAGCTTCTGGTTGTGGGTTTTCTGTGCATTCATTTGGATTTTTTGGTGGAGGTTGTGGTTTTGGTTGAGGACTATTGGTGGGTTTGGATTTTTTATTCTTTTGGATTTTTTGGTGGAGGTTGTGGTTGTGTTGAGGGCTGTTGGTGGTGGAGGTTGTGGTTGTGGGTTTCTGGGTTTGCTGTTGGTGGTGGTGGAGCTTGCTTGATGGTAGTGGATTCTAGGTTTGCTATTGGTGGTGGGGGAGCTGGGTTTAGGTGTATCAACTACTTTGCATTTTATGGGTTTTCTGATGGGAGAATATGAAAGAGGATGAAGGGCAGAAAAGAAAAGGGACACGGGTAGCAACCATAACGTTCTGTGTACTGTCAATGGGTGGGTCCATCATTTTGGCAAAAAGTAGAGTTAAAAACAGAGACATATGACTAAGTTTTGTGACCAAACAAAAGTGTTGGACTTTTTGAATGATAGTGGAGTTTGGGTTATGAGTTATGGGTTTTGAGTTTGAGTTATGAAAATTGAGTGTGCCCTAAACCAAACGAGTCCTAAGTAACCTTGATTGGATGTTTTAAAATAAATAAATGAAAATAAATGAAATGTAAGTAATCTTGTTTGGGATTTACATGGAGAGAATGAAATGGAACCATTTTATGACAATATTACTATTTGACTCCTATTTTAAAATAAAGGGTTGAACATATAAGGGTATTTTGGGAGTTTAGTAAAAAATCATTAAATCTAATTCTATTCCATCCCATTCCTCCTAATCTCGGGAGGAATGAAAATTTGAGATTTTAAGGGAATATAGAGGAATGAGTGTTCCCTCCTACCTATTCTATTCCCTCCCACTTAAACTCCCAAACAAGATAATGAACTTTCCATTCCCTCCATTAAAACTCCCAAACAAGGGAATGGAAGAATATTCTAAAATTATTATTTTCATTCCTTTCCATTTCATTCAATTCCCTCATTTCAAACGAGACCTAAGTGGGAGGGAATAGAATGAAAGGAAAGAACACTCATTCCTCTTTATTCCCTTAAAACCTTAAATTTTCATTCAACCCAAAATTAGGAGGAATGAGAAGGAATGAAATTAGATTTAATGAATTTTTTACTAAAATTCTCAAAATACCCCTATATATTCAACCATTTATTTAAAATAGGGGTCTAATAGTAATATTGTCATAAAATGATTTCATTCCATTCCCTCTATGTTACTCTCAATTAAAATTACTTACATTCCATTCATTTTCATTCCATTCCATTTCTTTATTTTAAAACATCTAATCAAGGTTAATTCCATTCAATTCCACTCATTTCCCTTACTTAAATACATTTCATTCTATTCCATTCTCATATAATGATTCAATTCCATTACATTCCCTTATAAATTCTCATTAGAAGTATCAGTGGGGTTTGTAAATTGTATGTCTAGTCCAACTAGGCAATGGACAAACGTATATCACATAAAGGTACCATGGCACACCAATATAGGAAAGAGGTGGTGGTTATGGTCACAGGACAATCGACAAGTTGGAGGTGGTACAAGTGGAGGTTGATAGCTCCTATACAAACAGAAACTTGGCGGCAGATTGAGTTCTTATGAGTTGGGGATGGTGGTGGTGGAGCCATTCACAGTAAGGATACTGGTGAATGGTTTTTTCTTTTTCTTTTTTTTAATTATGAGTTGGTAACTAGGATTTGACTCAATAGGTTGTCGCATACGACACAATATTATTGAATGGGAGTGAATAATTTCTCCAACTTAAAGATGTTATCTTCTATGAATATTATTGGAATTGGATATTTTGGTGTTCACATTATGATAGTTCCAAAAATAACCCCATTGACTCTTTGAAAGTAATTTAATAGTTAAAAAAAGAGGATATAAAAGTAAATTTAATAATTTAAAACTCACATAAAGGTAAAAATATGCTCTTTAGTGTCCAATTTTTAATACTTCTAAAAATAACCTTATCACCTAATTTTAAGGCACTCAATGAAAATTCCAAATAATAAGGATAAAAAAGTAAATTGAGTATTTTAAATTCAGAAAAAAAAAGGACATCATCTACTACTCTTTCCCCAATTTCACTTCTTAATTTCGATTTTTAATTATAGAATAAACCAAATACGATTGAAAAAATGAGTATCTAAAAAAGTGTATCTAAACACGTACATAGGATGATGCTAAAATTAAAGTATGCACAATTTTTGCCCCCCAAAATTTTCATTATAGCCTTTAATGTGATCAATTTTGTTATCTTATTAACCTTACTATCCATTTTTGCTAGTAATTTAGATTATTAGTTCTTCATATTTAACTATTTCATGAAATGCTAACTCTGAAAAAAAAAAATATATATATATATATATAATAGGTAAAGCTAAGAGAAAATCCAATTAGATTTTAAATTAGAATTAAATTAGAGTTTAATTTTGTACCATGTGTCCCATCTAATCTAAATTTTTTTAATTTTTGTGTCAAATGAGTTAATTTAGTATAAAAAAACAATGAGTCCAATATAAGTGAACCATAAAAAAAATATAATTCTTGAATGACTTTATATTTATGAGCCTATTTTTTGTATAACTAAAAACAATTCAAATTTATAAGTTATATATATATATAATAGCCAAAGTTAAGAGTAAATCCTATTGAATTCTAAACTGCAGTCTAATTTTGCATCACATGTCTCATCTAATTTTAAATTTGTTTGTCAAGTAAATTATTAGGTGCAAAAATTAAAGAGTTTAAATTCAATTAGATTCTAAATTGAATTTTAATTAGAGTTCAATTTTGCGCATATGTTCCATTTAATTTTTTAATTTTTGTGGCAAGTAAATTATTGAATTCAAAAACAAAAGAATTTAGATCTAATTAGATTCTAAATTATATATATGCAATTATCATTGTTTTTAAATGTATTTGTGTATATATACATGGCGTTACACACTAGTACTATATAATGCAGTACTATATAATGCATGAATTATTGTAGAAAAAAAATTTGCTTAATTATTGTAAAGACAAAATTTTGTTATGAACAATCAAATTACTAATGGAAATTGATGGCATATCTAACATGAAAAAGAAATCAAACATCAAAGATAAAATACCAAAGTAAAAAAGAAACCTCAAATTTTAAGGATCACAAATGTACTTTTCTTTAGTTTTTATTTGAAAAAGAGAGTTTGAACATGTTTTGTTGATGTTGCTGCTGTTATTATTATTATTACTATTATTATTTGTGGGTGAAAAGCTATGAGCCACACAAAAAGAACAGCCTTTCATGACCTAATATTTCTAATTATGAGTGGTGGAAAACAAGTACTGGACTCATGTAAAAGTAATATGAAACCACTTATAGTTTTCAACGTCAAAATTGTAACATAGTTGTAGTTCTGAAGAAGATTGTACTATACAGTATCAGGAAAAAACCTTCTTTATAATGAAGCAAATACCAAACAAGAAGCAGCACCAAATCAACCCCAAAAAGGCAAAGACTTGTGTCTGAGGAAGAGAAAAAGGAAGAGCCAGCAAATGGATGATGGAAATATGAATGGCATGGGTGGGATGTCAAAACCGTCAACCATGAATAACCCGATGGTGATGTCACAAATGACCTTCTTCTGGAGCAAAAACGCATACATACTCTTCTCTGGTTGGCCTGGAACAAGCACTGGCATGTAAGTATTAGCCTTGATATTTATTTTTGTCCTCTCTATCTTTGTTGAGTGGTTGTCTCATTGCCAATTGATCAAACCTGGCCCGAAGCATGTGGTGGTTGGTGTGGTTCAGACCATTTTGCATGCCTTAAGGGTTGGCCTGGATTTTTTTATTATGTTAGCTGTCATGTCTTTCAATGGTGGTGTATTTTTGGTTGCTGTGGCTGGGCATACTGTGGGGTTCTTGTTGTTTGGTAGTAGGGTTTTCAAGGACTCTGATGCTATAAAATTTCCTCATGATCCTCATCCATTGAGTTGTTAATGGAAACAAAGACGTCTGTCATTGCTCCCTTGGGTCTTTCTCGTTGTGTGTGCTTACGTATAGATCTCCCTTTACGCTCTAATGCACTGTTCCTAAAACTTATCCAGGAAATTGAATGAAGGTTGAGATTGTCCTTATTGTTTGTTGCAATCAATAATTATATTAACTAATCTCCATTATGCCAAAGACAAGGATGCTACTTGGTCTAAAATTAGGGGAATTTTTCAGAGAGGAGGCACGATTACTGCCTTAATTAATTCTTCAAAAATGGCTGGCCATTATCATTTCAGACTGGGAAGCAGAGCTTAATCTAAATTTAGGCATCTTTGTTTGTTTGGATTTTTTTTTTTTTTTTTTTTTTTAAGTCTCTAATTGTTTAGTTATGAAATTGCGAAAATTCCCAAAGAAAAATATATTATTTCTGTAATGCATAAACAAAAATTAAAACTATTTTGAAAACCAAAATTAATACTACCCTTTTTTTCCCAGAAAATCTGTACTCCCTAAAATGATAAAATCACAAAGTTTTCATATTCATGAGAGGTTGAGGTTTCTTATTTTATATTTCCAATATAATAAAAAACATTTAATCAAATTTCCATTAACATTTTTTTACAGAATACATCAAACTTTTAACCTTTCAGTAAAAGTTTGTTTTTTTTATATTAAAAAAAAAAAAAAAAACTATAGACACAATATTTTTCATGACTTGGCAAGTTATATTGATTCTCATTCGAACCCAACATTGACAGCCTTTATTAATTACTATTATAATAATTAAATAGCCACTTTGATAGTTATGAAATGTTTTGTGAAAATTGCTGTGGCTCTAGAGTTGTTTGAAAATAAGATATTAATTAGCTCAATGTAAATTGTTGCCATTTGTAAGTACTCTGAAAATAAAGGTCCAAGCTCACTTAGAATGGTGATGCCTTGTCCTTCAAATCAAGTCCAACAATAAAATTTCTTTAGAGAGAGGGTGTATAATTCAAGTGCAGTTCTAATATAAGCTTAAGTTATAGACCGAATAGCCTAGGGTAATAGAAAGGAACAACATGAGTTGATAATGAGAAAAATAGTTCTCCTCAGCAAGGTTCGAGGATTAGTTCTTATATATAAAGTTTGAATTCTACACTAGACAGAGTATTGTTCACTTTCCCTTTTCTCTATTTCCTCACCAGGAATGTTCATCCCTTTCTTTGGGAGACTCCCCTCATTTTATATCCTTCTTCGTTGCATCCTAGCCCTTCATCTGTATGCCTCCTAGAGTTCCTAAGGATACTTGTCCCATCAACACTCTGCTAAAGGTGGTAGAAAGGGCTGGTATCTGTAGAATTACTGTTCAAGGGTCATTTCCTCATTAATGTAACTGATAAGGTTGGTGCAAGGCATTCAATATGGAGGAGGGAATTGTTCCTTCTAGGAAACTTCCTCCTTTCTTCCTTGATCCACCGCTACCCCCTCTCCTCATCTTAGAACATTACAAGAAGTCCATTACTTTGATTATGCTTCCATCCTCGGGTGGGTGAAATCTTCGGAGTGCATTTATCTCCTCTGATATGGGTTAAGCAATCTTATCCCTAATCCAATCCTCCTCAGTCCTCGAACCCCTCACAATAGCCCTATAAAACCTTACTGTCAGGAGCTACTTTAAGAGTAAGGTTTTAGTAGCAAGGGGGAAGTTGATACGTGCTTAGCATGTTCCCACATGGAGATGTCGTTTCATATGTCTTCTAAACATTCCTGACGCTTCGGTATCCATGTTCATGTAGTTATTAAATCAGGCAGCTGCTTGTCCCTCCATGTTCTACGGTGCGATGGTGATCTGACGATCCCAATTTTCTGGGATTTATGAGCGGGAAAATTACCACTCTTTTTCAACCCCAATATAAAGAGAAATTGGGGGTAACTTTTCTCATTTACATATATTCTAAAAAATTTGTTTAATGCAGCAGTTCGAGGAAAGACTTCTTCTAGTGCTCATAAGTTCCCTTGGCCCTTCATCCAACATTTAAAGAAAACTTTCCTTTTCTTAATTTTTTGTTTTAACTGATTTCCCCCGATAAGACAATATGGGTAGATTTGCCAAATTAGTTGATACCCCCGAGGGTATGGCCACTTTTAGGGCTAAATATAGAATTCTAGAGAATGTTGAACTTCAACATTGTGAACTAGGAGAATGGTTGGTTATAGATAAACCACTTGGGGCAGTAGTCGTCCCTATGATTGCCTTTATTGAAGGTGGAATAGAGATTCCTATGGGTAGGGTAACTAGAGACTTTCTCATTAACTTTAGGTTATCCCCGACCCAATATTCTCCCAACCTGTTTAGGGTCTTCAGCAATGTAGATATGATAAATTGAAAAATGGGGACTAACCTTACGTGTCACGACGTGAACTAGGTATACAATTGCCAAAAAGGAAAAAACACGAGTTATTTCTTTAGGTGTAGAGTACCCTCCATTAGGTTGATTTCATATATTCCCGAGTCAAATAAGGGTATGGACAAAGACTTCCTCATTGTCTCAAGTGAATGGCATGATGGTTTGCACTGCCCTATCCAGGATGGGGAACTAGGTGGGATGCCCGAGAACCAAGAACAACTTAGATTGCCCCTTTTTCTCTATCTCATAATTTTTTCTTATAAAAAAAATTTTATTTATTATTCTATATTATATATATTCTTGTAGAAATAACACCTTTCTTTTCCATTTTCTTGGCAAAAGAATTTCACACTACCCCGAACAAAAGCCTAGTAAACTTTACAGACCTCCACCAGATTCTTCAATCAGAGATCTTCCTCATGAGACAGACAACTTCGTGTGGTGCATGTGATCCTAGGGTTTAAACCTATCTCCACTTGCTTTCAATCTCCCAAATACGTGATTAACACAAAGGAACCGAGGCTAGCCTTGATCGACGTAGCTGTCCCCAGATATTTGATCAAACCTCCACCCTCCAATACCCAAGACGCTCAGCTACCTGTCCCACTTGCAGCCAAGCTCCTTTACTCCCACGAACAACCTCTTCCCTCTGACAACGAAAGGGAAAAGCCAAGTAGTGAACCAACTCAAGAGGTACAAGATAAAGATTTTGAAATCTTTTTCCAAGAAGATCCTGAGGACTCTCCAATAAGCTCCTCACCATTTTGTTGCTGCACAAGTCAGTACTAGTCAAGAAGCAGGGAACATTCCAGAAGCAATGGTGCTGGAAGAAAGGATGCCTGACTTGCTCACACTACTCTTCACCCATGTAGGGGGAGATGCCTTCGTGGTGCCTATTGTACAGTGGCCACCTACCCCTGCTCCATCCCACATTCCAACTGCTAATGCCCCCAAGAAGAAAAGAAAAATGGGAAAACAGATTGAGGATTCTGAAGAAGGGGAGATACCTTAGCCCACACAACAACCTTCTTCCAAGGAGCTCAAAGTCACAAGGGCTCAACAAAAGAAAGGCACTTCTGCTAGAGCTGGCAAGGGCACTGAGGGCGAGCAACAATCCAAGGCCATAATATGGAATCCTGTCTTCGTGCTTAGCTCGGGGGATCCTGTTACCTCTTAGGCATCTTTCAGGGATGCTTAAAAAGGTAAATCTAGGCTGGTGTCCAAGTGCCTAGAGAAGGCATTGCTCCTTCCTGATGACATGCAGGAGTTAAAGGGGCTGAGGAAACATGAAGTATTCCTCTCACTGAAGAGGGATCTCACAAAGGTTAGTCAGACACCTCTACTTTCCTGAAAATTCTTTCA
Source organism: Quercus ilex subsp. ballota (assembly GCA_032727855.1). Classification (NCBI taxonomy): domain Eukaryota; kingdom Viridiplantae; phylum Streptophyta; class Magnoliopsida; order Fagales; family Fagaceae; genus Quercus; species Quercus ilex. The sequence goes on from CM064908.1 coordinate 33,244,398, forward strand.
CCCTACTTAACAAGATTATAACTTATGTAAGTAACTTCTTCGAAAACAAGCAATACAAGCAGCCTTTGTGGTTGAGGAGTGGGTTAACCATGCTCTGTCCAAATCTCGGGAGGCAAAGAACAAGTTGGTGCAATCGGACAAGGCTTTAGCTGATTCCAAGAAAAGGTATAAGGACTCGCTTTTTCACCTAGCCAAGGCCGAGAAAGGGCGTAAGAACGCCGAGGCTGCCCTAGCTGGGTTTGAAAGGCAGGCTGAAAAGCTGTAGGCTTCTTTGAAAAAGAGCAAAACCCAATTGACCTTGGCCAATGAGCAGATAAAGTGCCAATAGAAACAGCTCAAGGGCGAAGATGCTGAAAGGGTGAAGACCGAGCAAGTGGCCTATGATGCTAGTATGACTAAGACTGCTTAAAGTCTTACTACCCAGCGCAGAGATGTAGCTCGGGCCTTCTGCCTAGAATTTTGGGGCGAAGCTCTCAATGTGGCTGGGGTTGACGCTGATGCTGAATTGAGAGGGTCTGATAAGGTCTATTACCCTCCTGCTCTTCACCTTGCTTCAAGCTCTACCCCTCCTAATCCGATTTTGGCTTCCTCAGCATCGAAGTCCATGATAGTCCTGACCTTTACAACTTCCACTGGAAAAGAGAAAGAACAACAACTTTCATCCCCAGCAGTAGAGTTAGAGTCTGAAGACATCATAGAAGTTGAGTAGTTGAAAAGGAAGAAGAAGGAGAAAGAGAAGGAGGTCACTACCTAGTCTTTCCTTGCTTAGCACTTAGGTTAATTTTGTATTGGGCCAGGCTTTGATAACGCCCTTTTTCTCCTTTTTTTTTTTTTTACTGTAATCAACTATTCCATAGTTATGCCCACTTTATTCTTTATGATTTTCTTCTCTCTATGTTATCAAGTGTAATATACATTATTTCGAATTTAATGCATAACCTTAACATTACATTCCCCAAGCTTGGATGGAGCTTTAACCAAATCTGAGGGATTGGGCCTTACTTCACTTGAGGTTAGGTCTTTTTGGCATCTGTCGCTCCTCTTAATTTACCCAAGGTTCAAAAACTGGAAACGCAATTAAGACCAAGGTTTAACTTACCCACGGTTTATAACCGAGGTGTTGAAAAAAACCAAGATGCTAAATAACACTTAACTAAGCTTTCATAAGAGTTAATTTACCCAAGGCTTGTGACCCGAGAAGTTGAACAAGACTGAAATTTTGTTTAACATTTAACCAATTAACATAAGAGTTAATTTACCCAAGGCTTGTGACCTGAGGAGTCGAACAAGACCGAGGTTCTATTTAACACTGAACCAATTTACATAAGAGTTAATTTACCCAAGGCTTGTGACCCGAGGAGTTGAACAAGATCGAGGCTTTGTTTAACACTTAACCAATTTTCATACGAGTTAATTTACCCAAGGCTTATGACCCGAGGAGTCAAACAAGACCGAGGTTTTGTTTCGCACTTAACCAATTTTACATAAGAGTTAATTTATCCAAGGCTTGTGACTTGAGGAGCTGAATAAGACTGAGTTCTGTTTAATACTTAACCAATTTTACATAAGAGTTAATTTACCCAAGACTTGTGACCTGAGGAGTCGAAGAAGACTGAGGTTCTGTTTAACACTTAACCAATTTTCATAAGAGTTAATTTACCCAAGGCCTGTCACCCGAGGAGTCGAATAAGATCGAGGTTTTGTTTAACACTTGACGAATTTTACATAAGAGTTAATTTACCTAAGGCTTGTAACCCGAGGAATCGAACAAGATTGAGATTCTGTTTAACATTTAACCAATTTTCATAAGAGTTAATTTACCCAAGGCTTATGACCCGAGGAGTCGAACAAGATCGAGATTATGTATACTCTTTACAACCATATCATCAATATATGCTTCAACAGTCTACCCAATCTGAGACTCAAACATCCGAGTCATCATCCTCTAATACGTAGATTCAGCGTTCTTTAATCCGAAAGGCATTACTCGGTAGTGGAAATTCCCTGTTAGAGTCCGGAAAGCTGTTTTCTCTTGGTCAGGGAGGGCCAAAGGTATCTGGTGATAACATTGGAAGGCATCCAAAAAACTCATCCGAGGATGTCCCACCGTTACATCAACCAATTGATCAATCCAAGGGACGGGAAAAGGGTCTTTCGGACATGCCTTGTTTAGATATTTGAAATCAATGTAGACACGCCACTTCCCGTTCTTCTTCTTTACTACCACAGTGTTTGCCAATCAATTAGGGTAAAAAACTTCCTTGATTGCCCCCGCATGCTTAAACTTGTCCACCTCTTCTTTTACTACATCAACATACTCCTTTGAAGAATGTCGGAGGGTTTGCTTCCTCGGTACAGCACTCAGATTTATGTTCAGCTAATAGCATATGAATTCCAGGTCAATCCTTGGTGCCTCATAAGTACTCCATGCAAAAACATCTAGGTTACTCTTTAAATAGTTCATAAGTTCCTTCTTTTCAGCAAAGGGTAACTGAGCCCCCACCTAAAAATACTTATCCTTGTTTGACTCTATTACCACTTTTTTAAATTCCTCTGAGATTAATCCTTTCAAGTCAACCCCAAGTTCATCCTTGGGATTAGTTAATTGCTATGGAACTTTTTCCAATGCAGTAGAAGTCTCCTGCAATGATTGCTGCCTGATAGCAGCTACCAAACATTGCCTTGCCATTTGCCTGGCTTCCAACCAATTCCCCTACTTGCCCTCCAGTGGAGTACTTAACTTTTAGATGCAGGGTAGGTGATACTGCTCCCAGTGCATGAAATCAGGGTTTAGCCAAAATAGCTATATATGGTGAATAGGCCTTAACTACAATAAAGTTCACCTGCACCACCTCATTCCCCGCCTGTACGAGTAGGCTGATCATTCCTCAGGGGATGACAGTTCTCCCATCAAAGCCAACCAACGGCGAATCATATTTCTCCAGATCCTTGGGCTTGAGATATAACCCCTTAAATAGATCCGGATACATAATCTCAGCTCCACTTCCCTGATCCATCAAGACCTTCTTGACATCATATCCCCTGATCCGAAGGGTCACCACCAAAGCATCGTCATGGGGCTGAAAGGTTCTCGCTTTATCCTCTTCTGAGAAGCCTAGAATTGGCAATGATTCCAATCTAATCTTTTTAGACTCTCGGTCTTGTTCCCACAACTCTAGCTTCGAAGCTACAAATATAATGCCCGAACATGAGCCGACATTACAGCTAGGTGTGGCAAAAATTACATTAATTGTTCCCAAGGGTGGCCAAGCAACAGCATCCCTCTGATATCCAGACTCGGTTTGGTTTAGCTGTCTTGCAAGCTAGTGCATGAACTGTTTTAACTTTCCCGCCTTCACGAGTTGACTAAGGTGATCGCGCAAGGTTCTACAATCCTCGGTCTTATGTCTCCTATCCTGGTGGTAATGGCAATGCAGACTCTGATTTCACTTGGTAGGATCTCCCCCCATCTTATTGGGCCATTTAAAGTATGGCCCCCTTTTTATCTTCTCGAGGATTTGATACATTGGCTCCTTAAACATTGAGTTGACCAATTGTGCATTAGCCCCGGATGACTGATTGGTGAAATCTCTCCTAGGTTGATTATGACTTTATCCTCCTTTCTGAGGATCTCTCTTTTCGAAGAAGACTTTGGCCTTTCCTTTCCCTTAGGTCTAATCTTCTTCAACCCTCTTATGCTCGGCAATGCAGTCCATAAGCTGACGCATACTGCAAGCAGGCTTCATCGTTAGTGATTTCCTCAAGTCATGCTCCGTTGGGAGCCTGACCTTAAAGGTCCTTATAGCTACATCCTCGAACTCACCTTCTATCTCATTAAATGTTTCCCAATGCCTATCAAAATAGGTCTTTAAAGTCTCCCCTTCCTTCATGACCATGGACAATAGGGAATTCAAGGGCCTTAGGACTCTACTGCATGTCACAAATCTTGCTCCGATTGCCCTTGTAAGTTCCTCAAAAGATCTTATGGAGCCTTCCTCCAGCCCGTCAAACCACCACATGGCAACAGGCCCGAGGCTAGAGGGGAAAACCTTGCACATAAGAACCTCGTTCCTTGAATGGATAGCCATCCTCTAATTAAAGTGGCTCATGTGCTCCACAGGATCGGTTCTCCTATTGTAAATGGTAAATGTAGGCTGCGTAAAACAATGTGGAAGCTTGGCTCTATCAATTCTCCTTGTAAAATGTGACTTTGAAATTTGACGAAGGGCTTTACTCATTGCATCATTCCCCATGTTCCAAGGGGGTGATCTCTCTCATCACCTTCTCCTTTGTTTCTCCAGCTTATCAAAGCATGATGATGTGGACAAAGGTTTGCTAGGGGCTGTCCTTGACCTTCGTCTATAGGTTCTATCCCTTTCTTAATCAGATCCTTCACCTGATGGGGGTGTTGGATTCCTCTTGTCACGCTCCTAGCAACGCAACTTTTTGCACAAATAGTCAATCTCCAATTTCAGATTCCATGTTTCTTGCTCATGCGAAACGTGACCTCTAGTTCTGGAGTGGCTCCTCTCAGTTTTCCTTGTATACTGCGTTTCCACCCTAACACTTGAGGTGAGATTATGCTCCCTAATTCTCCTTCACTCCAAGTTAATAAAGTGGTCATTTCGCTGAGAACCCACAAATTCCTCCCTATCATACTTCGAGTTAGCCATAACTTAGGAAGAATGAACTACCTATGAATTCCCACAGACGGTGCCAATTGTAAGTGCTCTGAAAATAAAGACCCAAACCCACTTAGAAGGTGATGCCTTGTCCTTCAAATCAAGTCCAACAATAAAATTTCTTTAGAGAGAGGGCGTATAATTCAAGTGCAGTTCTAATATAAGCTTAAGTTATAGACCGAAGAGCCTAGGGTAATAGAAAGGAACAACATGAGTTGATAATGAGAAAAATAGTTCACCTCGGGAAGGTCCAAGGATTAGTTCTTATATATAAGGTTTGAATTCTACACCAAAAAAAATACTATTCACTTTCCCTTTTCTCTATTTACTCACTATGAATGTTCATCCCTTTCTTTGGGAGACTCCCCTCCTTTTATATCCTTCTTTGTTGTATCCTAACCCTCCATCTATATGCCTCCTGGAGTTCCTAAGGATACTTATCCCATCAACACTCTGCTAAAGCTGGTGGAAAGGGCTAATATTCGTAGAATTATTGTTCAAGGGTCATTTCCTCATTGATGCAACTGATAAGGTTGGTGCAGGGCATTCAATGCAAATGAGGGAATTGTTCCTTCCAGGAAACTTCCTCCTTTCTTCCTTGGTCTGCTGTTACCCCCTCTCCTCATCCTAGAACATTACAAGAAGTCCTTTGTTCCTTCGGAGTGCATTTATCTCCTCGAATATGGTTAAGCAATTTGGTCCCTAATCCAATCCTCCTTGGTCCTTGGACCTCTCACACCATTTATACTACATGAGTAATTATATAATACTCCAAAAGTACAATAATGTTATCTCATTTTCCTGTATATGGTAGTATCTGAAAAAATAGGTTAAATGAAAACTATATCTTAACTTCCTTTATTTAGCTTAGCATGAGATAGAAGTATTTTCTACTAAAAACATATGGAAAACAACTTTACACTACAAAAAAAATGGTCTTTAGCCGCGTTTAAAAAACGCAGCTATAGACCCCAAAAACGCAGCTATAGGATAAAGCCGCGTTTCCTATAGCCGCGTTTACAAACACGGCCTAAACACCGCAGCAACAGGTCTATGGAAAACGCGGCTAAAGGTAATACTTATAGCTGCGTTTTTTAAAAACGCAGCTAAAGGTCAGACCTGAAGCCACGTTTTTAACCCGGTAGGCCTGTAGCTGTGTTTTTGAAAAACACGGCTATAGCCCGCTTTAAGCTGCGTTTAAAATGCGGCTATAGGTTTTTCTAAAAACAAAAAAAAAAAAAAATTCTGGGTTTTTTTTTTTCCCCAGAAAATTCAAAATTCAAAATTCAAAAAAAAATTAAAAATTAATCACAAATCCAAAAAATTCAAAATAAAATACAAACCAGAAAATTCAAAATCAAACACAACATACTCACAATACAAACAAACCCAAAAAATTCAAAATCAAACACAACATATTCACAAAATCAAACACAACATATTCACAATACAAACAAACCCAAAAATTAAAAATCAAACACACACCCAGAAATTTAGAATCAAACATAACGTGCTCCAAAATATAAGAACACAAACTCATTTAAACGTAATCACAATATCAGCAACACAAGAGCACAGATCCACAATAGCATCTCCTCCATTTTCTTACTAACTAAGCATAAAATAACCCCAAAAAAAAAAAAAAAAAAACTGGATCTATTGACAAATCAATGTGCTTGAGATGAAGAAAAAAATGAAAGAAAAAAAAAAAAAAACAAGCATCAGCTCCAAAGAAACAAAGGAAAAAAAAAAGGTTACCCAGTGAAGAAAAAAGAAAAAAAAAAGAGTTATCAGATGTGAAGAAGGAAGAAAGAAAAAGGAAAAAAAAAAGAAAAAGAAAAAAAGAAGAGTTACCCAAATGAGGAAGGAAGAAAAAAAAAAAAAAAAAAGGAAAGAAAGAAGAACTTACGGAGGAGCAAGTGAAGAATGAAGAGAGAAAAAAAAGAAAGAAGGAGAAATAAGCTGAAGAAAGTGGGGGTAGGTGGGGATGTAGGTGGGAAAGGGGGAGCACGTGGGAAGCTAAAGAATTTTTTTTTTTTTTTTTTTTTTTTTATACCTATAGCCGTGTTTTCAAAAAAATGCAGCTACAGGTAACGTCACTAAAGGGTAACCTATAGCCGCGTTTTTTTGAAAACGCGGCTATAGGTCAGTGACATATTTATAAGGCTGGACCTATAGCCGCGTTTTTTGAAAACGCGACTATAGGTAACGTCACAAAAGGCTGACTAAGCCATGTTTGAAAAACGCAGTTTTAGGTTATACAGCTGGACCTATAGCCACGTTTTTTAAAAACGCGACTATAGGTCACCTTTAGCTGCGTTTTAAACGCGGCTAAAAATTAGCTATAGACGCTTTTTTTTGAAAACGCAGCTATAAGTCCCCTTTAAAAAAATTATTCGGCTGGACCTATAGCCGCGTTTAAAAAACGCAGCTATAGGTTGAGGCTTTAGCCGCGTTTCTTATGTTAGTTATAGCCGCGTTTTTCGTAAACGCGGCTATAGCCCGTGTTTTTTGAGAAACGCAGCTATAGGTTGAGGCTTTAGCCGCGTTTCTTATGTTAGTTATAGCCGCGTTTTTCGTAAACGCGGCTAAAAAAAACGCGGCTATAGCCCGTGTTTTTTGTAGTGTTATCTCATGTGAAGCTAAACAAGGAAAATAACTTCATTTCACATGAGACTTAATAAGAGAAATTACTTAATATTTTTCTAGTTTATTTTAAGGTCACTACCTAACATAAAAAAAATGAGATAGTTTTCTATAAAATACTTTTTGGAAAATAATTCATTTTCCAAAAAATATTATTGTCGCAAACAAACATAATGGACCCAGTTTCATGTACTTCATATATTCTAGCTTCCACCCAAAAAAAAAAAAAAGACCTTAGCGTACTTCGTAATAAAACCATTCAATCCAGCCACCAATCACATGACTCTCAAGATAAGGAGGAGCAATTTTTTGCAAAAAAAAATTGCAAATGAGTAATGTTATAGAAACAGTACTTTTTAGGATATCTTACTTTGCAGGTTTCTATTGATTCTCATTCGAACCCAACGCTAACATCCTTTATTATTTACAATTACTAAATAGCCGCTTTGATGTTTCTCCCAAAAAAAAAAAAAATAGCCGCTTTGATAGTTATGAAATTGTTTTGGGAAAATTGTTGTGGGCCTTGTGGCTCTAGAGTTGTTTGCAGATAAGATATTACCTCAATTAAATTGTTATCACTTATACTAAATGAATAATTATATAATATTTTAAAATTACAATTATTTCTTACTCTCTAACAATCTCACATAAATAATAGGCTCATCCTACTAGTTAGACTAGATTAATTATTTATCGTAAATGAGTGAGTACGACTTTATTGAATGAAGAGTATCGTAAAATTTTCCACACTAGACTTGGTTCATTCTTTCTTCAACTAAAAATAAAAAATAAAACTTTTTTTTGAGGAAAAAAAAAACTTGGTTCACATTCAGTGTAGTAGTACTCTAGTATTAGTAGTACAACACACTACTAATCTCAGTGTACTATGAGTCTCATTAATCGCCGTAAGGGTCTCCCCTTTATCAGATATAGATAGCATAATATTCTCAACCAAAAAAAAAAAAAAAGATATATAGATATAAACCCCAAACAGCCACTTCCTTTGTAAGTGTGTGTGAGAGAGAGAATCATCTATGGAAGGTATGGATCATGGTGATATGCCTGGCATGGGTGGTATGCCACCACCACCATCATCATCATCCATGAATGGCACAACTGGGATGCACCACAAAATGATGATGCACATGACCTTCTTCTGGGGCAAGAACGCAGAGATACTCTTCAATGGTTGGCCTGGCACAAACACTGGCATGTATGTATTAGCCTTGGTTATTATCTTTGTGCTCTCTTTCCTCATTGAGTGGCTCAGTCATTGCCGAGTGACCAAGCCTGGTTCATCTAATGTCGCGGCTGGTTTGCTCCAAACCTTTTTGCATGCCTTAAGGGTTGGACTAGCTTATATAGTTATGTTGGCTGTGATGTCTTTCAATGTTGGTGTGCTTTCGGTTGCTGTGGCTGGCCATACTTTGGGGTTCTTTTTCTTTGCTAGTAGGATTTTCAACAAACCAGCTGCTGTAACAGGATCTGATCTTCCTCCTATGGGTTGTTGAATAAAAGAGGGGCCTTTTTTATCATTTTGGATGAATAAACTCCATTCTGATTTTTTTAGAGAGTATTTTGTTTTTTTCATCTTTGAATTTGAAAAGGAAAAAAAAATTGTGAGAAGGGAATTTTCATTTTTTTTCCCTAATTAAATTTGTAATTGTTTTATAATGTGTGGTTGTTAAGCAATTTGATATGATAAGCCTAGTAATTAAGTTTTCCCAACGCCATGAGCCAATGGTAATGGTCCACTAATGAAGTTCCATTGATATTAATTTCATAATGAAATTGATGCCCAAAAAAAAAAAAAAAATTTATCACCAATTACCTCCCTTTATTTAGGATAATAAGATTTGAAATACAGTGATTCGATATATACTTTGAAATCTCAACCATGAAATTCTGGACCTGATTATGGTCCAAGTTGGCCTGAGAGTAGTTGAATTTTAATTAAAACGATGTCAATTGGAACTGTATTTTCAACAGCTAACTGTGAGCTTTATGAGAGGATTTAAGCTGCTAGTGTGGGTAATCACGTCTTCAATTCACAACAACTTTTCAGCAACAAAAATTATTTTGTTGTTGTTTACTTTTTTTTTTTTTTTTAAGAAGATGTTGTTTACTTTAATTTATTCTTTCAAAGGACAAATATGAAATCCGCTAGTTTTTTTATGAATGGAAATTTTTTTATTAAAACAAAGCAAAAACGAGCATTACATCAGATCTGAATGTTGAGCTTCATTACAAATTGAAATTACATTAAAGGAACAGGTCCAAAAGAAAAATCAAGGTTTTCAAAACTAACCTTTTTTTTTTAATTGAGAAACTATCATCCTTAATTTACACTTTAGTATAAGAGTGGTATTGACTTTTTAACTAAAATAAAAAATAAAAACTAAAAACTAACAATTTGGTAGTAGAAATCAATGGCAACAATCTGCCAGATTGGGGTCTAACAGCAATCAAGGAGATGATGTTAATCTGTGGCTAAATTCAGAACATAATATTAGAAGGTCAACAACTCAACATATTATATATGTTCCTTCATTAATTGATTTTATTTTAATTAATTTCCTTGTTAATCTTCGAAGTGCTATTGGAATTTGAATTTTGAATTTGTATTTACATTTATTTTCTTTCCTAATTTAACTTTATCTTCATTATGTTTCTTAATCTAATTAAAAGCTCTACTTAATCTAGTTATAACGTTTAAGTCTATGACTCTATGGTAGGTGGTATTAAAAAAAAAAAGTAAATTGCAAATTACACCCTTAAAGTTTGGTGTTGTTTGGATTTTACACCCCAAAATTTCGATTGACTTCATCATTCTTCACCCTCCACACACGCACACGTACACGCGCACACACACACACACGTATATATAAATTGTGTAACAGCAACAGATTCGATGGGCACATATTGTTAAAAACAAAGAAAAAGGATAAGAACATGTTTATTTACTCTTTATCAAAACCTACTTCATGGGTATGAGGTGAAAATATTACGTTTTCTTGCGTGTGAGATGGAAATATTCTATTTTTTTGAAAGCGAGACATCTAAAATTTATTCTTATTAGTAGTAGATTGTTTCATAAGACTGTTTCATAAAATACTTTTTCGTTTTGGAACTTGGGCCGATTACAGGTTAACCCAACCTCGGACTTGAATTGTTCTGGAGTTTGTGCAATCATTAGAAACTCTGATGGTGGGGTGATGGCTGGGATGGCAGCAAATGGGGAACATGTGCACAATAGCAATGACGCAGAAGCTTTGGCATGTTGGAAGGCCTTGGAATTTGCTATAGAGGCCAGATTCCAAAATCTGCTGACTGAGGGTGATAACTCATGTGATGAGAACAATTTCGAGTACTATACCAAATAATTCTTTCTTTGGTCATATTGTGGATGACATTAGACATTTCATTTCGGGTAGGTAATCTATTGGTTTTAGTTGTGTAAGAAGGGAAGGAAACATGGTGGCTCATTCTTTAGCTAGATTTGCTAGGAACATTGTGGAGGATCTGTATTGGATGGAAGATGGGCCCCTGCCTGCTTTAGATGCTTTGCATCATGATCTTTCACATATTAATGAATGAGTGATGGATTTGTTAAATATATATATATATATATATACACTTTTTCCACAAATACAACCAAAAACATAAGGAAAGATTTTATCTGATAAGGTCAAATGGTCAATGGTTGTTCTGGAACTCCGAATAAGGCCATCACAGCATTTAATTCTTTTTGGTACAAAACATTTTCGTACTGCAAAACCCATTAGTACACATCTTGTACTACCAATCTATCATCTCTCAAAATCCCTAAATCTCTTATCTTATTTAAAGCAAGGGACCTCCATATCATCCACAAAACTAGTTCTACATAATTTTTACACTACCACGGCCGCTCGCGATGCATGACATGGAGTCACCAGCAACTCCCATGAATGACTCATCTGGAGATGGAATGCACAACATGAACCATAACCATACCAATATGGCCACGAACATGAACATGATGCACATGACCTTCTTCTGAGGTTCCAAAACTGAAATACTCTTCTCCGGTTGGCTTGGCACACGTCTTGGTATGCACGTATTAGCTCTGATAGTAGTCTTCGTGCTCTCAATGCTCGTTGAGTGGTTCTCTCATTGCTAATTGTTAAATTACTGATTGTTCCAAAAGTTTAAACTGTTAGAAAATGATTAATTTAATCATTTAACCATAAGTCTAACACTCTCATTCACTTGTGGGCTTAAACTTCCCCTTAATAAGTGGAGGCCCAACAAGTGGGAATTTAACATTTTAAATGGGAGGTAGAGTAAAGTTAGGGATCGAACTTAGAATCTCTTGCTCTGATACTATGTTAAATTACCGATTGTCCCAAAATCTTAAACTGTTAGGAAATAGTGAATTTAATCACTTAACCATAAGTTTAACACCAATTGATCAAACCAGGTGCTAACAATGTCAAAGCCGGTCTTGTTCAGACCCTTATGCATGCAATTCGGATTAGTCTCGCTTATATTGTAATGCTTGCTGTTATGTCTTTTAATGTTGGTATATTACTAGTGGCTGTTGCGGGACACGAAATAGGGTTTTCAAGGACTCAGAAATGACATCGTCTATGAAAACTAGTGATCTTCCTCCAATGAGTTGCTGACATATATAAAATTTCTGTTTGTCATAAGCAAATTAGCAATGTTACATGTAATTTTTAAAAGTCTCACATAATATTGTAGATCTCTCGTACTCTTCCTAGTAATGTATACTGCATTAGTTTGAAGCTGTGGATATTTCAATATAGAGCTATATGTTGCAATAAGTGAGTTGAGGTTCTTTTCAAGTACACTGTTCTTTTAATGTAATGGTTCCACCTATATATTTTGTCTATTTGGTTCCTCCTCCTCATAACATTGTTCTATTTTCCTGTCAGCTTTTTCTAATCGCTCAAATGAATCAGGTGATCGAGAGAAGAGTTGAGCCAATCAAACCCCTCTACCTATCACCTCTATCTGTTAATTTGCATGGACGTTTCTTTGTGTTAAGCTTTACAAACATGGCGCCCCCTAAATCACACTCATACCTTCCAAACTGTTGACTCAACAATTTCAACTTTACCTAATGCCTAATGGTCCTAGAATTTTTGCATGTAGGTTTTGTTCATAGATTGAAAGGATCATTATCGGCTTAATTTGTCACGAGTGTAGAACAGTTTTCAAGAAATTGGCTTTTTTGTGCAAGTCTCGGCATGCGTGCTATGACTTGTTCAATTCTTGCTGACTTTTCTTGATTCACAACAAAGACATAAGAAAATGGCGAGCCAACAGAGTTTTGAATTGATGAGGTGGCCGGTTTGGTTAGACAGTTCAAACAATGGGCCCAACAAATAAACATATCGTTAAGAGATTTTAAGGAAGAGTTCAAAAGTGTTTTAGCCCCGTTTATAATAGTAGTTTAACGACATGTTTTAAGTTTTTAAACAATATTAAATGTATTTTTATGCACTTTTTTATTTGCAAGTATTTTTAAAAAATACAAACAACGTTATTAGAATAACGCTACCAAACGGCACCTTAGTTTTCAAGTAACAATTTTAAGTGAGATTGTTGTAATTTTTTTTGAAAACTGTGAGAACCATATAATGTTGAGAATCCATAAAATACTAATTTTTTTTTATAAAAATAAATATATATTCATATAAAATTTTTTTTTCTTTTGAAAATATGTTATAAAAATATGGTACCAAATATATTTTTTGCATTATGAGTACTTTAAACATATGTTCTTACAGCACTTTTTAAATCGAATACAAATCTTTTTGTACTACTTTTTGTGTTCCATTAATTTATGGTCACTAATCACAACTTACTTACCATGTAATATTAGTTTGACTTTCCTTATAAAATAACCAAAGTTTAAAATGAGAAAAAAAAAAGTCAAATATATGACAAATTATAATTTGTGAAAAAAAATAGAACACAAAAAGTAGTATAAACAATTTGTATTCTTTTAAATCACAGTTTTGTACATCATTTTGAAAATCACAACTTAAACTCTCCTACCAAATCGGCCCAGCTTTCTATTGCTTGTTTTCTCATTGGATTTCAAGTAATTTCTTGCCTTGCTTGGGTTAGAGAGATTAGCTAGTTGTTAACTCTTCTCTTTTGGCAGCCCATTTTGTATAAATAAGAGCCATTTTAGGAGAGAAGAAATCATATCATAGGTTGCGAGGCTCAATCTATGTAGCCAAGGGTTATCTACCATGAAGCTTATGCAATGTAAAAATCCACGGGTCGCTCGTCGGAAAATTTCATTAAGCGAGAGATTATGGGTCTCGAGGCCCAATTCATGAAGTAGTGTAAGCATAGTGCTCATAGCCCACGCCATGAAGTGAAACAATTGGGCTGACCAAGACGCCTGTCTTAAATGAAGAAAAGACGGGCTCAAGGGCGAATGATGAATTGGATGTGGTAAAAAGAAAAATCAACCTTCGACAATATAATTTGTTGATAAGGCACGCATCCTCAAGAGTCATTTTGGAACCAGTTGAAACTTGATACTAGGTGATATAAACTATAAAGTGGGATTTGAGAAAGCCAATCACAAGCCCATACGTGTCACTTTGCTTTTGAGTTCTAGATATTTTCAAACTACTTTCTGTTATTGTCTCCGTTAATAACTTTTGAGTCATTCTTTTTTCTTTTTATCTTTTTTAAATAATTTCAACATATGACGTTCGTTTTTTATAATAAATTTTTATCATCTAATTAAAATATAAATTATTTTTTGGTGTAGATAGGGATCAAAGCTCAAATCTTTTATTTGATAATAATAAATTTTACTAATTGAGCTAACTAGAACCCACGAGTTATTCTTCTTGGATATTTACAATGACGGTAATACAATTACCTCCCAACCTCTGTTAATAATAGTGGACTTGATGTCAGGACATAAAATCTAATGTGAATTAAGAAAATCTAACTAATAGTTTTAACCTCTCCCGAAATTGATAAGAGAAATAAATGAACTTGAAAACCATTTAACTTGAAAGGAAAATCCTTTATAATAAAATAAGCTACTATATCTTCTCAATTTTATGTCCAATTGACTTGAGTTCACAAAAAATACAATAATATAATCTCTCATGGAATTCACCTGCTTTTTAGCCCTAAATACTACAATTTTTTAAGGTTAGAGACTTAGAGTAACCAAAAAGTCATCCTAGGAAAAACACCAATTTCCTCCCTTACGACTTTTGGTTAAAACAAAAAAATAAAAAATTAATTGTTTTATTGTACAAAGAATACCCACTTTTTTGGTTTACAAGTACTAAGAGCACTAGCATCTGAGTTTGTTAAGAATCATATATTTACATCTTCAAAACTTAATTTATCTATTTTACCATCTTATTTTACAACTCACTCAACATCCTAAATTCTATTTTTATATACAACTCATTAAAATATTATAAACTACACCATCAAATAATATAAAAAAATTATGTGAATCTCTCTTCTCTTTCATCTCTCTTTCCTCTCTTCCTCTTTCTCTCTCTCTCTAGAAAACCTATAGAACCACCTTCCGCCAAAACTCAACCACAAACCCCAATTTGTCACCACCAATATTACCCGGGAAAAAAAAAAAATTGCCACCACCAACAACCACCACTGAAAAACCAAACCACAACAATCAAAACCAAGAAAACACCCATCCCAAAATCAAACCCCATAGAAAAAAAAAAAAAAAAAAAAAAAAAACCTCAACCGCAACAGCCACCACCTCCACAGCCCACCACCACCACCTGGAATCTACCACAACCACCATTAACAACCACCAACATCATATATCCATACCCATAAAAAAAAAAAAAAAAAAAAAAAAAAAAAAAAAAAAAAAAAAACAACAACAACAACAACAACAGACAAAAAAAACAAAAACCAAATCCAATTCAGAATCGCTACCCACTACCACTCACCAAACCTAGAAAAAACCCACAACCCATGTGACCCACAGCCCACAACCTCCATGCTACCACCACGCCACCCAAAACCCAACAACAACCCACAATATCGCAACCCACCACGAATTCAACCACTAATTCAAGTTTCAAGCCCACAACCACCCAAAATCAACCACAAAATCATAGCAAAATTGGTTGAGAGATTGGTGACAAGGTGATAGGAAGAGAGATTGACGACATTAGGAAAGGAAGAGAGACCGACAATAGCATTGGGAGCAAGAGAGACTGGCAGTTTTGAGAGAGATATGAGATTGAGAGACATAAGAGATAGAAAATTGGAGAGGGGACCTTTTTTTTTTTAATTTACTTGGGAAAAGAGAATAAAATATTATATAATAAGTATATGTTGAGGTGCAAATTTTCAGGCCCTAATCTTATTAGCCAACTCACTAAAATACCCATACAAGCCCATAAACTATTTTGGGCCCACATAAATATTTCTTACATACTTCCCACATATTACCCAAATATTCTCCATATTATTGCCCAACTTGGGCTCCCACAAATATTTCTCATAAAAGCCACATAAATTATCTTGGGTCATCTCACAAATATTACTCATTATATTTCACATATTATCCAACTTGAGCTCTTACACAAATACTTCTTATACCACTACCAAAATTGGGCCACAAAAGTACACCATCTCTACAAAAAGCCCAAACTCATTTACCTTGTGGGCAATATCCAAAAGCCCAACAAAACTCTATTTACAAAGCCCATTGCTACACGGCACTCCTATAGCACGTTGCTACACAACACCTCTAAAAACCCGTTGCTACACGATGTTCTTACAAAACTCATTGCTACACAGCACTCTTACTAAGTTCGTTGCTACACGGCAATATTTTTACAAAATCTCAAACTATTTACAAAAAGCCCAAATAATAATTTGGCACCCATTTATAAAAACCCAATACTATTTTGGCACCTATTTATAAAAGCTCAAATACTATTTTGGCACCTATTTATAAAAGCCCAATAATATTTTGGCAACTATTTATAAAAGCCCAATATTATTTTGTCAACTTTTACAAAAGGCCCAATACCATTTTATCAAAAAATCAAAACTATTGGGCAAACAATTATTCTACTAAAGCCCAAATATATTTGGCAAAAATGATTACATTATGCTCAAAACCGAAAACTATTCCTTAGCAAAAACATATTTTTATATATTACAGTCCCTAACTCATGGGAAATATAAATTACTCATATTTCAAAATTGCTTCTTCTACAAAATTTATGGGAACTATACTTATTTTTCTATAATAAACTAACTACAAAATTCCATGTATATTACCCATGGCAAAATTATTCATTTTGTAGGGGTGAACAAGCCCAATAACAAGGCCCAGCCTAGACAGCCCAACCCATGTGCTAATCTTAGCAACCAAGGTTTACTTGAGTAACTAAAGTGGTTACACTAGCCACTAGTTAAATTTCAGCACAACTAAGCTAATAGCTGGGGCCCATTACCATCATTTTTAGCTCGTCAAATCAAATCAAGAGGGGACACATGTCCAGTTGAGCTTACACCCTTCCTTGGCAAGCTGATTTTCATGATTAGGAGCTACTTTTTTTTAAAAGGAAAAACCATTCATTGGTAAGCTGCCTTCTTAAATTTATCTAAAATTTAGGAGCTTTAAAACTAGTAATGTTATATATGTAACCCTATTTTTTAATTTTTCTAAATATGAGAATTTGAGTGTATTTTGGGTACCAAAAAGTAAAAGTTCAATAAGAGTTCAAAAGAAAAAACACCCCAAATAGTAGTATAGATAAATATAAAAACAAAAATAGAATAAAATTTTAATATTAAAAAAAAAGTGTAACAATTATTTGAGAACTGCCAATAGCTAGTACAAAAGCCTAGAAGGCACTACCGACCTACTAAACCCCTCACTCAACAGGTTTTCATCACGTGAGAAAAGGTGGTGCGGAAGAAACGGGTGTTGATAGATGCCATTGCTTTTTTTCTTACTTGGATTTGTATAAAGGGAAATGTTAACGGTACTGTGAGGTGTTCGTTATGATAATTTATCGTGGGGTCTATCTAATAAATAATTAAAATAAATTAATTAATAATTAAAAATAATATTAAAAAGACAAGTAAAATTCAAAAAATTAACTTTATTGACTCAACCCCTTATAAAGTTAGTCAAAAATTTGACAAAAATTTGACTTTACTGATAAAAAATTGTTTCTTAACGAGCACCGCATGGTCGCCCTTAACACTACCCTTCTATAAAATCGTGTTTTACCTAGAGAGAGTTAGGAGTCAACACTTCACTAGCAGACCTAAAATTCCAGTGAAAACTGAAAGAGACAGTCTCATTTGTAAGTTAGCACTTTTCTTTAGTACCACTCCAACACAGGGTTCTAGTACTACAAGTCATTTGCAAAAATCTGTCACCTTGCTCCGAAATGAACTGGCTTCCCGTGACAATTCTACTGGTCCGGAGCGAAATTTAAGGCAAATGTCCCCCCAATTATGACCCTGCACAAAAAGCCTACTCACAATTTCTATGCACAACTACGATAATCATGCTAATCTTTTTTTGTTTCTTACTTTCTTTGATAAAACAATTATACCTACTGAATCACCCCCAAAAAAAGAAGAAAAAAACCACAACCCATTGTTGTCAGATGATCCTTTTTTTCACTCTAAAGGATGAAGGTATGAACTATACCTACAATTCATATGTGTATGTTGGTAATATTGAAAAAGAGATTATCTTATTATTTATTAAAGAATAACAAAAAAAATCGAGTTCTCATGCACTACAAGTTGACACTTGACAGTTTTGTATAGGATGTATGTATGTATGCCTCAGAAAAGCCAAAAGGTACAGGCAACACTGCAATAGGATCCAAAGAAAAATTCATGATTCCAGATCAACTTTGGGTTGTAGTTTTCAATTTTATAGAAGGCCTGCGCCCTGCAAAGCTAACTATTGCTATAATAATACTTGCGGTTATAAAACTTTTTAATCTTCGTTTGTCTCATTAATTGTGCTTTCGACCTTCTTTTGTTGAAATTAGAAGCCGCTCTGATTTAATATGTCGACGTTGACGATTGGTATAGTAATCTTTTGCATGAGAAATGTGTTAAATCCAAAGTCAACAATCAACATATTTGAATGAAGCCAACCTCTATTATGTTTATCTATCTCAGATATGGGTCTCTTGAGCTTAGATTTACTATACCTATCAATACTGAAATTGGATTGGTCGTGTATCATTTTATAAGTTATATTTGTATTAAAAATTTTGGTAAAATGCATTATAATAGTTCTGTGGGGAAAATCTTTTTGTCTTCATGTATCTGATGTAGAGTTTGGCCTTTCAATACTAGATTAACTACTTCTATCTGCCTATTCATATGTAACTGTCAGCCTAATCTTATCTTAATTTGTGAAATTGCCCATGCATTACTTTGGGAGCTAGTTTGCATGTTAAAAAAAAAAAAAAAAAATCCTTTTGTAGAAGGAGTGAAGGAAAAGAGTGTAAATTTACAATCAGATAGTTGAAGGTACAAATTATTTGTCTTAATCAGATCACATAATTTACTATATTAACAAATTTTATTTTAAAAACTATAAAATGTAAAAATGTAAATGGTATTTGATATTGCTCAACAAAAAAATATCGACACATGCAACATAGATATTTTGATATAAGTATCCCGTTAGAAGCTTTTCAAGCGTGATCTAGCGACCCCTTTTTGATGAATGGTCACTAAAAATGATTCAAACTAAAAGCATCCGTACAGCATAGATAGTTTTGGAATGGACAAGATGAACTAGAAAATTTAAAATAAAATAAAAACAATTTTTATATACATAATTCCATATATTTCTTCAAATAATTTTTTTGTGCTCTCTCTCTCTCTCTCTCCTAATAAAGATTTGGTTCTTATTTGATCACAATGTTTGCCCCATGATGGAGAAGCATTACAACCGAGTTAGGATGATCCCTTAGGAACAACTTAAACCATAAAACATGTTAATAACAAATTAATAAACATGTTAATAACAAACCATCAGAAACATTTCAATTGTGGATGATAAAAGGAGTAGTTAGATTCACTTAGCAATAAATATCCATACAACTTTGATGGTTTAATTAGAAAAGACGTGGAAAAAAAAAAGTTTGATTATAAGTAGCCCATGATGTAAAGATAATTATCATTTGTTAAAATTAATATCTCTAGAATAGTGAAAATTTAATTAAAAAAAGAAGGATAAAATTTATGTACAGTACCTTAGGTGATGTTCCTTAGATTTCTCTTTTAAGATTCTGTCATGTGGTTACTTAACTAAAAAATATACTTTTATCCCGTGAGAAAAAAGGCACATGACAAAATTTAAAAAAAAGAACTTAAAAAACAGCATCTTGTTAGGACATATGTGATTTACTTGTTAAGAACATATGTCACTATTTTATGTAATTGGCTAATCCTTTGAAAAAACGCATTTTACTTGTATTTGGGTAGATCTAGGATGTGTTTAATACTTCAAGAAACTGTATTTCAAGATCAAGTATTGAAGACATGCAAGTCTGTCCAAGATTCAAGCTGAAAACGTGCCTGTCATTAAAGCTCGACAGCTAGCCATCATTGAGCTTAAGAAGCTGTTCCAGCCCCGTGGCTCGATAGCAGCTCAATAAATAGGCACCTGTCGAGGTTTATGAAAAACAAAATTTCAGATCTGTTTTGACTCTAATCCATGATTGTATGTTTGGGCTTTCCTTTCTTACAACCTTAGACATATAAAATGATTCTTTTAAAGGCTGTCAAAGTGGACACAAGTTGCACAAGTGTTAAGTAAAGTTTGTTTAAGCAAATTTTGATCGGAGACAGAGTTTTGCCCTAGTTCATCACTCTTGTGAAGAAGTTGTTGTGTTTGTGCACTGTAGGATTTTGTAACCAAGCATCTTCTTGATCTTCATCGTCTAGATGAACTGAAGAACTTTGCAGCCAACAACTTTCTCTAGTTGGTGATTGAAGTCACGTACTAGGATCCGCTCAATTGGTTAGTCACGTACTGGGAGCCGTGCATCAAAATGAGAAATTGTCACTACAGAACAAGTCCAATTGGGTATTAGGGTAAGGGTTCAACTGTATGTTGGTATAAGGTACTGGGATTCTTTTACTTGTAACCGCTTGTTGTGATAATAATGGAATTTTGGGAGTGGTGACCTTAGAATCACCCGGTGGGGTTTTTGCTGTGTTGGTTTTCCCCGTTCGTAAATAAATCACCATGTCAATTTAATTTCCGTTGCATACTTAGTTTAATTGGTGATTTGTTTGTGCTACCACATGTTTGCATGTTAATTTGATTAATTAATTAAACTTGGCTAATTAATTAATTAATTCATCACAAAGGGTCAATTCGTTTTTGGCCTATCAAGTGGTATAAAAGCAGGCATACTCTAATTAGGGTTAATCTTTACTGTGTTGATCCATTGACCCCTGTTTGTCATGGATAGAGGACAGTCCTTAATTATACCTCCTTTATTTGATGGCACTAACTATGCATACTAGAAAGTACGCATGAGAGCTTTCTTGCAATCTTTAGATGAAAAAGTGTGGCAAGCTGTAGAGATTAGTTGGACCAAGTCAAAGAAAGCACTGGCCGATTGGGATGATGCTAAGATCAAGGCGGCAAACTTCAACAGCAGGGCATTGAATGCTTTATTCAGTATGGTCACTAATGAAGAGGTCAAGAAGATATCCTCTACAGAAACTGCTAAGAAGGCATGGACCATTCTCCAGACAACCTGTGAGGGAACCAAGGCTGTCAAAGATTCAAAACTTCAGAGGCTTACTACAAGCTTTGAAGAAATTAAGATGGAGGAGGATGAGTCATTTGATGAGTTCTATGCCAAGCTCAAGGATATAGTGAACTCAGTCTTTAATCTTGGGAAAACCATTCTTGAACCCAAGATTGTGAGAAAAGTGCTCAGATCGCTACTCGAGAGATTCCATGCAAAGATCACGGAGATCGAGGAATCCAAGGATATTAACAAGATTCCATTGGCAAAGCTGGTTGGCAATTTGCAGACCTACGAGCTAGGGCTAACTAGAATTGGCAAGTTGGGTAAGGGCAAGAGCATGGCATTGAAGGCTAAGAGCAGCGACACTGATGAATCTTCAGATGATAAGGATTCTAAAATGAAGTCCTACATTACAAGGCAATTCAAGAAGTTCATGAAGAATGCCAATGGGAAAAGCTTTGACAAGGACTATAGGCAATCTAGTTCTTCTCAATTCAAGGGCCAAAACAAAGGGAAGAAGGATGCTAAAAATGGTGGTCAGTACACTGTTCCCACAGGACCTAAGTGCTTTGGGTGTCAAGGCTTTGATCACATGAAACAGGAGTGTCCTACATATCTCAAAAGCATTGGGAAGAGCAAGGCACTTGCTACTACTTTGAGCGACACCGAGCCTGAAGATGATTTCGACAATGAGGATGACGGAATCTTGAATGCTATCACTACCACTGTCAATCCTACTAAGGGGATTGTTGAAGATGTGGATGAAAAAGAGGAATTGGTGGAATCTAAGTTTGAGAAGATGGATGAACAAGATGACATCCACACAGCCTATGCAAAGTTGTACAAGATCTCAGAAAATTATGAGAAGTTGTATAGGTTGACCACCAAGAAGCTCAGTGATGTGGAGCTTAAGCGTGAAGAGCTTTCCACAAAGTTTGATGAATCTAATTAAACTATTGGAGCACTGAGGTTTGAGAATAACTTCTTAGCTGAGAAGATTAAGAAGCTTGAGGCAGAACTATTCCAAGTCAGAGCTCAGCTGGAAAAGACTTCAAGTGCAAAGCTTGACGAGATGCTTAGCATTCAGAAATATGCTTCAGATCGAACAGGTTTAGGGTATGGTCTCTCTTCTTCTAATATTGCTGCTACTAGTTCTACTGTTTTTGTTCCTCCTGCTAATAACGTTGAAATTAAGAACAATAATGTTAAAACTGATTTAGCTAGTGAGAACATAAACAATGGTAAATCTATCTTAGGAGCACCCCCTAAGTAAGATAAGAAAGAAGTTAAAAACCCTAGGGCTAAAAAGGCTAACTCTTAAAAGCCTAAACAGAAGAAGCAGCATCTCTGTCTTCATTGTGGAACAGCCGGTCATACTCGACCAAATTGCTATAAGTGGTTAGCCACTCAACAGAGTAATGGCATGATCACATCTGGAAGCCAGAATCAGCTTCAATCCTCTCTTGTTCCTCTTGGAGATCTTCTCAAAGCCCTCATGTTCCTTTTGAACTTAAACGGTTTCAATTCTTCTCCCTCACCACCGGATCAAGGATTTGCTAGACGGAAAAGTTCTTCCAAGGTGTGGAAGGAAAAGGGCTCCAAGTGATTCTATCACTTTCTTCTCTCTCTTCGTGTTTTTGTTTTTGCATAACGTGTGTGTTCTGCTTTTATTTTGAGCCAGTCTAGTTTTATGCTTTGCTTTGTTTAACATGTTTTTGTTTGTTTGTTTTCAGTTTTATTTATTTTGTTTTTCATATAAAAATTTAAAAAAAAAAATTGAAAATCATAAAAATACAAAAACAATGTGTGTTTTGTGTACATTGGTACTTGTGTACCTTGGATGGCCATTGAAACAAAGTTTTCTAAACTTTGTATCTTTTGTAGCTTAGATGAGTATCTCCATGCACAACTAAGCAAGTGAGCTTTGTGGTTCTTGTTTGTGATGAGTAAGATCAAGTTATCTCTTGTACTTAACACTCGTATCACTCTTTTTGACGGGAAGGACTAGAAAATCCTAAGAGAAAGGCATAACTAACCATCTCACAACTATTACCCGCCAATCATGAAATGACATTTGTATGCTTCGGCATAGCAAAAGTGCAATGTCAATGACATTTGTATGCGTCGGCATAGTAAAATTGGAATGTCAAATGCTTAACATCATTGAGTATTTCTTTTCTATCTCTTATATACCCATGCATGATTCGCTTAAAAAGAAAAATATGCAAAGAAAAATCAAAAGCAAAAAGAATTATAGGAGATGTGAGAGTTACAGGATGTACCTCGAAGGTGATAGTCCCCATCAAACTGTCATGATTGTGTGTGAGTTAAAGTGGTTTTTTCATATCTCAAATCGTCATAATATGTATACACTTATGCAATCTTGCGATGTATTTTCACACACAAAACACAATATTCTTTGCTACTCTTGATACATGTGCAGGCACAATGTGATTTGGCCATCACAAGGTTTTACATGTGTTAATGTATGTTCACTAAACTATCTTCACTTGTTTTTAAAATATAAAATTGGTTAGACTTGTTTTGTGTGTGTGTGTGTGTGTGTGTGTGTTTTTTTGGGATCTATGCTTATAATTGCTGTTGAGAGATGACCTTGAGAGCTTAAAATGTTGATTGGATCATTGGTTGAGTTGCATGCTCGATTGCATTCATATCTGTTTTTTTCCCTTCTTGAAAAACTGGTTTTTAGCAGTCTCGACAGATCCTCGACACCTCCTCGATACCTGGCTTTCTGTCGAGCTCTTAAGTTGTTTCTTATCGCAATATCGACACCTTCTCAACAGCTGGTGGATCAATCGAGAAAGTCTCTGTCTCCTTAATAGCTTCTCAACACCTGGTGGATTGATCGAGCTTCCTTTTAGCTTTCTGTTGATTTGTCCCTCTACAAATCCTCAACAGCTGCATCTGTCGATGTTTTGTTTTCTCGACACCTGTCTTGACAGATGTCTCGACACCTCTCGACACCTCTATCTGTCGAGATTTACTAAACCACTATATATAGGTTATGTGCGATCCAGTTCTCATTTCTCTCGATCTCTCTCTCGATAGGTTTGTCTCCCTACCTCCCAAATCACTCACTCTCTCTCTCTCTCTCTCTCTCTCTCTCTCTCCAAACCTCTTTTCCAAGTGATTTTCAAGATTTTTCAAGGTTTTCTCTTCACTTAGTATGTCTCTTTTCTCTCATTTACGTGAATTTCATGTTTTAAAACCTAGGTTTTGGGGTTTTTGAAAAATTTTAGGGTTTTTCAAAATTGTTGAGTTTTTGTTGAAATTTGGGTTTTTGCTTAAATGAGTTTAAAATCTCATGTATTGCATCACATAAGCATTATAACAGTATTATCATGCATTTAGATGTGTGCAAATTGATTGTGTGCTGGTAGGATTGGATTGGGCTGAGCCTATGATGCTTTTTATATTTTATATCACATGTTCATGCATTTCCTATGCATACATCCTCTATTTTCAATATACTTGCTATATTTGAAATCTGTTGGGACTTTTCTAATTGTCTCTCTCTCTCCCTCTCTTTTCTATTTACGTTAGTCGTGTCTATGGCACCTAAACGTAAGTTTGTTTCGTCCCAGAATCCTCTTCGTTCCGAGGCATCCATTTCTTCTGATCCTACTCCATTGCATATCTAGTTCCATGATAAGGATGCTCATAAGGCCTTCTCGGAGAACTTTTCTCGACGAAGCATTCATTCGGAATGCCCAGTCATTTTGGCGGACTTTACCGACACTGACCTACCCGATGTCATTCATAGTCGAGGTTGGGAGTCACTATGTGACGTCCCGGTCACATGTCCATCCATGCTGATACAGGAGTTTTACTCTAACATGCATGGATTTGATTTTTCAGTACCTCTCTTTCATACTCGTGTTCGAGGTATGCGCATTGCTCTCACACCGCAACTTGTTGCGGATGTGCTTCGTGTTCCTAGGGTAGAATTTCCTGATTACCTTGGTTGTGAGCGTCTGAAGACTATGTCTAAAGATGAGCTTAAATCTGCTTTTTGTGAGTGCCCTTCTGATTGGGGTCTTCAGTTTTTGAACATGGTTATGACTTTTGTTCTTCACCCTCTCTCTCACTATAACTCTATCACAGAGCCTCGTGCTCGATTTTTGTTGTCCCTTCTTGAGCATCTTACCATAGATTTTCCTTCTCACTTTATTCTTTCTATCTTAAATGTTTATAAGGATATGGCGTCCCGTGATAAGTTCATCTTCCCCTCCGCTATCACGAGGATCTTACGCCATTTTTCTATTCCCTTTCTAGTGTTCGACCACTTTACTCACATTTGTGCCATAGACGCCGCAACCGTTAAATGGAGCAATACGCAGTTTAGGTCGAGGAATTCTAGGTCAACAACTCCTCCCTCCCGTTCGGCTCCATCCTGATCTGCTCCATCCACATCTACTCCCCTCTCTTCTACGAGCAATGTGTCACTCGGAGACATCATGACGCAGCTTCAGCGCATGGATGCTCGTCTTGATACACTCTCTACTGATTTGTATCAGGTGAACGTTCGTGTCGGCCGTATTGCTCGACGGCAGGCTGTCATGGGTGGCTTCGTTGATTCTCCTCCACGTACTCTAGAGGCTTCTGATGCTGAGGATGATGATGATGATGCTACTGCTTTTGAGGATGATGGTGATGGAGATGTTAGCTCTACCGATGAGATGTCTAATTGACACCCTTACCCTTTGTCACTCGTGAAAAAAAGGAGGAGGAGTTTTGGATATGAGAGTAGTCATTCTTAGGGGGAGAGTTAGTATATGACATTTTTTGTTAAGGGGAGTGTTGATATTTTGAGGGATGTAGTGAGGATTATTTGTATCTTTTTCTTTTCTTTACTTTAGATACATTTTTTCTTGTACATTGGGTCTTGTGACCATTAGTGACATACATTTTACTTATCTTCTTTATATGTTGATGTATGTTTCTTTCACCTACCCTTACATGTGTTATTTCTTTTCTCTCTTTATGCACATGCTTCTTATTACGTGTATGCAATCTATTATTTATGTTTTCACACTAAGATGCCTTGATGAGTTTTGTTTAAAGTTTTTCAGAAATACAGGTTGTTAAAGTCTACTTGCCATAAACTCTCTTCTTGCAAAGTTTTTCAAGAGTTTGTGTCACGATAGATTTTATTGTATTTAACAAGTGAATATGAGTTGAGTGATTTATGACTTCTCTCATATGTTCATTTATTTGTTGTGGTTTTGTCACAGATTGCCCAAATGGGAGATTGTTAGGACATATGTGATTCACTTGTTAGGAACATATGTCTTTATTTTATGTAATTGGCTAATCCTTTGACAAAACGCACTTTACTTGTATTTGGGTAGATCTAGGATGTGTTTAATACTTCAAGAAACTGTGTTTCAAGATCAAGTGTTGAATACATGCAAGTATGTCCAAGATTCAAGCTGAAGAAGTGTCTGTCATTAAAGCTCGACAGCTAGCCATCTATTGAGTTTAAGAAGCTATTCCAGCCCCGTGGCTTGACAGCTGCTCGACAGCAGCTCAACAGATAAGCATCTATCGAGGTTTATGAAAAACAGAATTTCAGATCTGTTTTGACTCTAATCCGTGATTGTATGTTTGTGATTTCTTTTCTCACAACCCTAGACATATAAAAGAATTATTTTAAGGGCCGTTAAAGTGGACACAAGTTGCACAAGTGTTGAGCAAATTTTGTTCAAGCAAATTGTAATAGGAGACAGAGTTTTTCCCTAGTTCATCATTCTTGTGAAGAAGTTGCTGTGTTTGTGCACTGTAGGGTTTTGTAATCAAGCATCTTCTTGATCTTCATCGTCTGGATGAACTGAAGAACTTTGCAACCAACAACCTTCTCTAGTTGGTGATTGAAGTTGCGTACTGGGATCCGCGCAATTGGTTAGTCACGTACTGGGAGCCGTGCATCAAAAGGAGAAATTTTCACTACAAAATAAGTCCAATTAGGTATTGGGGAAATGGTTCAACTGTAGGTTGGTATAAGGTACTGGGATTCCTTTACTTGTAACTGTTTGTTGTGATAATATTGGAATTTTGGGAGTGGTGACCTTAAAATCACCCGATGGAGTTTTTGCCGTGTTGGTTTTCCCCATTCGTAAACAAATCACCGTCTCAATTTAATTTCCGCTGCATACTTAGTTTAATTGGTTATTTGTTTGTGCTACCACGTGTTTGCATGTTAATTTGATTAAATAATTAAACTTAGCTAATTAATCAGTTAATTCATCACAATGGGTCAATTCGTTTTTGGCCTATCACATCTAAATGTTGTACCTAAGTCTTACCCAAAAATAAAAACCTTATTTATAAACCATGAAGAGTTGCCTTTGAAAAGACACTAATAAATTGTCATTTTGTTAAGACAAGCCCCAAAAATGTGACTTGGCTATTCCTAGCCATTAGAGACTTTAAAAAAAAAAAAAAAAAAAAAAAAAAAAAAAAAATTATCTCAGCCTTGGCTATTACTAGCCATTAGAGACTTTAAAATAATCTCTCTCTTTTTTTCTGCAAAGTTATGCATAAACAAGCCATTTTGTAACTGTCACACTCGTGTGCGACTGATAACTCACTTATACCGTCTTACACATCCACCTATCTTTACTAACACTTTTGTTAGGACATATGTGAATCATGTTAGGAACATATGTCATTTAGAATTGGCTAATCCTTTGACAAAACGCACTTTACTTGTAATTGGGTAGATCTAAGATATGTTTAATACTTTAAGGAATAAGAGTTCAAGTTCAAGTGTTAAAGCCATGCAAATCTGTCCAAGAATCAAGTGAAGAAGTGTTGTATTTTAAAGTTCAACAGCTAGCTTGACAGATAGCATCTATCGAGGTTTAAAAGGGATTTTCAGCTCGATGCTCGACAACTTCTTAATAGATAACTTATCTATCGGGATTTACAAAAATCAGTTTTTCAGATCTAATTTCACACAAATCCGTGTATATTTGTTTAAGTTTTCTTTTTTCACAACCTTAAAACATATATAAGGATTGTTTTAAGGGCCGTCACAGCTGATGCAAGTGGATGCAACTTAATGTAAAAGGTTTTCACAAGCATATTGTGACCAGAGACATATGCCCTAATTCATCTTTCTCTTCAAGAAGCTGCTGCATTTGTACGCCGCATGGTTTTTGTAACCAAGGAGTTTTGTGATCTTCATCATGTTGATGAACTAAAGAACTTTGCAACCAGCATCCTTCTCAAGTTGGTGGTTAGTCACATACTTGGATTCGTGCATCGATTGGTTAGTCACGTACTAGGAGCCGTACATTGAAAAGAAGAGATTGTCACTACAAAACAAGTCCAATTGTGTATTGAGGTAATGGTTCAACTATAGGTTGGTATAAGGTACTGGGATTCCTTTACTTGTAACCGCTTGTTGTGATAATAGTGGATTCTCGGGAGTGATGACCTTAGAATCACCCAGAGGGGTTTTTACCTTAGAGGTTTTTCCCATTCGTAAACAAATCATTGTGTCAACTTTATTTTCCACTGCATATTAACTTAGTTGGTAATTTGCTTGTGCTACCACGCGTATTGCATGTTAATCGGATTAATTAATTCACTTGGCTAATTAATTGGTTAATTCATCATGAAGGGTCAATACATTCTTGGCCTATCAAGCGGTATCAAAGCAGACACACTCTGATTATGGTTAATCTTTGCTTTGTGATTCATTGACCCCTGTTGTCATGGCTGCAACCGGCATGAAAAGATCTTTGTTTTCAAATACATCTTGTTTTTCTAATCTCTGCTTGATTAAGTGTATCAAAAGATGCAAGTCTAAAATTTATTTGAAATCTATCGTGATGATTATTGGAAAAGATCTTAGTTTGACAAAGAAGAAACTAGACTATCTTAGAATGAATATGTATAGAAGAGTTCGTCTAAGAAAAGTGAAAGTCAAAAGCTTTGTTCATAAATGGCAGACGAGAGAAAACACCATTCCTATTGATTTGTCATCTAAGCATGAGGTGTGCTTCATGATGAAGTCTGCATTTAAGGTTATGGACACATGTTTGTGGTACCTTAACAACGGTTGCTCAAGACACATTGTTGAGAAATTTAGACCCCAGTTGATAGAATTAACAAGTTTTAAACCTAAGTTGTTAATTAGATTTATTATGAATAAAACTTGTTAAAAAAAATAAACATCAATATCATGTCAAAATCATGCAGCTGAATAAAGTAAATAAGACAAGATATGATGACCTAGGAAAACCAATGAAACAAACTAGTTTCACAGTAAAAAATCTGGGGGGAAACCTTCTCGAAAAGCAATTCACTATAGTAAAGAGAAGTTTCAGATTTAGTACAAAACCTTTGTCCCTAGACTCTACAATCCCCGTAGATGAATTTACAGTAAAAACCTTCTACCGCTTCAAAACCTCTGAACTCTTCAATATATAAACACCACCCTTTTTGCACATATCCCAATACGTGACTAACCAAAGATGCACGGCTCCCAGTACGTGACTAACACACCAACTTAAAGAAGATGTTGGCTGCAAAGTTCTTCACTTCATCAACAATGAATATCAAGAAGCACTTGGTTACAAAACCCTAAGGCGCAAAGACGTAGTAGGTTCTTTTAGAGAGAATAAGGCATCGGTCACCTTTTGCATATGTTCTCCTTGTATATGTCTAGGGTTGTGA
Source organism: Quercus ilex subsp. ballota (assembly GCA_032727855.1). Taxonomy (NCBI): domain Eukaryota; kingdom Viridiplantae; phylum Streptophyta; class Magnoliopsida; order Fagales; family Fagaceae; genus Quercus; species Quercus ilex. The sequence continues at coordinate 33,274,240 of CM064908.1, forward strand.
GAAAAGAAACCCTACACAAATATATAAGCATGGGCCGAAAATCAGATCTGAAAAACTGATTTTTGTAATTCTCGACAGATACCTCAATAAATAGTATCTATCGAGCAACTGTCAAACTTTAATAAATCAGCACTTCTTCACTTGTTTCTTAGACAAATTTGCATGGCTTCAATACTAGACTTGAACTCTTATTCTTTGAAGTATTAAACACGTCCTAGATCTACCCAATTACAAGTAAAGTGCATTTTGTCAAAGGATTAGCCTATTACATAAAAGAGTGACATACGTTCCTAACATGTGAAACACATATGTCCTAACAATCTCCTCTTTTGAAAATCCGTGACAAAACCACAACAAACAAATGAGATATGAGAGAAGTCATAAATCACTCAACTCATATTCACTTGTTACATAAAATAAAATCTATCCTAACATAAACTCTTGAAAAACTTTGCAAGAAGAGAGTTCATGGCAAGGTAGACTTTGATAACCTATATTTCTGAAACACTTTAAACAAAACTCATCAAGACATCTTAGTGTGAAACAAAAATAATAGATTGCATACAAGATATAAGAAGCATGTGCATAAAGGGAGAAAAGAAACACCACATGTAAGGGTAGGTGAAGAAGACATACATCAATAGACATAAACTCAAATATAAATACAAAGTATGTCAAACATGGTCACAAGACCGGTGTACAAGAAAAAGGAGGTAAACACTCCTCCTAACAAGGGCATGTATTTCTCCCCATAACATGTCGAATCTTTAAAAGAAACTACATATTCTCCACAATTTCTCCCCCTTTTTGTCATGATTGACAAAGGGTACAAGAAGCTAGAAAGCTTCACTCGAGAAATATAAAGATGATTAAAGATGATCAAGGAGGTACAAAGAATCCATATAAATGCATGAATGTGATGAAACAAGGTGTTATGGATGACAAAATAAAAGCAAGATGCAAAACATATGAAAAACAATGCATACAAGAGGATCTCGACAGATTGAGAGGTGTCAAGAGGTGTCAAGATTTAAAGGGTTTGATAGATGAAGCTATCGAGTAGGTGTCCAAGGTAAAAAGATGCTCAATGGATCGAGGACTTGTCAAGGAGCTATTGAGGGGATCGATCTGAAAAACTGATTTTCGTAATTCTCGATAGATACCTCAATAGATAGTATCTGTTGAGTCTCGTTAAACCTCGATAAATAGCTATCTGTCGAGCAGCTGTCGAACTTTAATGAATCAGCACTTGTTCACTTGTTTCTTGGACAGATTTGCATGACTTCAATACTAGACTCGAACTCTTGTTCTTTGAAGTATTAAACACATCCTAGATCTACCCAATTATAAGTAAAGTATGTTTTGTCAAAAATTAATCAATTACACAAAATAGTGACATATGTTCCTAACATGCAAAACACATATGTCCTAACACACATGATTGGAAACCAATCTCTCTTTAAGGTTTTCGAGTCTAAGAAGGGTGGTAATGTCACTTTCGGTGATGGGAGCAAATCACAGATTAAAAGGAAAGGGAACCATCTCACTACTTGGACTGCCAAACATTGCAAATGTGCTATATATAGAAGGTCTGAGAATGAACCTATTGAGCATAAGTCAGATATGTGATCAAGAATTTATGGTGCTATTCTCAAAAAGGAAATGCCTTGTGTTGAATGAGTCTGGAAAGAAACTCATAAGTGGTGTTTGCACTCTAGACAACTGTTATGGTTTAGTCCCTGATGTTGATATTATGTGCAATAGCATTTGTTTTCCAAACGAAGATCTATGGCACCAAAGGATGGGACATGCTAGTTACAAACATATTTCAATTGTATCTAAGCATGAATTAGTTTTGGGGATATCAAAGCTCAGTAAAATGAACAACGTGGTGTGTGGACCATGTCAGCTTGGGAAACAAACGAAAGCTAAACATCTGGGCACTTAGACATCCGCTACATCTAGACCATTGAAGCTACTACATCTAGATCTCATGGGTCCAACCAGAACCGAGTCTCTTGAGGGAAAGAGATACATCATGGTTGTGGTAGATGACTTCACTAGGTACACTTGGGTCATTCTTCTAAGATCCAAGTCAGATGCTCCTGAACACATTAAAGCCTTATGCACAAGATTGCAAATAAGAAGAGCTTAAAGATTGATTGAATTCAAAGTGACCACGGTAAAGAATTCGAGAACTCTTACATGGAGTCCTTTTGCACTAGATCAGGTATATCTTAAGAATTCTCTTCTCCTATTACTCCTCAGCAAAATGGTGCAATAGAAAGAAAGAACAGGGTTATTCAGGAGATGGCTAGAGCCATGTTGCACAACAAGGATGTGGCCATAAACTTGTGGGGAGAAGCCATCAACATTGCACATTATACAGTTAACAGGGTGTATTTCAGACCTGGTATCAAGAAGACTCCCTATGAGTTATGGAAAGGAAGGAAGCCAAATGTTAAGTATTTCAAAATCTTTGGAAGTACTTGTTTCATTCTTAAGGATAGAGAGAATGTAGGAAAATTTGACTCCCGAAATGATGAAGGAATGTTTCTAGGATACTCCTCTACAAGTAAGGCTTATCGAGTATACAACAATAGAACCAAGAATGTGATGAAAACTGTAAAAGTTGTGATAGATGAAGCTTCAGAGTCCGGTTCTGAGAAAATTAGTGAGGAAATCTCCATAGAAATTCTTCCTCCCGAGCCCAAGGATGTTCAAGAAATGGCTTATCAAGAGCTCGCATCTCCAAGTACTCCCGGCACTCCAAGTGTTGTAGAAGGTTCAACAGACATACCTACCTCACCTGATTCTGAATCCCATGAAGAAAAAGGACATTCCTCCAGGATTAAGTTGAATCATCCTCCTGAAGTTATTGTGGGAAACATGAATGAACTTACACTAAGGAAGCGTATAGTTGATAAATGGGTTGCTAACTTTGTGTCATATTCTTGTTATTTGTCACAGGTTGAACCGACCAAGGTTGAGGAAGCTTTTCAAGATGAAAGCGGATAGAATGAATCCAACAATTTTCTTTTCTGAAAGGGAAAAGTTGGTCCATTGATTTGCTAAATCCTCCATGGAAAAGAAAATTGCAAAGGGAGAGAAGAAGAGAAGAAAGTGTTTCCCAACAAACCACAAAGAATCACTAGCTCCGAAGGTAAACTTGTTACCTCCTAAGAACAAACTCTCCTTCCAAAGAAGGGACCTAAACACTTCTACTGCCTTGAAGAAGAGAGAAACCCCACTTTCTAAGCGACAGAGAGACAAAAAAATCACAAACGTCAAGTATATCTGGGAAAATAATTAAATTAGAGTCCTAGTTTAGTTAGAAGTATTGTTAACATGACCATTTTTTTTAATAAAACACCAACCATAGAGTCATAGACTTAATAGGTTATAACTAAATTAAGTAGAGCTTATAATCAAATTAAGAAACACAACAAAGATAAAGTTAAATTAAGAAAGAAAATAAATGTAAATACTAATTCAAAATTCAAATTCAAATAGCACTTCAAAGCCTTCTCAAAAAAAATAGCACTTCAAAGACTAACAAGGAAATTAATTAAAATAAAATCAATTAATGAAGGAACATATATAATACGTTGAGTTGTTGACCTTCTAATATTATGTTCTGAATTTAGCCACAGATTAACATCATCTCCTTGATTGCTGTTAGACCCCAATCTGGCAGTTGCCATTGATTTCTACTACCAAATTGTTAGTTTTTATTTTTTATTTTAGTAAAAATGTCAATACCACTCTTATACTAAAGTGTGAATTAAGAATGATAGTTTCTCAATTAAAAAAAAAATTAAGGTTAGTTTTGAAAACCTTGATTTTTCTTTTGGACCTATTCCTTTTGCTAATGTAATTTCAATTTGTAATGAAGCTCAACATTCAGCTATGATGTAATGCTCATTTTTGCTTTGTTTTAATAAACAATTTTCCATTCATAAAAAAACTAGCAGATTTCATATTTGTCCTTTGAAAGAATAAATTAAAGTAAACAACATCTTCTTAAAAAAAAAAAAAAAAAAAAAGGAAGTAAACAACAACAAAATTATTTTTGTTGCTGAAAAGTTGTTGTGAATTGAAGACGTGATTACCTACACTAGGACCTTAAATCCTCTCATAAAGCTCACAGTTAGCTGTTGAAAATACAATTCCAATTAACATCATTTTAATAAGGGGAAATTGCATTTAACCTACCTGTGGTTTGGCACGTTCCAACAATGCCCACATGTGGTTTAAACTTATCACTTAACCCACCTGAGGTGCCCTCCATTAGAAACTCATTACCCACCTCTGCCCTTTCCGTTAAAAAATCTCCTTTACTATATAAGCCAAAATTGGAACCCAAATAGAATCCCCAAAAAGAAGAACGAGCTCTCTCCCTCTTTCTACCTCAGAATCCCTAAAAATTCCCATACCCATTATCCCTTTCTCTCTTTACTTCGATTGCAAAGTGAAATTTGAACATTTACTCTACTAATTGCGAGCAAGAAGGTGTACTGAAACTTGAGTTTTCCTCTATATCAAGTATGAAATGACTTTGTAGGGTTTACCATTGTTGTGTTTATTCTTTTTCAATGTATAACGATTGATGAAGGTGATTCTAATTAAAGGTTTTCTGTCATAAAATTATTTGTTTACTGTTAAATGATTTATTGCTTTTATAGTTGACATTGATGACTGTGGTCCCTATGAATATTTTGGGTAGATGCATCCTTAGGTTGTCTGTGGTCCCATGGAGACAAATTGTTTAGTTGGTTGTGTTTCTTGTCTCTCCTGACCCCACGATAAATGGTATTTTATGTTGTATGAAATTATTTTTCTTTTGTCAATGATTGGTGCTCTTTGTGCTTGTGTTGGTTCTATAATTAATTACTATTGTTTGTGCATGTGTTTTAACTCCTGCAGATGGCAGATGAAATTCGTTTTAATTTTACTATTCACCATAGTGGGTATTTTGAGTGGAACCCTAGTTTAGAGAATATAGGGGGTGAGATATTTGTAGTGGGTAATGTTGATCCAAATCTACTAAGTCATTTTGAGATACAAGACATATTTGCTGATGCTGGGGGACCCATTAATAGTAGGATTTATTATTTAATATTTGGTGGTGACTTAAAGGAAGGGTTAAGGTTAATTACTTTAGATGATGATGTGACCTACATATGTAAACTACATGCTGAATGGCCAACAAATGAAATCACATTTTATGTAGAACTTGAAGTTCAACCAGTGGCTATTGAAGGACTTGTAGTTGAACTAGATTAACTAATTACAGTAGAAAGGGCATGGGAAATGAATGATGAAGATGATGGTACTGATTATGAGGAGGTGGCTCTAGTAATGGGTGAACACACTGGGGGCAGTGACAATATTCTCTCTCTTACAACATCTGTGGTTGAGCAAAATAATATTAGTGAAGAACTTGTTGAGGGTTTAGTGGACGGTAGTGTTGGTGGGGCTGTGGATGACAATGTTGTGGGTGGATAACCTATTGGTAGTAGAGAAGTGCATGTGGATGGTAGTGTTTGGCAGAATGTGGATGACAATGCTACCCATGGACAAAATGTTAGCAGTGAAGATGTTCATGTGGATGAACCTGATTGGCTAAATAAAGGGTATGAAGGATTAGATTACCCTGATGACATATTTGGTGAACCATGTGCTCAGAACAATGAGGTGCCCAATATAAGAGAGCATCAAAGAGAGACTGAAAAGGTAAATAAGGGAGAGCATTTGAAGGAGTAGGTTACAGATAAGGGGAAGAAACCAGAAGCTGCTACCAGTGATAAAGCTCTTAATGATGATGACTGGGCTGAAAAAGCTTTTGATGATGATGACACAAGGAGCATTAACAGTTCTAAGGATGAGGATAAAAGGGTGAAATGTCCAAATTTCAATGAGAAGACTAGCATAAGTAACCCTCAATTATGCAAGTATATGAAGCTTCAAAATGGGAAGGTCAATAGGGCTGCCTTGAGGGAATATGCAGTGAAAAAGCCTGTGGACATTAAGTTCAAGCTTAATGAAAAGACCAAAGTTTCTGTCCACTGCAAGTATAAATGTAGTTGGAAGGTATATGCATCACAGATTTCAGGGGAGTTAACCTTCCAAATAAAGATCATGGTTCCAAATTGTACATGTGGGGGGACATTCAAGTATAGTCAAGTCACTTCTACATATGTTGCTAGGAAGTATTTAGATGATTTCAACAAAAACCCTAATTAGGAAATTCTAGTGTGAAGCATCGAGTTATGCAAGATGTGTCTGTGGACTTGAGCATAAATCAAGTGTATAGAGCTAAGGGAAAGTTAGAGAGTTCATACTAGGTGATGAGAGGTTGCAGTATGGGAAGCTTAGGAACTATGCTGAGATGATTAGAGTAACTGATGTGGGGAGTAAGGTGATTTTGTAGACTGAGATTACTAAACCTAACACACAACCCAAGTTCAAGAGGTTATATGTGAGATACAATGCATAGAAGATTGGATTCTTGGGGGGAGCACAGGCCACTTATAGTGTAAGGTTGAATTTAATCAACCATTTTATTGGCTTTATTCAGTGCCAAATTTGCTTGTAATTCAGCATTTAGAAACCCTGCATTTAGGTGGAAATTATGTAAGGGTAGTGTGTGTGAGAGTGTGAATAAAAGCTCAAGATTGTGCACTCAGTAAGTGGCTCATGACTGGATCTTACGGCTTGCAAGTCGCCAAAAGTGGCACACGTGTGGAGCATGCAGAGTAGCTGAACAGTCACGCCAGCTGGAGCACTACAGGATAAAAAGTCAAGACTGGCCATTCAGTTAGTTCATGGCTTGAACTCGCAACTCAGTCAAGTCGCAAGGCCAAGTCTGTTTTGGAAAAACTGACTCTTCACATTCCTTTCTCACCCCAGTATAAATACCCCTTATACCCACGAAATGTAGAGAGCTTCGTGAGAGAATTTTGAGAGAGAAACCCTAGAGAAAAACAAGATTAACTCATCCACAATCTTTACATAATGACTCTTCAAATTTTTCTACTCTCACTCTCTCCATTGTTACATCCTTGAGAGGTTCATTCCCCAAATCCTTTTCTCACCATACCCATATCTGTGAGAAGGCGTTTTGATGCTTTGGGAAGTAGTTAGGAAGGGACCAATGGATATTGGTTGATGCTATGGGCTATAGCGGAATCCGGTAAGCTAAAGAAGATAAAGGTTCGGCGTAACCTCGTTGGAGCAAGAAGCTTAAAGGACTTAGGTACACTGGGTAGATTAGGCTTTGATGGTCTTCTGCTGTTCATGTATTCCAACATTATTCTTTAGTGGATTATTGACTGCTTGGAGGGCGGCGGAGAAGTTTTACACTGAAGGCTTCAGTTTCCTCTTCAATAACACATCGTTGTGTTGTCCTTGTGTTTGCATTTATCTTCCCTTAATCTTTGCCATTTAATTTCTGTTGTGGATGTGATTTTATTTGGTTTAGATTGTTTATCAATTCTGTTATAAGCTTATATTCATTTTCCGCATTTACATTGTTTGATATTAAGCTTAAATTGGTAATTTGTGAATTGGGGGTCTAAAAGTTCATAGTGTTTTATATGCTATTTGAACTTTCATGTAGGATTAAATGGTTGCCATTTGAATGACAAGTTTGGTGGACATATATTATCAGCAACTACAAGGGATGTGAATGACGATATTTTCCCTGTTGCATTAGCTGTAGTTGAGCAAAAAAACAAGGATTCTAGGGTGTGATTTTTACAAACATTTGCAGATGATATTGGGAGGCTAGATGAGTTGAATTTGGTGTTCATTTCAAATAGGCTGAAGGTAATACAATTCACTTGCTTTTTGAGATTTCTGTTTGTTCTTAGTCATTACATTTATGCTTCTTCTTTTCTTTTCTTTTTTCTTTTTTTTTTTCCAGATAGGCAGATGGTGTTCATTTTTGTTCTTTGGATGTTTATTGATTTTATGTATGATAACAAAGGATTGATACCTGCCATGGAGTTGTTGTTTCCAATAGTTGAACATAGATTTTGTGTGAAGCATATTTACAACAACTTTAAGTTAAACTACAAGGGTTTAGAATTGAAGGTTGCACTATGGAGGAGTGTTGCAGCAACAATAGTTAGGGAGTTTGAGAAGAGAATGCAAGATTTGAAAGACCTGGACAAAGAAGCATGAGAGTACCTAGAGACATCCAACTAACCCAATGGACCAAGTCACATTTCACTCTAAGGGCCATCTCAAATTGTTATGTGAACAATCTTAGCAAGTCATTTAATTCTACGATACTGGAAGCTAGGGATAAGCTTATCATTGCCATTCTAGAATGGATTAGGGTTAGGCTGATGACTATAAAGTACAATAAGAGGATTGGGATTGAAAAGTTCACCAGTGACATATGTCCAAACATAGTGCAGAAGCTTGAGCAATGGAAACTTGATTGTAAGTCATTTTCTGTTATTCCATCAAGCTACTTTATATATGAGGTTGATAATGAGTATGAGAGGCATGTGGTTAACCTTACGAGAAAGTGTTGTAGTTGTAGAGTTTGGGATTTGACAGGAATCTCATGTAAACATGGTGTTACAACAATCTATAAGAATCTAGAGAGGCCTGAGGATTATGTGCATTCATGCTATGGAAATGATGCATATGTGGTTGTATACAAGGAGATGATTACCCCACTGCCTGGCCAAGATGAATGGATTGAAACCAACCAACCTGCTCCTGTTGCTCTAATTGTATACAAGCCTCCAGGCAGGCCATCCATGAAAATAAAGAAAGATGCAGATGAGCCAAACAATCCATACAAAGTTTCTAAGTCAAATAGACTTATAAAATGTGGGTTTTGCCATAAGGAGGGGCATAATTCAAGGGGATGTAAGGCTGAAATAACTGGTGAGACACTATGGCAAAGGAGGCAGAAAGGCAAAGAAATTTTGTAAGTAGAGCAAGAAGGTGTTCACTATGACCATTTTATTACAAATCTATTTCTGATGCAAGACAATTCTTTTTATAGAGACAAGAGGGACAAGAAGCAAGCACTGACCAACTAGGTCAAGGTTCAACTTCAATACCTCAACCAGCCAGCAAGACAACCAATAAGTCTGCCACCTAGGCAACCACTAAGGAAGTTTGCAAGACAGCCACCTAGGTCTGCAAACAATGCAGCTAACCAGGCAACCAACCAGCAAACAAGGCACCCACCTAGACCAGTAAATAAGGTAGCCAACCAAGCAACCAACTAGCAAGCAAAACACCCACCTGGACCAGTAAATAAGGCAGCCAATCAAACAACCAACTAGCAAACAAGTCACCCACTTAAACCAGTAAACAAGGCAGCCAATCAAACAATCAACCAGCAAATAAATCACCCACCTGGACTAGTAAACAAGTCAGCCAAGCAGACAACCAGTCAATGTACTCAGTCAATCAGACAACAAAATAAGCAGCGACCCATCCAAGCAACAAGTGGGATAGCTAACCATCCAACCAGAAAGCCAACCACCCATTAAGTAAGGCAGCCACTTAACCAGGCATAGAAGTAGTTAGCTATTCCATCAGGTTAATTGCAAGTGAGCCAACAAGCAACCACTGAGACAGCCAATAGGCAAACCCTACACATAGCCAACTCAAACATCCGCTTTAACTTCAAGCAAACCACCACCATTTGCTTCAGCTTCAAGCAGACCACCACTATCAAGTAAAGCACCCACAGCTTAATGGTTCTCATGCAGCCAGCCCATCTCTCATACTTCTAAGGAATCGTGGGACACAAGAAAACCTTTATCTTAGGTATATGCACAAACACCACCCTTTATGCTTACATAAAACACTAGATTAGGGTTATCTTAACATGAAGTTGCTATATATTTTGCAACCTCCATAGGGGTTGGTACCACTAAGGGTACTTAGGAGAAGTCATTTGTTCCTATCTGGAAGAGGTGGATTAAGAGCTCAAATATCTAGTGCAATGTTCTCAACAGGGGACAGTATGCAGGGCAAGGATAAGGATAAAGGCAAGGGCAAGGGTAAGGTCTTTGGGAAATGAAGACTGGAGAATGTGTTTCCAGTTGTATTACTTTTTTGTTATTGTGCATGTCTAATAGTGGCATGTCACCACTTTCTACTGTAAAGTTGTTTCGTGATTGTCTTAGTGGGGACAGAACCACCTATTATTTTTGTACTTTGGCATTGTTTAGCCATTAATATTAGGTTGATTTTACTTGTTTTAAACAATGTTTTGTATATGTTTTTATATATACATATACATACATACATATATATATATATATATGTATGTATGTATATATATAGAATGGTACTATTGCTTTAAAACATACTTCTTTATGCTTCAGAATTTGATGTAAACAGAATCTTGTGGGGTGCATAAACAAGAACACATTACATATTAGTTAGGCATTGGCAACAATGGTAAAAAAACATACTCTATTCAAATAAACGACAACATTACATAGTGCCAAATACATGTAATACACTTCCCAACAGTGATATCAACACAACACATTGCCAAAAGTGATATCAATACAACACATTACCAAAAGTGGTAGTACCCAAAATTACACAATAATTACAACAACTTGCCTTCAAGGTAGACTTAATGGCTTTGTTCCAAATTCTCCCATCCTACCAAAAGAAAAAAGCAAAAAAAAACCCATGACACAGCAAGTGCAAATTTGTAGTTATGTAACTTCTCTTTAGCTATCCTCTCTCTCACCCTAGCTTTTTTTTTTCCTTCACTTGGCTACTTTTTCCCTTCCCCTTGATTCTTCTTCCATTGCACGAGCCAACACTTCCCGCTCAATAGCTGCTTTTTCCCTATCACTAGCATCTTTTTCCTTTTCTTGTGCAACTCTTGCCTGATTCTTGCAAGGACAATAGGTGTAACTTCAAACCCATGCTTACATGTTTTGCCATCCAACCACCTAAAGTATATACAAGTAGGTTCATCATCCTACAAACAAAATCAAATTAGGGTTATCAATAAAGCCAACAAAACTAGAAAATCTAAAAACCAACTGTTACTCACCACATCATAATAGTAGCACCCATAAAGCCTTTTCCCAAAATTGTTCAAGGTCAAAGCAGTCCGTAACTGACAACAGTTAGCAGAACATAAATGGCGACTAGAACCCGAGTAAAAACTTGAAGAAGACATGTTCAAATTTCACTTTGGCAATCGAAGTAAAGAGAGAAAGGGATAATGGATTTGGGGATTGTGAGAGACCGCCAAAATTGGGGTGCCCTCAAAAAAAGAGATTCGGGTGCTTTTTAGGGCACCTTTCTTTTTGGATAAGTGGTGTGGAGTAGCCACTTATTTTTTTTTTTTTATATATACAAAAAAGAAAACAGAAAAAACTAAATACAAAAAAAATACATGATCAAAATACTTCATTGTCATTGATTGAATAATGATAAATACAATCTTGGGAAATTGAATCTTACAAGGTTTTGAGTCCTAGTTACATTCTATGCAAAAGAATATATAACTTTTTGTCCTAGTTACAATCTACCCAAAAATAAAAAGAAAGACAAAGCACGGATCTACCTATCCAAAAGAACTAAGTTCGGAGGCTAGGTTACGGAATAGAAAAAAAAATTTAGATCTGTTTTTGTAAATAAAGAAAATCGATTTGATTTATCAAAAAAAGAAACCATATCCATTTTTGTGTAGATAAAAAATTAGTTTTGTAAAGAAAATCATATCTGTTTTTATATAAAGAAAGAACAAGGTTTTTGCTAAAAAATATCAAATTTGTTTTGGAACAAAGTTAAAAATGGCGATTTTTTATTTAAAAAAATCAAATCTGTTTTTTATGAATAAGAAAAAGATTTTTTTTTTTTTTTTTTTTAAAGAGGAACTACAATCATGAGATAAATCTATGTTACATGCATCAAATATTAAGAAAAGGAAATGACTTCAACCTAATTTTTAATTTCTTCTTTTAAATACCAAAATCTGCAATTTTTGTGTCAAAGAAAACTTTTCTAAAAAAAATCAGATCTGTATTTAATGAAAATACAGATCAATTTTGTGTTGTAAAAAAATAGATTTGTATTTAATGAAAATACAGATAAGTTTTTATGTGTTAAAAAATCAGATCTAAAAAATTCAAATCTATTTTGCGTTTTTTTTATAAAAAAAAAAATCTTTGACATCATATTTTGAGATTCAAAATAAAAAATCACAACAAACAATCATCTAAAAACATAATTAAAGAAAGAAAAAACAATTTAAACAAAAATGGCAATTATATCAAGAATCAGAAATAATAAAATATCCTAAACCTATTCATGCATCATTAATCAAAATTAATAAAGAAGACTAGAAAAAGAAAAGAAATTAACTACCTCTTGCATGCGTGCTCTTCTTAGTGAAATGATATTTTAGGATTCAAAGAAATTTATTCAACTCTTTGAAGCCTAAAATATTTTGCTTACAGAAAAGAAATTCTCAAGGCATGAGCCTCCAAAATGTCTTTAACGTAAGAGAGAAAAGAAAAGAAGAGAAGAGCCAGAAAGAGGAGAGTCAGAGAGCGTGAAAAAATCTCCTAAATTTTGAGAGGCACCCTCTATTTATAGGGGTGAGAATGCTTCGAAAAATTAGCTAAATGATTAGAATATGAACTGGGATGTATCCTTATCTCTAAAAAATTGTAAAAGGTAAGGTTTATCTCAATCTAGAAGCTCTCGGGCCGAGTCCCACATTTGTGCCAATCAACACTTGGAAAGTGTCAAATAGGCACTCTAAGAGTGCTAAATGGCCCTTTTGGGTGCCGGATTCGCTTTTGAGTTTTGGTCCATTTTGGACTCCTGTTTTAAGGTTTTTTGAGCCGAGACTTGCACTTAGACACGTTTTTAATCCATATTCTGAAAATTAAATTCATTTTTTGATAATTCAGGTCTTTTTAGCAATGATAAATACTCCAAAAAAGTCTTGATTATCCACAATTTTGTAGTTATCTGATTATCCTCTTTATTTCCATGTAAGCGACCCTATTTTTGACACTAACTAACAACCAATTACAAAATTATTTAATTAATTTTAATTGTCTAGCCAATCAAAATTAATTTAAATTAATCATGCGTTGTTAGTTTCACCCAAACAAAATGTATGTAGACCGTGCAAACTTTATCATGCAATATCTTTTAATCTGACGATTTGATTTGAAAATCTGGCATATCGCCGCGACCGTTATAATCTCAAAATCATTTTTATGATATGCAATAAATGAATTAATGCATGTAATGCAATCATGAACTTTAGGTATATGAATAGTCATTCTAGCCATATTCTTTAATTAAATTATGAGTGCAAAATCGAGTATCTACAAGGATTTTTAGGGATTTTGGAGGTTCTATTTGGGTTCCAATTTTAACTTATATAGTGAAAGAGATTTTTTAACGGAAAGAGCAAAAGTAGGTAACGAGTGTCTAACGGAAAGCACCTCAAGTGAGTTAAGTGATACATTTTAAACCATAAGTGGGTTTTGTTAAAATGGATTAAACTACAGGCGAGTTAAGTGCAATTTCTCCTTTTAATTAAAATTAAACTACAGATGATAATTGAATTTAAACAACACAATATATTTATAAAAAATCTCAAAGATTGGCATCACTTTCATTATGAAATTAATGTCAATGGAACTTCATTGGTGGACCATTACCATGGGCTCATGGCGTTTGGAAAACTGAATTACTAGGCTTATCATATCAAATTGCTTTACAACCACACGTTATAAGGCAAAAAATAATTCCCTTCTCACAATTTTTTTTTCCCTTTCAAATTCAAAGATGAAAAAACAAAATACTCTCTAAAAAAAATCAGAATGGGGTTTATTCATCCAAAATGATCAGAAAGGCCCTTCTTTTATTCAACAACTCATAGGAGGAAGATCAGATCCTGTTACAGCAGCTGATTTGTTGAAAATCCTACTAGCAAAGAAAAAGAACCCCAAAGTATGGCCAGCCACAGCAACCAAAAGCACACCAACATTGAAAGACATCACAGCCAACATAACTATATAAGCTAGTCCAACCCTTAAGGCATGCAAAAAGGTTTGGAACAAACCAGCCGCGACATTAGATGAACCAGACTTGGTCAATCGGCAATGACTGAGCCACTCAATGAGGAAAGAGAGCACAAAGACAATAACCAAGGCTAATACATACATGCCAGTGTTTGTGCCAGGCCAACCATTGAAGAGTATCTCTGCGTTCTTGCCCCAGAAGAAGGTCATGTGCATAATCATTTTGTGGTGCATCCCGTGCATCCCAGTTGTGCCATTCATGGATGATGACGGTGGTGGTGGCGACATACCACCCATGCCAGGCATATCACCATGATCCATACCTTCCAAAGATGATTCAGTACTCTCACTCTCACCCTGACTCACTCTCTTAAAAAAGAAATGGCTGTTTGGGGTTTATATCTATATCTCTAATTTTATTTTTTATTTTTTTTAGAGTACTATGCTATCTATATCTGATAAAGAGGAGACCCTTACGGCGATTAATGAGACACGTGGTGCACTGAGATTAGTAATGTGTTGTACTTGAGCAAAAGTGATGTGTTGTACTACTAATACTAGAGTACTGCTACGAAAGTTTTTTTTTTTTTTTTTTTTTTTTCCCTCAAAGAAAAAGGTTTATTTTTTTTATTTTTTTATTATTTTTAGTTGAAGAAAGAGTGAACCAAGTCTAGTGTGAAAAATTATATGATACTCTTCATTCAATAAAGTCGCACTCATTCCTTACGATAAATAGTTAATCTTTTTTTTTTTTTTTTTTTTTGAGAGACCTGCATCTGGATTAAATTATTGAAATCAGCCAAAATCGGCTAAAAGTACATCACTGACTTGTGGTAGAACATCCTCCATCCATACAGAAAACTCATCAACATGTCTCGCAAATTTTGCTAAAGAATGAGCTACTGAGTTACCCGATCTGCGGGTATGAGAAAATAAAATACAGTTGCATGAATGTAAATAGAGCTTAATAGAGGAAATTAAATGGCCAAAAGAAGAAAATGATTCCTCCTCCTTTCTTAAGGCTTAGATGACCACCTCAGAATCTCCTTCGACAATAAAAGAGGGTAGGTTGAGGTCTATTGCTAGTGTGATGGCTCGGACAGCTGCCAATGCTTCCACTTCATCAGATGAGGATGGGAGCTGAATTTTTTCTGTTAAGGAGGTGACTACCTTCCCTTGAGAGTCACGAACAACCACTCCCCTTCCAGCCTCTCCCTTGTCCTTAAATACCGCTCCATCAAAATTGATCTTAAGGTGTGGTGAAGGAGGAGGCTCCCACTGAACCCGTTGCCTTTAAGACCGTGGCAAAGAGATAGAATCAGCTGGTTGTACCTGCTTGAAGTCTTGGAGCATCTGTTTGGCCGCCGGTGTGACTTGTGTGAGTGGATAAGATTTGTTGCTTGTTCTAAGTTGATTGTGCCGAGACCAGATCGTCCACGTCAAAGCTACAAAAAGCTCCGGGTTTCTACCATTCTCCAAGACGCAACATGCCAGCTCATAGTTAATCTAGTCTAATAGCTAGTAGAATGAGCCAATTATTTATGTGAGATTGTGAGAGAGAATATATAGCATTATTGTACTTTTAAAATATTATATAATTTTTTTTTTTTATACAAGATAGAAATTCTACTCTAACCTAATCTATGTGTATATGTGTGTGAAACTCTCTCTTGGAGACTTGAACCCCAGCCCTTACCCCACACACCCCATAAACACTTATACTTGTGGAGTGACCATCGCACTAAAGGTGTGTGGTGGTAAAAATAAATATTATATAATTACTCATTGAGTATAAGATAACAATTTAATTGAGGTAATATCTTATTTGCAAACAACTCTAGAGCCACAAGGCCCATAACAATTTTTGCAAAACAATTTAATAACTATCAAAGTGGCTATTTTTATTAATGGTAAATAATAATGGATGTTAGTGTTGGGTTAGAATGAGAATCAATGGTAAATAATATCCTAAAAAGTACTGTGTTTATAACATTACTCATTTGCAAATAATTAAAAAAAAAAAAATGCTTCTTCTTATCTTGAGAGTCATGTGATTATTGGCTAGTTTGAATGGTTTAATTTTACTAGGGAGTAAACTAAGACATTTTTTATTTTTATTTTTTGGGTGGGTGGAAGTTGGAATATATGAAGTACATGAAAATGGGTCAATTATGTTTGTTTGAGACAATAATATTTTTTCGAAAATGAATTATTTTCAAAAATGTATTTTTTAGAAAATTATCATTTTTTTTTTAATGTTAGGTAGTGACCTTAAAATGAGTTGGAAAACTATTACTTAATTTCCCTTATTAAGTTTCATGTGAGATGAAGTTATTTTCCTTGTTTAGCTTCAAGTGAGATAAAGTTGTTTTCCATAAATTTTTAGCAGAAAATATTTTTATCTCATGTCAAGCTAAATAAAGAAAGTTAAGATATAGTTTTCATTTGACCTATTTTTTCAAATACTATCGAACACAGGAAAATGAGATAACATTATTGTACTTTTGGAATATTATATAATAACTCATGTAGTATAAATGGCAACTAGGGATGACAATTTTGCCCCGCCACTCCCCACTTCACCCCAAGCGGTTTTTCCCTGCCCTACAAAGGTGATGGGGCGGGGATAAGGTGAGATTATAGCCCCGCATCACAGGGCGGGGCGGGGATGGATTTAGACTTTTTAGACCCAATCCGTCCTGCCCCTCGTTGATAAAGGTTAAATTGTAAAATTTTCATACTCTAAAACCCTACTATTTAAACAAACATATCATCAGTTTATTTTATTCTACCCAACAAGGCTTTCTACCTTTTTTTTTTCCTCTAGCAAGGTTGAAAATAAGGTACCAATTTTAACATTTTTTTTCTTTATTATAAACAAATTTATATACTATTGAATCATTGATTTTGTATTATGAAAATTTTGTTTTGGATGTGATATTATCTTGTTAAACAGTTTAATAATATTATTCAATTTTTGCTAAAAACTAGTTTGATTTGATGGGATAAATTTATTTGTAATTTTAAGTATATTTTTATCAACAAAACAGGTTTTATTAAAAACAATTGTAATAGTTATAGGAAAATTAACAAGAAGTATAGTTTTACGAGGTGAAGGGAGAGAGGGGGGGGGGGTTTACGGGGCCCCACGGGGCGGGGATGGAGTAAGAAAATTTTCTCCGTCATAAGGGGCTAGGCGGGGATGGGGTACTATAGAACCAAGCGAGGTGGGGGCGAAGACCCCATCCTTCGGACCCGCCTCACCCCATTGTCATCCCTAATGGCAACAATTTACATTGAGCTAATTAATATCTTATTTTGAAACAACTCTAGATGTTCGTGAATAAAGCTTGTAAGTATGAAGCTTAAGTGTGTGTGTGTATATATATATACACAATATTGTACATATATAAATATATAATAGTGTAGATTGTATCATGTTTGGGAGATCTTACTTAGGAAGTAAAATAATGAAGAGAAAATAGAATTTGAAAACTAAGTTTTAGTGACTCGCTCAAGCAAGCTCAAACCTTCTTGAACGAAGCCACATTGTAATACAAAGGAAACCAAATGCCTAGATTGGTAGATAGAATAGTGATATTAGGACTTTAGTAAGCCCGTTTGATCAAAGTTGATAGACCAAGAATGTATGGACCCCTTGTGATAAATTAACCAATTGATTAGCCAAGTTAATTAATTAATCTGATTAACATGCAATACGCGTGGTAGGACAAACAAATCACCAACTAAGTTAATATACAACGGAAAATAAAGTTGACACGATGATTTGTTTATGAATGGAGAAAACTTCCAAGGCAAAAACCCCACTAGGTAATTTTAAGGTCACCACTCCCGAGAATCCACTATTATCACAACAAGCGGTTACAAGTAAAGGAATCTCAATACCTTATACCAACCTATAGTTGAACCCTTACCCCAATATGCAACTGGACTTGTTCTGTAGTGACAATCTCTCCTTTTCAATGCACGGCTCCCAGTACGTGACTAACCAATCGATACATGGATCCAAGTACGTGACTAACCACCAACTTGAGAATGATGTTGGTTGCAAAGTTCTTTAGTTTATCAACACGATGAAAATCATGAAACTCCTTGGTCACAAAACCTATGACGTACAAGTGTAGTAGCTTCTTCAAGAGAAAGATGAACTAGGGCATATGTCTCCAGTCACAATATGCTTGTGAAAAACTTTTGCATTAAGTTGCATCCACTTGCATCAGCTGTGACAGCCCTTAAAATAATCATTATATATGTTTAAGGTTGTGAGAAAAGAAAGCCTAAACAAATATACACGAATTTGTGTGAAATCAGATCTGAAAAACTGATTTTTGTAAATCTCAATAGATAGGTTATCTATCGAGAAGCTGTCAAGTATCGAGCTGAAGATCCCTTTTAAACCTCGATAGATGCTATCTGTCGAACTAGCTGTCGAGTTTTAAAATACAGCACTTCTTCACTTAATTCTTGGACATATTTGCATGGCTTTAACACTTGGACTTGAACCCTTGTTCTTTAAAGTATTAAACATATCCTAGATCTACTCAATTACAAGTAAAGTGTGTTTTATCAAAGGATTAGCCAATTCTAAATGAGATATGTTCCTAACATGATTCACATAGGTCCTAACAATCTCCCCCTTTGGCAATCCGTGACAAAACTACAACAAACAAATGAACATATGAGAGAAGTCATAAATCACTCAACTCATACTCATTTGTTGAATACAATAAAATCTAATCCTGACACAAACTCTTGAAAATCTTTGCAAGAAGAGAGTTCATGGCAAGAAAGATTTTGACAACTTGTATTTTTAAAACACTTTAAATAAAACTCATCATGGCATCTTAGTGTGAAACAGAAATATAAAAGATTGCATACAATTAATAAGAAGCATATGCATAAAGAGAGAAAAGAAACAACACATGAAGAGATAGGAGAAAGAATGTGATAACAACCTCAATATATATATATATATCAAAATGAGTACAATGTTTGCTATCACAAAGTAAGAACAATGTATCTAAAAAGATACAAAAAGTCCTCACTACATCCCTCAAAAACAAAATACACTCCCCTTAACAAAAATATCTCCTATACTAACTCTCCCCCTAAGTACATGACTACTCTCATACCCAAAACTACTTCCCCTTTTTGTCACAAATGACAAAGGGTAAGTCACTGAGAAGTAGTCATCTCCTCGTCACCGGAAGAGCTAGCACCATCGTTCGCATCAGCATCATCACTATCGGAGCCATCATCATCATTCTCATCCTCTGAAGCCTGTGGAGATGGAGATGAAGATGCAATGAAACCACCAATGACAGCCTGTCGTCATGCGATATGACCAACATAGGTGTTCACCTAACACAATTCATCAATGAGAGTGTCAAAGCGAGCATCCATGCGCGCAAGCTGTGCCATGATGGCCTTGAGAGTCACTCCACCCACAGAAGAAGAAGGAGTGGAGGTGGATGGAGTGGAAGAAGCCGGAGGAGTCGCCGTCTCAGTCTGTGGCCACTTCAGTCGAAGTTCGGCCACGCTTCGTCTAATGATCACTGCATTTATGGCACATATGACAAAGAAGTGTGGAGACTTAGGATAGGAGACAGACGCATGACGGAGAATCTGCGTGATAGCAGAAGGAAAAATGAGCTTATCAAGGGTCATCATATCCTTATAGATATCTATAAGGGAAAGTCTATGGTAAATCCCTCAAGTAGGAATAGCAAAAATCGAGCATGAGGCTCAGTAATCGAATTATAGTGAGACAAGGGATGTAAAACAAATGTCATCACCATATTCAGGAATCTCGAACCTTTTACAAAGCCCGAGCAAAGGGTGTTTTGACAGTTACCCCAAGATGAAAGTGTCTTACAGAATAGAGACATGAGTTTATCTTTGGACACAGTCCTAAGACGATCATAGCCGGGGTAGTCAGCAAACTTTACCCTTAGAACGTGTAGCACCTCAGATATAAGATTCAGAGTAACTACAATGTGTGTACCTCGAACGCGAGTGATAAAATGAGATACAGAGTAATCAAATCCGTGCATATTGGAGTAAAACTCCTATATGATCACAGATGGACAAGTGACCAAGATGCCACAAAGTGACTTCTAACCCCTACTATCGATGACAGTGGGAAGGTCAATATCGAAAAAATTTGAGAGGACGACTTGGCATTCCGAATGAATGCCTCGTTGAGAAAAGTTCTCTAAGAAGTCCTGACGAGTTTTCTCATCATGGAACCGAACGTGAGAGGGGGTAGAATCAGAAGTAGATGCCTTGGAATGAAGAGGGTTCTGGGACGGAGTAGACTTGCTCTTTTTGGGTGCCAAAGAGCAAACTAACCGAGAGAGAGAGAGAGAGAGAGAGAGAGAGAGAGAGAGAGAAGTAGAAAAGTACCAACACAGATCAATATAATAAAAAAAAGGTACATATGCATGAAAAATGCATGAACATGTGACATGCAACAATATAAACATCATAGGCTCAGCCCAATCCAATCCTACCCGCACACATGATTTCAACATAGTAAACACACATCTATAATGCATGAAACATTGTGAAAATCCAAATGTGATGCAATGCATGAATATTTAAGATCATTTAAACAAAACCCAACTCAAAAATTTTGCAAAAACCTCATCAATTTTGAAAACCCCCAAAATTTTCAAAAACCCCAAAAGTTAGGTCAAAAGAGATGAAATGCATGATAAATGTAAGAAGGAAGATCATACCAAAGGAAGAAAACACTCTTGAGGTTGAAGATTGAGTGGGGAAGAGGTTTAGAGTGAGAGAAGGGTGTTTGGGGAGGTGAAGAGTCAGAAACAATTGAGAGAGATCGAGAAAAATGAGAGAAAAAACGCGCCTGAAGCTTTATATAGGAAATCATGATTCTTGATGGATTGAAAGGTGTCGAGATTTAATTTTCAACAGATGGAGCTGTTGAGGTGCTATCAAAAGGTGTCCATAGCAAAGTGACCTCGATGGATTGAGAAGCTATCTAGCAGCTATCGAGGAGACATAAACTTTCTCGATGGATTGAGAAGCTGTTGAGAAGCTATCGAGACAAATTCTTAAAAACTTCAATGGATTGAAATTATAATAACAGCTGTCGAGAAAGGAAGATCAAGAGGCTCGACAAATAGCCTAACTGTCAAGAGGTATCGAGAAGCTGTCAAGATTGCTCAAAAATAGTTTTTCAAATAAGAGAAAAACACAGATATGAATGCAATCAAGCATGCTACTCAACCAAAGATCCACACAACATTTTAAACTCTCAAAAACATCTCTCAACAAGAAAAATGACAAGCATTTAGATCCAAAACACACACACACACACACACACACACACAAAATAAGTCTAACCAATTTTATATTTCAAAAACGAGTCAAGATAGTTTAGTGAGCATACAATAACACATGTATTCTTTGTGATGGCCAAATCACATTGTACCTGCACATGTATCAAAAGTAACAAAGAATATTGCGTGTTGTGTGTAAAAAATATCACAAGATTGCATAAGTGTCTTCATGTTATGACGATTTGAGATATGAGAAAATCACTTTAACTCACACACAATCATAACTACTTAATGGGGACTATCACTTTCGAGGTACGTCCTATAACTCCCACATCTCCTAGAAGACACGCTTACAATCAAATATAAAGTATTTTGATTCTTTTTGCTTTTATTTTCTTTGCATGTTTTCTTTTAAGCATACCATACATGGGCATATAAGAGAGAGAAAAGAAATACCCAATGATGTTAAGCTTTTGACATTGCACTTTTGCTATGTCGAAGCATACAGATCATTTCATGATTGACAGGCAACAGTGGTGAGATGGTTATTTATGCCATTCTCTTAGACTTTTCTAGTCATTCCTGTCAAAAAGAGTGATACAAGTGTTAAGTACAAAAGAAAACTTAATCTTACTCATCACAAACATGAGCCACAAAGCTCACTTGCTTAATTGTGCATAAAGATGCTTATCTAAGCTAAAAAAGATACAAAATTTAGAAAACTTTGTTTCAATGGCCATCCAAGGTACACAAGTACCAATATACACAAAACACACACTATTTTTGTATTTTTCTGATTTTTCAAATTTTTTATTTTTTATTTTTTGAAAAACAAAATAAAACAAAACTAAAAACAAACAGACAAAAATATGTTAAACAAAACAAAGTATAAAACTAAATGCAAATGCATGAGGAAGGAGGAGGAGAAGAGGAGATCAATCCATAGAGATAACACTAATGTTTTGGCGAAGGAATTCAAACCGTTTGCTATTAAGAGGTTTGGTGAATAAATCAGTCTTCTGATCATCAGTGTGAATGAACTCAAGAGTGAGAGTACCATCTTTGACAAGCTCCCGAATGAAGTGATGTCAAATCTCTGTGTTTAGTTTTAGAATGTTGAACAGGATTCTTAGAGATGTTGATGGCACTGATATTGTCACAATAGATGGTAAGATGTTCTTGACGAATACCATAGTCAAGGAGGAGTTTTTGCATCCATAGAAGTTGGGTGCAACAGCTACCGGCAGCGATGTATTTAGCCTTTGCAGTGGATAAAGAGATGAAATTCTGCTTTTTGCTCATCCAGGAGACAAGATTATTACCCATATATAAAAACCCCAGAAGTACTTTTTCTATAATCAGCGTTCCCAGCCCAGTCTGCATCAGAATACCCAGCTAAGACATCATTTGTGTCCTTGCTATACCACACCAAAGTCGGCAGTGGTTTTGACATACTTTATGATTCTTTTCAAAGCAATCATATGAGACTCTTTGGGATTAGCCTGATATGTAGCACATACTTCCACACTATAACTAATGTCAAGTCTACTATCAGTAAGGTAAAGAAGACTACCTATCATGCTTCTATATAGAGACTAATCAACACTTTTACCCAACAAATCAACAATGAGTTTAACATTTAGGCTCATAGGGGTTCTAACAGAACTAGCAGATTCCAAACCAAACTTTTTCACAAGATTTTTAGCGTATTTAGATTGAGATAGGAATATACCTGACTCTTATTGATGGATCTGCAGCCCAAGGAAGTGATTCAACTCTCCAATCATGCTTATCTCGAACTCGGCCTGCATGAGTTTGGAGAAACTATGAGCAAGTTCATCATTAGTCGACTCGAAGATGATATCATCAACATAGACTTGAGCAACTATCAACTCGTTATCTTCCCTTTTAATGAAGAGAGTTTGATCATATTTTCCTCTTGTGAACCCATATGACACCAAGTGTTGTGTGAGCCTATCATACCAAGCTCTAGGGGCTTGTTTTAAACCATAGAATGCCTTCTTGAGGTACAACACATGATCCGGAAAGTGTGGATCAATGAATCCTTTTAATTGAGCTACATAGACATTTTCTTTTAGGAACCCATTTTAGAAAGCAGTCTTTACATCCATTTGGTAAAGCTTAAACTTCAAGTGACATGCCAAGGCTAAGAGAATCCTGATGGACTCCATATGGATTACTGGAGCAGATGTCTCATCATAGTCTACTCCTTCCATTTGAGGGTATCCTTGAGCCATAAGACGAGCCTTGTTGCGGATCACATTACCCTCATCATCAGTCTTGTTGCAGAAGATCCACTTTATACCAATGATGTGCTCACCTTTCGATCTAGGTACTAGAGTCCAGACGTCATTCCTTTGAAACTGAAGCAGTTCATCATGCATAGCCTTAACCCCCAAGGAACAACGGTCTGGTGAATCTTTGCTAGCTGCTCAATTCCTTACTCCATGTTTCTTAAATTTGGAGGCCATGGCGCGTACGTTTAAATAGTTGTGGACATCTACAAACGAGCTCACAATCCGAAACCAAAATGAACACAGAGTGCTGTTTGTATTTGATAACCCCAATGATATCGACAAAACACTCAAAAACCTACCTTGGAGTTTCGATAAACATCTGGTAATGCTGCAGAGATACAGTACATATTATCCAATTCGTGATCTGGTTTTTTTCAAATACAATATTCTGGGTCCAGGTCCATGATATCCCAACTCATTATATGACAAAGGAATTGGCAGAAAACATCTGTGACACTATTGGGGAAGTTCAGAAGTCTGCTGGGGCAGTAACCGATGAGGGTGGACATTTCATTCAGGTTCAAGTGGTGGTTGATATAACACTACCTTTATGCTGAGGAAGGGTCATTACTTTAGAGAATGGGACAAAACATTGGGTTCAATTCAAATACAAGCACCTACCAAACTTTGTTTTTGGTGTGGGTGTCTGAATCATACTGACAAGAATTGCAAGCTTTGGATTCAAAGCAAAGGCATGCTAACTTTGGATCAACAGCAGTATAACTCTACTCTGAAGGCAGTTCCATACACGTCAAGTGGAAGAGATGTCATAGTTGTACCTAGTTTTTATGAGAATAGACATCCTTTCACGCAAAAAGAATTCCAAGCGGCAAGGGTGAGGGTGGAGATAAGGGTGAATAATTCAGCGGAGAACCAACCGGAGATGGCTCAAGCGAGCATGGAAACCAATGAAGGGATTATTACAAATATCAATGCGAAAGATTTACCCGTTACAAATGATGATGCCATTAATGACACATTATTTCTAGAGGGGGTAATTGACTCAAATTCTCCAACTCTTGTCCAGGTGTTAGTAGATACAGATAATAAAGGGGGGGGGGGGGGGAATAAGGAGGCAAAATTAATTCCGTGCTCAATTACTTCTAAGAATTTATTTGATATTCATATAAATGAGATTGATGCCGATTTGGCTAGATATGATGAGGATCCGATTGTTGTGGGAAATTCAGTAAGGGCAATTAATGCGATGAGTAATCCTAAAGATCATAATCAAATTCCATCAATCAAAAGTAGGGGCACACACAAGTCATCAGGTAACCATAAAAAATAAAAAAATAAAAAATAAAAAAATATTCTGACATGGAATTATTTTCTATTCACCCTCAAAGCTCGACTAACCCTAATCTAAAGTGCACCAAAAATCAAGAATGTGGACAAAACAAGTCCGCAAAAAAAAAAAAAAAAAAAAAAAAAAAAAAAAAAAAAAAAAAATTCTGACATGGAATTATTTTCTATTCACCCTCAAAGCTCGACTAACCCTAATCTAAAGTGCACCAAAAATCAAGAATGTGGACAAAACAAGTCCGCAAACCTGAACAGGTGAACAAAGTAGAGAGTAGACCAATATGTGGGAAGAGAAGTGGGGTTGATCATCTAGAGTTACCTTCAAAGCGTAGGTTGGTTTCAAAAGATGATGGAGTTTCTTCAAATTCAATGGTGGAGGCTGAGCATCAGCCCCACCAATCGCAATGAGTTGTTTAGTGTGGAACTGTCGTGGGCTTGAGAACCCATGTATAGAGAACGAGCTTGCAGAGATGGTGTGGGCAAAAGATCCATCTGTCATGTTTTTAGCCGAAACATGGGCAAATGAAGCAAGGCTAAAACATATGTTATGGAAGATACAGTTTGAAAATATTTTCATTGCTCCTAGATCGAATAGGGGAGGTGGATTGGTGTTGTTTTGGAGATCATCAATTGATGTATCAGTGGTTGGTTCAAGAAAGAGTTATATTGATGTGATCATCAACAAAAACAAGGAGGATGAATGGCGTTTTACCAGATTTTATGGTGATCCAAAGACCCAAAAGAGATTTGAACCTTGGGACCAACTCAGAAATTTGGACCAAAAATTCCAAATCCCTTGGCTCTGTGAAGGAGATTTTAATGAACTGACAAGGGCCGACAAGAAGTTAGGGGGTAATAGAAGAAGTCATAATCAGATGCAACTTTTCCGAGATGCATTGCACAAGTGTGGTTTCATCGATTTCGGCTACTCAAGTTCGAAGTTCACATGGAGAAAACACTTTGCTAATGGCTAATCAATATGGGAGAGGTTGGACAGAGCCTTGTGTACAAATGATTGGCTACAGTAGTTTGGAGAGACAAAGGTATTTCCTTTAAACAGTTCTACTTCTGATCATATTCCTATCTGGATTTTTTCGAATGCTTTAGACCCTCCTCCCATGTCTAGACCATTTAGGTTTGAAGAGATGTGGTTATCAGATAAGGGATGTGGCTGTACGATGGAAGCTGTATGGAGAGATTAGATTAATTGTGCTGCCGAGTTTCAAGTGATGAGAAAAATAGAGATGTGTGGGAATGAGTTAACACAGTAGAGTCAGCGACATTTTGGGAATGTTAGGCAAGAATTAAAAGAGAAGAAAAAACAACTTGTGAAGGCCGAACAGGTGGCTGTGCAATCAAGCAATAATTTTCGGGTTAGGGAGTTAACCAAGGAGGTACATGAATTGATGAATAAGGAAAATAAAATGTGGAGGCAGCGGGCTAAAAAATTTTGGTTGATTGGAGGAGAAAAAAAACACAAAATACTTTCATAGCAGGGCAACTCAGCGACATAGGCGAAACAAAATTTCAGGCATTTTTTATTCAAATGGGGTGTGGATTACTCAACCGGATTCAATTGCAAACACCGTTACAAAATTCTATTAGGGGCTGTTTACTTCTTCAAATCCAATCATGGAGGAGGAAACTTTGAACCCGGTAGTTAAACTTCTTACAGATGAGATGAATGCACTGTTACCTCAAGAATTCATGGAATTGGAAGTTCAAACAACCTTGAAGCAGATGGCTCCATTGAAAACTCTAGGTCTTGACGGTATGCCCCCTCTCTTCTATCAAAATGATTAGAATTTGGTAGGTTGTGATGTCACCAAAACAATTCTGTCTTACCTAAATACAACCACCCTTCCCCACCCCATCAAACATACTTTCATCACTCTAATCCCAAAAATAAAAAACCCTTTGTCTATTAATAATTTTCGTCCCATTAGTCTATGCAATGTCCTTGATAAAAAATTTTCAAAGGCGTTAGCAAATAGATTGAAAATGTTTTTGCCAAATATTATTTCGGAACATCAAAGTGCCTTTACAAAAAACCGTTTGATCTTTGATAATATTATTGTAGCCTTTGAAACTCTCCGTAGCATGAAAAATCACAAAACTAACAAAACGGCTATATGGCTGTTAAATTGGACATGAGTAAAGCCTATGATAAGGTGGAGTGTTCTTTCTTGGAAGAAATTATGAGAAAATTAGGGTTTGAAGTGTATAGATCTGATGATGGCTTGTGTAAAATCAGTATCGTACTCAATACTATTTAATGGGGAACCAAAAGGCCTAATCCATCCTTCTAGGGGGATTCGTCAAGGCGGCCCCTTATCTCTATTTTTGTTCCTGTTGTGCACGAAAGGATTACATAGTCTTATCACCAAAGCTAACAATGAAGGTTCTATAAGGGGGTTCTCCCTTTGTAGGAGAAGCCCAAGACTAACCCATTTGTTTTTTGCAGATGATAGTTTGTTGTTTTGTTGGGCAAATAGCCATGATTGCCAAAAGGTGCTAGAAATATTGGCAACTTATGAAAGTGTTTCGGGGCAGCAAATAAACTGAAGGAAAACTTCTCTGTTTTTTAGCAAGTCAACCTCCGAGGAGAAAAAAAGAGAAATAAAGGAAGCATTTGGGATTCTCGAAATTTTGCACTATGATAAGTACTTGGGGCTAGGGGTGTGCATGGGTCGGGTTTGGTCAGGTTAAGGAGATTTTTTTGACCTATTTTTTTTACCCAACCCACCATGGTAGGTCAAAAAAAATTCAACCCAACCCAACCCACATGGGTCGGGTTGAACTCATGGGTTGGACAAAATTTTTATTATTATTATTATTAAATTGAATAGAAAAAAAAATATAAATATAAATATATTAAAAAAACCCCAAAGATTAGTATCAATGTAATTCCTTAAAAGCAAACAACACTAATAACTAAACAACAATAGTAATTTACTAGGATTTGTGTGAACTAATTGACTTTTATATAGGATATGAAGAGTTAGTTATTTAAAAAATTTATTAATAATATAATATATTTTAACTATATATATATATATATATTAAATATATGGGTGGGTCGGGTTGGGTTTGGAATTTTATGACCCAAACCCAACCTGACCCGCTATAAAAAAAAAATTTGTAACCCAACCCAACCCACCAAGCTCTAAAAACCAACCCAACCCGGCGGGTTGGGTTGGGTCGGGTCGGTTTTGGTGGGTCGGCAGGTTGGCTACACACCCTTACTTGGGGCTTCCATCTCTTATAAGAAAGCACAAAAAAGCAAGCTTTGACTACATTAAAGAAAGAATTTGGAGGAAATTACAAGGTTGAGAAAAGAAGTTGTCACAAGCAAGTAGAGAAATCCTCATAAAAGCAGTGGTGCAAGCAATCCCAACATACACAATGAGTTGTTTTATGCTTCCACGGAGTCTTTGTCATGAAATTAAAGCACTTATCAGTAAGTTTTGGTGGGGACAAAGGGAGGACCGTAGAAAATTCATTGGGCTAAATGGGGTGATATATGTGATCCAAAGGCGGAAGGAGGGATGGGTTTTAAGGAGTTGTCGCTTTTTAATGAAGCACTATTAGGCAAACAAACATGGAGGCTGCTACATAACAAAAAAAAAAAATTGTTCTATAGAATTTTTAAATCAAGGCTCTTTCCCAATTGTTCAATTATGGAAGCTAAAGAAGGTCATGATGGTTCTTATGCATGGAAGAGCATCTTGAAAGGCCGGGCTGTTATTAGACGAGGGGCGAAATGGAGGGTGGGGAATGGAGAATCGATCAAAATTTATGGCAAAACCTGGCTGCCAAATGCAACTCTTTTTGGTGTACACAGCCCTCTATTGCCAAAGTTCCAAAATGCTACAGTAAGTTCTCTTATAAATCACCATACTCGAACTTGGGATTTGCCTTTATTATCCACTGCTCTTAGTCCCACAGAAGCTGATCTGGTTCAAAAAATCACCCTAAGCCGTGGACAGTTAGATGATGTTCTGTTTTGGCCATTCATGCAATCTGGCAACTACTCTATCAAGTCGGACTACTATTTCCTTAAGTCTGAAACACGTTCCACCTACACACATGCTCAAGCTCCACCTGATCACCCTAAGCCACCGTGGAAACCGATTTGGATGCTCCACTTGCCGAATAAAATAAAAAACGTTTTATGGAGAGCAACCCGTACTACACTACCAACAAACTCAGAACTGGTTCGACGATGCATGATCACCGATCCAACCTATTCTCTCTACTCTAGCCATCGTGAGGATGTATTGCATTCCTTGTGGTCCTGTCTGATTCTGTCACAAGTCTGGGAAGAAGACCCACAGTGGAGTTTCAGACAAACTTCAAGGTATTCTGACTTTACACAGCTTCTCTATGCTGTATTGGAATTAGCTTGCAATGTAGAACTGTTCACTACGATTACGTGGACAATTTGGTTTAGGAGAAACAAAGTCAGATTCTCTCCACCTGGTCTTCCTCTGGATCAGGTCATGCAGAGCGCCGTTACGTCATTCCTGGAGTTTCGGACAGCACAACCTCCAGTTGTGCCAAGGGTAGTTAGGCCCAGATCCAAGTGGCTAGTTAGTGCCTTCAAGTGGAGAAATTATACAATCCTCTGGTGGACTATGTCACTTGTCCACTATTCCACTAAAAAACTCATATTTATTTAAAATTGCTGAATCAGTAATCAGTTTCTGTTTTAAAAAAATTTCGAACTCAGCAATTTTAAATAGATGGGAGTCTTTTAGTAGAATGGTGGACCACGTCACTTGTCTACCATGAGAACCTTATAATTTCTTCTTCAAGTGATAGCTTCAAAATAAATTTTGAAGGGGCAGTTTTTAAGGAGCGTGACATGGCAAGGATTGGCATTATTATTTGAGATTGTCACAGATTGGTAATGGCTTCCATGTCTCAAATAATTCCTCCCCCTCTAACTGTTGTGGAACTTGAAACTCTAGCAGCGATAAAAGCACTTGAATTTGCTACTAATAAGGGGGCTGGCTTCTGTTGTTCTTGAGGGTGATTTAGAGATACTTATGAATGCGTTGATGGATGCTTCGCTATCATTAGCTTCTTTTGGTCTTTTGATCCAAGATATTAAAGCTTATGCTGAATTTTTTCAATGTATTAATTTTTCTCATGTTCGTAGGGAGAGTAACATTGTAGCAGATAACCTAGTTAGACATGCATGTCATGTCATTGGCTTTTCAGTGTGGATGGAAGATGTCCCATCTCACACATTTGCTACTTATCAGGCAAATTTGCCTTTTTATGAATAAAATTTCTAGTTTCTTCCTTTAAAAAAAAAAAAAAAAGACTCTACTGAAACCAAGAAAATAATAGAAATATAGATAAGTTAGGAGAAAATAAAATAAATCTAAAGCCTAATTCAAAATTCAAAATTCAAATTCAATTAGTACTTTTAAGTCAACGAAAAAACTAATAAGGTAACTAACTAAAATAAAATCAATTAAGGAGCATAATTTGTTGATTAATTCTTAAGTACCATCGGAGTATGGAGAATAATACTTCCTTCTCTCACATTTATAATGAGGTATACTTATTAAATTCATGATGGGGTCCACTATGAATGTAAGAGAATAAAGCACAATTTCTCCATGCTCCAAGAGTACCTAAGAATTTTCCTAATTTGTTAGCCTTGAAATACTAAGGGTCCATTTGTTTTGGGTGTAAATGGTTTCAGGAAATCATTTTCCGTAAAATAGGCTGTTTGGTTGGTTTTGAAAATAGAATTTTCCGAAAATCATTTTCATTTTACTATAAAAAAGAAGCTTTGACCACTGAAATTCATTTTCGTTCCTATTTTCACTTCAAATGGTTTCCAGAGAGAGAGAGAGAGAGAGAGAGAGAGAGAGGGGAAGAAGAGGGAGCCCAGATCACGCCTTCGATGTCGCCGGCGAACCCCGAGCTCCAGTCTGACGATCGCACGCACCAGATCGCCTTCGATCTCGCCTCCGCTCGATCTTACTTTCGCCGCGCGATCTTGCCTTCGACCCAGAGCCTTTGACCCACCGATCTTCGACCCAGAGCCTTCGACCCATGAGCCGTCAACTTTGCCGGCGACCCAGAGCCTTCGACTTCGCCTGAAACCCACGAACTTATCTCTCTCTCTCTGTGATTTTGATTTTTGTTGTTATTATGGTGGTGTGGTGGTGGTGTTTTGGTGGTTGTGGCTTTTGATTGCTAGAGTTTGCTACCGTGGGTTGAATTGGAGTTTCGGTGGTGTGTGGTGTTGGGATTTGGCTATGATTTGTTCTGTGAATTGGGATTTGGCTGTGATTTTGAAATTTTTTGTAATAAAATTTGTTTAGATGCTGAGAAAATAGCTTAGAAAATGTGAAAAAATTGTAGGAAAATAGTATTTTCAAAATAGAACCAAACATATGAAAATATTTTCTACAACAATTTTCATAATGAAACCAAACACTTGAAAATATTTTCCTTTCTCGAAAATAGCGTTTTCGGAAAATATTTATTTTCCAGAAAATATTTTACGGGAACCAAACACAGCCTAAGATTAATTGGAATTTACCACAAATTTACATCATCTTTGATTGTCGCTGGACCTCAATTTGGTAGATTGTTGCAACTGGCTATTAATAAGAGGATTATTGTTGAATTGAATGTGCTAAGATGGAGATATCAACACTGACAACATTGCCACTAAAAACATGCTTAGTTGACTTCGTCCTTGGCTCCTGCATCAAACTCCTTGTGTTGGAAAGAACTCATCCTCAAGTTTTAAACTTTTAACAATACCTGTCTCAAATCTCAAGGACAAAATTGCTAAATGCCCTTTTTGGGCAAACTAAGCAGCGTTTTGTCCTATTTTTCAAACTAATTAGGGAAATGCCCCTCTTTTGAAAATCGATTTTCTCAAAATCGAGTTAGGCCCTATAGCGGCGTTTTTAAGGAGCCTATAGTGACGTTTTCAGGACTTATAGTGGCGTTTTGTAACTCGATTTATATGAAATCGAGTTATAGGTAAAAAAAAATTACAAAAATTGCCTATAACTCGATTTAATGGAAGTCGAGTTACAAAACGTCACTATAGGTCCTGAAAACGTCACTATAGGTCCTTAAAAACGCTGCTATAGGGCTCTAGAATTTTTTTTTTTTTATAACTCAATTTTGAGAAAATCGAGTTTCAAAAGAGGGGCATTTCTCAAATTAGTTTGAAAAATATGGCAAAACGCTGATTAGTTTGCCCAAAAAGGGCATTTAGCAATTTTGTCCCAAATCTCAATCTCTCCGATGTCCAAACAATCCCTCCCATCCAATTCTTAGTAGAACTAGACAAATTAACACACTGCAAATCAATCTCTTTTTAATCATTATGAACATGGTTTAATGAACTCTTCCTTGAGGCTTGTTCCACCTTAATTGAACACATGAAGCCACTACACGAACAAGTCAGTATATTCATCCACTGATGCTAGATCCCCTATAATATATTTACACTTAAACTCTACTCGGTAGATGAACTTACTACAAAGACCTTCAACAGTCCGAAAACTTTTGAACTCTTCATTACTTGAAAGTCCTCATATATGATACATCCATGTTCATTACCAAAACATCTCACCGAATTTAAGAACCTCTTGAGTATTTTTCATTATTATTATTATTATTATTCTCATCATCATCTATATTTATATATAAAACTGAAGCCTCTAAACCTCTCATAATTTTCCACGTCAGCACAATATTTAAAAAATAAAAAATAAATCATTATCGTTTTTTTAAATAAAATTATTTTTGTAAACTCTATTTTTCTAACAAGTTCAATTTAAATTCAAACTCATCATTACCATTTTTTTAAAAGAAAATTATTTTTGTTTAGTCCAAACTTAACAAGAAGTGAAACTCTATTTCTCTAACAAGTCTAATTTAAACTCAAACTCAAATGTTGATAAAAAAAATAATAAATAAATATATTACTTGAATAAAATCCTATATTAAGATTATCCTAAACGTGGCTTTATTTGGATAAATATAAAAATCATCAACCGAGGAAAAAGTTAAACTTCTTTGGATAATAGAAGAATTTTGCTACAACTTCTTATACAACAACGTAGTAATTAAGAAGCTTGGTAGACATCATTATCATTTTTTTTAAACAATATTATTTTTGTTTAGTCTAAACTTAACAAAGAGTGAAACTCTATCTCTCTAACAAGTCCAACTTTATCTCAAACTTAAACTTTGACAATTTATCTCCAAATTTACGAGGTTAATCATGAATACAATAAAAGCAGTGCAAACTCCAATATATTTTTTTTTTAAGCTGAGTAGAGGTATGACTTATTCTTCTGTTATTTTCTTCTCCTCTACTTTGTTAAATATATATATATATATATATATTTATGGTTTTTCATGTATTTTTAAAAAAGTAATTGACTTACATGAACCACCAAACTCTCTTTAACCGTTTTTTATAAGATAAAAAAACTTGTAACAATTGAAATTTAAGGTTGCTACTATTGCATATGCCTTTGCTTCACCTCACGAAATGAAAATATGTTAATTTCTTAGGCAAAAAGCTTATATACGATATATTAAGAGGAGGTTATATTAAGAGGAGATATGATTTTCATTATTTCAACGTGGGCTCCTGCTCAACATTTTTTAGTGTGAGCCACATGCTATGGTGTAATTTCTTAATCAATTTAAAATTTTATAAAATTATTTTAGTCTACCTCACAAATAGGTAGGTTCCCGTGTATAGCACGAATTAGCGACTAATTATTATTATTATTTTACCTTAGTAACACACTAAGCTCTATGATTTCAAGCTTGATCACTTGATTATAGCAAAATCATTGTGTATATCTCTTTGGTTTAGGGTTCACAAAAAAAATCTCTCCACATCTTTCAAGTTTCAAAGTCTCTAAACATGTGCCTTTTATATGTGACTTGAGTAGGGCCAAAAAAACCTAGACATCCGACTTCAACTAAAACGCGTTATAATTTTTACTTCCTAATTTTCAATTGATCGAGCTGCAATTAAAAGGTAGTTAAAAGTGTGATTCCAGTCAATCAAATAATAGTCGAAGAGCAGCCAAAATCAATACAATTTGTCTTCTCTTGAGCTGCTTTTGTACAAATAGTCTTCAAACTATATATATTATTATAGACACATCTGCCTATTACAATGACATAAAATTTGCCAACTAAAACCTAACAAAATTGTTGCTTAGACTTGAATAGTCTTGTGCTTGCCTGCTTGGAGGAAGAGACTCTCTCAAAGAAGTCTCATCTTGAAGAAGGTGACTCTCTCAAGGGTCACAACTATCCTTATTATCCACTCTAATTACTCAACCATCAAATCCTTCATCTTTCTACCATCAAGAACCCTTCTAAACCTTACGTGCCTGAATTCTCAGCCCCTAAACACTAAATGCAAACCACTCAACAATCAAATATGTTCCTTACAGTATCGATCTGACCACCAGCCGTCAACACAACAACAATATCCCTTATTTGAATTGTTTTTTTTGCAAGCATCAAGTCAATCGTATTGATTCATCATCTTAATTTAGTAACTTAGAAAGTCTCTGAATTCCTTGTTCAAGAATTTTGTGGCTTTCCAATTATTTGGTCTACTATCACATGCATTGTTGAACCAACTGTAAGCTTTTAACTGACAAAATATATTGGTCTTAAACGAGAGAGAGAGAGAGAGACTTAAATTAAGACATTCCTTCAACCATCCATGACCTCAGTTGACAACAAATAATAAAATCATAGAAAGCAGATAAACGAAATGGTGCATGGTTTTATGAGCAGAAAGGCACTGCACTAGCTAGTCATATTTCAAATTAAGTTATAATTATTATTATTTAAAAATAAATCAAAAATAAAAAAAGAAGCAGAAAGGAAAAGTATGATCGAGTCAACAAATCATAAAAGCAAGCGAATCTGACCCCACAAATCCTCATTTGCACATCAAAGTCCTATATCCTCATCTTCCCCAGACGAATAGTCTGCGGAGAGGAGACCAAGAGCATAATGGTAATAAGAGAGGACAATTCTACAGGGAAATGTTACCTTAACAAAAGCATAATTCTTTTCATCAAATTATATGGTTAGCCTGTTTTCTTATTAAATTATTGAAGAAACATAGTGGATTATATATGCCAGAAGATCCAAGTACTAAATCAGATAAGATTTGCTTAATGAATAAAAAAATGATAAGATTTGCAATTTATACTTCCAAGTGGGTGAGATTCACTCTTGAATTGTGAAGTAGAACAAAATTTAAATACTGTTATTACTTAAGTTTTATATCTTAAGTTTCTCAATTAAATTGAATCATTAAAATATATTGAATAATGTATAAAAAAATAAAAAATAAAAAATTTCTTAGTACACTTAATTGAGAATCCGAAATAAAAAACTAGACCCAAGTTTAGTTTTGCGGAGAGAAAAAATGAAAGTAAAATAATTCGTGAAAATTGAGGAATAAAAGAGCACAAAGAACAAGAACTCAATGATGCCGAAGCTTGAATTATTTGCTAGTATAGTGTGCTATTGCCAGCCAGCAATAAGGAAGGACCATCAGAGAGAATTTATCCTTCTCTCTCAGACAAACTTTTTTATTTAATCTTTTCCTCCTTCTAATATTTCTAAATACTCCTAAAAAGAAAAACACGTTCTCTGTATGTCTGTCCTACTCTATCTATTGGAGATTCTCCGTATTGTAATTGACTTATTGACCCAACATGAGTCTTTGGTTTTGCTCTTTATTCTTCTGCATGTCTTGAACATTGCTCTCTTTTATCTTTCTTTTTTACTTGGGCAAAAACTGCCAAAAACACCATTATCAGCAACAGAATAGAAGTGAGGAACAAGGCACATGTGAGTGAGTGGAGGGGCCAACACTCAATACGTCCATTCTTGAGGTAGACACTTCTCATGATGACCCATGGCTGGCACCGCCCTTGACTGGCGCTTCTGCTTTATATTCAAGCCATTTCTCCCACTCACAGCTTCTGCAAGTAAACCAACAAGATTCACCATGTTATTCATTAGAGAGAGAGAGAGAGAGTTTTTTTTTTTTTTTTTAAGAATCAGATTTATTCTATCATGAATGAAAAAATAATAGGGAAAAACATGGTAAAATTCCTTGAAGGAAAATATTAACTGATGTTGTAAAGGTGTTGGTTTAGGAATTATTTTTAAAAATATTTTATAAAAAAATAAAAAAATAATTAATTTTTTTGATAATTTTTATATATTTTTTGTGAAAATTATGTTAAAACTTTTTTAATATAGTTTATTAATAATTGTTCTAAAAACACCCTTTAACATGGCCATTTCTTAACTAATTTTTTTTTAATAAAATCCAAACTCATAATTATAAGTTTTTAATTAAATTCAAACTCGAAGTTGCGTGTTCTCCAATATACTTAAGGCATGGGAAGCTCAACTCACCAAGGAAACTTAAAATTAAATCAATTAATATAAGGATTTGTTTAATGGTTGCTTGTAGGACATTTGTTAATGATTATTTTAAAAAATATTTGATAAAACTTTTATGAAAAATATAAAAAAAGGTAAAAAAAAAATTTTTATAATTAATTTCTAAAAGTAGTTTTTGAACCAACATCCTTAAGATATCCTATTAACACTATTATATATATATATATATTAAAATAATTAAATTCAACTTAGATTATTAGAACCTATATACTAAGAAAAAAAATGTCATGTTAATGGTGTAATTAAGATAATTGTTAATAAACAATTTTAAAAAAGTTCTAATAACACTTTTATAGAAAAAAAAAAAGTAAATAATATTATCAAAATATTTTTTTTTCTTTTCTGATAAATTTTGTTTAAAATGAATTATTAATAAATGTGTTCCGGTATTTGTTA
Organism: Quercus ilex subsp. ballota; assembly: GCA_032727855.1. Taxonomy (NCBI): domain Eukaryota; kingdom Viridiplantae; phylum Streptophyta; class Magnoliopsida; order Fagales; family Fagaceae; genus Quercus; species Quercus ilex. The sequence continues at coordinate 33,311,167 of CM064908.1, forward strand.
ACTCTCCCAAAAAAAAAAACAAAAAACAGCCTAACGAGAACAGGAGAAAAGTATTTGGAATCTATTAGGTACCATGTTGATGAGGGAAATCAGCAGTATTGCCTCGAGATCGCGCACCCATGTGGTCAAAGTGGACTTGTAGGGCCTGCACCACTCTTGCTGGTATAAAAACAGCTGGGCATCCTGACCAATACACATAAATCCAAGCACTATCAGTTTTTATTAGTAATTTACTTACTACTAGGATTTCGTCACAGATGTCAGCAATTAAGCAAATTCATTCTCAAATTCTAACCTCAAAATTCAATTAGTAATAATAAGTAACCCAAATTAGGGGTCCTGTCTCTTTCTCACATTTTCCTCAATCATAATTCAAGTACTACTAGGGATCTCAAAGAGGGTCCCCCACCTTTTTTTTTTTTTTAATTTTTAGGATGAAAATGTAAACAAAATTGGCCTAACAAATGGACTAGAGGGGAAGATTCCAGTTCACACTCCTTAAAATATTTGAAATTTTGGTCACTGCTCACTATCAAACTTTTTTATATTTTGGAGATTAAAAAGGAATCTCAACCATTCTAGATTAGAATTTAGAATCACAACAAAACAACAAAAACAAAACTGGAATTGTCAAATATGGGATATAGTTAATATTCCACTTCAATCCCAACCACTCTTAACAACTAGAACTTTTGGAGGTAAAGCGAATTTAGGACTAAAAACCAAAACCAAAAACAAAAGGCTATCCAAATGACAAAACACATAGTACCTGGTTTCTTGCGTGTTTCCGAAGAGTACCAGATCCTACGGGGCAAGAAAACACCAGTTCCACTCCCACATGATGGTCCTTTTTTTGAATCGGACCCACCCATGCAAAACGCCCCCATACCCGACCCGACTTGCTGGTGGTGACTCTGAGCCTGACTACTCCATGGGTTTGCCTGAGCCTGAGCCTGACCTCTTCCTCCATTACCAAACCCATTACAAAATCTAGCTTTCTTCTGAAATTGTTGGGGCTGTTCTTTTTGCTCTGAAGCTTTAGCTTGTTGCTTCATAACACGCTCTTGTTGCAACCTATAGAACTACATATAAGAAACAATACCAAACAAAAGAAATTACATCAATTCTTGGAAAATCAAGTACCCAAAAAGAAAGGAATAATAACTAAAAAGTTTAAGATTTATTATTATTATTATTATTACTTCAATAGCACGAACTTGATAGTCAGTGAGAGGTTGAGCCTGTGCTTGGTTCGAGCTAAACCCAACATATGGCTTCAATGGTGTGCTCCGAACCCCTTGAACATGTTGGTGTTTTTTAGGCTTTTCGTAATCATCAAGGTGCATCTTCTCCAACTTGCCAACGACGTCGTAACTGCTATCCCAAAAAGGGTCTTTTTCAAACTCTGGTGTGGGTGGTGGAGATGGTTCCTGAGAAGTACCATCTGTGCTTCCTTGATTCGAACCCAGTGGTGACCAGAACGTTGATTCTGGCGAACTAGTCAAACCCCATGTCTAAAACACCACAATAAACCACAAACTGATCAGTGCTTGCTAGGCCAGGCCTTATTAGAAACAAGAAGAAAAACAAAAGACAAAATCTTTACCCAAAAAATGATAATACCTTTTCAAAATTTTCAAAGCTTTGGTGGGAGTTTTTGTGTTTGTTCTTGTCATCGTCTTGAAGCGTGTACTGGGCCATCTGGCGAGTTAACTCAGCAATGTAATCCTCGTCCTTGTCACTGTCCGTCTCGGCCGAACCGAGTTCCGACTCACCAGGAGAACTGAAAGCCGATTCAGTAGTAGCCTGAGAAGGAGGTTCCCAGGGCTTTTTATAATAGCAACTCGAGTCTTTGCGAAGGTTGAAAGGTTTGAGAGACTCAGGAACTAGAAGAATATCTTCCTCATCACTGAGTAACTGAGAGGGAAGCAGTAACTCCGAGCTGAATAGGTCAACAGCCATGGCCTAGCTACTTTTGTAATTGCCACGGTAATGATAAGAAAAAGTCAGGTGGGGTTTGGAATTTGCTTGGGATTGTGGTGGTTGTTGGAAGTAAGTATATATATATAGGAGTAAGAAGTAGTACTATGTCAGAGCGTGAGAGTGACTGAAGAGAGTCGAGAAACACTGTTATAGACCTATCAGAAGGCACTGTTCAATAGTTTATAGTACCATATATTTTATAGGGGTTTCGGTTAATCGCAGAGCTATATATAAGCAAACCAGTAAGTATAGGAGGTTGAGAAGGGACTCACACACAGTGAGAGAGAGAGAGAGAGAGAGAGAGAGATAAGACGTAAATGAATTTGGGATTGCCGTATTAAGGTAGGGTGGGTTGGGTTCGGGTTGGGGATGGGTCCCACATTCATCGAGTCTCTGAAGGTTTGGTCTGTTCTTCCTCAGAGTTCGGCTTTAGTAGTTGGACCGTACATTCAACTAGCTGTACAATTCACCTGCCATTTGTTAGATTTTTTTTTTTCTCCTTTTAAAATGTTGTATTTAAAAATACAGTTTCACATTTAATTCTAAAAAAATAAAATGTTTCAAAGTTAAATAATGTTATCTTTAAAAAAAAATAATAATGTAATAGATTATTCTCTAAAATTTTGTTAGTTTTAAGTTAAATTGCCGTCAAGAATCTTGTTACTTAATTTGCATTTTTTTTAAATATATTTTCAATAGAAATATTTAATATTCAAATTATTTCCTTTAAATTATTTAAATATCAACAAATTTTTTTTTTTGAATGTTGAACTTTCAAAATCTTATTAATTTAAAAAATCCAATCCAAAATCTTATCAATTAAAATAATCAAATCCAAAATCAAACTTTAAAAAAAATTCAAGATTTAATTTTAAATTATTTAAATATCAACAAAAAATTTTTGAATGTTGAACTTTTAAAATCTTATTAATTTAAAAAATCCAATCCAAAATCTTATCAATTAAAATAATCAAATCCAAAATCAAACTAAAAAAAAAAAAAATTAAGATTTAATTTAGAACAAACAAAATTTTAAGATTTTAATAAATTATGTATTTAAATTAATTTATTTTGTTTATTGTCTAAAATATAATTATACTTTAAAAACCATATATTCCCTTTTAGAATAAAAATAAGCAAACCAATCGGATCTAAATGTTACAATTTTAAATTTAAATATTTAGTTTGAAACTTTTGAAAATATAAGTTTTAATTTAAAAATATCATTAAAAATATAATTTTTTTTTCTTAAAAAAAAACCATATTTTATGTATAAGGTCCTGAGTCATTATACAAATGACCTCAAATGGGCACACTTGATCTTAGGCCTAAAAGAGGTATACTACAAACGGCCAGTCGGCCGCACACCCACCAAAAAAAAAAAAATTTATAATAATAATAATAATAATAAATAAATAGAGCAGCAAGGTCGAACTTTTTGTCAAAGTGGGTGGTACATTATAGGGTGCAACATGGCTTTCGGGTATATCCTAAAGTTCCAATCAAACCAAATAATGGACTGAGCGAGTGTTTGAATAACTTAAAACTCAATTTATTTTCCCTATTAAATTATTTATAACTTCTTTTTTTTAGGTAAAATAATTTAATGAAAACGAGTTATCATCCTAAACAGACCAATCAAATAATTTGGATTTGATTTCCAAGTTAGAGTATGGTTTACTTATTCAATCCAAACTAACTAAAAACGCTTAAGTGCATAACGAAATTTGTTAGTTTAAGTTGTCAAAGAAATGTACTCTGCCAATTTTGACTAATTTCTCAGTTTTTAATGATAATTAGTCTGTAACTCTATGCATATGTACTAATACAATAAAAAACAATTATAATTACACGGTTCAAATACAATTTTTTTATAAGAAATTAAAATTATACAAAGTATTACCTTACACGTTTTTTTTTAAACATAGATTTCTAAAATATATAATGGTTTCTCATTATGTATGTGTGATTTAGAATTTAATTAGATTTAAACTCTTCGATTTTTCCACCCAATAATTCACTGACCACAAAAATTAAAAATTATATCGATACGTAACACAAAATTGGACTCTAATTTAAATCCAATTTAGAATCTAATTGGATTTGGACTTTTCGATTTTTACAATCAATAATTCATTTGGCACAAAAATAAAAAATTAGATGAGATATATGGTGTATAATTGGACTCTAATTAAAACTAAAATTATATTTAGGATGTTGTTACGTAAAAATATGTTTTGAAAAACGCAAAAATTTGATAACATTGTGTTGAAACGGGATATTCAAATGTATTTTTAAGAAACTGAAAGTAAAAAGAGACCCATAGAACCAAATAAAATTGACTGGGACCAAAACATGGGGGTTTATGGCATACATAAGAGACAGTCCTATTCATTTTCTTAATCTATCTCACCTTGTGTGAATGAGATTCATCAGTCCCAAGTCCAACTCCGAAGTATCTCATTTGATAACGATAAAGTTTTACCAATCATACTAATTTTAAGATTTGTTTATAGCATTAACTGTTTGATTGACTTAATTATCCAATTTGCTTCTTGGTTCCTTGAGACAACGAAAAGATATATTACAAATAAAACAGCCAAAAACAAAAGAGGGGCACCTTGACACTTTACAGGAAAAATATCTTTCTTAATAACAAATTAATTAGGTACTCTCGAAGTATAGTAACATGGTATTTGCTCGCTCATATTTATAATGGATCTCACTAATTAAATTTGAAATAGAATCTATCATAAATGTAAGAGAAGAAAGCACTATATTACAATACTTTGTGTTTATCTAAGAATTTTTGCTTGTTAACTTTCCATGCATTGTAGTTACAAGCATGAGTAATTATTAATTATTCTCCGAGAAAAGTAACAATACTCTCTCTTTTTACATTTATGATAAATCCCACTAATTAAATTCATGATGATAACAAAAATTTTATTAATCAAGTTAAACTACTTTGTAATTCATGTGATGCATGATAATTTTTAATATAATTAGGGATTAAAAAAAAAAATGTCGTGCTCTACCTAATACATCCTATGCTACTCCGCCTCGAATGGATTTTCCCCACCCCATAAAGGTGATGGGGTGGGGATGGGTTTTGCACGTCCTATCCCGTGTATATACTAAAAATTTTACTCGATATATATTTAAATTATTCATACATATTTAATCTTTTCTACACATATCCTAGTTAATTTTCTTTTTTTTTAAATACACTATTGCCATTTCTAAAATACTTGTCTCTCATTCTCTCTCAGTACTCTTGGGCTCACTATTTCCCGTATGTTTTATCTTCATCTCATCAATTTTGGAACTACCTCATTAGGATTAGTTAAACATCTCCAACTCGCCAAACTCTTATCTCTCATGGGTATTCCCCACCTCGAAGAAAAGATAGTGTAGGGATGAAACATATATGAGTTGATCCCACCCAACCTCGCTATTATTCATGAACATAATTTGATTTCTTTTCTCTTTCATATTAGTTGTCTAAATATGAAATATGATATTTATGGTAGTTCTTAATAGTAATTTATTGTGATTATGTTTGTTAGTGGAACTATATATTCTAAAATTAGGCATTTATTATAATTTTGTTTGTATATAGAACTATATATATTTAGAATTTAAAGAAAATATGACATGCCAATATTCGATTGAATGATTTAAATGAAAAATAGTATTTAAATTTAATTATATATATATATATTAAAATAATGAAGTATAAAATTGTGAGACATCAAAAATTTAAGTCACACAAAATTATAAGGTAAACCAAAAGTTAAACTGCTTTGATTTTATATATACTATAAATGATACTCATAATTTTTATCGATGTTTCCATAATTATGGAAGAGGGTATTTAAAGTTTCAATGTGTCCATTAAAAATACCAAAAAGTTTTTTTTTTTTTTTTTTTTTTTTGAGAGAGAGAGTTTTAACTTATGGCGTCCGCTCCTGATGCTAGCTCTTTATCATCAAACCAAGACACAAATTAGTTTTTGGTGTAGGTGGAGATTGAACCCCAGATCTCTTATACAATCATCAAAGACTTTACCAGTTGAGTTAACTGAAACCCACAATACCAAAAAGTGTTAATTAAGCTATAAGACACTTGAGATATAAATGATATCTTTAGTAAGATTTTTTCCCTTTTCTTTTTGGATGACATACTAAGATTTTTTTATTACATGAGCCATATGATTGACAAGTTGACACTTTAGGGGAGAAGAGATATCTATCTTTGTTTTGTTCACTTGCCATGACTATGAGCATTGCAAGCTTTTCATTAATGTAAAACCGGCGGTAGGGGACTACTAGCTACCAAGGTTTTTCCTACATTTTATTAGCCATTCATAGTCAACAAAGTCTGCAGATTTAATTTTGGAATCAGTGAGGACTGAATGAGTGACCGAATGAGTGAAACAAAAACATCTTAATAATTGACATTTGATCGCAACAAAAACTTTGGGGCCAAACTTAATTAAAAAATATGGAGTAGATAATGACAGAAACTGTGTAATTTGCCACTGTCATAGGAGTGGAGTGAGGGTTTAAATTATGGGACCTAGAAGATGATTGAGTGTATATTGTTGATGTTTGATTGCAAAATCGAAAATGAAAGCAAATAATATGAAATAAGAGTAAGTGTGTCCCTTCATTGGGTCTTCCATTCTTAAAGAATCTAATCACATTTTAAAATTTACTTTGTCTAAATAACCATGCAAAGTGGTACATTTTATTTATAGTTCTACTTGCATGGATAATCAAGTTTTGAGTAAATCCTTATGGGACGCCAGCCGCTCACTGACCTTTTACCAATAGTTTAACGGTGAATTATATTTTATAATCCAAAAAGATTTATTTAAATTTTAAACCTAAATATGTCTAATGAACCTTGCGAAAAGTCGATGCATGTGTGTAGTATAATTTGTCACACTATTTCTTAAAAGTTACTATGGCTTTTGAAAGAAGTTGTGGTATGTCTTTGTGTTAGTATCTATTTCCCTCTTTCTTGTGTGTGTTTGTTTCTAAAAATAAATAAATAAATAAAAATTCAATTTTAGATATTTTTATTTATTATTATTATTATGGTACCTAAAGTCATATTCTCTCTCTCACATTTTTATTCACATAACCTTAAACTATCTCCAATTATAAACCCCTCTATAGCATCTCTCTTTCTCTATCAAGTGAACCTTTGCTTCAGTCAATTATCTCATAATCTCTCCAACTGTTTCATTATTGCTTTCAATTCTTTTGAGGTTTAACTTTAAACTCTCTCCTTGCTGCTCCTAACATATAGCAAACCATGATCTTTTTATTTTTATTTTTGGTGTGGGTAGATTAATTTAAGTTAGTTTTTCCAATATAACAAATTCGTATAAATTTATTGCGGGAGTAACTTTTTTGATTTGTGACAATTGATAGTATAAAAGCAAACAAAAATATCAATTCCAAAATAAATTATCTATATAGATGAAAAATATCTCCATAAATACTCTTTCATACTATTGAAAACCTACTTTCCATCAATATTAATTATATTTAAAAAGTAAATTAAAATTCAAAATTTTCGGTCGTTCTTTTCAATGTATATATAAAATATTAAAAAGTCATATAATGTGATTGTCTATTTTTCTTTTAAATGGAATACGAATATCATTGACAAAATTTTTTTTTCCTAGACTTTAAAGAGTTTGTATATCATCCCCAAATTTTTGAAAGCGTTTCAGTTTATGTTTTTTTGTCCATACCATTAATTTTTATCCTATCAATTCATTTTTAAAGAAAAGGACACAATTGAGTGGATTGACACTGTAAGAACCAGATTTGAATTTCTAGCCCAACAAGTGGATGGACTTAGGCTCAAAAAATTCAAAACAATGAATTTGTAGAGAGTGGGTTGGAAAACTGGGTTTTAGTTAATCGGACAACAAACATAATAGGTTTTGATGACAAAATAATGGAACTAAGCAAGTTTAAACTGAAGAAAATCGTCATCGGCAAAGTCCGAGAAAACTGGTTCTTATATATTTCTTTCAGGTTTGATTACAAAGTCAATTCTTAAAGCTATAGTATTTTTCTCTTAGTTTCTCGATCCTTTTCTCCTATTACCCTCTCTTTCTTTTATACTCTCTTCTCCTTTTATCTTTGTCCTCCACGTGCATGCTAGAGGGTTGGTGCTGATATTTGTCCCATTAACATCTTCCACAAGTCTTCATGTAATAACTGTAAGGCTGATAACCACTGTTCAGGTATTACCTCCACATTAATGCGGCAAGAGAGTTTGCTACAGTGCATTTAATGCAGTGGTAGCAGCTTTCTCCTTAGATATTTTAGGACTTCACCCTGTCCTATGTTTCTACCATGCCTATCCATACCGACAGAACTTCCTAGAATGTTCCCCTGAACAGTAGACCACTCCTCTTGACCTTGGTCTTTATTAGTCGAGGAGGCATTCATTCTCGGCCCACCCTCCTAGGCAATTATGACCAAGACTAATTTCTTAATTTGCCAGCGTAGACTCCCTTGACAATATCTACTTCTCTTTGGATGAACTCTTGACCTCAGATTGGGCCTCAGGCCCAATATCCATATAAATAACAAGCTCTTGGCCCAATACCCCTACAAGCACCAATCATATATACATATGCAAGGGCAGACCTACACAAGGGCAGAGGGGGGCCATTGCCCCCCCCCCCCCCCCCCCCCCCCCCCCCAAATTAAAAAAAAAAACTAGTATAAAAAAATTAAGACTCGCCTTTATATATATATATATATATATTTGTCTCTCCTCCTCTAAAATATTTAGATATTGACCTACAGGAAAATAAATAAAATTTATGCCCCTTTAACTACAAAAACAAAATAAAAAAATAAATATGGACTAAACAAAAATCGTGCACAAAATAAAAAACACTTATTTTATATGTTATACTTTGTTGATGTATTTTATAGTATGAAATGTTTAAAAAATACATATTTTGTATGTAGTATTTAGTTGAATATGAAATAGATGTTAGTTTTCATTTTCATAATTTTTTTTTTGGTTTTAAGCTTTGGCCCCCCCTAGGTATAAACCCTAGTTCCGTCTCTGTATATATGTTAGGGTTTAAAGATGTGACATGTGAAAATTGGGTTGTATTAATAAAGTTATGTTAAGGCTATTTTTTTTGGGGGGGGGGGGGGCGGTGGGGACTGCTCAAATACGACAAAGTTTCAACTTGTTCAAAGATAAAGAATTGATGATCTTTTATCCATATCATTTGAACCCTAATGAATTTTCAAGTCAAACTTGATTCATTGGAAAGTAAAGTAATAAACATTCGAAGCTTTAAAACGGAAAAAAAAGTTGATCCAATTTAGATTTGAAATGAGAGAGATATAACTATTTGAAGATCTCACAATTATGCTAAATCTTAAAAAACTTGCTTGAGCGATAAGCAATTTAGATCAAGAAAAAATGCAGCGACTTGAAATCCAAATACTATTAGAAAAGGAGTTCATCCTTATTTTTAATCTTACTTTGTGCATCTATATAAAAGCACCTTATGCACAACTTTTAGAAGCAGGAAAGGAGGCTATACTATAGCTAAACAGATCTAATTTTGTTCATTTCTTCGTAAGCCTAAATGACGAAAAATCATCACTGTGCCTAGAAAAAAACACAAGAAAAACTTGTTGGATAAAATATATAAAAATAATAACTCGCCAATAGAGTAACAAATGGAGAAATAGGGTTGCAACTCGTGTAAAGAGGGAGCGCACAAGGAAAACATGCTAAATCAGAGAATAATGATAGTTCAAATCTTGGATAATGCCTGAAATCGAGACACGTGTCATTAAAATACAAGAAAAAATTTCCACGTGAAGAGAAGAAACTATTGATGATTGTCAGTAATTGTTGGTAAACACCATAGATCGACCTCAAGTATAAACAGAGGACCTGTTTCTCATATTGAACACACACCTCTCCCATTATACACTACTCAACAAAGATGTCTCTCCGCATATTGTATTTCCTTTTAGTTTGTAGGATCCTTATATTAAGTTCATGGCACGCTAGTAAGTTGATTACTGTAATTGTTGCTTTTCATGATTATGAAGTTCTATTAGATTCATAGCAAGTTCTTAGTTGTAGATGTTTAAAGTCTTACAATTTATTTCAATTTGATTGGAATTATTTAACTTTCATGCAAACTTGTAGTCCTATTAATCCTTTAAATTGTAGCCTTTTTACACTTCATTGATCATTTTTACTCAACAACCTCATCAATAATTGACACGGCATAGTTAACTAGTTAAGTAGTCTTAGCATCGATACTTAAGGTCATCAATACACTTGCAATCACACCGATATGTGAAAATTAAAATCATCTCAAACAAAGCCATTGTACGTCCCTCTACACCATGAGCTCTAAACTGTTCTTGAAACCACACAAAACTTTTTCTAGCAAGTTCACTACGACAAATCAATAAGGAAGTTCTTTGAATTGACAGAGGTCTTCATTTACGTGGACAAGGAGTTTCATGGATCAAATTTTTTTAGGGAGATTCCAAAATTTCTGGGACTTGGCAGCTTAAAAGGCAAGCATGACATATGCTGAGGTTATAATAGAGTATCTAGTTGTACAAGCGTTTTGTAAGTAGATCGTTGTAAGTTGTAAGTGCTTTTCCAATATTGAATTTTACTACTGTTTGTGTCTTCAGAGTGGGTTTTTCTTTGAAGAGACTCTTCATTACTTTTTTCACTTCGTAACCAAATTGTGCATTTGCTTTTATTGCTTTTGTTTTTATTATTGTCTTAGGTTTGGTATTTGATAGATGCGGTTAATGTTTTAAAAATGAAAGGAGTTCAAAATACCAAAATTGATTGTGAAATTATTATAGGCTTAAGAAATAAAAAGAATGAAGAGAACTTGAAAAATAGATAGCCACAACCACAGCCACACCCAAAAAAGAACACAAAATATCTACATGGTTTAGCCTTTACCTACACCCCCGAGCAATGACGAAGAAAATTTTCCCTAACAAATTGGGATAATACAAAGATAATATAGAGACTCTCACATAACCCAATACTTCAATACACCCAAAATATTTCTCCCTCACAAATACAAATACAAGGGACTACAACTAATACAAAAAGAAATTTTGCTCTACTCCACATTACACTCAAAGAGATTTCTCTTTAACTAAAACCAACAAACCAAAGCCAACTACAAATTGCGGCACAAAGGGCTCTCTCACAAACTAATTGCAGTACAAACACAAATTCAAAGTCTCTCTCTATAGGAAGACCATCGAACCAAAGCCACCAAATCTTTTGTAGTATTGTCTATTTAGAAGACAAAAATAGCAATTTCCATTTGGACAATGAATTCATTTTTTAGTAGATAAAGAATACTTTTCTTGGTGGATAAGGAATATATTTCCTTATTGAGCAAGGAAAAATTTTTACTCTCACATCAAGAAAAATGAAACCAAATCAAATTAGGAATTTGAAGCAATATTTAACCATACCTTTTTGTGTATAAAATTTCTAATAAATTAACTTGTTGATTTAATTTATTTATTTTGCTGCATATCACTTGGGATCAATTTAAGATTTTTTAAATTGAATTAAAGCAATTTATAACACGTGGAGATTTAAATTGAATTTTTAGATAAAAACTATACGTTGGCCTTTAATGTTTGGGATTGTTTTCACTCCTACCCTTTATATTTCAAAATGTTTATTTTGGCGCTTTATATTTGATTTCATTTTCATATTAGCTATTTATGTTTTAAAATTTTCATTTTCATGATGAAAATTTTAAAACATAAAAAATCAAATAGAAAACTGAATAAAAAATAAAATTGTCAAAATGAAAACAATTTCAAATTCTAAAGTTCAAAAGTCTACTTTAGTCAATTTTTGAATAGTGACACCCCACCTTTGTTTAACCTCCACCAATTCAAAACGCTCTCTTGTTCTGGTCCTTCTGGAATGTTATAGAATATATTCAGGTTTATCATATGTCTTCGACATATAATGATCGAGGAGGACCCTGCGTTACTTAAGAGTAACAGATTGTTTTTTTACTAAGTAATCATGAATATTATTGCAGAAAAACAAAGAGGGACCTGTCTCCGTCTCCAAAATCCTCTACAAGCAGCTCGCTTGGGATGTCTGAGATGGGTATAGTTCAGACCTTGTTACAAAATAAGGCCTATTTCATTCAGCTGTCTGTTTACGAGTTTAGCGTGCCAAGAGTAGCAATTAGAAGAAAGAGTTTTGGTATCTACTACGTTTGCTCTAATACACAACCGGTTCAAGTCTCCATGATGAAGTTTTACACACATTTACACTTACATTATATTAGATTAGAAATTCTATCTTGTAAAAAAAAAAAATATATATATATATATATATATTATTAAGTATAAGCCCAATAGACTTAGGCCCATAGTTATAAGTCACTTGTACATCACAATTTGTCTACCAACATATATAAGGTTGACCCTCGTACTTTATCACCAATGGCAGCGCCACATTAACTTGAGAGGGTTCAATTGAACCCCTGACTTGGGACAATATATATATATATATATATATATAATTTTATAATTTTTTTGGTTATGACCACCCTAAAATAAAAATTTGAACCTCATAAAAGAAGCCCAATAACAAACCAATTTAACACCAATCTTTATCTTGACATTTTTTTTGTACAAAAAGAAAAAAATCCAACAACAAACCAGTTTGATTTAAAATTTAGAAATAAAAAATAAAAAACATAGCAAGCCAAACAACAAATCTCAGAAAAAGATAATTAAGTAAGTAGTAAAGTGTAAACACTAAAAAAGAATTAAGTGTGAGGTAGTGGAAGTAAGGTGTGGGATAGTGGAGAGTGAAGACAATTTTTTATTTATTTTTTAAATGATTGCATTGTTGTGTTAAACTTTTAATAGAGTAATGCAAAAGACATAACAAAAATTATTCTTAATGAATTACAAAGACCAATAAATTTTCAAAGTTTTTATTTTTTATTTTTTTATTTGTGAGCAGATTATAAGTTTTCAAAGTTGAGTTGAATAGTTAAATAAAAGAATTGAAAAGAGTAAAGATAAAAACTAATAAAAAATAATAAACTAAAGTATTTTAAGCAACAATAATTAAAGCTTGCTTAACAACAATAATTAATAACTTTATTATAGCACTTTATAGTAATGATTTGCAAGCTTTAATCTTAGCAATAGTAATTAATATTTTCATTATACTAAGAAAAAATATGTCTAATAAACTTATAGTTTATCTTTTATTCTCTTACTAATATTATGGATAATTTTTTAATAAAGAAATCACATGTTTTCACAATATTTATCTTTTATTTAAGATTTATCTTTCAAGAAAACTTCGCGTTAACTTAAAAAATCTTCATTCATATAGTGGGTTATGATTTTTTTTTTTTTTTTTTGAGATAAGGATTATGAGAAAAAGTCTATCTTATTATTCTAAAGATCAAATAAAAAAATATTATTTCCAAAGAAGTTATTGTCACCCTCTTTATACGAATTTCAATGAATCCCCTAAAAATATATGCCTAGAGTAAATTTATTACGTACAGTTTAATACTGCGGCTTTTAGACTTTGACACATGCCATGATAATGATACTAAGGACAACAATATACAGTAAAAGTTTCCCCCAAATAGGATGCTGTATATATAATATATATGCCAGACAAGGATTGTTCATTTGGGTCAAGCCTCGGCATCTCAATAGAGTATACATAGTAAAAATATAGAAAATATATGTTATTGTTCATGCTCCAATCGGTTGTTTACACCTCAATTTTTTTATGGCTCATGAACAGTAGTCTATTAGACTTGGGTCAAGCCTAGGCATCTCCAATAGAGTATACATAGTCAAAATATAGAAAATATATGTTATTGTTCATGCTCCAATCGGTTTTTTATACCTCAATTTTTTTATGGCTCATGAACAGTAGCCCATCAGACTTGATGGGCTACTGTTCATTCTTTAAATGCTTTTTTTTTCTATTATAATAATTAGGTATTAAATAAAAAAGTATTGGAAGATATGTAGTTGTTAAAATAAATAAATAATGAATGAAGAAATAATATTTAAATAAGATAAATAATGAGATAGAGAATCTGTTGGAAAGTGTATTTGAAAAAGTGGATAGATAAAGGTAAAAGTTTTTGCTCATTCTCCAAACAGTACAAAAATTTGATGAATTTGCTAGAGATGCTCTAAGGAAACATGTCCAGAACTTTGTTATCCCTATTTTACACAAGTTCTAAGTTGTTATAGGATTGATTATCTAACCAAGAAGATAGAAAGTTCAAATTTCATCAGAATTATGCAATTTGTATATCAAATGCTAACATTTAGAGTTTATTAATTTCATTATAGATTTATAGCCCAAGATATGCACTAGAAATGAAATAAAACTTAAATAAATAACCGTGCATGTATTTTATTTCCCTGTGCTGAGGTGTGAGGTCTATACTATAAACTATAAAGTATAAACTATTGATAATTTTATTATTAAAAAAAAAAAAAAAAAACTATTGATTATTTTGATCGGCTGAAGGAACAGCATCGTGTTGCAGCTTTCCCTGCTTCCCCTGTGTATTGTGTTTTGTGTGTTTTTTAATTAAAAAAGAAGAAGAAGAAGAAGAAGAAGAAGATTGCATTGATATAGAAGAAGAAGATTGCATTGATATTTTGCTTTGGTTAATGAATCTTTCCCTTTGACAGGTAACGTATTGCTTTTTTCTTTTCTTTTCTTTTCTTCTTTGAGAATTTCAACCATTCGTTTTTAACGATAATTCTTTAGTATCAGACCAAAACACTAATAAGTTTTTAATGTAGATTTATATTTTTTATAACTGTAAAGTATTACTTAGGTGTTCTGTTTAATTTTTTTGTCGAAGATGAAAACCAACATCAACATGAACATTCATCTTAAAATATCTGTAAATTCTAATTAGTTCAACTGATAAAATCTCTTAAATAACAGATAGAACTATAAACTAAAACTCTAAAATAAAAAAATAAAAAATTCTTGAAATATCTACTTTCTGTGTTACCATAAACAATTCAGCTTTAATAATTTGTCTTTTAGCGAGAAATTAAAAATTCAAAAAAACATACGGGGTCAACACAATTATTTGCGTAGGTTAGAAGTTTAGCTAATAGTGGACCAGTATTTTTTTTTTAGCTGATAGTCTACGCAGATAGTGGACCAAATGAAAGGAGTGGTTGATGGGATTTAAGTTTAGCTATTTAATCAGTACATAGTAGGCTCTCAATAACTACAATGGAAGATAAGGATCACTTTGGGGGATAAGGATTACAACCCATCCAAAAAAGGGTAAAAATTAAACACTTTCTCGTGAGCTTTTATGAATTGTCCTTTAATGGTTAATCCTTATCGACGTCCGTTTATGAGTGCAACATCAACATGAAGGGTTTCACAAGTATATTTTAATTTCTATCCTTCAAATCTTTAAATTGAACCTCACCCTAATCTAAATAGCATATACACCCCCATTCAAATATTTAACTTTTGATTGTTCACTGCAAACGGCAAAGCATACCAAATACTTTTTTAGTAATATTTTTTTATAAACATAAAATTGTAATTTATAGTGTCCATTCTATAATTATTACTTTTTAGCATCATACCAAAATACTAATCGATTTGTTTATGTACAATCTATAATGATTACTCTTTGTCATCATACCAAAACACTAATCGATTTTTTATGCAAGCAATGTTCGAATCTCAAATCTCTTATTTAACGATAAAAAATTTATCAGTTAAGCTAACATGAACAATTATTTGCTCTTATTCTTCTACTAATTAACTTTTATTCAATGATAAGAAGCTAACACGAACAATTATGTGCTCTTATTCTTTTACCAATTATTTGCTCTTAACGTGAGGACTAGAGCATAAAGTGATGAATCGAAGATATATTTAATGTTTTCCTTTGTTTTTGTGTTGATTATATATGTTGCAAAATTGAGCGCTCTTATTATCACTAATAAGAGTGCCCTCATGCTAGACTAATATATATATATATATATATATAAAAGTAGAGATCTCATGTGGAAAAACCTGAGTTTTTGTCAAGTGGCGCATTCTTAGTAAAGAGAATTGAAATATTTTCAAGTGCTATATCAGATATAAGAACAAATTAAATATTAAATATTTGTTTTATTTGATTCAATGTTTCAAGATTTTTTTTTAATTATAAAGTAAATATTATTTGCATCTTTTGGTTCAATGTTTCAAGATTATTCCTCCCTCACATATACACACAAAATTCTCTGCATTTTAATTCACTATTTTCACCTCTCGCACTTCTACTCCTTTGTATATACCTACTCATACTCCTTCATGTCATCCCATGTCAAATACAACATACCAAAAATTATTTCATTTACCTTCAATCTTTCGACGATACCTACCTAGCTTTTTTATTCTTGTCTCATCTAATTCTAACTCGTATGAGTTAGCTATAGCCAAGGAAGGGGGCATGCATTTTATATTGAGTGACAACGGTAATTACGATTTTAATGTTAAAGTCAAACGTTGTAAATTTGTGGGTTTTGTAAATGATGTGATTGATTGTAGGTGTTTGGAGTGTGTATTTTGTTTTAGAATTAAGGAGAAAGAGAAAGACACATTTATATCAACTTTTATTTTACAATGTTCCTCCAAATTTTTTATTTATTTTCCATTACTTGAACTAAATAATTATAATGAATATGTATATATAATTTATAATTATTTCTTTTTATGATAAACTCATTAATAATAAAATTCTATAACAATTATACTATAATATATATATAAAATTATTAAAAACTATTTTACACAAAATATTAACATTATTCTGCCGACAACTTACTAGTTTATTATTAATACATGTGATGAGATACCGCAAAGGGAATAAAGTAAGAGCCTAACTATTTTCTAAAAAAAAAAAAAAAAAGTAAGTGCCTAACTAAAATTGAACGGATCGCACAGAACCATCTACTAGTTTCAACTCCTCTTTATTGGTGCCATTTTCTCAAGCTTAGCACTGGTCTTGTGATATTATTCTTTGTTTTTTTCTGATCTTTCTGAGATTGAACACTAAAGAAGAAGAAGAGAACATGACGAAAGATAGGAGCATAGGAGTGGCCGTGGACTTTTCAAAGGGAAGCAAACTTGCTCTGAAATGGGCCATCGATAACCTACTCGAGAAGGGTGACACTCTCTATGTCATCCACATCAAGGCCCCTCTAGGCAGGGAGTCTCGAAATCAACTTTGGTCAGCCTCTGGTTCACGTAAAGTTCTATGCTTAACTTTTTATTTTTTTTTCTATTTCTTTTGGATGATGGTTCTGATTTATTTGATATGGATTTGGTGAGCTTGGATATGCAGCTCTGATTCCATTGGTGGAGTTCCGTGAAAAGGAGATCGTAGCAAAATATGAGGTTGACCTCGATCCTGAAGTTTTGGCCTTGCTTGACACTGCTTCTAGGCAGAAACAGGTAATACCCTTTTGATTCGTATGTGTTTTCTTTGTGTTATGATTTATTGTTATGTTTATAAATCTACTTTGTAATAGAGAGAATGAATTGGATAGAATACATTAATTGTGGAAGTTAATACATGTCCATCTTGCTAGTCTATTAAAGATTCATATAGCCGATATAAAATTTTGAGAATAATGAATACATGTCCATCTAACTAGTATACTGAGGATTCATATAGCCGACCCAAAATCTTGAGAATAATGCTTGGTTGTTGTTGTTGTTGTTGTTGTTGTTGTTGTTATAGTCTATTTTGTGTTGTATCAAAATGATGTAGGTGACTGTCGTGGCAAAGATTTACTGGGGGGATGCAAGAGAAAAACTCTGTGGGGCAGTTGAAGATTTAAGGCTTGACTGTATAGTCATGGGTAGCAGGGGCCTTGGTAGCATCCAGAGGTATTGAAAATCTATTTTGTATTGTGTCTATGATTTCTAAATTAGAAGGTTTAATGATTTTATATAGTCAAAACCACATTTATAGGTGAATAAATTAAGACAATGATTCATAATAGTCTCGTTTTGATATTTCAATTGTTTGAATATAGGGTGCTTCTGGGTAGTGTGACCAGCTATGTTGTAGCAAATGCAAATTGCCCTGTGACTGTCATCAAGGATCAAAGTCCACGTGGCGTTTGAGTCTAGTTTCATGTGAACTTTGCAAGGGGCTTGATTGCTTGGAATAAGGGTGTTCTGTCTCTGTATGCATTCGCCTGCAAAATGGGATGATATTTAGACGGGCTCAAGTTAGTAATGGTGGTTAAATTAAAGGTGTGTGAGCAGCAATTTCAAAATTTGCAGGGTATTGAAACTTGAAAGTTAATTTCTGTCTAATTTCAGACTTTTGTATATCTGTTATTTTACTTGGTTGTATGGCTTGCAATTATTCATATCTGTGTCAATTGATTTTATGTAGAACAGTTTCATTACTTGTTAAAAATCATTTTTCAGATATGAAAGCAAAATCGTAAATTTGTGTTCATAATTCCTTCCTGGATGCACAAAGAAGGCAATTTGATGGTGCGGATTATTAAAAAGAGTATCAGATATTTAGTTTGAAAATTGTGGATAGATTTTAGACTTTCTAGTTAGCTTACTAAAATTAAAGGGTATATAAGATAAGCTATGTTCTCACTTGCTAGAAAATCTACCTCAATTCTACCTTCTAGTTGGTTAATGATCTCCATTTTGACACCCCCCCAAAAAAAAAAAGGTTTTTCTTCATATTTTGCTGTAAACTCGTTGATCAAAAGCAGACCATAGAGAATCCAATTGCGCACATAGAACCATCTGTCCTCTTCATTGAGCAACTTGACCCCTAAAATAACACCAAGCCAAATTCACTTCAATGTCTAAATATCTGATACTATCAACTCCCAAGAAATTCTTGTCCTTAAGCTCAATATCAAGTGCTCAATGGCCTTTTCTTGTCTGTTCTCCTGCCATGATTAAGCTACCATGCTGCCCACGAAAGCTGCAAGCCTGCAATCAAGATTGCATTATTTGTGATCCCTGTTGGGTAATTTAATGAAACATGATGAACTTGTACGCTAGCCATTTTACCTTTTTTATATGCAGTCTTAGCCTAGAAATTTGCTGCAGTTCTGTCATAGGGATCTTTGAGTTAGGATCAGATGGCACAGAATTATCAACAAATGTACAGCGTGCTTAATGAAAACTAAATAGATATCCATCACCTTAAGAATTATAATAGGAAAATCTTGAATCCAACAATGCCTTCTATGCTGTCATATTTTTATACAGTCTAGCCAATGAGATTTATGAGATACTTAAAGAATGCAGAGGAAGCAACAAATGTAGTATAAGCAAAGTCACAGCTATCTCAAATAAAGCTCAATCTAAGCCAACTGACCCCTTCCAAACTGAAGAATTAGTGACAATTAGTAATGACAAATGAGAACCCTCACTTATATTAATTTTAAGTGAAGACAAGATTAGTACTCAACCCAAATAAATAAATAAGAGATTAGTCAATTAGCTTTGCGTATATAATGATTGATTCAGTTTTGTTTTTTTTTTTTTTTTGGCTAATATGATTGATTCAGAATTTCAGATAGTTGGTAATTAATCAGTGACATATGTAAATGATTGTCAAGATAAACTAGGATGTGGTTGAGTCATTCACAGCAGATACATAATTAATAGAGGCGGCTTAAGGGTTGCTTGTATTATGAAGTATTTGATGACATGCGCAACTTGGCCTATGACCATCATCAAGAATATGGGCATCCGAATTTTTACTAAAAATAAATTTTGTTTTTATTCCCAATAATAGTACATTAGGTTGGGCCTACAATAGGTCTATGCTTCTTGGACTATAATATCTCCAATAAGAAAAAAATTTATACTTCGTTTCTTCTCTTTGCCTCTGCCTGTTTTTTAGAGTGGAAAACTATACAAAATTATAATTAGAGGTTTTTATTTAATTTCCCATATTTTAATTTTGTTGACTTATTTATTTTGGTATTTTGAAAGCTAATTTTGATGAATTTGGAAATATAGAATATAATTTAGGCATATTATGTTAATTGTAACAGTCTATTAAATTATCAAAAAACAGAAGAAAAGAAAGTAATTATCCACTAAAAAATGTTCTTAAATAATTAATGAAAACCCAAACTTTTATAATGCATGAAGCTAGTAAGCATAACCTACCAACCCAACCCTTGTGGGTGGGGTTGAGTAGATTTCTACACATGTAAGGGGTTTATTGGAAATTTCATAGCCCGTTAAGATCAGATTAGATCAAAATACCCTTCAATCTTATCTAACCTGATTCATGTACATAATGCCTTAAATTCAGCTTGTTACTTAAGATTTCTACGCTACTACTATTACACAATTTTTTTTTCCCATAAATGTTTCTTGGCATTTGCAACGATATACCTCCAAAATTTTTCTATCAGTCAATGTTTTGATGATACCATCCGTTTCAACCAATCAATGTTTCATTTTTTTTCCCCCACTTTAAATTTATTAAAGGGGGGGGGGGGGGGGGGAACCATAATCTAAGAATGTGCTTAGGAATAAAACAATCTCGTAGAAAAACATTTGATTCTCTCACATTGTTCAAAAGATGCTGTTGTATGTAGTATAACTTATCACATCTTTCTTTAAAAGTTACCATAGTTATATATATATATATATATATATTTAAAGAATTTGTGATGTGCCTTTGTATTAGAACTTCATCCTCACTCCCTAGTGTTAGACTTTGTAGAGCCTAATTGTATTTAATCCAAATTATGACCTGACCTGAAATAAAATTGCTACGGTTTTTAATGAGATTTTTTTTTTAGGCTTAGTCTATGGAGCGGAGGCTTGGGCCAAAAGGCCCAAGCCCGTTTGTAGCCCATTGTGAATCTTGTGAACATGATAAAAAAACTGTTGTTTTGGAGATTAAGGTTTCTTGGTTTTTTTAGAGAAAAAAATTGCATTACCGCATCTTGTATTTTTCTCTGTAAATAGAGAAAATCCCTACAACTTTGTGGACGTAGGAAAATTGTCGAATCACGTAAATATTGTCTTGTGTGATTTTATGTAGCTTACCGAAATTAAAGAGTATATAAGATATGCTATGTTCTCACTTGCTAGAAAATCTACCTCAATTCTACCTTCTAGTTGGTTGATGATCTCCATTTTGACCCCCACCACCAACCAAAACCCCCCACCCCCCCGGCGGTTAATCAATAGCAGACCATAGAAAATCCAATTGCGCAAATAGAACCAAATGACCTCTTCATTGAGCAACTTGACCCCTAAAATAACACCAAGCCAAATTCACTTCAATGTCTAAATATCTGATACTATCAACTCCCAAGAAATTCTTGTCCTTAAGCTCAATTTCAAGCGCTCAATGGCCTTTTCTTGTCTGTTCTCCTTCCATGATTAAGCAACCATGCTGCCCACAAGAGCTGCTAGCCTGCAATCAAGATTCACATTATTTGTGCTCCCTGTTGAACAATTTAATGAAACATGAAGAACTTGTATGTTAGCCATTTTACCTTTTCATATGCAGTCTTAGCCTAGAAATTTGCTGAGCTCTGTCATAGGGATATTTGAGTTAGGATCAGATGGCACAGAATTATCAACAAATGTACAGCGTGCTTAATGAAAACTACATAGATATCCATCACCTCAAGAATTATAATAGGAAAATCTTGAATCCAACAATTCCTTCTATGCTATCATATATTTATACCGTCTAGCCAATGAGATTTATGAGATACTTAAAGAATGCAGAGGAAGCAACAAATGTAGTATAAGCAAAGTCACAGATAAAGCTCAATCTAAAGCCAACTGACCCCTTCCAAACTGAAGAATTAGTGACAATTAGTAATGACAAATGAGAACCCTCACTTATATTAATTCTAAGTGAATAAAATACTAGTACTCAACCCAAAAAAAAAAAAACAAAAGAGATTAGTCAATTAGCTTTGTGTATATAATGATTGATTCAGATAGGTTTTTTTTTTTTTTTTTTTTTTTTTCCATTTTTTTTCTGCTCGTATGATTGTATCAGAATTTCAGATAGTTGTTAATTAATCAGTGACATATGTGTATGATTGTTAAGATAAACTAAGATGCGGATGAGCCATTCACAGCACATACATAATTATAAATTTATTGATAGAGGCGGCTTAAGAGTTAAGGCTTGAGTAGTTGAGTGTATTATCAAGAATTTGATGACGTGCAACTCGGCCTGTGACCATCATCAAGAATATGGGCATCCGGGTTTTTACTCAGCCCAAAAAAAACAAAAGAGATTAGTCAATTAGCTTGTGTATATAATGATTGATTCAGATAGTTTTTTTTTTTGCTAGTATGATTGATTCAGAATTTCAGATAGTTGGTAATGAATCAGTGACATATGCGAATGGTTGTTAAGATAAACTAAGATGTAGTTGAGTCATTCACAGCACATACATAATTATAAATTTACTGATAGAGGCGGCTTTAAAAGTTAAGGCTTAGGCGTATTATCAAGTATTCGATGACGTGCAACTCGGCCTATGACCATCATCGAGAATATGGGCATCCGGGATTTTTTATTCTCAACTATGGTTGTCAAAATTTCAATTTGGATCTTACGATTTTAAGATCTTACCTGCCCAAAACGATCCGGATTTTTTAAGGATCTTTGTGATTGATCAGGATTGGTAGGATCGTACAATTCCGACAATCCCAAAAGATCATGATTTCTTGTAATCTTCTTTAACTTGACAGAAGGTTTAGTTGGACCCAAATAAAAAATAACATCTCAATAGACCAAGTTTTAATATTCTAATGTAGAGAGATAGAGCGTCAATTGGACCCAAATAAAAGATAACATCCCAATAGAGTATCACGTTTTAAGGTTTTTGGCTTCTTTAAATTATGCTTACAAATAGATGTAGTGATGTATGATAATTACATCAAATGGATGCAAATTTTTTGTTTTTTTATGAATGAATGTATAATTTATGTGATTATTTAATACACCAATATGTATTTTTTTTTTCAAATAATGTAGAATTTTACGATTCATGAGTCCACATACCTCCCATGACCCTATGTAGGATCCCGATTTTGACAATCTTGCTCCCAATAATAGTACATTAGGTTGGGCCTACAATAGGTCTATGCTTCTTAGACCATAATATCTTATAAAAGCACTAGTATTAGTAGTGCTAAAAAACTATATTGTTATTTTTAGCACACCAAATACCAAAATTTAGCCAAAATATGACTACATTTGTGGAGCCAAAGCCATATTTTTTTGGCTCCACAGCTACAGTGTACAGCCAAAAGCAACTGTGCACTATAGCTCATATGTAAAAAAGTATATATTATTAAATTATTGTGTTCACACTACTTTTTAATAAAACTAGTTTTGAAACACGTGCAAGAGCATGTGTTAGCCAGTAAAAATATTACAATTAAGGTTAGAAATATAATTTATTTATAATTATTTAATTATTGGATTGCTTAGAAATTATACTTTTAAATGTTTCAAAATATTCAAATATATTATCAAATCTATGGTTACCTTCAATATAGACACCAATACTTCAACCCTATCCCCATCACTTTTCTCCCAAATGCTATTTTTTATATTTTATTGTGAAAGATCACATACATACAAAATGTATTATTTGTTATATTAAGTAAATAATATAATTTTTTATGCTATATTTATGTCAAAATCTAAATACAGGACTTTTTTTAGATCATATTAGACTTTATACTAAAAAGAGCTTCAATATCACAAGCGTAACTTATAAAGATGAGTATATATTGTGTACAAAAAGAGGTCTAAAAGAATGAATTTATCCATATCTACACATTTGATCCAGAAAAGGGAAGACAAATTGATACATAATTGAGTAACAATTATGTCTCTATCTGTCTTCCATGATCTTCAAAATTTCGTTTTTTCTGACCTCTAGTGAAGTTCTCAAATTCATATACATATTAATTTACTTGTCACAGTAGGTTGTATTCATTCACTTTCATTTGACAAATCAAAGATGGAAACAATATTAAATCTATTGTGCATTTCTCCATGAACTTCATAGCTTGCAGATTTTAGATGAATAATGAACTCTTGGTCGGAAGAAAGCCTTGCAATGTTTTCTAAATTTTGTATTTCATCCTACCATTAGAGCAATAACGTGAGAATTTCATATCTTTTCAAACATAATCAAAACAAGAGATTTATGAACTATTAAACTATATCTTTATAAGTTTAACAAACAAATAAATGGAATTTTATAAGTGTGCCTGTATTATACCCTCAGTGGTTACTAGCATCAAAGTTTTCGATGTGCAATTCAAGAAATTTTTTGCACTGTTTCCAAATATGATAGCTAGCAATGATCCAGTTTCATCACATAAATCAACTTCAATTCAACACCTAAAATTAAAAACGTAATAAATAAACATTCCAATAGTAAGAGTTATTTATGGAATTATTGACCAAAAGAAAGGTTATATATCTTTGATAGTGTACATGCCTAGGTTCAACGACAGCCTCTTCCTTGCAAAATAGGCATTGAAATGACTCATTATATTCAACACCAGTACCTTTGTTACAGTTGTTGCAGGCCATATACCAGAATTTTTTATCCAACTTTTTGACACGGATCGATGCTCTGACCCAAAAATTTACATGTTGTATTCAATGCGTGTAATTTTTTCCTCGTTACTCGCCGAGTTTTGGTGAAAACAAAATTTATGTAAGAGAGAGAAAATTATATTACCATTTTAAGCAAAATTGCGATAGCACCAATAGCTGTCAAATTTTCAATTGGTGGCATAATAAAGGTACTGGATGAAGATGCGGGATCAAGCTTTTTGGCAATGATATCTTCAATCAACTTTTCATTCCTAGAAGCCCTATGGGGATGGAAAAAGCAAATTAGAGAATGATAAATATACACACCAAAAATAAGAAATGACTAACAATCTTAGTGGGGATTTAGAAATATGCAAAAAAAAAATGCCTATGATTATTAGTACTCCTATGTGCAGCAACCAAAGATTGTATCATTCCATTCAATTAAAATTGTTACTTTTAAAAAAAAGTTACATACAACCACCAAAGAATATGTCATTTTATTCTAGGAAAGGAACTCATTTGATTAAAATCACATGTGTAGTCAAAATATAACACGCAACTAAAGCAATGACATTAATCATGAAAAGCAGGATGTGAAGCAATTAATTAGAATCAGATATTTGTTATAATTTGTAAGGTTGAAATTTATCAACCATCTTGTTGGCTTTATTCCGTACTAATTTGCTTGTAATTTAGCATTTAGTAACCCTGTAATTAGGTGGGATTATTGTAAGGGTAGTGTGTGAAAAGATGTGAAGAAAAGCTCAAATATATGCAAAGAAGCAGAGCTTCGCAGCTAGGACTCGCGGGTGGCTCACGACTAGCAAGCCGCCAAATGCAGGCACGTGAGATGCACACAGGGAAGTTGAAGGGTCGCGCCAACTGTCGCACTACAGGACAAAAGTCCTAGGCTGGCCAGGCCGTTACGTCGCGACTTGAACTTGCGACTTGGACAAGCCGCGATACCAAACCGCCAATTTACCCTGTTTAACAAAAACTGTCTCTTCGTATTCTTTTCTTACCCCACTATATATAGACCCTTATACTCACGATATTGAGAGAGCTTCCAGAGAGAATTTTGTGAGAAAAACCCTAGAGCAAAACAAGATTGCCTCATCCCCAATCTTTACCTTAGAGACTCTACAAATTCCTCTACTCTTTTCCTCTCCATTATCATACCCTTGAGAGGTTTTTGACCAAATCCTTATCTCACCACACCCACGTTTGGGAGAAGGCTCATTTGGTGATAAGGGAAGCAGTTTGGAAGGAACCAATTTATATTAGTTGATGCTATGGTCTAGTAGTGGAATCCGGGAAGCTAAAGAAGAAATAGGTTCGGCGTAACCTCGTTGGAGTAAGAAACTTGGAGGGATTAGGTACTTGGGTAGATTAGGCTTAGAGGGTCTTCTGCTGTTCATGTATCCCAACTACATTCTTTAGTGGATTATTTGACTGCTTGTAAGGCGGCGGAGAGGTTTTATGCCGAGGACTTCGGTTTTCTCTTCGATAACACATCGTGTATTGTCCGTGTGTTTGCATCTTTCTTCCTTTTATCTTTGCCTTATATTTACTGCTGTGGATGTGTTTATATTTGGCTTAGATTGTTTATCAATTCTGTTATAAGCTTGCTATCATGTTTCTCACATTAACTGTTTGATATAAAGCTTAAATTGGTAATTTTGTAATTTGGGGTCTAAACGTTCAAGGGTGTTTTATACCCATTTTGAACTTTCATAATTCAAGTAAAAAGGTAAAATAAGCTACGAAATATCATAGGAATTTATAATCTTAGGGAAGAAGTTCATAACAGATTCAAAATTTACCATTCTTCCAATGCAGTTGCTTTAGAATGATTTGGATCTATGACAAAGAAGCTGGACGGCTTAGTTGACAGAGAGATTCCTACAATGAATATAAATATCTTATTAAATAGGTGTTTTTAGTTTATAAAGAAAAATGATTTTGGAAATCTTTTACCATTATGCGAAACCACTTTCAGTCTCATCGCTATAATAACAGGTTTGTGATTGATAACCTCCGAAATAGTTGCTGATTCATTCGTGATGAATTGGTCCCACATTGTTAAACCAACAGGCTTAAGGTTGAAAAATATAAATCCAATTATAGTAATTAGTATACATAGATCATATTTCATTATAATGAATATAAGTTTAATAATTATGCTTTAAAAATATTATTGTTGCTGTTATTTTTCTTGGCTATTTATATAAACTAATTAGATTGAAGCAAATAAAATGTAGAATGAAAATAATCACATGAAAAAACATACAGATATTAATTAATGGATCATACAGTTGATCAATGAGAGTGAATTCTTGAATCGTTGAAGGTCCATTTCTCATTTGAAGCTATCGAGGCGGTTGGACAGCTATCGCAAGAGCAATGACATCTAACATATTAAACACAATAGTTTTGTGAATAAACATTATGTTAAAGAGAGGTTTTGAATTTAAGCTTTACAAATCTTACCAATAGGGTCATCAAGGTCAACGTATTTGTGGAATTCATCAAAAGGAACAAAACTATACTCTGTTGTATGAAATGAAATCTCATCCTCTAATACATCCTCAATAACAGTTCTTGTATTGATTATCCACTGATAGTTATGGTCAACAAGACGAAGTTTTGTAGGTATTGGTTTGACAAGTGCATTGGTGATAAAATACGTCCTTGCTTGTCTCAACGTATCCTCGTGCAGTTGAATGTCATGACCAAACAGTACAGCTTGCCCTCGGTTTCCCTGTATATAGATATTAAAAAAAAAATTAAATGAATGATTGATTCAAATTCTATAAAGGCTGAAATGAAGATGTACATTATTTGGTCAAATTAATTTATAAAAGAAACTAAGCTTAAACCCTATTAGTTAGAAGCAATATTCATTTTAAATCAAATTGAAATTTCGTTCTTGTACTTCTGAAACAATAAAGAAAATTTAAATAAATGGTGCCTATATAAAAGCGCGAAGAAAAATTTATACTCTCACAAGATTGTGTTCTTATTACGTTATAACAAAATTGGTAAGAAATGTGTATGTCTTATTACGAAAGAATTTTAAAGTTGTCTATAATCTTAAGTTGCAAATTTTTTTTAGTAAGTCATCGCTGTTGTATTTTTTTTTTTTTTTAAGTTTTACTTAAGCATATATATATATATATATATATATATATATATATATATATATATATGGGCTAAATACAGTTGTGGGGACCAGAGAATTTGGTTTCCCTGGCCCATTTCATATTAGGCCTGAAGCCCATGCCGAGGATGAGGGAACGCCCGAGGACGAAGTGCGAAAGTCCAAATTGCCCAGGATCCTTGCCGAGGACGACTCTCTTTTCGGAAAACCGAGACCATGGGATTAGGAAGTAACGGACCACCAAAAGCAGCCTTCCCAAGCATCCAAAGAGGAGCAACAAGTACAACGTGTCAGCCGTGGAAGCATGGTGGAGGAGCAAGTCCATGATGAACTGTCACCTCCACATTAAATGCCCACAACTAACGTTCTGGCCGTATTAATGAGGGAATAACCCCTGAACAACACAGCCTTGGTTGCTGTAGCCCGCAGAAAGAGTGGGAAGGCGGCTGATGGGACAAGCACTCAAGTAGTAACCTACTTGAGCAACAGATGTAGGGCTAAGATCCACTAAAAAGGTGGTATATAATGTAAGAAAGCCCTCTTGAAAAGGGATGGAAGAAAGAAGGGAAAATTAGAGGTATTGAACAAGGCAACAACTTGTAACAACAGAAAAGCTCTGGTAACCAATCACTAAAGAAATAGGAAGAACCTCAAGCTTCTAAGAGAAGGGCCGAAGAACACCATTATATGTTTGAATCCATGTCCATGCTGTTCAATCCATGTTCAGCCATGCATAACAATCGTATCCCTCACTAGGACCTAGTTTTTGAACCCGCTCTCTACAAATTCATTGTATTGGGCTAGCTGGGATTGAGTCCACTCACTTAACAGTAAAAGTGCTCAAACCCAGTCCCTACAACAGTTATGGCTTTTGATAGGGAGGGGAAAAACTTGCTATTCAAGTGGAAAAAAAAAAAAAAAATAATGTTCTATTAATGTAAATTACGTGATTTGTAGCATTAAAAATGTATTCTAGACCAAAATTTTTTTTTAGCATATACCACTGTTTTTTTGCTAACTCACATGTGGTTATACTAGTATACTACAGTTGGTACAACTCAAAAAGGGGGAAACTAGTTATTTATCTTGCTATTGTATAATTTCAAATGCAACAACTGTCTATTCAAAATTAATAGGTAACTTAGAACATAATTTTTTTTTTTTTTTGTATTACTAAAGTAACAACATAATTTTAGAATAATAATACATTGGTGTACAAAAATAAAGTTCTAGCATATTGAATAACATATGAATTACAAAGTATCTATACTCTATATATAAAAAGGGCAGATATCCTAAATAATTATATGAAGAATAGTTGTAAAATACACAAAAGTTGCAATTTCGAATTTAATTTATATAACCCTATATAAACTGGACAGTGTATAATATTATTAAATTTTTGTTTCTAACCTCTTTATCAATCAATATAAGCCTTTGATATGTGATGACACCTTGCGTTGATGTTCGTGGCATTGTTTTTTCAGCCACTAAAATTTTAACTTTCCAATTTCTTGTTTCTGGGTGAATGTCCTTAATGGAATTGTAAATCATTTGCATCCTAGTCATTTGAGAAAAGGAGAAAGGAGAGACATTGCATTAGTTTTTTTTTTTTATTTTATTTCAGTAGGTAAATAATTTGAATAAGAAATATAGATCAAAATTTCATATAAATTATAAATTCTATTAGTTACAATAAAGTTATCCTCAAATAATAAACTGCAGTCCTTGAACAACAACTATCTATATCATATATGAAATTTGTAAGGACTGCGTTTGAGCACTTTTACTATTAAGTGAGTGAACTCAAGCCCAGCTAACCCAATACAATGAATTTGTAGAGAGCGGGTTCAAGAACTAGGCCCTAGTGAGGGATACGATTGCTATGCATGGCTGAATATGGATTGAATAGCATAGACATGGATTCAAACGTACAATGATGTACTTCGGCCCTCCTCTTGGAAGCTTGGGGTTCTTCCTATTTCTTTAGTGATTGGTTACCAGAGCTTTTCTGTTGTTACAAGTTGTTGCCTTGTTCAATACCTCTAATTTTCCCTTCTTTCTTCCATCCCTTTTCAAGAGGAATTTCTTACATTATATACCATCTTTTTAGTGGATCTTAGCCCTACATCTGTTGCTCAAGTAGGTCACTACTTGAGTGCTTGTCCCATCAGCCGCCTTTCCACTCTTTCTGCGGACTGCAGCAACCAAGGCTGTGCTGTTCAGGGGTCATTCCCTCATTAATGCGGCCAGAACGTTAGTTGTGGGCATTTAATGTGGAGGTGACAGTTCATCATGGACTTGCTCCTCCACCATGCTTCCACGGCTGACACGTTGTACTTGTTGCTCCTCTTTGGATGCTCGGGAAGGCTGCTTTTGGTGGTCCGTTACTTCCTAATCCCATGGTCTCGGTTTTCCGAGCAGAGAGTCGTCCTCAGCAAGGTTCCTAGGTAATTTGGACTTTCGCACTTCATCCTCGGGCGTTCCCTCATCCTCGGCATGGGCTTTGGGCCTGATATGAAATGGGCCGGGGAAACCAAATTCTCCGATCCCCACAATAGCCCTTCAAAATCCTGCTGGCTGGATCCTCGGACGGGGAGGAGGATTTTGACATCCTCGGGCCGTTGTGATGGCTTGTCACGTCTTATCCCCCGTCAGTGCCAGAGTCTTTTCGCCTGTCCAAGGCACGTTCCTGGCACCTTGGTATACGAAGCGCGCCCTCATTAAATTCTAGCGGCTCTGTGCTCTCCATGTTCAACGATGTGATGCCAATCCAACGATTGGGTCTTTCCAGCTTTATGAGCGGGGAAACCCTCGCAGTTATCTTTAAACGGGGGGTATAAATACCCGTTTAATCTGATGGGCCTTTTTACTTTTGCACTCAAGAGTTCCTGCACACATACATTGAATTCGGTCAAATCTCCAACTGCATTTACGCCTTTTTCAGCAAAAAAAGCCTGTCCGAGGAGCTTTTCCTCATTTCTGTAAGTCTTCTTCTCATTCTCTAGCTCGAATTCCCTCTCTAAGTCCTTTCTTGAGTCTTTTAGCCTTTGTTAGGGATGGGTAGATTTAAGAAGCTAGTTGAGTTTGAAGAGGCGATGGAGGAATTCATCGCCACTCATAGGATACCCAGTAACGTGGGTTTGAGGTACTACGTGGAAGGGGAGTGACACATTCGGAGGGAGGAGGGTGAGGTCGTGATTCCCATAATCGCCTTTCTTGAAGGTGGTATAAGAATCCCCATAGGGCCAGTAACGAGGGGTTATCTTAGGTACTTTAGGTTGGCCCCCACACAATGTGCCACCAACGTGTTCAGGATTCTGGGTTGTGTGGACACTTTGAACGAAAAGATGGGGTTGAGGTTAACCCATCACGACGTAAATTGGTGCTATAACCTCCAAAAACTAAAGGGCAAGTCTTATTATATGAAGACGAGGGACGATAAGGTCCGGCTTATTCAATGCCTTCCTGAGTCCAGCAAGGGGTTGAACAAGGATTTCCTTATCGTGTCCGGGGAGTGGCATGATGGCCTTCACTATCCGACAAAGGAGGGGACACTAGGTGGGGTACTTTAAGTAGGAGAAGGTCCGGTCTTTCAGGTTGTAGGTCTGCTTTGTTTTGTTGCTGACAAGGATGTGCTTTCTTTTCTGCAGATCCGCACCCCTTTTAGCATCATTTTAACCTGGTCAACAAGGAGGACTTGGAAAGGGTCCTCAGGGCAGAGATTTTTGTGAAGGAGGCCGACAATCAAGTTAAGGCTGCTCACAAGATCCTTGGGTACGAGCCGCTCCAGAAGTCGTTCCCGACTCCGAAGCACGTGATCAGAGCCAAAGATCCTCGGCTTCGTAGCATAACTGTAACGGAGCAGGGGTTTTCATTTCTTGAAGGGTCTCTTGCTCTAAAAGGAATTCCGTTGGCAGGTCCTTCTACCTCTACCCGAGCTGAGGAGGCCGAGAAAGAAGAACTAGGAGTAGAGGAAGAAGTTGCCGATTAGGGTCCGCCTGAGGACGAATTTAGCGCCTTTGACCAAGTCCACCTGGTCGAGGATCCCTCTGGGGACTTGGGCGACCCCAATCTGACCAAGGCGGACCTCCTTTCTGCAAAGACTTCTCCCCAAGCTGAGATGGGCTTTAAGAGGCAACCCTAGACCAGTCTACTTGACCTGCTTAAGGGTCAGCCGGGGAAGGACGAGCTAGGAAAGTCCCAGTCCAAGCTTCCACCTCTGCTACCTAAGTCTTAACCTGTTCAGACCAGGTCGTCCTCATCCTAATCTAAGCTTTCGCCTTCTCCACCTCAGCCGAGCTTACCACCAAGGCCCGAGCCTTCTGATCCCCAACAGAAGAAGGGCCCTAAGGGCAAAAGGCCTATGGGACCCGACAGGACTCGTTCTTCCCAGGAGGAGGATGAGGCTTGGCGGCCCCCTAAGCAGTAAAAGACAGGGCGCTAGGGCCAAGGAAAAGAGGTGGCTGTGTAGTCCGAGGCCTAGGCTTGGCTCCCTGCCCCAATGCTCCATGGGGAGCCCTTGATGGATACCGCCTCCCTTAGGGACTTCAGAGAGGGTGAGGGCGCATATGTGGCTGATGCGCTGGGGAGGTCCCTGCTACTCCCCGCCGATATGGCCCAGTTGGAGGACCTGAGCAGCCGTGAGGTCATCCTCAGCTTGAAGAGGTACTTAGGCATGGTAAGACATCTGACATTTGAGGCTTCGTTGATTCTTATCCTTCAGCTCCCAACTTATCTTCCATTTTGCTTCGATTTGCAGGCTGTCCAAGCAACTTACAGGCTGGAGGAGGAGGCCAATAAACAGAGCAAAGCCATGGATCAGGAACGCGACAAGCACCTGAAGGCCACGCGGACCCTTAAGAACTCCGAGTCTGACCTCAAGAAGGCAAGGGAGGATCTAAAGGAGGTGATGAAAGAGAGGGATAATGCGGTGTCAAGCTTAGCTGGCACTCAAAAACAGGCCACTGACCAAACCAGGCATCTTCTAGAAGCTGAGGGCCAACTGAATATTGCCAAGGAGCACATCACTGATCTAAGGCAAAAGTTGGCCGAGGCATTGGGGGCTAAAGGTGTTGCCGAGCATGCCAGGGATGAGGCTTTGAGGGCCAAAGCAGAGGCTGAGTCTGCAAAGGCAGAGGCTGAGAGCTCCGAAAAGCGGGCGGAGGAAGAGGCCTTTGCTGAGGGAGTGGCCGAGACTGAGGCTGCCCTCAGGGCTCAAGTCCCTGAGGTGTGCAGGCGCTACTGCTCTGAGACTTAGGGTAAGACCCTCAACCAAGCTAGGGTTGAGGCCTCGTCTGAGCTTAGGAGGGTCGAGAGAGTGTATTATCCTCTTGCTATTCGAGAGGCTGCCTCTGCCACTTCTAAAGCCGACATCACTCCCAAAGCGGCAAACGAGGACCAGGCCGATGTTGTCAAGGATCCCACTTCCACTGATAGGCCTGCTGAGGAGGCCGAGCATCGAGGGGTGCCAGAGGAAAGAGAAACTGGTAACCTGGAAGTGCTTGGGGACGTGGTGAAGCCCCTTGTTGGTCCTCAAGTCCCTCTTGCTGACTCCCAAGTTCTTCTTGCTGAGGGGGACCTCCCCAAAGTTGCCCCTCCAGCCAAGGAGACAGCTCTTAAGTTGGTGCCTCTGCAAGCTGTTCCCCTGGATCAAAACTCCGAGGACCCCGAGGATACCTCTGGACAGCCCCCCAAGGGGAAGTGAATCTCCAATTGAAGAAACAAGCTGTCTTATGTTTAGTTTTAGTTAGTTAGCTTTCTTCTCTTTTTCTTTTTTTTTTTTGGGTTGTTTTTGCTCCTTTTACGCACTGTAATGCTACACTCCAAGTTGAATGCATGAATCCCTTTTTCTTTTTCTTTTTTACTTGGTATTTATTGTTATTGTGATGAGTTTGGCTACTTATATAACCTGTGCTTCAACCATAAGCTTCACAATCTCAGAAGCCCCACACGTTTTTCATTCTAAATTAGTAACCGAAAAATGTAAACCCATAGTGACAGTCCTCACTTGGACCTTGGACGATAATTGAGCCATCTTAACACCGTATCTTATTTTTGCCAGATTGAGTACTGAGGGAATAACTCCACAATATTGGTTCTACATCACATGAATTAGATACTGTAAACAGTAAAAAAATGCTTAGGACAGCCATTAGTTGCTGACTATGCTAAGGGGTTAGGTTCAATGTGCCTCAGAATGCTTTAAGTGATGCTTATGGGCTTGTGTTTGTTTACTCCTTTGCTTAACATGGTCAGTCCCTCTAGGGACCTGAGTCCGAGGGCTATGCTAGACTCTGGTGCTGCCGAACCCTCAGGTTCTTCTCTAGGTAACTAGTTTCCCCATAGGTTTAAGTCCGAGGACCATACAAGGCCTTGGTTCTGTCTAACACTTAGATTCTCCTGTAAGTAACTAGTTTCCCCATAGGTTTGAGTCCTAGGACCATGCAAGACCTTGGTTCAATCTAGTACTCAGGTTCTTCTTGAAGTGGTTAGTTTTCCCATAGGCTTAAGTCCGAGTACCATGCAAGACCTTGGTTCAGTCTAGTACTTAAATAGCCACCAAGATACATGGTGCATAATCATAATAGACATAAAATTTGAATTAAAAAGGGGTGCTTTCATTATAGTAATACCTTCTCAGGTTGTTTACATTCCAAGGGCGAGGTACAGGTTTTTCATCTAGGTCTTCTAAGTAGTATGTGCCTACCCCTGCTACTGAGGTAATTCGATATGGTCCCTCCGAGTTGGGCCCCAGCTTCCCCCAAGAAGGATTCTTGGCTGCCCCCACAACTTTTCTCAACACTAAGTCCCTCGGTGCTAGTGGTTTTAGCTTCACATTAGTGTCATATCCCTGCTTGAGCTTCTGGTGATAATAGGCCAGTTGGATCATTGCCCCCTCCTTTCACTCATCGACCAGATCTAGGCTCCTCCCCAGTAGTTCGTCATTACTGCCTGGAGTGAAAGAGCTCATCCTTAGCATTGGGAAGTTTACCTCTAAAGGGATAACAACCTCGGCCTCATAGGTCATGGCAAAGGTGTCTCTCCCGTTAACCGCCGTGGCATAGTTCGGTATGTCCAAAGAACATGGGGCAGCTCTTCTACCCATCTTTCCTTGGAGTCATCTAGTCTCTTTTTAAGCCCGTTGACGATAACCTTGTTGGCAGCCTCGGTCTGCCCATTCTCCTAAGGGTAGGCTGGAGTTGAGTACCTGTTTGTGATCCCAAGTTCACAACAGTATCTTCTGAAAGCCTTGCTATCAAATTGGAGTCCGTTATCCGAAATAAGGGTATGAGGGACCCCGAATCGCGTGACAATGTTTCTCCAAATGAATTTCTTAGCATCCATATCCCTGATATTGGCCAATGGCTCGGCTTCGACTCATTTGGTGAAGTAATCCGTGGCAACCAACAGATACCTCTTATTCCCTGGTGCTTTGGGGAAAGGGCCTACAATATCCAAGCCCCACTGGGCAAACGGCCATGGCCTGGACAAAGGGTTGAGGACCCCCCCAGGCTGATGAATATTTGGGGCGAACCTTTGGCATTGTCACACTTCTTGACATACTTCAGGGTCTCCTTCTGCATTTCCGGCCACCAATATCCTTGTGTGACGGCTCGGTGAGACAGGGATCTTCCTCTTGTATGACTCCCACAGATTCCCTCGTGCAGCTATTCGAGCAGTAACTCTGATGCTTCAGGGTGAATACACAATAGCTATGGTCCAGAGTAGGGGTCCATCCAGCTGGGACCCACCCTAACTTGATGGATGCGGACCGTGCCCTTTACCACCTCACTTGCTCTTTCTAGATGCTCCACAAGTATGCTCCGAGGCAGATCCCCTGCTGAGGAAGTGGCGAGTGTGGCTAATGAATCGGCATGGGTGTTTCCACTCTTGGGGATATGAGACAAGTTGAAAAGATCAAATTCTGACCGCAACTGCTTGACCTGGCTCAGGTACTCTTGTATTCTCGAATCTCTGGCCTCCAGCTCTCCCTCTACCTGGCCTACCACCAGTTTCGAATCCGAGAACATCTCCACCGACTTTCCTCCCATCTTTTGCACCATGAGCATCCCTTGCAACAATGCCTCGTACTCGGCTTCATTGTTTGTGGCTGAGAACCCGAGCTTCAGGGATTTTTCTATGACATGCTCTTCAGGGAATACTAAGACTAGCCCCACTCCAGACCCCCTCTGATTTGCCATGCCATTAACGTATACCTTCCAACATGGTGACCCCGAGATGGAGACTACCCCAACTGATTTTTTGCCCATGCCTCCCTTCTCGGCTTCCATCTCTATTCATGGTTCAGTGAATTCGGCCACCAAATCGGCTAGGACCTAGCCTTTTATGGAGGTCCGAGGCATGTATTTGACGTTGAAAGCCCCCAAAATTGTGTTCCACTTGGCGACCCTTCCTGTGTAATCAGCAGTCCGAAGTACGGACTTCAAGGGTAGTTGGGTTAGGACAACCACTGTGTGAGCTTGAAAATAATGGGGGAGCTTTCGTGTGGCGTGGACCACAGCTAATATGGCTTTCTCTAATGGTAGGTATCTAACCTCAGCTTCATGTAATGACTTGCTAATGTAATAGACTGGTTTTTGGACGCCGTTGTCGTCCCGAATCAGTACTAGGCTCACAGCGTGAAGTGCCACAGCGATGTATGCGTATAAGACTTCGTCAGCCTCAGGATTAGACATGATAGATGGCCAGGACAGGTATTCCTTGAGTTGCTGGAAGGCCGCAACACAATCCTCAGACCATTCGAATCCCTTCCACTTATTAATCAGGAGATAGAAAGGCCTGCACCTGTCAGCCGACCTGGAAATGAATCGATTCAGGGCCGCCATCATTCCAGTAAGCTTTTGGACCTCCTTGGGGTTCTGCGGAGGCTTTAGATTTTGAATGGCCTTAATTTGTTCAGGATCGACCTCGATTCCTCTGTGGGTAATGAGGTACCCTAAAAACTTGCCGGATCCTAGGCCAAACGAGCATTTGGAAGTGTATAGGCGCAGATTATGCTTCCTCAAGACATCAAAGATGCATCCGAGGTCTCCTAAATGCTTGGACACCGCTTTACTTTTCACCACCATGTCATCAACGTAGACTTCAATGCTCTTGCCCAGCATCGGCTCGAACATCCTCGTCATCATCCTCTGGTAGGTGGAACCTGCGTTCTTTAGCCCAAATGGCATTACTTTATAATGGTAGTTTCCAATGGGTGTCACAAAGGCTGTCTTCTCCTGATCCTCCAAGGCTAGTGGTATTTGATGATAGCCTTGAAAAGCATCTAGGAAGCTCATCTGAGGATGGCCCGTAGTTGCATCCACTAGCTGATCTATCCGAGGTATAGGGAACGGGTCTTTCGGGCATGCCCTATTCAGGTCAGTGAAGTCCACACAGACCCTCCACTTTTCGCTTTTCTTCTTGACCACCATAGTGTTGGCCAACCACTCGAGGTAAAAAACCTCTTTGATAGCCCCTGCACGCTTAAGCTTATTCACCTCTTCTCTAATCGCATCAGCGTGTTCTCTCCATGGGCGCCGGGGTGGTTGTTTCTTGGGAATTATGGATGGATTGACATTGAGATGGTGACAGATGAAGGATGGATCAATCCCTGGGGCATCACAGGCATCCCATGCAAACACGTCAATATTACTCTTGAGGAACTTAATTAGCT
Source organism: Quercus ilex subsp. ballota (assembly GCA_032727855.1). Lineage (NCBI taxonomy): Eukaryota > Viridiplantae > Streptophyta > Magnoliopsida > Fagales > Fagaceae > Quercus > Quercus ilex. The sequence continues at coordinate 33,348,724 of CM064908.1, forward strand.
CTTCCTTTTCTTTGGGAGGCAGCTGAGCCTCGACCCAAAAAAACTTCTCTGGGTCGTCGCCAATCACCACTTCCACTAGGTCCTCGCATTTTGCTTCTTCGGTAGCTGCGTCAGGAAGCACCGCGGGGATCTTTCATTGTTATAAGCTCTCTTCGACAGTGGTCGAGGGTTGTGCGTCAAGCCAATGTGATATGGCAGCCACCATGCATTGCCTTGCTGTGAGTTGGCAGCCATGAATTTTGAGAACTTGATCCCCTGAAGGGAATTTCACCTTCTGGTACAAGGAGGAGGCAACGGCCCCCAAGGTGTGGAGCCAGGGCCTTCCTACAATGGCTGTATAAGGGGAGTAGGTGTCCACCACTATAAAGTTCACCTCCACCACCTCTGGGCCGGTTTGGATGGGCAGTCTAATCATGCCCTTTGGGACAACAAGCTTCCCATCGAAACTTATCAAAGGAGAGCTATAGGGAGTCAAGTCCTCCGGTTTCAACCCTAGCCCCTTGTATAGGTCCAGGTACATGACCTAGGCTGCAATGCCATCATTGACCATCACCCTCCTCACATCATAGTCCCCGATTCTGAGGGTGATCACCAGAGCATCATCATGGGGCTGGGTGGTCCTGATCTTGTCTTCCTCTAAAAAGCTCAAGGTTGGGTGAAAATTTCTTCTAGCCCTCTTCGACTCTAGCTGGGACTCCTCGACAGGTCTCTGAGCTACAAACAACACTCGCAAAGGGGGCGTGCCTGTTCTTCCTGGTGCTGCCAAGATTACATTGATCGTCCCTGCGAGCGCCCTTAGGGCATTATCTCTCCCCGGCTCCTGATCGGTCTAGCTTGGGTGGTCACTGGGGTGTTGTAGGAAGTGCTTCAGCTTTCCTTCTCGAACCAGCTAGTCCAGATAGCTTCGGAGATTCCTGCAGTTCTCTGTGGTATGTCCGTTGTCCCTATGGTACTGGCAGTAAAGGTTCTAGTTGTGCTTCGTAGATTCCTCCACCATCTTATTCGGCCACCTAAAGTATGGCTCACTCTCTATTTTTGCCAACACCCTGTGTATAGGCTCTCGGAATATGGCATGGACCGCTTGCATGTCGGCTGTTCCAGATTACCCTACGAAGTCCCTCATCGGGCGGGTGTTGTTGTATCGGTTCGGCCTGAAATCCTTCCTCTCCAGATGGGTAGCCTTTTTCTTTCCGCCGCCCTGCAGCTGGTCTTCGTCCACTTGTTTGTACTTGTCGATCCGATCCATCAATTGGCGCATACTAGTGGCAGGCTTTCCAGTCAGAGACTTCCTTAGGCCATGCCCAGTCCGGAGGCCATTTTTGAAGGTACTGATGGCCACGTCATCAAAATTGCCCTCCAGTTCATTGTACATCTTCCAATATCGGCACGAGTAGGCCTTTAAAGTCTTCCCGTCATACATGGACAAAGACAGTAGCGTGCTCAAGGGCCGCGGGGCTACGCTATTCGTAACGAAGCGAGAGCCAAAGGCCTGGGTCAACTGTCTATACGAATCTATGAAATTCGTCTTCAAGCCATTGAACCACCTCATCGCCACTGGACCCAAGCTAGAGGGGAAAACCTTGCACATCAACGCCTCGTTCTTGGAGTGGACAGCCATCCTCTGGTTAAACTAGCTCACATGCTCCACGGGGTCCGTTTTGCCGTTGTAAAGGGAGAAGGCTGGCTGTTGGAACTGCCGAGGAAGGGTAGCCCCCTCAATGTGGCGCGTGAAAGGCGACTTAGATAGCTGGTTGAGTGCCTTGCTCATGGCATCATACCCTAAGCCCCCTCCGAGATGGGCTCTTACGTTTACGCTCCCGGTAGTGCTCTTCGTCATGAGAGAAGGTCTCTTGGAGGAGTTCTCAACCTTTGTCTATAGTCATCGTCGCTTTCATCGTCAGAGGGCAGGTTGGGTCTAGATTGAGGTCGCCTTCGTTGTGCATGGCGCAGCCTCCTATTCAAGTCATCTATCTCTCACTGCATGGCTTGCTCGTCCCCACGCGAGTAGCTTCTGCTAGTTTTAGTGGTGTGCACACTTTCTTCTCGAAACCTTCCATTCTCTTCATTTCAACCGCGCTTAGGGTTGGCGAAGTCACCCCGATGCTGGGATTTGACCGGTTCGGGCTAATGGGAGCCTGCTTGATGAAGGCCTGATCCTGCCATGCTTGGTCGTTGCCCTTACTAACACACGAGTTCTCCCCACAGATGGCGCTAATTGTAGAGACTAGGTTTGAGAACTTTTACTGTTGAGTGAGTGGACTTAAGCCCAGCTAGCCCAATACAATGAATTTGTGGAGTGCGAGTTCAAGAACTAGGCCCTAGTGAGGGATACGATTGCTATGCATGGCTGAATATGGATTGAACAACATGGACATGGATTCAAACGTACAATGATGTTCTTTGGACCTCCTCTTGGAAGCTTGAGGTTCTTCCTATTTCTTTAGTGGTTGGTTACCAGAGCTTTTCTGTTGTTACAAGTTGTTTCCTTGTTCAATACCTCTAATTTTCCCTTCTTTCTTCCGCCCCTTTTCAAGAGGGCTTTCTTTCATTATATACCACCTTTTTAGTGGATCTTAGCCCTACATCTGTTGCTCAAGTAGGTCACTATTTGAGTGCTTGTCCCATCAGCTGCCTTCCCACTCTTTCTGCGGGCTACAGCAACCAAAGCTGTGCTGTTCAGGGGTCATTCTATCATTAATGTGGCCAGAACGTTAGTTGTGGGCATTTAATGTGAAGGTCACAGTTCATCATGGACTTGCTCCTCCACAATGCTTCCACGGCTGACATGTTGTACTTGTTGCTCCTCTTTGGATGCTCGGGAAGGTTGCTTTTGGTGGTCCGTTACTTCCTAATCCCATGGTCTCAGTTTTCCGAGGAGAGAGTAGTCCTCGGTAAGGTTTCTAGGCAATTTGGACTTTCGCACTTCGTCCTCGGGCGTTCTCTCATCCTCGGCATGGGCTTCGGGCCTGATATGAAATGGGCCAAGAAAACCAAATTCTCTGGTCCCCACAAAATTAATTACTCAAATCAAACCTGTAGAATGGGAATAACATAGCAGGTCAGGTCCAATAATGCCTATACAAAATTTACTTTCGCATGAATAAATAAAATTAATGGGTTATCAATTTAACAAAGTCAGGTTTTGTTTTTTTTTTTTTTTTTTTTTTTTTTGCCAAAGGTATTGTAGCTGAATTGGCACCTCCCCATGCACAAAGTGCTTAGGGGTCTAGGGGGGAAAGGGTTCGAGTTACGGGGTTAGTAGCATGTTATAATTATTTCTCAAAAAAAAAAAGTCAAGTTTTTCCCCCCCCTAAAATAAATGAATTGCATGCAATATGAATTTGAACCTTTATGTATTGATGTAGCAAATTGAATTCACATGCTTTTAAACAATAAGAGCAAGAGCATATATGTCTTATGCATCGGCAAGTAATATTAATGGTATGACAACAAAGTAAGAGCTGTTTAACGTAGACAAATTACGAACTTACGAACAAAAATACATATAAAATAAAAAATTGAAACTGATTACAAAAAAATAATCTTAACCAGACAATTAATCAAAACAAAATTGAGATAAGAAAAGCCAAGAAAAATATAGGAGAAAGAGAAATGGAAGAGATACTTTCTCTAAGGAGAGGTTCACTATGATCTTTAAAGGGATGGAAGAGGGTATGATGATGCTTGGAGGGGTTGTTTCCACACTTACAACGTATCTATACATCTATATAAATGAAAAAACTAATTTGAGTAGTGGTATTGATAATTGAATGCTATGGCATAACAATGGAGAGAAGAAGCAATCATTAAATTTTTTTTCTCTGTGTGAGAGACTGCGTCCCCAGCTCGTTTTTTATAGGAATGTTAGGTCAAACCCACGTGAATAGGTGGAGTCGTGTTATTGTCTTTCAAAATGGAGGTTCGACTAGTTATATTTTCCCCTTTAGATTAAGGGCTTTACAATTGAGTCGCCACTTATTTAATTGTTGGAATAAATAAAAAAACCATAATTGAAAAATTCATCATTTTATTAATTTGAAATGGAATTTACATTGAACATAGGAAATTACATGACTTTGGTCCTAGATACAATCTAAGATAAAGTACATGACTTTGTTTCCTAGTTACAATCTAGAAATTGAAAATTACAAGGATAAGCATTTGATCTACTAACCCTTGATCTAAGTTCGGAGGCTATGTTACAAGGTGGGAAGGTGTTAGGCACCCACCTTGCCCAGTGAAACCAGTTTTCTAGACTATAGTGGCCAACATTCATATCACATCATCCAATATGTTATCAATCAATTTGCATGTTGAATTTGAAGTGTATGCATGTGATAAACCCTAACTCAATTTATTAAGTATTGCATTTGGATTGAAAAATAAATTCTAGTGAATGTGTATGTATGGTGACATCCTAGATTCAAGGACTTGAAAGAATTATGAAACAAACATGTTTTTCATATTTTTTATGTGGATTTAAGATCAAAACTAGTGTTTATGCATGAACATGTGATGAACAACTAAGAACATGTAAAGAACACATAAGAACATTTAAGAACATTCAAACATATTCAAGAGAACTTAAATAATCACTATCATGCTTTAATCCTAAATTCTCATCATGGCAACACAATAAACAAGTTAGGGAAAAGGATTATACCTTCATGCAAGATTCATTCGGTGGAGGAGGAGACTCTTGGTGGAGGTCTTAAGGGTGAAGAAAAGAAGAACTAGGAGAGGGAGAGTGAGTCTCACTTAATACTTTGAGTCTCAGGAAGACCAAGATATGACAAGACTACTCTACTTCACTAGAACTCAAGATGGGAGAAAAGAGGGGGGTTTTTGGTGCCTCCTTTTGGAATGAAGGAAATGGAGAGTTTATATAGTAGTGGTGGAGGGAATATGAATGGAAGGCTATTTAATGAGGGTTGACAAGGATTATGAACCTAAACCTCATTTTAGCCTTAGGGAAAATCTGGTACATTAAATGGAGAGATTGGTGGGAGTGGGGAGCAAGCCAAAATTTGGTTTTCCCGTAGCTGCTGTAACAGCTTGTAGAGCCAATTTCGGAAAATCATATTTGACTCAATTCTGATTGGAATTGTCTCATTCTTATGCTCAAATTGAAGCCTCGGATGTCTAGCTTTTGGAAAAATTAACCTCATTCACAGATTCAAAATATTCTGAGAGATATCGATGAAATGGTGAGCAGAGGTCATTTGTTAGAAAATGGTTTCAGCACAATTAACATTAATAGGTCCTAAATTAGTTCCCAATTAACATTAAATGGCTCCAATCACTTCCATTTCAGACTTAATTGGCTTCAACTTTACTCTAATTAAAAGATAATTGCATAAATTACTCATTAAATAATTAATATTTAACTATCTAATTAATTAGGTATATGCAACCTCAACATAAAATGTAGTCCTAACCAATCAAATTGTGACACGTCATTAATCTCAAATTGATTACACTTATAACCAATTGAAATCAATTGTTCATAATCACATATAGTCGGACTAAATTTGTGATAATGCATCTCAGCCATTAAAACTTGATTTGATGATAACTTTCAATCTGGTGGTCCGATTAGGGTTTATGACCAGTCGATTTGATCGTTACAATACCAAGATCATTTTAGTGAAATGAGATTAAGGATATAATGGCTAGAATCAAGATGCATATTTTCAAGGCAAAATTACCCTTTTACCCTCCATGTGAGGTTAAATACAGGTTGTAAAATGGGGTGTCAACAGAATGCTCCTCATTGGCAGAGCTTGAAAAGCAAATGTCAATGTATGAAAAAGACACCTAACTTTGCAATCAGTATTTAACCGTGGTGAATGTATGATGCATGTAGATAAAAATGTAGATGGTCATGTTATGGATCAAAATGTGGACCGAATCTTGAAGGAGATTGCCTACGTACCTCTTACTGGGAGGATCAGGTCCAAACGTAGTTCATGCATGCAATTTTTTTTTTTTTTTTTTTTGTAAAAAAAAAATGAGTACAAGACATGCTTACCAGTGGTTATGACGAAATGTGGATTTTGGACATGCTTCCTTCGATAGATTTGAAGTTTGGACGTGCTTCTCAGAGGTCTGTGGATTGAAGTTTGGACGTGCTTCCCAGAGGTCCGATGGATTTGAATTTGGACGTGCTTCCCAGAGGTTCGATGGTTTGAAGTTTGGACATGCTTTCCAAAGGTCCGATGGAATTGGATTTTGGACGTGCTTCCCAGAGGTCCGATGATATTGGATTTTGGACGTGCTTCCCAAAGGTCCGATGGTTTGAAGTTTGGACGTGCTTCCTAGAGGTCCGATAGTATTGGATTTTGGACGTGCTTCCCAGAGGTCCGATGGATTGAAGTTTGGACGTGCTTCCCAAAGGTCCGATGGATTTGAATTTGGACGTGCTTCTCAGAGGTCCAATGGTTTGAATTTTGGACGTGCTTCCCAGAGGTCCATGGATTTGAATTTGGACGTGATTCCCAGAGGTCTGATGGAATGAAGTTTAGACGTGCTTCCTAGAGGCCCGATGGATTTGAATTTGGACGTGCTTCCCAGAGGTCCAAGGATTTGAATTTGGACATGCTTCCCAGAGGTCTGATGGTATTGGATTTTGGACGTGCTTCCTAGAGGTCCGATGGATTGAAGTTTGGATGTGCTTCCCAGAGGTCCGATGGATTTGAACTTGGACGTGCTTCCCAGAGGTCCAATGATTGAAGTTTTGGACATGCTTCCCAGAGGTCCGATGGATTGAAGATTGGACGTACTTCCTAGAGGTCGATGGTTTGACTTTGGACGTGCTTCCCAGAGGTCCATTGAAATTGAGTTTGGACGTGCTTCCTAGAGGTCCGATGGAATTGGATTTGGACGTGCTTCCCAGAGGTTCATTGGAATTGGATTTTGGACATGCTTCCTAGAGGTCCGATGGAATTGGATTTGGATGTGCTTCCCAGAGGTCCATTGAAATTGAATTTGGACGTGCTTCCCAGAGGTCCGATGGATTGATGTTTGGACGTGCTTCCCAGAGGTCCGATGGAATTGCATTTTGGACGTGCTTCCTAGAGGTCCAATGGAATTGAATTTTGGACATGCTTCCCAGAGGTCCAATGGTTTGAAGTTTAGACATGCTTCCCAGAGGTCCGAGGATTTGAGAGGCATTATTTATGCCGATGTTTGTGGGCCTTTTACTCTAATACTTGCAAAATAAATATTTTCAATTAGTAACGAAGTTATTCATTGAAAAGACTTTGGCATACCTGGCGAATGCCCCTAGTTTGGGACATCTTCCATGCTGAGGCTGGACAACTGACTTGATGTTGCACTGCTAAAAAATATGGAAGAGGATGATAACTTTCTGTTCCTGAAGAAGAATTTAATGAATTTTTTTTTTCTTTTTGATGGTAACCTAAGAAGTATGAGCCCAATGGCCCTAGTCCCAAGACTTTTTGAAAATTCTCTCTTTTCTTTTCTTCTCTCTCTCTCTCTCTCTCTCTCTCTCTCTCTCTTGAAATTTGAAGATTTGTTCATTATCAAAAAGTGAAGAAGATGAAGATGGAGTAAAAGAGATGAAGATTTATTCATTATTATTTTTTTTTTTTTGAAAACCTATCCTTTGAATGAGAATAACTTTGGCTGGAAGTTGATGTAGATTGCTGGATAAGTCCTTGCTTAATTCCTGCAAAAAGATAATTTCAATCAGCAATGGATTCTTTCATTGTTATGAATTGGAAGTACTTACCCAATGCCCCTAGTTTGGGGCATATTCCATGCTTAGATTGAAGCTGAAGTCATTTGATATTGTGACCATTGAGGAACATGAAAGAAGATCATGGTCTGCCATCCTTGGTTCCTACAAAAAAGCTTTCTTTCTCTAGCTGGTTAGAAACCAATTATCGTGAAAACTTGCACACAATATAAATAGGCCAATGCCCCAAGTTTAAACATGTTTAATGCAAATAAATGGATTTAACCTAACATGCACCCAAACAATTTTGTCACATTGTTTTGACTTTGTTCTCCAAGGTTGTTTGGGTGAATGGGATCAGGCCTCTGCAAGGCTGCCTACGTACCTCTCTCATAGAGGATCAAGTCAAGACGTAGTTCAAGAGAACTGGATTTTGGAAAATAATTTTTTTTTTTGAACAAGATGTGATCATTTGAACAACCATTTTGGCAAATCAAAGTGTTTAAGAATCAAACAAATCTCTTTGATTAGGAAGAATTAAGATCATTAAACTCAAGTAATCAAATTTGCTTCATCCTTTTGAACATCATCAGATTGAGTCTCCAAAGGCAATCAAGAAATGAAATGTGATAATATTTATGAATCACATTGTTGGGCGCAAACAAGGAGACTGCTCCAGGTTTGGAAGTTCTTTTGAGTCATTTTGAGGATTTGAGAATTTGAGAAATTTTGTCCTCGAACATATCATCCTGTGGGGTTTGACAATTTTAAGCATTTTTCCTTTTTAATTCAAGAGAAAAATATTATTAGAGTTTAAGATGTGCCTACAATTAGCAAGACTTCAAGGAGGTCTTATTCATGGGTTGTAATGTAGAACGGGTTTAGGTTATGAAATAAATGATATAAAAAGGCTCAAAATTCCCTATGATGTTCCCCCAAGTATGCATTACTCAAAAATCAAGTATTGGAGGAGTTTTCCCATTTCTTCTTTGCCATCTTTTCACTAGTCTTCATTGATCACTTGTATCAACATTTGTTTTTATGCTCATTCCTCTTGAATCATACCTCTAGACTTTCATCTTGTAAAATTCTTCCCTTTTTAGGTTGCATCCTCAAGTTTCCAACTTGGTAGTATTTTCCAATTTTTCTTTTCTTTTTCTTCTTTTCTTTGGCCCTAACTTTAGCCTAGACCGCCCTTTTGGGTTTTCAGTCTAGCGGGCTTTTTTTTTTTTTTTTTTTTGGCCCTAACTTTTGCCTAGACCGCCTTTTTAGGTTTTCAGCCTAGCGGGCTCCTTTATTTTATTTTATTTTATTTTTTAAATCTTTCATCTCTTGATTGAATAAACTTTTTTTCTGAGGATCTTTTGCCTTCATTGTTTTCCTCAGCTTAAGTCATTTTGATATACTCTCTAGACTTCTTTCTTGCCTCGATGTGCTTGCACATTTCTATGCTTGATGAACCTTTTCCTTTTTTGGTGAACTCTCTTTTAGATGAACCTTCTACACTTCATGATGAATTTTAGGTTCTTCAAACTTGATGCACATTTTGTTTTCTCTCACATTGATGAAATTTCATTTCTCCTTCCTTGATTGAGTGAAAGCTCATTTTTCTTTGATGATCTCTTATCTTTAGCTTAATGAATTCTCTACTTGTCTTTCATGTCTTCTATGAGAGTTTTATCAATTTGCTTCAAAGCTACAAGGTCGACTCCTCCTTAACATGAGATTTAAGCATGCATACTTTGAATTTTTTCCACCCCAAGTTTAGATTTTAGTGGGTTCATGCAAGAAAATGCTAAATGTTTGAAGGCTCAAATGGGCTAGCAATGGATGATGAACATTCTAGGTAATAGGAAATAATTTGGTTTAACCAAAGATGGCCTCCTATCCCTAGTAATGCTTGCTTGTAGGCACAGTGACTTGAGCTCTTTTAATAAATTCCTCTTAAAAGAAAAAGTATGAATGTTCTATTGGAGACACAAAAGTTTTCAGAAATTTGAAATGAATGCATGAGTTTTTTGAATTTTCTGATGGATAGGTTTTCTTTGATTGCCTTGTAAGACCATTTCTTCTTTTATTCAAAGTAATTTAGCAAAAGTGTTTACACGAATCAAATGAAATTAATCATTTCTCAGTACAAGTTGATTGTTCAAGTCTTTAAACATCATAATTTAGAAAAAAAATTTGTCCAAGGGATCCTCATGTACCATTTTGAAAAGAAGACTTCAAAGAATCTTGAAATCTTTGAAAGAAAAAAAATGGGTCTTTTTGAAAAAGTCACTAGGAAGTCCAATGCCCCTAGTTCAAAGAATTTTTTTTTTTTTTTTTTAAATAACTTAAGGGCTCAATGCCCCTAGTCCAAAGACTTTTTTCATTTGAATTTTTTTTTTTTTTTTGAAAATTTTTTAAAATATATACATGAACAAAGTACATCAAATGCTACATGAAATTTTTGAATTCAAAGAAACATAGAAACATAGAATAAACAAACAAACTTTAAGCTTAACCATGATGTTGCAAACCAAATGTGGAGTGAGGCAAAGTTGGGCCACTTGCTTCTTCTTGGTCCATTTAGGATGCTTGAGGTTTGGTGTGCTTGAACCTTGATTATGATGAAATGGCTTGGGCTTGCACCTGGAAGGCATGCATCTTGCGAGCGTTTGGCATTTGATGTTGATCATGTCTATACACCTTTGATGGGCTCAAGTGTTGGGCTTAGACTCATTCAAGAAACAATTTTGGGCTTCCATACCAAGTAGAGTTCAATCATGGGCTTTTGGGCTTGAGTTCATTCACATCATACAAGGTTCAAATAATCATGATGGGCTAAAGCGTTGGACTTGAGTCATCATGGTTCAAATAACGGCCAAACAAATGCATAATGAAATGCAACTTACATGGACCGACCTAAAGGTAGGTTCTATGGGTCATTACAACATGGGTAGAAGGTAGGTTAAAGGTCCCCACAAGCTAGGACGTCATACCTCCCAACTTGTGATGCCAGGAGCGCCGCGTTGGTCCGAACGGTACAGTTTGTCCCTATGAACCATCATGGCATAACCATAATGATCCTTGTCACGGTGGGTGGTAGGTTCACCGCTGGGTATGTGAGTCTCAGGAAAACCACAATCCACGGCTAATACTATCGGGCTTCTGGGCTAGCACACAAATAAAATAAATTTCATTCAAGCAAATGATGCATGACATGCAAAATAATGACATATTAGACATTATATACAAAAAAGTAATAAACAAACAATGACATGGCGGGCCACCATAATCTAATTGAAGCTTAGCCCTCAATATCCCCAGCGGAGTCGCCACTGTGAGAGACCGCGCCCCCGGCCCATTTTTTATAGGAATGTTGGGCCAAACCCACGTGAATGGGTGGAGTTGTGTTATTGCCTTTCAAAATGGAGGTTCGACTAGTTATATTTTTCCCTTTCGATTAAGGGTTTTACAATGGAGTCACCACTTATTTAATTGTTGGAATAAATAAGAAAACCATAATTGAAAAATTCATCATTTTATTAATTTGAAATTGAATTTACATTGAACATTGGAAATTACATGGCTTTGGTCCTAGATACAATCTAAGATAAAGTATATGGCTTTATTTCCTAGTTACAATCTAGAAATTGAAAATTACAAGGATAAGCATTTGATCTATTAACCCTTGATCTAAGTTCGGAGGCTATGTTACAAGGTGGGAAGGTGTTAGGCACCCACCTTGCCCGGTGAAACTAGTCTTCTAGACTATGGTGGCCAACATTCATATCACATCATCCAATATGTTATCAATCAATTTGCATGTTGAATTTGAAGTGTATGCATGTGATAAACCCTAACTCAATTTATTAAGTATTGCATTTGGATTGAAAAATAAATTCTAGTGAATGTGTGTGTATGGTGACATCCTAGATTCAAGGACTTGAAAGAATTATGAAACAAACATGTTTTTCATATTTTTGATGTGGATTTAAGATCAAAACTAGTGTTTATGCATGAACATGTGATGAACAACCAAGAACATGTAAAGAACACATAAGAACATTTAAGAACATTCAAACATATTCAAGAGAACTTAAATCTGGTGCATTATTGAGAGATTGGTGGGAGTGGGAGCAAGCCAAAATTCAGTTTTCCCGTAGCTGCTGTAACAGCTTGTAGAGCTAATTTCGAAAAATCATATCTGACTCAATTCTGATCGGAATTGTCTCGTTATTGTGCTCAAATTGAAGCTCCGGATGTCTAGTTTCTGGAAAAATTAACTTCATTCACAAATTTAAAATATTCTGAGAGATATCGATGAAATGGTGAGCAGAGGTCATTTGTTAGAAAATGGTTTCAGCACAATTAACATTAATAGGTCCCAAATTAATTCCCAATTAACATTAAATGGCTCCAATCACTTCCATTTCAGACGTAATTGGCTTCAAATTTACTCTAATTAAAAGATAATTGCATAAATTACTCATTGAATAATTAATGTTTAACTATCTAATTAATTAGGTATATGCAACCTCACCATAAAATGTAGTTATAACCAATCAAATTATGACACGTCATTAATCTCAAATTGATTACACTTATAACCAATTGAAATCAATTGTTCATAATCACATATAGTCGGACTAAATTTGTGATAATGCATCTCAGCCATTAAAACTTGATTTGATGATAACTTTCAATCTGGTGGTCCGATTAGAGTTTATGACCAGTCTATTTGATTGTTACAACATCAAGATCATTTTAGTGAAATGAGATTAGGGATCTAATGGCTAGAATCAAGATGCATATTTCCAAGGCAAAATTACCCTTTTACCTTCCATGTGAGGTTAAATACGGGTTACAAAATGGGGTGTCAACACTCTGAACCCTAATAGCAAGGTAATCCAGGAGATAAACTTGGGAGAAAAAATTGACTTGTGTGTGCATATGGATAAGTAAAAAAACATGTATGCCAATAAAATCTAAACAAAAAGCAATCATGATTCCCAAATTTTCTCTTTGAACCTTAATAGCGAGGTAATCCAGGTGACAAATTTGGGAGAAAAAATTGACTTTTGTGTGCATATGGATAAACAAAAAACATGTGAGGAAAAAAAATGAAGAAGAAGAAGAAGACAAAACACTTGCCACTTTTCCCTCTTTCTTCTTTTTCTCTATCGGTTGGCTCACAGGTGAACTTTTTTTTTTTTTTTTTTTTCTCATTTCTATATCTCACCCTCTTCTTTGTTTGTGGCTATAAGAGCATTAGCATTGAAAAATTCCAATTCTACTTTATTTTACCATTCCAAAAAGCCATTTTATCATTATACCATACAATTTTACAATACTTCCAACATCCCAAAACTCTATTTTTATTAAAATATTATTTTTTAATCTTTCTTTATTATTTCTTTCCAATCGTCACTTTTTTTTAGACTTGGCATGATTCCAACGGCTCCACAATCACCAATCACCACACCACCACCACCACCACCATACCACCACCTCCACGGCTCCACCATCATCAATCATCACACCACCACCAAATTGCCTCAGCCTAACTGCTTCAGTCTCTCATCATACACATTACACAATTAGAAAACCCAAACATATTTTAGCTGGCCCGTAGCCATTGATGAACGCAGAGGAACTCATGAACCTAGACACCGCCGATCAACCCCGATCACAACAGGAAAAAAAAAAAAAAAACAGACAATGCTGCCACTACCGCCGCTAGATCAACGTTATCTCCATCATTGATCAACCCAAATCAACCACCAAAATCCCACCGGAACAAAAACTCAGACACCACCGATCAACCCCGATCACAACAGGAAAAAAAAATAAAAAAAATAACCCCCAATCAAAACCCAGACACTGCCACTGCTAGATCGATGTTTCCTCCATCATTGATCAACCCAAATCAACCACTAAAATCCCACCGAAAACAAAACCCAGACACCGCCAATCAACCCCGATCACAACAAGGGGAAAAAAAAACCATTTCAACTCCAATCAAAACCCAGACACCGCTGCTACTACCGCCGCTAGATCAACGTTTCCTCCACTATGATGTGTGATGTTGATGTTGGGAGGAGGTTGATGTTTAGGTCTAAAGAGAGGAGAGAGCAGATGAGAAAGAGAGAAGGAAGAGAGAGAAGAGAATAGAAATAATGAGGGAGGAGAGAGAAATTTCGGGGGAAAAGCAGCTTAAAATATTATTATTATTTTTACAATACTGCTATAGGGCAATTCTATCTTTAGAATTGCACTGTAGCAGTATTGCAAAAAAATTTGCAATACTTGGGTTTAGAATTCTCTGATGTAGAGCACTTTGGGGCTGCAAATGCCAAATTCTCCCTACATTTGGCATTTGCATTCCCCAATGCTAATGCTCTAAAGAAGTTAAGTAGCTGAACAAAATGACGAGGAAGACACAAATGGCAATATTCAAGAAGCATCTACATTCTAGGGTTAATAGAAAAAAAAAACAAAAATGCCCTCATACACTTTTAGCCTACCCAAGTACTTAGGAGTCAAGATGGTAATTTCATCAAAAAAAACAACACAGCTAGCAGCACTATAAAGTTGAATGTCTTGCAGCACCATAAAGTTGACAATAAAAAGACTAAAAAAGCCCCCACTTTTTTCTTTAGCTAATAAATGAAGTTAGGAGCAACAAGGTAACTTCTATCAAATGTGTCAGTAGAAAATTATAGAGGAAAAGACCAAAGGACAGGGATTTCCTCCAAACATGTTTGCAGCAATTGCTGCAAACAGGGACAAGTGTCAAGCATATAAAGAAACACATAAGCAAGGATCATGTTCAACACACATGACCCATTTTAAGTTGAGTGTTGTTAACCCTAACGTTAACAGCGTTAGCCACTAGAAAGAGGTCTTCTCCTCAAACATGCCTCTCACTTCTCTCTCTCATCTCCTCCACAGAGCTTCCTCTCTCTCAACTTCCGGCCACCTCTGTTTTTCTTTAGTAACCTCAGACCGGTAAGGGCATCTACTCTCTCAATCTAACCCAGATGGCACACAGCCAAGCCAAGCCCCTCTCATCCTCCTCCACCTCTGTTTTTCCCATGTCCACCATTGTTTTCTTAGCAACCTCATACCGGATGTCGGATTAAAGGCATTCCCTTCCTTTCCCTTTTTTGCCACCAATGCTCATAAATGGTTTTTAGACATCTCCTTAGAGATCTTTCCAAGCCATAGTCATTAATTTCAAAGGAGCTTGGATTGCTTAAAACCCACTCCCAAAAAAAAAAAATTACAGAACAAGAATTACAAATATATCATAGCAAGAACTCAAGCTAGCCAAAATGATAAACCAAAATCATCCAAATATATCACACAAAACAAACCAAAATCATATCAAATACAGAGGGATTCGGTAAGAAACCTGGAAAAAAGTCGGAGCCTTGAAAAGATGGGTGGTGAATCGATGGTCCTTGGCATTGAAGAGGTGGGTGGGGGATGGGAAAGGCGGAGCATGTGGTAGTGGTTGGGGTTTCTGAGAAGAACAAAGAATGAGGATGAGAGAGGTGTTGATTGGGTTTTAAAGAGAGAGAGTATTTTCTTACCATCAATATGTGGTCGAAGGTTGAGAGAGAGGAAGCTCTTGCCGGTTTGAGGTTGCTGAGAAAACAGTGGTGGACTTGAGAAAAATAGAGGTGGAGGAGGATGAGAGGGGCTTGGCTTGGCTGTATGCCATCTGGGTTAGATTGAGAGAGTAGATGCCCTTGCCAGTCTGAGGTTGCAGAAGAAAAACAGAGGTGGCCGGAGGTTGAGAGAGAGGAAGCTCTGTGGAGGAGATGAGAGAGAGCAGTGAGAGGCGTGTTTGAGGAGAAAACCTCCTTCTGGTGGCTAACGCTGTTAACGTTAGGGTTAACAGCACTCAACTTAAAATGGGTCATGTGTGTTGCATATGATCCTTACTTATGTGTTTCTTTATGTGCTTGAGACCTGTCCCTATTTGCAGCAGTTGATGCAAACATGTTTGGAGGAAATCCCTGTCCAAGACGAAAAAGGGCTCCAAGCTCCAATATTTTTTTCAGCTCATATATATCTTTAGAAGCAACAATGTAATTTTACCAATCTGTTAAGCCTCATTTGTTTTAAGTTTTTTAGTGTCGTTTTGCCAAACACAAGCAGCTCAACTGTCCTTTTTTTTATCTAGAATATAGATATAGAAATCTCTTTTGGTTGTGTTCACACTACTTTTTAATAAAAATTTTATATTATTTTAATCAAATAGCTAAAAATATGGATCCATTGATTTTGGGTGTATTGTAAACTGAGAAGGTAAAATAGATAAAGTAGTTGTAGGGTCAATTTTTGTAGCCCAAGCCCACAAGATAGTGAATATGAGCCCTATGAACCCAAGACAATGAATTTGTAGAGCGTGGGTGAAAGAACTGGGCCGGATATGAATTAAACAAGAGTTGGTTATGGTATTTGTGAATAATCTAACATACAATCACCTGAAAACAAAGGCAGACATAATGTTCGAAGAGGCTTTTTATTGAATGAAGTTAGATTACAGGTCTTAGAGCTACAGTAAGATTGTTTTCGTTCTTCTCTTTCTCTCTGGATCATCCTTCCCCCTCTATCAGGGGTTCTTCTTCTTTATATAGCCTCTTCCCTAATCATCCCTATCATCCACTTGTCCTCCATTTGCTTACCTATTTGAGTACAGGTCACATCAAGCATCTTCTCTAGCTTTTTTAGAGTGGCGGTAGCTGAGGTTGCATTGTTCAGGGGTCATCTCCACATAAATGCTGCCAGAGAAGTTGCTGCAGGACATTAAATACGGTGGTGGCAGCTTTTCCTTGAGATATTTCTTCATCCTTATCATCCCCAGGTATGACCAAAGCTTATCTTTGTCACTAAGTTGCCAGGAAGGGCATTCGGGCCTTCTGTACGTTTATTTGATCAGAACTATTTGTATCCGAGGAGTAAAACCTCCTCGGACAAAGGTTGACCTCTTCGGATTGTACTCTTCTACCGTCTCTGGGTTCGTTGCCCTGAGGTGAACTCTATCCCAGCCCGTTATTACTCTTCGGACATAAAGTAATCTAAAAAACAGGGCCCCAGGCCCAATTGGTAGATCTGGGCTTTTACCCCCCACAATAGCCCCTAAAAATCCTAATTTTTCTCTCACATCTGAAGAGAAAAAGTGAGATTTTGACTTGTCACAGAGTAAAAAGTTTGAGAACAGCTACATGTCTAAACTGGCACGCGTGTAGGCATAGATATAAGCGCTTCATCATTGCCGCTGCTGTTTTCATATTTCTAAGGCGCTGCATTAATTGTTCCAGGTGGCGCCTTGTCCTTTGTATCCAACGGTGGGTTGTTAATCTAACGGACGTGATTCTTCCCCGAAATTTGGGCGAGACAACCTCTGCCCTTTCGTTTGACCTGGTATAAAGTCTCAGAAGAAGTTACTTCTTCCTCACTTTACAAACTCTCAGACAATCCAGCAAGAACAAGCACACGACTCCATCAAGCTCTTTCAGTCACCGCTCCCAGTCGTTTCCAGAGTTTTCAAGAATCCTTCTACGAGTTTGAAGATCACATCCCGGTCTAGTTCCTGTAAGTTGTCATCTGTTCGATCCTTTGTTCTTCTCTTCGGCCAGCCATATTTTCATTTGAGCGTGATGGGTAAACTCCAGTATTTGGTGGACAGCCCTGATCAGTTTGAGGCGTTTAGGGCCGCATATCGCATACCCCCAAACGTGGGTGTGAGGTATTGCCCTCCAGAAAAAATATTAACAAATCGCAAGACGGGCGAAGTTGTTATCCCCCTCATTGCCTTTCTAGAAGGAGGGATGACCATCCCTATGGGTCCCATCACCAGTAGTTATCTTAGGAACCATAGGCTTAGCCCGGACCAATGCGCGCCCAATATGTTTAGGATTCTAGGAGCAGTTGATGATCTGAACCGCCATCTAGGGTTGGGCCTCACCTGGCTCGATGTGGTGCACATGTATGAGTGCCACAGCCAACAAGGGGCGGGATATTATCTCAAATCCCGATTCGACGAGGTTAGACTCATTTCCTGCCTCCCCAAATCCAACAAAAG
The DNA here is from genome assembly GCA_032727855.1 of Quercus ilex subsp. ballota. Lineage (NCBI taxonomy): Eukaryota > Viridiplantae > Streptophyta > Magnoliopsida > Fagales > Fagaceae > Quercus > Quercus ilex. The sequence continues at coordinate 33,366,507 of CM064908.1, forward strand.
GATGAAAGACGATTATGTGCTCGTCTCGGGCGCATGGCACGACGGTCCCTATTGCCCAACCAAGCCAGGAGAGCCAAGTGGGACATGCTAGATTTAGGTTTACTAACAGTAGACTTAGGATCCCCGCCCTTTTACAATTTTTAATTCTCTTTGTGTTGTTATTTTTGAGTCTCTGATAAAGTTTTGTTGTGATTATTAACAGATAGGAACCACGTTTCTCCTCGGCTCAGCCTTACCAATACTGCCGCACTCAACTACCTATTAATATCAGAGATCTTTGTAAGTGAGGACGAGCAGTTGCGGTCGGCTCCCCTTATTCTCGGATACCAAGCGAAAAAGAAAGATTTTCAACCGATCGGCAACGCTATAACACAAGGGGATTATTGTCTCCATCGCATAGACGTTGCCCAGAAAGGATTTTTAGCGCCATACGACCTTGCACCAGTGCCACACCCCAACCCACAGGGTGTACCGCTGCTCGTCCAACCAGTTTCCCAAGTCCCTCTTGAACCGGTGGTTGCAGGTGAAAGGGTTGACTCTTCGACCTCCTCACTAGAAGAGCAAATAGATAAATTTCAATTCAGAAGAGAAGCTTCAGGCGGGATACAAGTTATACCATCCTCGGACTCCGAAGAGGGGATTGATAGGCAATCCAGTGTCCATCCACCCCTTTTGATAGCTGCTCTTCCGGAAGTCTCTTCGAAAGAGGAAAAATGTCAGATTTGAAGGCATTAATGAAGAACAGAGGGAAAAAGTCCGAGCCGAAAGGCACTGGGACTTCTCAACCAGTGGCGAATCTGCCTCTGCCGCCACCTCAGGTCCCTGATCCTGGCCTAAAGCCTGTACCGGACCTGAGGAAGAAAAGCCCCCTCGAAACTGAGGAGAGGGAGGTGGTGGTGGTGCCACCCAAGACAAATAAGTAACAGAAGGTGGCAAGAGACCATCGGAGCAAAAGGGGCTCGTCTGTTGAGAGCCAGGACGAGGCCGTCGTGGCAGACGTCCGCCGAGGAGGGCCTCGCACTTGATCTCCGAGGTTGGAATTGGATGGCGCTCCGATCCCTTGGGACACCTCCCTCAGGAACTACGATGGGGGAAGGGCAGGCTACGTTGCTGAGGCCTTGGAGCAGCCACTCCTCCTCCCACATGATATGGAGTCCTACAGGCGTTTCAACCAGCAAGAACTCTTCCTATCCCTTAAGAGGGATATAGCCATGGTAAGTGGACTTAGTCTGCTTAGTTAAATCGTTGAGCCTTTTCAATCCTTTCTCCCCCCCCCCTTTTTTTTTTTTTGTGCTTTATACTCGGAATTTCCATTATGTAGGTTACCCAGCAAATCTTTGTGGCCGAGGAGTGGAATAAAAAGTCCTACATCGAAACCCAAGCGGAGGCCCACTCTCGGTTCGAGGCTGAAAAATCTCTGGGCAATTTGAAGGAAGAATATGCTCTCTTATCTGAGCAATTCAAAGATATGACCAACCAGAGGAACAGCCTCGACGCTGGCCTAAAAACCGCTGAAAGGCAGGCCGAGGAGCAGCGTAAACAGCTAAACATGACTGAAATCAACTTGGCTACCGAGAAGGAGGCAGTGAAGGGGCTTCAAGCTGAGCTCAAAAAGGCCAAGGAAGCTGCCCTACTGGCTGAAAAGAATGCCCAATTAGCCAAGGAAGCAGTAGAGGTCGAGAGACAGGCAGCGTACACGCTGGGGGTGGAGGAGACCCAACTCAGCCTTACTGAGCAGTTTGCCTCGGTTGGCCGGGACTACTGCGATATCATGTGGGCCAAAGCCTTAGATGCTGCTGGAGTTCCTGCAGAGTCTCCCTTGAGGCTGCCTAGGAGTATATACTATGATCCAGACATTCGTGTACTCTCAGAAGCTCAGGAGCAGCCTCCAGCCAGCCAGGCCCCTCCTGCCCTCGCAGAAGCAACTAAAGAGTCGGCGGGTACAAAAAAGAAAGACGGAGAACAAGGCCCAGACGTTGCTGTTGCCCAATCCAGCCAAGTAACTGATCCCCCGGCTGCTCGGACGGAGATTTGATGTGACCAATGGTTTTTACTTTGTATTTGTAAACAATTTAGTTTAGTCGTTTATTTTGTTGTGTTTGTTTGTTTGTGTTTGTTTTCTTTTTTTTTCTTTTTTTTTAGTACGGGCTTGTAAACCTTTTTGTTCAGATTAATGAAATCCTCTCTTTTACATTCAATAAGTTTGTTGCTTAAATTGTAAATCTCGCTGTTACAGTAAACAACTAAAACCATATGATTACAGTAGTAAAGGTAAACTCAAACATGATATCATGATAATAAGGCCAATAATTTAAACCAATGCCGAAGAGGGTAGGTTATGCAGGAGTTATTTAAGTAATGAAGACAATGAGTGGGATGAAAATTTCCCAGGCTTTCATGTGAGTGTGCAGAGCAGGTTTTTAGCTGAGGAGTCTAGTTATAACTTAAAGTTAAACGCATCCAAGGATTTTAAATACGATGAATTCAAACACTAACAATAACTATATGAAGATGCTCTTTAAGCCAAATGATCCTGTCCGAAGATTATAGTTATGATCTAATGTAAGTTTAAATATTTAGAGAGCTTGGGACCAGTGTTAACTAACCCAAATCATCTAGTCCGAGGACTACATGCATGATTGGATTTAAGTTTAAACAATTAAGAGAACATTGAACGAGTGCTAACTAACCCAAATCATTTGGTCCGAGGACTACATGCATGATTGAACTTAAGTTTAAACACTTAAGAGAACTTGGAACGAGTGTTAACTAACCCAAATCATCTGGTCCGAGGACTAGAGGCATGATTGAATTTAAGTTTAAACACTTAAGAGAACAGTAACAGTGTTAACTAACCCAAATCATCTGGTCCGAGGACTACAGGCATGATTGAATTTAAGTTTAAACACTTAAGAGAACTTGGAACGAGTGTTAACTAACCCAAATCATCTGGTCCAAGGACTACAGGCATGATTGAATTTAAGTTTAAACACTTAAGAGAACAGTAACAGTGTTAACTAACCAAATCATCTGGTCCGAGGACTACAGGCATGATTGAATTTAAGTTTAAACACTTAAGAGAACTTGGAACGAGTGTTAACTAACCCAAATCATCTGGTCCGAGGACTACAGGCATGATTGAATTTAAGTTTAAACACCTAAGAGAACAGTAACAGTGTTAACTAACCCAAATCATCTGGTCCGAGGACTACAGGCATGATTAGGTTTAAGTTTAAACACTTAAAGAACTTGGAACGAGTGTTAACTAACCCAAATCATCTGGTCCGAGGACTACAGGCATGATTGAATTTAAGTTTAAACACTTAAGAAAACAGTAACAGTGTTAACTAACCCAAATCATCTAGTCCGAGGACTACAGGCATGATTGGGTTTAAGTTTAAACACTTAAAGAACTTGGAACGAGTGTTAACTAACTCAAATCATCTGGTCCGATAACTACAGGCATGATTGAATTTAAGTTTAAACACTTAAGAGAACAGTAACATATACCGAATCAACATATTAATTGGAGAGAACGTTCGATTAATAATAGTACCTTTTAAGGTTATTTACATTCCAAGGGTGTGGTATTACATGACTATCCAGGTCTTCTAAGAAATACACCCCAATGCCAGCCCCTGAAGTAATGCGATACGGCCCTTCCTAATTGGGTCCTAACTTTCCCCAAGCTGGGTTCTTTGCAGTACCCACAACTTTTCTCAGCACCAGATCACCAGGTTCTAAAGGCCTTAGCCATACATTAGCATCGTAGCCCTGCCTGAGCTTTTGCTGGTAATGTGCCAAGTGAACCATTGCCCTTTCCCTCCTTTCATCAATCAGGTCTAAACTCCTCTCCAGCTGCTCATTGTTGCTGGTCGGACTGAATGAACTGGTTCTCAGTGTTGGGAATCCCGTCTCCAGAGGTATGACAGCTTCAGCTCCATAGGTCATTGAGAAGGGGGTCTTTCCAGTAGATCTACGAGACGTAGTTCTATAGGCCCAAAGTACGTGTGGCAGTTCTTCCACCCATTTGCCCTTTGCGTCGTCAAGCCTTTTCTTTAGGCCATTTACTATGACTTTGTTGACAGTCTCGGCTTGCCCATTACCCTGGGGATAAGCAGGGGTGGAGTATCTGTTTATAATTCCTAGCTCACTACAATAGTTCCTGAAGGCTTTGCTATCGAATTGTAGGCCATTGTCCGAGATTAGAGCATGAGGGATCCCAAACCGAGTGACAATATTTTTCCATACAAACTTTTGCATGTCCACGTCTCTGATGTTGGCCAGAGGTTCAGCTTCGACCCACTTGGTGAAATAGTCCGTTCCGATCAGAAGGTATTTCCTGTTTCCTACAGCTTTAGGGAATGGTCCCACGATGTCTAAGCCCCATTGGGCGAAAAGCCATAGGCTGGATAGTGGATTAAGAGTTCCACCAGGTTGATGAATGTTTGGGGCGAATCTCTAACACTGATCACACTTTTTGACATACTCGAGGGCTTCTTTCTGCATGTTCGGCCACCAATAGCCTTGAGTAATAGTCCGATGAGCCAAAGACCTTCCTCCCATATGGCTTCCACATATTCCTTCATGTAATTCTTCTAGCAGTAACTCGGCCGCTTCAGGATGCATGCATAATAAATATGGCCCTGAATAGGAGCGTTTATACAATCTCTGGTCTTCGGATGGCCAGAATCTGGTCGCCTTCCTCCGAATTTTGTTAGCTTCCTCTCTTTCTTCAGGCAAGATGTCTTCTTTCAAGAATTTAATTATAGCGTCTATCCAGCAGGGTCCGGTCCTAACTTGGTGAACCTGAACTACATCATTTTTTGTCTCTGTAGGCCCATGCAAATCCTCAACGAGGATAACTCTGGGCAAATTTTGCGCCGAGGAGGTAGCAAGCGTAGCCAAAGAATCAGCATGTGCGTTACCACTTCTGGGGATGTGCAGCAAACTAAAAGAGTCGAACTCCGATTGCAGACATTTAACTCGACTCAGCTACCCCTGCATTCTCTCATCTTTCGCCTCGAACTCCCCTCGTACTTGACCCACGACTAACCTTGAGTTCGAGAACAATTCCACAGACTTTCCTCCCATTTTTCGGACCATAGCCATTCCCGTTAGCAGGGCCTCATGCTCTGCCTCATTGTTCGTTGCCGAGAAGTCCAGCCTTAACGACTTTTTGATAATGATTCTTTCAGGGGATATCAACACTAGCCCCACTCCAGAACCTTTTTGATTTGCAGCACCGTCTACGTACACTTCCCAATGGGAGGGGTCTGGCTGAGAAATCATGCCAACTGATTTTTCATCCATGTCCGACATAGGCATTATTTCTTCTAGTTGGGGCTCCGTGAACTCAGCCACTAAATCCGTAAGGACCTGGCCTTTGACCGATGTGCAGGGCATATATTTGATATCGAAAGCCCCCAAAATCGTACCACACTTAGCAATTCTCCCCGTATAGTCAGCACTTCGGAGTATAGCTTTGAGTGGGAGCTGAGTAAGAACAATGACTGTATGTGCCTGGAAATAGTGAGGTAGCTTTCGTGTACCAAGCACCACTGCTAGGATAGCCTTCTCCAGTGGCAAATAACGGATCTCGGCCTCATGCAGCGACTTACTCACGTAATAAACCGGTCTTTGCACACCACAATCCGATCGTATCAACACCAAGCTCACCGTGCAGGGAGCTACAGCAATGTAAGCAAATAATACTTCATCTTGCTCAGGACTGGACATAATTGGTGGCCGAGCTAGATAATCTTTAAGTTGCTGAAAGGCCAAAGCACATTCTTCGGTCCACTCGAATCCCTTCCACTTGTGAAGCAAAGAGAAAAAGGGTCGACACCGGTCTGCTGATCGAGAGATAAATCTATTCAGGGCAGCAGTCATTCCAGTCAGCTTCTGAACTTCCTTGGGGTTCCGAGGAGCTTGTAAGTCGTTGATGGCTTTAATCTGGTTGGGGTTAACCTCAATTCCCCTGTGAGTTATCATGTACCCCAAAAACTTGCCAGACCCCACGCCAAATGAGCACTTGGAAGCGTTTAGACGGAGCTTATACTTTCTAAGGACGTCAAAGGTACTTTCAAGGTCCTTCACATGCTCAGCAACAACCTTGCTTTTCACCACCATATCGTCTATATAGATCTCGATATTTTTGCCCAGGCATGGTTCGAACATCCTCGTCATCATTATTTGATAAGTAGACCCCGCGTTTTTCAAACCAAACGACATCACTTTGTAGTGGTAATTACCAATAGGGGTGACGAAAGCAATCTTCTCTTGATCATCTGGAGCTAGTGGTATCTGGTGGTAGCCTTGGAAAGCATCCAGGAAGCTCATCTGAGGGTGGCCGACAGTAGCATCCACAAGCTGATCAATTTTCGGCATGGGGAATGGATCCTTGGGACAGGCCTTATTCAAATCAGTGAAGTCTACACAGACTCGCCATTTCCCGTTTTTCTTCTTCACTACCACAGTATTCGCTAACCACTTCGGGTAGAAAACCTCTTTAATAGCCCCAGCTTGTTTGAGTTTGGCCACATCCTCTTTCACTGCTTCTGCATGTTCCTTAGATGGACGCCGAAGAGGCTGCTTCTTGGGGATAATCAATGGGTTGACTTTGAGATGGTGGCAAATGAATTGGGGACCCACCCCGGGGGCTTCGTAAGCATCCCAGGCAAACACGTCAAGATCCCTCTTCAGTAATTCTATTAGCTCTGCTCTCTCTTGAAGAGGCAGCTGAGATCCGACCTGAAAGAACCTTTCAGGATCGTCCCCAATGACGACTTTCACTAAATCCTCGCATCGAGCACTCTCATTTGAATCTTCACTAAGTAATTCCCGAGACTTTAATTGATATAAACCCCTTTCGGCCCTGGACGAGGGCTCGGCTTTGGGCTCGTGTTGGATAGCAGCCACTAAGCACTGTCTAGCTACGGACTGATCTCCTCGGATCTCATAAACCTGCCCTTCAGCTGGGTACTTGACTTTCTGATGCAAAGTAGAGGAAACAGCCCACAGTGTATGAAGCCAAGGTCTGGCTACGATTGCTGTATAGGGTGAGTACACGTCCACAACTATAAAATCCACCTCTACCACTTCAGAGCCGGTTTGCAAGGGCAAGCGTATCTGGCCTTTCGGGGTGACAACCCTTCCTTCAAAACTCATGAGGGGGGAGTTGTACGGTGTTAAATCTTGAGGTTTTAGGCCCAGCCCCTTATAGAGGTCGGGGTACATTATCTCCACAGCACTACCCTGGTCCACCATCACCCTCTTTACATCGTATCCTCCAATTCTGAGGGTGATTACTAAAGCGTCATCATGGGGCTGAATGGTCCCTATCTTGTCCTCGTCCGAGAATCCTATAATCAATGGGGCATCCGATTTAGATCTCTTCGGACCATGGCCTAAATGTCCTGCTGGTGAATGGACTATGGACATAACCTTCGATGGCCAAGACCCTGTTCTCCCTAGTGCAGCGAAGACGACATTAATGGTTCCCAATGGCGGTTTTGAGGAATCATCTCTCCGGGGCTCCGAACTAATCTGCCCTCCTCGGCCGCTGGAATGGTGCAGGAAGTGTCTTAATTTACCCTCGCCGACTAGCTGGTCTAAATGATCCCACAGGCTCCTGCAATCATCTGTGCTATGCCCGTGGTCTTGATGATACTGGCAATAAAGATTATGGTTACATCTCTCAGGGTTTCCTACCATCTTATTCGGCCCTTGAAAAATGGCTCGTTTTTAATCTTTTCCAAAACTTGGTGCACCAGCTCTTTAAATACAGTATTGACCGCTTGAGGATTGGTCGACCCTGATTGTCCAGCGAAATCTCTACGCGGTTTACTGCTATTGTAACAATCCGACCGGAAATCTCTCCTCTCTTGGGGGATTGCTTTGTCTTTTCCCTTCCCTTGTTGCTGGTCTTCCTCAACTCTTTTAAATTTTTCTATACGGTCCATAAGCTGACGCATGTTAGTGACTGGTTTGCCAGATAAGGAGGTCCTTAGACCGTGGTCAGTAGGGAGGCCTAACTTGAACGTGCTGAGGGCCATTGCATCGGAGTTGCCCTCCATATCATTAAACATCTCCCAGTATCTATCCGAATACGCCTTCAGAGTCTCACCCTCTTACATGTTTAGGGACAATAGTGAAGATAGGGGCCTGGCTACTCTTCGGCAGGTGACAAAGCGTGAACCAAATGCCTGAGTGAGCTCTTTGAAGGAATTAATAGAGTCTGCCTTCAGGCTGTCAAACCACCTCATTGCCACCGGCGCGAGACTGGAGGGAAAAACCTTACACATCAGGGCTTCGTCTTTGGAGTAGACAGCCATCCTTTGGTTAAAGTGGCTCACGTGTTCCACCGGGTCTGTTTTACCGTTGTAGATGGTAAAAGTTGGCTGGTTAAAACGCCGAGGGAGTCTCGCTTCCTCAATTCTGCGAGTAAAGGGTGACTGAGAGATCTGATTCAAGGCCCTGCTCATAGCATCATTCCCTACGTCTCCGCGTGATAGACTTCCATCTTGCTTCTTGCGATGAGACTCTTCTTCATAGGAAAAGGATTCACTGGCCGGTATCCGAGATTTCTGCTGATAAGTGATGTCCTGTTCGTCGTCGGAATCTTCATCAGAATACGAGGAAATTCGTTTCCTCTTTGCATGGCGTAACTCCCTCTTCAGTTTTTCAACCTCTAGTTGCAAGTCCCGGTTCTTCTCTACATGGGACATGTGACTTCCGCCATGTGACTGGCTTTGGCCAGTATGCACAGTGTGCACACTACCCTCACGATCTTGCCTTCTTTCCAAGTTAAGAAAAGGGTCAGCATGTTAGGATGCCCCAGATTCTGCTTGTTGTTGGCTTCGTTCTGCCATCACCAACGGTTGTTTTCACCCCTGCACAAGCTCTCCCCACAGACGGCGCCAATTGTAGGGTCAATTTTGTAGCCCAAGCCCACGAGATAGGGAGTATGGGCCCAATGAACCTAAGACAATGAATTTGTAGAGCATAGGTGAAAGAACTAGGCCGGATATGAATTAAACAAGAGTTGGTTATGGTATTTGCGAATAATCTAACATGCAATCACGTGAAAACGATGATAGACCTAATGTCCGAAGAGACACTTTATTGAATGGAATTAGGTTACAAGTTCCCGAACTACAGTAAAGTTGTTTTTGTTCTTCTCTCTCTTTTTCCTTCCTCCTCCCCTCTATCAGGGGCTCTTCCTCTTTATATAGCCTCTTTCCTGATCATCCCGATCGTCCACTTGTCCTCCATCTGCTTACATACTTGAGTATAGGTCACATCAAGCATCTCCTCTAGCTTTTTGGGAGTGGCGGTAGCTGATGTTGCACTGTTCAGGGGTCTTTTCCACATAAATGCGGCCAGAAAAGTTGCTGCAGGGCATTAAATACGGTAGCAGCTTTTCCTTGAGATATTTCTTCATCCTTATCATCCCCAGGTATGCCCAGAACTTATCTTTGTCGCCAAAATTGCCAGGAAGGGTATTCGGGCATTCTGTACGTTTATTTGATCAGAACTATTCGTATCCGAGGAGTAAAACCTCATCGGACAAAGGGTGACCTCTTCGGATTGTACTCTTCCACCATCTCTGGGTTGGTTGCCATCAGGTGAACTCTATCCCAACCCGTTACTACTCTTCGGACATAAAGTAATATCAAAAACAGGGCCCCAGGCCCAATTGGTAGATCTGGGCCTTTACCCCCCACAGTAGTTTTTTTGTGAAGCCATAGTGCTAAATTTATGGCTCCACCAATCTGGATGCTCTAAGAAAAAAAAATTTGTACTTCACGTCTTCTCTTTGCCTCTGCCTGTTTTTTAGAGAGGAAACCTATACAAAATTGTAATTAGAGGTTTTTATTAAATTTCTAATATTTTAATTTTGTTGGCTTATTTATATTGGTATTTTGAAAGCTAATTTTGATGAATTTGGAAATTTAGAATATAATTTAGGCATATTATGTTAATTGTAACAATCTATTTAATTATCAAAAAAACAAAAGAAATGAAAGTAATAATCCACAAAAAAAAAAAAAATGTGCTTTAATAAAATTAAATTATCAAAAAACAAAAGAAAAGAAAGTAATAATCCACTAAAAAATGTGCTTAAATAATTAATGAAAACCCAAAATTTTATAATGCATGAAGCAAGAAAGCATAACTCACCAACTCAACCCTTGTGGGTGGGGTTGAGCCAATTTCTACACATATGGTGGGTTTGTATTGGAAATTTCATAACCTGGTAAGATGAAATTAGGTTGAAATATCCTTCAACCTTATCTATCCTGATTCATGCACATAATGCCTTAAATTCAGTTTGTTGCTCAAGATTTCTATGCTACTACTATTACCAAAATAATAATAATAATAAAAAAATCCTATTAAATGTTTCTTGGCATTTGCAACGAAATGCCCCAAAGAAAATTTTTATATTGGTTTATGTCTCGATGACACCACCATTTCAACCAAAAAATGTTTCATTTTTTTTTTGAATCTTTTTTATTTCCCACTATAAATTTATTAAGGAAAAAAAACCATAATATAAGAATGTGCTTAGGAACAAAACAATCTCATAGAAAAATATTTAATTGTCTCACATTGCTTAAAAGACAGTGTTGCGTGTAGCATAACTTATCCCATCTTTTCTTAAAAGTTATCATATATATATATATATTATATAATTTGTGGTTTGCATTTGTATTAGAACTTTGTCCCCACTTTTTAGTGTGTGTTTGTTTCTTAATGTCATAAAGACCTTATTAAGTGTTTGAAGTATGGTTTTTTGGTGCATTCAATTAAGTCATGTCCAAAGCAAATGAAAGCTATTATATTTATAATTCTTGATTCCCACTAGATTAATAAATTAGGCATTACACTTTTAAAACCTCGGGCATCTCAAATTATGAATGAAATAAACTACAACACTTGATAAACAAGCATCAACAAGTCGTTGTAGTATAGTGGTAAGTATTCCCGCCTGTCACGCGGGTGACCCGGGTTCGATCCCCGGCAACGGCGACCCTTTTCTTTTTCTTCCAAAAGAATCAAAATATATATATATATATATATATATATATATTTGTCCTCTTTTCCTTGCCGGTGAAGTCACGCCACCTTCGATTCCCCCCAAAGTTTCAAACTTTAACGCCACTCCTCAACCATTTGCAAACACAGCACAACACCACAACCACACAAAATAAAAATATGCTGTTCTCAAGAAACAGAAAAAATGTTTCCTCCTCCTCCACCTCCGCTCTCATTTCCGCCGCCACATATCAGCCGCAGATGTCCGACGTGTCAACACACTCACGCCGTAAACTGACGACAACATCAATCCACGTAATGGCCTTAGACAGCATCGTCAACGTGAACTCCCTCTTCACCTTCGCTCTCTTCCTCGGCCTCACCTGGTACCCCACCACCGACCCCAAATCCGTTCTCATCGACTCAGCCTCATGCGCCGCCGGCTCCGCCATCGCCGAGGACCTCATAGCCTTCCACGTCTACTCCTTCAGCTCCTTCCTCTTCTCCAGCCTCATCGCCTTGGCTCTCAAACAAGCCATCAAGATCACCATCACGCGTAGCAGTGAGAGAAGGACTAGTGGTGGCACTGGTGCTGTTAGTGGCACCAATGCCATGGCCATGGGGCACCTTAACACAGCCACTTTGAGGGCCGGGATGCTCGTTTCGGCAGCCGGGTCGGTTTTCGGATGCGGGTTTTTGATGATGGCATTAGTGGATTTGGTTCAGATCAAGTTAGGGGTATTGGGTTGTGGGAGTTTGTATACTTATGCTGCAATTGGTCCTCTGGTGATTCTAGTTCCTGTAGCACTTGTGGTTTATGTTTTTCTTGTGCTTCACGCCTTTACTCGCTAGGAAATAGGAATATATCTCTTTTTTCTTTTTTCTTTCTTTCTTTTTTTGAGGTGGAAATTATATTTTATAAAACCAAAAGAAATTGTAAATATATGTTTCATATAAACTGTTATTTGTATTTGTAGATATATAAAATGATTGTGTCAATTGTTAGATCTCTCTCTTTTTTGGCTTTATTAGTATTTTTATGCGAGTTATTATTTTAAGATATGATACTTTATCAATTGAGTTAACTTTTTAATTCTTAGAATTATGAAATGTCATATATTATGCTCAATTTGTGCTAGTTTTGTGAAATTTCAGTGTCCTTATTGATAATTTTATACTTCTTGTGGCTGTGAGAATTTGGAATAAAATATAGATAGATAAGGTTGGAATTACCAAATGCTGTGTTTTTTAATTGGTTCATGTTGACATTTTGCTTTCTTAACGTGGATAGTCAGGGAAGTTAGATCCTTTTAAGTACTTGTGATATTCTATGAATTATGAAAGAGACGAAAACTCCGTAACAGATGGTATAATTTAGTGGTTTAGGTTCATAATTTGGTAGACTCTGCAGTATATAAATGTTGGGTTTCGCTTTGATATTACTATTATATTGGTAGTCGGCAGTGATAATGGCTTCAAATTTGTTTTCTTGCTATATTCTAAGGACGTAGAACTACTCGGGCTGGCTTAATTTGGTTCATTGAGTCAATGGTGTTGCTGCTAAAACCAAAGTTCATCTTGCATAAACTGGTCAACAGGTATAGTCTTTGTTTTAGGATATGCTTTACTTAAACTAGCAGTAACCATGTGCAGATGCCGTTCAGATGAGAAACATAATAAACAAGCAAAGAGATTATGAGAGTTAGTGCAGGTTCTCTGCCTTCATTTTGAAGAATATGTTATATCTTCTAAGCCACAGCAGTTTTTTCCAAGATCTAATTCTGATGTTTGAAACCGAATTTCTTTTCCACTTCTTTCACAGGTTATTATTCCAAGGAAAAACTTGATAGAATTTCCTTCTGGCCTCACAATTTGAATGTTCACTTCCATGGCAAATAGTCATAGTACTTTAATGAGCTTTCGTTCTCTCTGCTGCATCATCTTCATTCTCTCAGTCTTCTCATTCATCTCATTCCTCTATTGGTGTCATTACTCAGGGCCATGCTATTTCCGTTCTCAAATAATGGAGCAAAAGCAGAATCAAGCTATTGACCTCCTCACATTCCCTTCTGCATGGAATCATCTTCATTTTCCCTCAACACCACCTCCTAAACTTCTTAAGATTGCACTCTTTGTCAAGAAATGGCCTCATAGATCTCAAGCAGGTGGGCTTGAACGGCATGCCTTGACCCTCCATCTTGCCCTTGCCAAAAGAGGCCACGAGCTTCACATCTTCACCACTTTTCCCTCAAACACCTCCTTCCTGAGATACCCAATCAGCAATTTATATTTTCACCTCTCAAAAGCAACAGCTGCTGGTTATCTGGACCAAGCTTCAGTTTGGAAGCTATTTCAAACTCAAAACTCAACTGGAAGGCCATTTGATATGATCCACACTGAAAGTGTTGGGCTCTTGCATACCCGATCCCGGAATGTGACTAACTTAGCTGTTACTTGGCATGGGATTGCATATGAAACCATTCATTCTGACATCATTCAAGAGCTTTTGCGGCATCCTGAAGAACCACAGGCAAATGCATTAACTCAAAGACTTGTGAAGGTTGTTGAAGAGGTGAAGTTCTTCCCAAGATATGCCCACCATGTAGCTACAAGTGATCATGTTGGAGATGTCTTGAAGAGAATCTATATGCTCCCCGAAGAACGAGTTCATATTATTCTCAATGGTGTAGATGAGGAGATTTTCAAGCCAGATGTTACCAAGGGAAGGGAATTTAAGCAAAAGTATGGCATTCCAGACTCTAAGTCATTGGTTTTGGGGATGGCTGGGAGATTGGTAAAGGACAAAGGACACCCACTTATGTTCGAAGCTCTAAGGGAAATGTTCAAGGAAAATGATACATTTCTGGAAACCAGTGTTGTTCTTGTTGCTGGGGATGGTCCTTGGGCTGTTAGGTACAGAGATCTTGGGGCAAATGTGCTAGTCATGGGGCCACTGGAACAAGCTCAACTAGCAAGGTTTTATAATGCTATTGATATTTTCATAAACCCAACTCTTCGAGCTCAGGGATTAGATCATACTCTGTTAGAAGCAATGATTTCTGGTAAGCCGGTATTGGCGACAAGGCTGGCCAGCATTACAGGGTCGGTGATTGTTGGTACCGAAATGGGCTATACATTTTCACCAACTGTAACTTCATTAAAAACTGCTCTCTATCAAGTTTGGGTTGATGGCAGGGGAGTTCTGGAGAAGAAAGGCCAGGTTGCTTGGCAGAGAGGTTTAGAGTTGTTCACAGCCACAAAGATGGCTGCTGCATATGAGAAGCTATTCCTTTGCATATCAAATGACGGGAACAACAAGGACAATTATTGTCAATACTACTCTCCATTCAAATGAACTGGTGACTTGATCCTCATAACCAATTTTGAAAGAGAGAATGGAGCAATAATTAAATGAAGTCACTTTGCTTTGTTTGCATTATTCTCTTTGGGAAAAGTTGGGGAGGAGGAAGGGGAAGGGGTATATCACAAAGATATGGATGTTCCAAAGAAGTTTGTGTATTGACTTTATAAGGTTTAACTGTGGTTGTGAGACTGCATTGTTAAGAGGGAGCAAAGCCAGGTAATCAGGAAATCTATGCCAAAAGGGGAGGCTTGTGATGAGGCACTTGTGCATTAGTAGCTTTAAGATGATAATGATGGAAGTCTAACAGATGAGGCTTTATGTGAAGAAGGTGAGGCAGAACCTAAGCTTGACTTGTTGTATAGTTATGTTTTTCCAGACTTTCTAGTACTAATTAAAACCGAAGGAAGCTGTGACCATTCCTAAACATTCAAGGTGCCAAGTCCACTGGGTTATTACTCGTTATTGTGGAGGTAAGCATGCTTATTTTAATTTTATTCCTTCTCTTTGTCATTTCAATTTTTCATCACTTTGTTTTGAAATTACAGTATAAAATATAATGCCTCTAAAGAAAGAAAATTGAAAATCTCAGGCTTTGGATACTACATATAAGGTTCATATTTTCATGGAAGCTACTATGTCAAACCGTAAGTTCATTATTCAAGCTTGCCAGTAGTGAGTGTGATTATATGCATCTTCATCATATACCCTACGACAAACCAGTGGAATATGCAAGTTCTGTTCTCTTTTTAGAAGTAGGTTACTAATAGGTTCCACAAAAAGTAAAACGACGTTTATGTTTGCAGAACTTGGTAGTGAAGAGCCAGTTAATGAGAAATTTCAAATTATAGGAATGTTTAGTCCACTGTGAAGTACTTGCTATTCAAGTATAACACTTATTAATGTTGGAATGATCCCTAGCAGCCAATAACCTTTAGGTGAAACGATATTTCTTAATGTTTCCAACAAAGATGTTCAAAATTTTGAATCCTATCTCCTCCACTTAAAAATGTGTCCAATTTTTTTTTTTTTTTTTTGATGATCCTATTGAAGAAGGAACAGAACTTTTTAAATAGAATACTGGATTATGTTCCTACTTTAACTCTCCTCAATATATATATTTCAATACACAATCATAGAAAAATGTTGTACTTAATGTGAAAAACTCTTACCCCACTTTAGCGGGGTCTGAGAGAGGTAATTTTTAGGCAGCCTTACTCTCCAAATTTTAATATTTTTATTTTTTGGAAATGATGATTCTGGACGTGAACCTAATACCTATAGCTTTTGGTGGATGACATTTGCCATCACACAAAAGACCCGGCCTCTTTTCAATACACGACAACATAAAATAAATAAAACCTTACTAACATATCTCAAACTACTTAACGCCCTTCGATCCATCTATTATATCAATTACAGGTTTAAAAGAGCACATAACATTGTTCGACCGCATATGAAAACTTAGCTCAAGAGAGAACCTGGACAACTTTTATAGAATCTCTCAACCATCTGTTCTGGTTCTCCATTGAAACAGATATGATGTGATAGTCACCACAAAGGCTTTGTATAATTAAACTGAGAGAGCAGCCATAACTAGTCGCTTATAAGCTTTGTCTAAATTGGCTACTTATTTATTTTGCAAATCTGTCATGCTTATTACCAAGGCTCCGTGAATTCCTGCATAGAAAACAGAAATACAGCTTAAGTTAAAACGCTGCAAATCAGATTAAAGAATTATAATGAGAGCTTTGGTAAAGCCTCAACTCAAAAAGCTGACTGATATTTTCATGAAAGTGTGTATGCACAAACAAGTATCATTCTTAAATAATTTTAAAGTCCCCTCCCTTTCTTGTACACCCTCTTTTTACACTCATCTTTTTATTTTACCCAGTCCCCACAGAAGCCAAAAGGAAAAGGAGGAAGAGTGGGGGAGAGAGAGAAAAGCATTCACAAACTGTTTAAAGAGATTGATTTGCCTTTTGGTTTTCGTTTTGTCAGTATGCATTTTCTTGCATTGCAAAATTCAAAGCGACTTCTTTAGATAAACTGATTACTTGAAGATTGTGGAGATAGATGCGAATGCAACCAATTAGCCACTTTGTTCATTTTAATTCCAGAGATCAGATATTCCACCAAATTAAGTTACAGTGCTTTAGTTGAAGCACATAATATGGCATATAGAGTCCCAGAATAAACACTATTAGTTCTAGCAGCAAACTGAAAAAAACAAGGCCTAAAATTTTGAGCCAAGCACAAACTAGAGGTGAATGTTAAAGAGAGAGAAACTTAATAGTTTGACAAGTTTGTTGTCCCCTTGTGACCACTGTATGTGCTATACTTTGTCACTTATATATAGGAAATGTTATATACAATAAAATAAAAAATAAAAAAATAAAAAATCAGTCTATTTCCTACAATATGGATGTTTCCATTTACATACCTTGAAAATAGATGGAAATTTCATATGCCTAGAAAGGCAAGGCCCTAATAATAAAGTGAACCTACAGAAAGGAAAATCAGCAAGTTAGGAAGACATCAGTATAGACTACAACCATAACTTTGCTGATTTTCAAACAAATCTTCATTAATAACAGGAATACCTTGCCACCAATTTCCTCGAGATGCACTGTTTGCATTGTTTCCATTCAGATCATCTTCTCCCCCATCTTCCTTGAACTAATTCATCACAAAGTTATGAACACAATTAGTTTCACATAATACTGATCAGGCGGACACTATCACAGTATCATACTTAACCAATTATAAACTAATCAAGACTCACTAGAGGGAATGATCCAGAGTTTTTTGTACTTGGGTACTGGGAATAGACGTCTTGCCCACCATAATAAAGAGATGAACTTAGATGACAAGGTTCCACTCTTTCTTCCTGGAAAACTGAACCCCTGTCATTGTTGGGTATGCTACAGCGTGCAATCTTGCTATTCATAGCTGCATAATTTGAGCAAAATACGAAGTTCTAAGACAATATTCTCCAAACAATAGCTTTACTTACATTAAGGTACTCAGAATTTCATTACTAGGAGATGATAATTCTAGAGATTACAGGGAGCATAACTTAGATGGTCGCAAAATGTGAAAATGCATCCTTATTTCTCTCACTTAGTAAATGAAGATTCTAAGAATTTTGGCTCTAGAAATAGGTAAGAGAAGTGCTAAGCAAATAAACTAAATATATTTTTGTTTGATTCGCCCAAGAAGCAAATTCAGGAAGCTAAGTGTCAAGTGACAATCTTTTGCTTATCAACTAAGAGAGAGAGAGAGGAAAAAAGAGAGCATGAAACAACAGGCATTGTCAAAGAAAAACTTTACTCTGAAATAAGGTCCCATATATTCTTGAAATGGTGAAAGAAGAATGGACGAACAGAAGAGACTAAAGAGCCCTGATCATGAACCTGAAGTTTCTTGTTTCATGTTCCATGTGTGATTTTCTGAATTTGGTTTCTGCCAAGATCCTATTACCTCAGTGCCTGAGTTCTTCCCAGCCACCTGAAATCCACAAAGAGAAAGAGTTCAGACGTTCACACGCAGAAATATCAGGAGAAGTCTTCCAGTGAAGAACATGCTGGACATTGCATTACTCAACTCCTCCATACCGTTTGATCCTCTCTGCACCAATCCTCTTTGCTATTATACTTTTACCTTGCTTCATCGTGAGTTTTAAGAACAAACAGAGTACGCATTGATTCCACTGTCTCTTTAAAGCTAAATCATAAGAAATGTTTTTCTGAAGTCTCTCTTGGTTTGTCTAAAGTTCCACAACCACACATTCAAAATATGAAAATGTTTGGTTAGGAGCATATACAAACTAAATTATATTGCCTCCATTCCAAAAGCATTATATGATCAAACCAACATCCACAAAAGTAACAAATAGCAAACATCACCTAATCTGGCCAAGCAAAGAAAATAAAAACACCCCTTATTCTATGAAAGAATTTCCAAATCAAACCAAAATCAATCTTTTCCCCCCACCTTTTTCCATCACTTAACTTAAAGTATTATATTATATATGATCGACTTGATGGTCAAGATTTTATTTCGTGGATCTGATAATATTTAAAACTATCACATCATCACATATGCTTTTAAATTTGTAACATTTAATCTAAATTATAAATGAGATCCAAGAGAAAACAAGAAAAAGAATACGAAAGAACTTCAGATTATGACCAACTGAAGAACAAAAACAAATAAACAAATGCATGAAATAGAGAACAGTAACATTATACCATCGAAGGAGGCGGAAAAATAGATGCAAAAGTTCCTGCTGACGGTGATGGTGGCAACTCCTTGGTACCAAAAAGATCAGCAGTGAGTGAGGAAGGTGAATACTCTTGCTTCTTACTCTCCATTATCTTTATTTCTTTTTTTAACCAACAAAAAAAACAACCTCCAAAAACTAATAAAAGCTAAATCCAAGAAAGACCCAGTTGAAAAAAACAAACAGATAAGATTTGTAGAAAAAGAAAGCACAGTGGAAACAGTGCTAGTGAGAGATCAGATCAGTGTGTGTGAGTTGAAGTTCAATTGCTTCACAAAACATCAAATTTATACTGACAAAAATCCTATAGAAGACAGCACTGGCCGTGCCGTCCATGTGCCATCATCAACAATAATCATCACCAATAAAGAAAAAAGGAGGCGTTCTCTCACAATATTTTACAACATGTAATTTCCTATTGGTAAAATTTTCCATTGGATTACCATTATCCTATGTTACTAAACTCTCTCATCAATCTCTGTTCTCTGCATATAATATCATATCCTCCATCTTTTCTTTCCACAGAAACAGAACATCGTGGATAAGTGTCATGTGGGGTCCATTTTCATCCAAGTGGACTTAGATTTTATAGCCAAATTTTATCTCTATGCTCTCTAGGAATCACAGAACTTCATGTACATCTCCTCTCCACTCATTTCCTCTATCCGACCCCATTTTCTTCTCCTAGCCAATGGGCCTCCCTTGGAGTGATTTTCTCGGAAATTAGCTCCTAGCCTTTCAGAAAGCAAGAAAGTTAAAGAAATCTCAAACAGAAAATCAAGGACCACAATTTTTTTTTTCTTTTTGGCTATAATTATGTCACAATTTTGATACGAAAAACTGTAAGCAGGCAAAATGTAATAATAATGAGATTATGTAAAAAGTAATAAACAACTGTCCACAGCACGTCATTGTTAATATGTTAGAATGGTGACAAAGTTGCAAAAAAAGGAAATTTGTGGTTATAAAATAACGGAATCGGAATGTTTCTGATCCCACAAGTAGATAACAAGATAAGGTTGTTTTTTTCCCCTCAAAGCTTTTTCCGATATGCCATCATTATTTCCACTGTCCAAGACTGTTTTGACTCTATTCTCAGATATCAAAGTAGATATTAAAATACCAGATACTGCCATCTATATGTCGGCCTTCTGATACTAGGAAGTCCGAGATACCTATGTACTTACTACATTCAAAGAGAAAAACAATTCATGCCACAAAAAATAATAATAACGAACAAAATTGGTATATAATAAATTATATATATATATATATATGATCTCTAAGTTGATAAATGGTAAGGAATCCAATATCACTTTCATATCAATAAATATTGATAGATATTTTTTAATTGTACGTCAAATATAAATAGGTTATAAGCGAATTGAGCTTTATAGAATAGTGATGGTTCAAACTTAGTTCGATAATGAATATAAAATGTTCAAACTTGGCTTGAGTTTGAAGTTTGAGCTAAGCTTATAAATGATGTTCAAACTCAAGTTTATAAAAATTTTTAAAAGCCAACTCGAGCTTAATATCAAAATTTTGAGCTTAAAATCCTATACAATACATTATCAAGACCATATCAAATTTATTTGATTTGGATGAGTAATCTCACCTACCAATTACTCAAAGTGTTAGTAAAGATATTTTTATTAAGCTCATATCAAGCTTATTACTAAGCTCATAAATAAGTCTAAGTTTAACTCGATTTGTAACGAGTTTTATTGTTCACGAGCTTATTCATAAATAATTTCTTTTGTCTCGACTTGGTTGTTTATTAAATAGGTTAAAAATTAAGGTATAAATTTAGTTTATTTATAAACAAACGAACATAAACAAATTTTTTATAAAGTAAAGCTTGAGCTGTTAATTAATCATTTGATTCATATACAGTACAAATTATATCATTTCATAGTTCTTATTATGTAGACGTCAACTTCAACCTGTCTCCTCCATGAAGAAGTGGGGAAGTCATGTATATTGGTAGCCGGACAGGCCATGAACACAGTAAAGTAGTAATTCTTATGAAAAGAAGATTTATCTAGGTTAATTTTACCAATAAATCTAATGGCACAAATCGAACTCGGTCTATACCACATGAAGACAAAAATATACTTATTATTTATGTAACATATAATTTTTTTTTTTTTTTTTGGGTAACATATGGGTTTGGCATTTGGTTGAGGTGGCTATTATTGGATGGAAGTGAAATTCCATTCTTTTTAGGGCATAGTTTGGTACAGTCATTAGTTTCCACTAGTCGCAATATTGCGTGGGAATATATAACTATTTTGTAATATGATAAATTTATGATTTATTCTATAAAACGTATTGAAGATATTATTTCTAAAAAAAAATTCATCTCTCCATCTCTACAAATATATCATTCTATTATTTTGAGTTTTTTTTTTTTTTTTGAAATCCTTAGGTTGATTTGATTGATATTATTGCCCTTTTTTTTTTTTTTTTTGGAGATAAAAGATAGAAATACTATTCTTTTTTTCAAGTGATTTATATTATTCAAACTTTTGTATAGTGTGTTATGGTTTTTTTTTTTTTTTCTACAACTAAAATTTTAAGTTCCAAAATTAATTACTTGAATTTCTCATTCTCTTAAGAAGATTATCATGATAACCAAACCTTATCACAAATTTACAATTGATATTACTCAAATAATTTATAGACACATTCAAATACATAATCATGTAGATTGTATTTTGATATAAACTCAAATTCCCACTTCTAAAATATCTAAAAATTAACTCAAACCAAAACTATAAGAGGGATAGAGAGTACATGTGATAAATAACTCAAAAAACACACCACTAAAGTGTATCATCCAAAAGTAGAGACACTCAAAATATATATATATATATATATATATATCATCAATCTAAAGTAGAGTTGCAAGACCAAAATTAATGAGAGAGAGAGAGAGAGAGTATTCACCTTTTTATGTGAGGAAAATATAGATTGAATGGAAGAAAAAATAACAAATTTTTATAATAAAAAAATGGGGAGAAGAAGAGTCAAAATAAAAGGAAGATGAAGGAATAGAGAAATTGTAAGGTTAATGTATAAAGTAGTGGAGAAATAAGAAGGTAAAAGTAAGTAAATGCAAGAGAATGTGCAATTGTAAGGTGGAAAATTAATAAAGAGGAAAATAATTAAAAATGAGAGAGAAAATATTGAAAATAAGTTAATGATGTGGTGTTGATGTGGCTCAATAAAAGTGTAGCAATATTAAATACTACGCTTCGACTTTTAATATATATATATATGTGTGTGTGTGTGTGTATGTTGATTAAGTATAGTTTTGAAACTGTTAAATTTATTATCTTTTTAAAAGACTCGAATTCCTTGTAATAGGGGAAAGACCCTTGTCATTTGGATTCACTCACATGCCCCTTACACTAAAAAATAATTGATATTTTGAAATTATAAAAAACAATTGTAAGGTCTGGATTTGTAGCACAAGCACAAAACAATGAATTTGTAGAGAGTAGGTGAAAGAGCTGGGTTAGTTGTGAATTTAGCAACTGTTAACTACGATATCCAGGAACGAACCAACATAAAAACACAATTAGAAACTAAATAAATTGATGTCCGAAAATGTTTATTATTGACTAAATAGTGAATACATTTCTCAGAGCTATAGTAAAATCTTTCTTTTTCTCTTTTTATCTTTTTTCCGATCCCCCCTTATCAGAGGCTTCTTCACTTTATATAGCATCCTTTCTCATCATCTTTATCGTCCACTTGTTCTTCATCTAAGCATCCACTTGAATACATGTCCCGTCAGGTGTCTTCTTTAGCTCTCTGTGAGTGGTGGTAGCTGAGATTACATTGTTCAGGGGTCTTCTCCACATTAATGCCGCCAGAAAAGCAACTGCAATGCATTTAATGTGGTGGTAACAGTTTTTCCTTTTAGATATTTCTCCGTTCTTATCATCTCCAAGCATGCCCAAAACTTATCCTTATCATTGAAGTTGTTAGGAAGATCATTCAGACCTTCCAGACATTTGATTAATCAAGACTATTTGTATCTGAAGAGAATGACCTCTTCGGACTGCCCCCCTTCTTCATTTCTAGGTATCTCTCTTCCGCATGGATTCCTTCTCAACCGCTTTCTTCTCTTCGGATACAGAATAATCTTCAAATAAGGCCCCAGGCCCAATACATAAGCTTGGGCTTTTACCCCCCACAACAATCATATTGTGCCCGTTTGGATTGCAATTATTCTCACGTCTGCGTTTTTTGTCTACGTTTTGTCTCTTTCTTTTTTTTCTTTTTTTTTTTTTTCGGCGTGTGAGAGAGTATTGGTATTGTGCCACTACTGTGCTGCTACTGTTCATATGAACAGTAGCCGCAGTTGTTGACTTTTGTCCCTGAACAATGTATTTATGCACTGTTCACGAACCCACAAATTTTATTTTTTATCAATTTTTTCATTAAAAATGGGTCCCACGGCACTATTCACATATTTAAAAATTATTTTGTTACAGTGTTTTCAGTTTTCAGTTTTCAACTGTATCCAAATGGACCCATTGTTTACATAAAAATTATGATTATATTATTTTAACAAAATTATAAATAAAGATCTTTTTGTGGTTTGTGTCATATATAAATTTATAATTTTATTATAATAAAATTTGTAAGTAATTTTAGGGCTAAAATTTGTAATATCTACAACATCCTTTTATTAATTTCAAGCTTGATGAGCTAGCTTATTATAGTGATTGTTTTGTAGCCCTGTACAAGTTTAACTAGATTTTGCGTGCGGCAAAACTATCCATTTGCGTTGGTCACTTCTACCTAATCTATTTTGTTGATTCTAAAAAATAAAAAATAAAAAAGAATTAATAAGAAAAAATAAAAAAATATCTCGGGTGATGGCACCACATGAATCACGCATATATGGCCAACATCAGTACGTCGGTAATAGTACCAAGAGAGTGTGAAGACTGAACTAGCGTTGTGAGTACGTCGGTAATAGTACTAATAAGAGAGTCTATTAAGAGAGTGTGAAGACTGAACTAGCGTTATGAGTATGTCGGTACTAGTACCAAGAGAGTGTGAAGACCGAACTAGCGTTGTGTCTTGTCACAATCTTTTACCTATAGATTTTTTATTTTTTATAGTGTCTTTTTGCACTGAATGCGCTATGGTTTGGACAAATGCATTAAAGATTCGAATATATGTCTAGTACAATGTATTGTTTATTTTATCTGCTAACTAGTTTTTACTTTCTTTTTTTTTTTTTTTTTCACATAGCCTACAACTATTACTTTACATACTTAGAGCATCCACATTAGTGTATGCAAAATATTTTTCATTTTACACATCTAAAATCTACTTTTTCTATTTTACACTCTCATTTTTACAAAATACCCACATCAGTTTGTCTATTATACACAAAATTTTATTTAAATAATCATTTATTATTATTATTTTATTATTTAACTTTTCCACCTACCCCCTACCAACTACCCCAATATCCACCACACACGGTCTCCTCCTTTCTCAACTTTTCTCATTTTTCAGAACAGCACTCTCTCTTCTCCATGGCCCAAGCTTCTCATCTCTAACTCTAAAACTCTTTTTCTCTCACGATCAGCCATAGCCAGAGCTCACCTTGAGCTCCGTCCAGGGCCGAGAGCCCCAAATCCTACGCCATGCCATCACCAGTGCAGCAAAGATCAGCTGCAACACCACCACAAACAGTGGTCCAAATCTTCACTCTCTCATGGCAGCAGGGAACACTCCACCCAAGCTTCCATGGCAGCGGCAACAGCAGCTAGGGCGTGATTTTTAGTTTGATTTTTTATTAATTTTGGGTTCCATTTTCTGTTGATTTTTGGTTTGATTTTCCATTGATTTTTTGGTTGGAATATTATGTGTTGTAATGGTGGTGGTGGGGTGGTACTGGATTGTGGTGGTGGGTGGATGGTTGATAGGCTGTGCTTTTTAGATGAAGAGATGGAATGGGAGAGAGAGCACCAGAGCACAAAGAGCACCAGAGATGAGAGAGAGAAAAAACGAATAAAATAATAAATGGAAGTGCTACAGTGACCGTGCATATATGCACAATCACTGTAGCAATTGTGCATAAATGCACAATTATGCACAAGCTGGTGTGGTGTTTTTTTTTGCTCAAATTGTGCAAAATTAGCTACTTTTTCCATTATGCACAATTATGGCCAAGCTGGTGTGATTGCTCTTACATAACTAAAAAGTTGTTTCTATGAGGTAGATTTATCAAATTTTTGTACTGTTTGAAAATGAATAGTGACTTTTATATTTAAGAGTATCTTCAGCAGATTCATCAAATTTTTGTATTATTTGGAGAATGAACAGTGACTTTTACCTTTATCTACGCACTTTTTCAAATACACTTTCCAACAGATTCTCTATTTCATTCTTTATCTCATTTAAATATTATTTATTTATTCTTTTTTTAACAACTATACATCTTCCAACACTTTTTTATTCAACACCAAATTATTATAATAGAAAAAAATGATTTGAAGAATGAACAGTAGCCCGTCAGACTTGATGGGCTACTGTTCATTAGCAAAAAAAAATTTCGGATATAAAGAAGCTGCTGGAGCATGAACAGTAGCATATATTCTCTATATTTTGGCTATGTATACTCTGTTGGAGATGCTCTATTTAAAATTAGGTTTAAAAATGAACATATAAAAGTACCTACATTTCTCAGATACCCCTAACCATAGGAAAATTATTACTTCATGCTAATATAGTACGTAACATGTGAAAAATGTTGATGCTAGGTGCCCACCTTTTCTAAGAATATTTGTACATATGATCCGTATGAGTGTGAAATTTTTTTATGTGGAACAATCATGGTTGTTTAGACGTTTACTTAAAATTATAGGGAAAAAGAAAAAAAAGAAAAAAAAAATTTTAACATTTAATTCATGGTGCGAAAGCAACTGTCTTCTATAAAAAAAAACAGTAAGTTATTAGTTCAAGTTCGTGAATCAACCTGTTCAAAAAAATTGAAAGTAAAGCTGTCTTTCACAACTTTTTTAGACCCTGCAAAAATGAGAGATTTATTTATTGGATACAACCTTTTTTTTTTTTTTTTTTTTTTTTTTTTACTTTAAATATTTAGTTATCATTACTCAGAAGTCAGAAATATGTGCAGTGGCAACCTCGACCCATATTATTGAACGGAGGCAGTATCAAATATCAATTACTTTGTACCCACCACAGCCATCCCCACCCCTCTTCTGGCCTTTTCTTCTTTTTGTACCAACGTAACAGCTATCCAACAAAGACAGAAAAGAAAGCATAAAATAGCTACTAATATGTCACCCGAGGACGTGGATGACATTATTATAACTAGCTTATTAATTCCTAAACACGTGTAAATGAACTTTTCACATGCTAAAATAATCACAAGCTAAATAAATTCCCACATGCTTAAATCTTCTTTTTTTTTTTTGTTTGATAAATAAAGATTATATTAAGAGGAAAGAGAGAGAAAGGGCTCAAACCCATCTCTAACTTTCGAATAAGAAACTCATTAAGAAGAAAAGAAGTGACAATAGGTCCATCCCATTTACAAAAAGAAGCCCAACAAACTAAATTGTGAGCAAAGTAATTAAAGCTTTTGAATAAATAAATCCCAACTCTAAAGGGATTTCAAAGAGGAGGAAACAATAGACATAAAATCCAACAAGAAATCTGGCATAGCATCCAATATGCCTAAATCAATTAATCACTTGTCTTGTCAATTTTTAGGAAAAATTACACTTTATCACCCTAAAGTATGTCCTAAATTACACTTTGCACCATAAATGATTCGAATATACGATTTGTACCATAAACTATGATTCTTGTTACACTTTGCACCATGATGTTAGTTTTACTGTTAAGTTGGATAAAAATAGTTTATCAAAAAAAAAAAGTTGGATAGAAATATGAATCATGTGACTTGCATGTGTGTATTGCTTAAGTGGCACAAATTTAAAATACCAAAAACCCCTCTTTCCAATTAGTTAAAAACAATTGTTTTGTTATCCGGCTCTCTCTCTCTCTCCCTCTCTCTCTCTCCAAATTAGAAATCCTAAATCAAAATCATCTTCAACACTACCATTGCTCTACCATCGTGAAACCACTGCTCAAAAGAAGCCCTAAATCCCTAAAAGAAACCGTCAATTTGTAGTTGAAAGTATGATGAAAGTCAAAAGCTAAGGTATTGCCCTTTTACCTATTCTACGAATCCCTATTCTATGAGGTAGGTTCTATGGTATATATTTAATATGGAACAAAAGACAAAGCACTGAAACTTTTGGACAATAAAAAATTTTACTATTCGGTCAAAGTATGGATTAGTGTTCTTTAAAACAACCTATATATTTCTGCGACGCCTATTCTATATTGCAAAATTTCAACATCAATCAACAGATGGCCAGTAAAGAAGCCAAATTTCTTACATTATCGAGGTGACAAAGATCATGCCTCTTACAAAACTTTCAAGCTACTTGTTGCCGTAGTGGAATAGTGGTGGTATTGAAGATGGTTTTGATTTGGGAATTTAGGGTTCCAGGGATTTTGAGTTGGGGAGAGAGAGATTAAAAAAAATTATTTTTAACTGATTGGAAAGAGGGTTTTTTGGTCTTTTAAGTTTGTGTCACTTAAGAATACACACATATAAGTCACATGTTTCATATTTCCATCCAACTTAACAGTAAAACTAACATTAGGGTGCAAAATGTAACAAGGGTCATAGTTTAGAGTGCAAACTGTATATTCGAATAGTTTAGAGTGTAAAGTATAATTTAGGGTGATAAAATGTAATTTTCCTGAAATTCTATATTGAATCATTGATTTAACACTTATCTCAAATGATTGTGCACATTTTCATAAAAATAGCTTTGCTTGGAGGTACAACTTGTCCATACCGCTTTGCTTCAAATGGAAATGTTTGCTCCAAATGCACTAAACTAACCAAGGCTCGCCCTCTAAAAGAAACTTGTCCTCAAGTTTAACATTTGACTCATAAAAGTTAAAAAATTAACACATAAAAGTTCTTACATTTCTCATAAACCCCTTACCATAGCAAAATGATTACTTCATGCTAATAGTGTCCATATCATGTGAAAAATGTGGAAGCTAGGTCTCCCTTTTTCTAAGAATATTTGTACATATGATCTATTTGTAAATATGATCCGTATGAGTGTGAAATTTTTTTATATGAAACCATCATTATTATTTAGACTTTACTTAAAAATATAAAAGAAAGAAAAATAATAATTTTTAACTTTTGGGTCTTGGTGTGAAAGCAAGTGCATTTCATCTAAAACAACAAGTCACAAGTTCGAGTTCGTGAATTAGCCGCTTCAAAAAATTAAGAGCTAAGCTGCATACCATAAAATTTCTCAAACCTTGCAAAAATGAGAGATTTGGGTACTAGATATGACCTTTTTTTTAAAATTAAATATTTAGTTGTTATTACTCTGAAATATGCATAGTGACAACCTCAACATATATTATTGAACGGAGCCACTATCAATTACCCTGTACCCACCCTGCATCCATCCCCACCTCCTTCTGGCCTCTTCTTCTTTTTGTACCTATGCAAACAAACAAAAAATAAATAAAAATTGTTCAACAAAGAAAGAAAACTGGAGAAAGTGAACAGATGTCATAAGGGCATTAATTTAAGAAATATTTTTAAAATCTTTTTATGAGAAAAATAAAAAATAGCAATTAATTTTTTTTAACAATCTTTTATATTTCCCATTAAAGTTGTATCAAAACTTTTTAAAAATAATTTATTAACAATTTTTCTAAGAACACCCTTTATTAAGACCCAAGAAAATAAAACCCAAAATAGCTAATAATATTTCACCCAATGACAAAGATGACATTATTATGACTTGATAATTAATTCATAAACACGTGTAAATGAATTTGTCACATGCTGAAATAATCACAAGCTAAATTGATTCCCACATGCCTAAATCAATTAAGCACTTGTATAATCAACTTCTACATTATGACTAGCTAATTAATTCACTTTTTTTAATGAGAGACTAGCTAATTAATTCATAAACACGTGTACATGAATTTGTCACACATGCTGAAATAATCGCAAGCTAAATTAATTCCCACATGCCTAAATCAATTAAGCACTTTTCTAATCAACTTCAACATTGATTTAGCACATATCTCAAGAGCACATGTTCATAAAAATAGTTTTGCTTGGAGGTACAAGTACAACTTGTCCATCGTCCATAACGCTTTGCTACAAATTGAAATGTTTGCTCCAAATGCGCTATACCAAGGCTCCCCTCTCTAAAAGAAACTTGTCTTCAAGTTTAACATTTGACTCATCAATATACTTCACAAGATTCGCCATTTCCTTAACTTTATTCTCCATCAACGACCAATCTTGCTCATCTCGATTGTGGGTTTGGGATTGGCTCTCTCCTTCTTCAGCAATGGTAT
The DNA here is from genome assembly GCA_032727855.1 of Quercus ilex subsp. ballota. NCBI lineage: Eukaryota > Viridiplantae > Streptophyta > Magnoliopsida > Fagales > Fagaceae > Quercus > Quercus ilex. The sequence goes on from CM064908.1 coordinate 33,395,681, forward strand.
TGGTTAAGTCTTAGTGGTCTAAGGTACTGTAATGAGGGCACATCCATTGGGAATTCTCTTCATTTGGTCTTTCACATCATCAAATATTTGCATTTATGTCAAAATATGAATTCATTATCATGTATTAACAGGTTCAAGTTATACTTGATGTAATTTAGTCAATGTTACCACTTAATATATCATTTTTGGATTCGAATTTTAAGAATTCACTGTTAAATTACATTATCTTTGTATATTCTCATTGCTTACAAAATTTCAAGATAACAAAAGATCAATAACTATGTCATCGATCAAATATTTAAAGTACAAGTTTTTGTAATTTAAAATTATCTATGAAAGATGGTTTTATTAATCAAATAATAAATAATGTCCAATTAACATGTTTTTTGGCATGCGTGTTAAGAATATAAAGAACATGTAATCTAACGGCTAGATTTTCAAATTATTTATCCAATAAAAAGTTATTAAGTGTATAACATTTCTTAAAGTTATGCTGTATAACTTGAACCCATCCCATATATATATATCATCAAGTACATATGTAATTATCTTTGTGTTGGAACTCTATTTCCTGTGTGTATGTGTTAAAAAAAAATGCAATTCTCCTACATTGTTTAAGATAATGTGTTGTGTGTATAATATAACTTGATCTATCCTCACTTAAAAGTTACCATAATTATTATGTAGAGTTTGTGGTATACCTACTTCTCAAAAAAAAAAAAAAAATTTATGGTATATCTTTGTCTTAGAATCACATTCCCCCTTTATATGTGATTTCCTCTTTATATGTGACTCTCCACAAAAAAGTTTGTGGTATACATGTGTAACTTTTTGTTAATATTACATCAATAAATATTTTTTTTATTGATATAATATATTAATAAGTGCACTTGGATTACACATTTTCATTGTCCTTAATATCATAGTTTTAAAAATCGGACTGGACCGACCGGTTCAACTGGAAACCGGACCTTAATCCGGTCTGGTTATAATTAAAAACCGAAACTTAAGGAAAAATGGGAAAAATCGCCGGTTTTACCGGAAAACCGGAAACGGTACGGTTAAAACGGTTTTAGGCTGCTTTGTATATTAACACTGTTTTTGACAAAAAAAATAAAAAAGATAAGAGATTTTGTTTTAGATTTAAGAAGAGGAGAGATTTTGACTTTGAAGATGCTGTTAAGTCTAAAGCTGTGAACCCTAAAACGTCCACATTGATACCAAAAAACATCAGATTTACTATTTATGAGTTGAAACAGCTGAGGAAGAACCGAGGAACTGAGGAAGCCCAAACCAAAGAGATGCAGGTACAATCTGTCCGCTTCAGTTTAAGAGCTTTTCTTGCTGCTCTTGTAGACTTGCACATGAACTGATGCGCATATATCGACTAATCGACGAGAGAGAGACAGTATTGAAGGCAAAGAGGTTAATATTAGAGAAAAGTAAAGGAAGAAACTAGTTCAGAGCTTTTAATTAACCAGGTGTGAATGTAAGAATTCAAAATATGTGGTCGGTGGAGCATCAACGTGTAAAGGTAGGAGTAGGATATGTGGTGGAAAAGAAATATCAAGTGGGCATGGTATTGTCACTCACAGGTGACTTTTTGTTATTTGAAAAATGAAAGAATATCTAGAATAATTTTTGTAGGGGGCTTGAGTTTCATTGTCTAATATATAAATTAAGAGAGATATTATGTTCACAATATTTTTATAATATTTTCATAATAAATCATAGGTGATTAGTTGTTATTGGTTTAAATTTGAATTTAACACTATTATTACTTTTTTTCTTTAACAATAACAACTAGTATCACTAGGATTTATTGTAAAAATATTGTGAACATATCATTTTTTATAAATTAAAGTTAAGGTTTAATGTTTTACTGTTATTTAATTAAATTTTTTAGTTAAAATATTATTTATAAAATTATTTATATTTTATTTATATTTTATAATTATTAATTAATTATTTATGACATCATCGGTTGGACCATCAGTCCGACCCCGGTCCAACCATAAAATCGAAAATCACTCTCCGTTCCGGTTCTTAACCGTACCGGTTTTTAAAACCATGTTTAATATACATGTTCACATTTTGTGTTGATTGAATTTCTAAAAACAAAATTTACAATTATTGATCTCTTGTCATTTTAATATTTTGCAAGTATGAATATAAAGACACAATGTAATACCTAATATAAAATCTAAATTAATTTCTTAAATATAATTGATAATGGTCATATAATCAAAATTAACTTTTAAATATTATAATTTATGAACCATAACAATTATTTATTATTAAAACTTTCAAAATGAACCGATAACATAAAAGCTTCTTCACGTGAGACATCCGCCAATTTTATACAATTGTGGGCTCCCATTTAGTCTTCCAAAAAGAAGCCAAACCCCATCGGGCTTTGTTTACCATGCTTCTTAGCTTCTATGGACTTTAAACCACCTTCATGGGGTTGTGTCAAGGCACAAACACGGCTGGTTTGGGTTAGAGAATTTCTGCATCTTGGTTGGAGTTGTCTTCATTCCTTGTCCCTTATTCCAACAAGCCATTCTTCGAAAACACAAGCAATGCTTCAAGTTTTTTAAGAAATGAGAATCCAACCCAAGAACACTTGAAATGAGAGAGAGAGAGAGAGAGAGAGAGGATACAAGTCTAGGCCGAATCTGGTCCAGGTTTAGCTGAATCTAGTCCAAGTTCAGAAATCTTTAGTTTTTGGCAATGAGTCTTGTGACAGAGTGTCCATTTTTTTTCCCTGAGGAACGAAGACTAGTATGAATTAAGTTGATAAAAGTGACAAAAAAAAAAAAATGAAGCCACATGCGTTAATTGGCCACAGATTGGAAGTTGACCATGTTGATGAGTCATTGGGCTGGTTCAAATGTTCTTGTAACTGCTTAGCAAAAAGTGACACAAAAATAAAAAATAAAAAATCGTGGTCGGCAGGATTCGAACCTGCGCGGGCAGAGCCCACATGATTTCTAGTCATGCCCGATAACCACTCCGGCACGACCACTTGGTGGTTAAGAATACTTTAATATTATATATTATCCATTTCTGCCGCTGCCACCTAACAATATGAACATATGAGTTTTGACTTTGAGTTACTATTCTTGAAGGCCTAGACTATACACACACACACACATATATATATATATATATATATATATATAAATGTGTGAATATTTTTTGATTAATTGCTTAAGCTATGAATATGTGATTTGTTAGGATACTCATACTTATTGAATATGATTATCACACAACAGATATCTCTAGCATTAAAATGAAAACATTAGTAACCTCCAATTATAAGCGCCACTCATTGTTGTTCCACCATAATGGCTGACATCTAATTATGGAGCACAATGAATAACAGGAAAATACATATGAAAGAAAAGAAACAATGAATAAGAAAAAGTATTTATGGTCCGTTTGAATTGAGGGGGGAGTAGAGTAGATTTAACTTAAAATTAGTTTATTTTTAGCCAACTCTACTCTACTCCTCTTCACTCTCCCTCTATCCAAACGGGCCATTAGTGATGAAAGGAGAGAATGCTTTCCATATTATTCATTTATTTAACAAATCGATAGGCATATAGTAGTAGGATAGATTCATAAAGTTGTGTCCTCTGCCCCTAAATTTATTGATCTATATGGTATTATGGTTATAGATCTTAACGGTTGTGTGGTCTGTCACTCAACTTATAGCTAATTTTTAATTCATTTTATTGTCAACTTAAGAAAAGTGTGGAGGGACGTTTATGGATTTTAAGTTCAAATGAACTTTAGCTTTATATTCTATACAGATAATAAAATAAATTGAGATTTGAAATATTCATGTGACAAATTTTAAGTTTCTTGGATTAAATCTTGTTAACCAAGGATGAGAGGTTAAAGGGAGAGAAAAGACTACCACTGTTGTATGGTAAAAAAATTATTAGATTTGAAGAGTCCAAATAAATAAAGAAGTCGTGAGTGATATAATTATTGAGATTGTGGAGGAAATAAAATAAAAAGCATCACAACACAAAAGACACAAATATTGCCAACAATGGTCACACAAGCGATTCTCAAATTAAAAATAATAAATAAATAGAAATTTGGGTGGAAAAAAAAGTTGTCACACATGCATATATACATTGATATATATATATATATATATATATATATATGTAAATTGTTTATAATTGATACCCATCCATGTAGGATGAGGTTGGCCCATTAAACCCATGGACTAAGAGCTTTTGAGGTGTATTGATAATCTATTCATCTATTCAAATTCAATTGTTTGTAATTACTACCCGCTCATGTAGGACGGAGTTGGCCCATTAAATCCATAAGCTAGGGGCTTTCAACACATGGCAACCTTAGAAAGTCACATATAAATTCAACAACTTTAATGCCCTACTTGGTGACAAGCCTACATTGAATATTGAATAGATTGCTCACGTATCAACATTGATATATATGTAAACAAATTTACCCCACAACTCTTGCAGTAAAAGAGATTAGATTAGGAAGGGGGTGGGCAAAAAGTCCCTTACAATACATTACAGATTACTCAAAAGCTTTCCTTTTTTCTTTTTCTTTTTTTATTATTTTATTTTTGGGGTGGGGGTTGAAGCTCAGAAATCCAAATATAGGAGCTCTAAAATATAGCAATGCTTCATCTGTGCATCGACTGCCCCCGTCTCTTGTTTCCTTTTTTCCTATAAAATAAGGGTCAACCATTCACTGGTTCAAATTTGACCATACTCTTCAATAATATGAGGGATAACTAGCAAGCCCTAAAACCAAAATGAAGTCCCTCTAAAGAAGAAAATAAAAGGAAAAAGAAAAAGAAGATACTAATTTATCTTCAAATGAATTTTGATCATGTCCTCAGAAAAGAAGAAACCAATACTGCGTACTAAATGAATCCAACTGTCTGATAATCCAAGCTCTGACCACTAAAAGAGCACGATGCAAGACTGTACTGGCTTAAGCTCTTAGTAATAAAACTACAAGATGAGATAAATGTATAGAAAATTGCTAACACACAGGCATGTGGGCAATAATTGGAACAGGAAAGCTCTGGCTTCATTTAATGATCAAACCAGGGCTACATGTTGAATACATGAGAAGTACCGATTTATCTGTCATCAATTTCAGACCACCATTTACTTAACCAAGCTGGTAAGTGTGATGCACTCACGCTTCAAAGGACAACAAAAAGTTGCATGAGTAATAAACCAGCATGAGCCCACCATAAGACTGAAGCATGAAGCAGTTAATTAAGATTTTGAGGTCAATCTTAGAGGCAGCAGAAAATATTTTCTTCAATATAAATTTTCGAATATTTTATCATCTTAAGGAGCAATTGAATTTGTTTATCATAAATGATGAATATCACGGAGGTAAGACAATTAAGTACTAAAATGCTGTCCCCAAATGGTAAAAGCTTTGGGCGTACCTTTTCTACTATTATTAAAGAAATAGAGGAAGCAACTTTTAGTCTTTTACAGAATCTGTTTCTTGGCTTATTTTCTAGACATCTTTAAACTGCTCATGTATTATCTTCAATATATTATCTTGATAACCTGATAAGGTGGGTGGTTTTTGGCTGGCACCAAGTCAATCAGGTTCAGGTTGGTATCAAATTCCATTTCTACTCTCAAGCAGGTCCATAACAGAGTTATGACCTTTAAGATGTCAAGCTACCATCTCAGATTTAATTCAACTAGAAAGAAGTTGAACTATCTATAAATCCCTTGCCTACTCGTTGGGCAATAAAGAGCTTCGTTTACATAAAAAAATTGTATCCAAAGGAGTTTGATACCATTCTATCTAAATATGCCAATATATATTCTCAAAAAAGACATTATACGAAAACAAAGCACCAATTGCAGCGATGGTCTTTGGACCAACTAGCACATCCATCCTTGGTGGCGGGACATTTCTGGGGATCAATTCCCCTCAAAATCTTTAACTACCAAAAAAGGGGGGAAACACCAAATGCAAACCTCAGCGTAAGCCAAAGATCTCTTCTGGAGGGTCGTACACATGCCGTTCAGGAAAGAGCTCCTCAAAATCTTGTTTGACTCTATTTCTCAAAAGGGGATGTGGAAGAAGTCCCTTCAACAAAATCCTGAATGGCAATTCCTCAGGGGGCTCTGGAGACTTCGTCATGTCTTCATATATGTTCATTGCATCAGCAGGAGATCCATGCCTCAAGAATCCCCTTATCATTTCCGTGTATGTTCGAGAATCAGGGAACAAATTCTCCTTTCTCATGTCTTCCCACAACTGCATTGCGTCATCCATTTTCTGACACTTTGCTAATGCAATAATCAAGTCCTTATACAGAAAAGCATCAGGCCTGTACCAATCTTGCCTCCGTATCACTTTAAACACCTGAAAATTCATTGAGTTGCTTGTAAGCTCAAGTGTATAGTCATAGTAAAAGAAAACCACATCAAAATCTCAGCATAAGAATATAAATAAATGGAATGAGGCGTAAATTGATGTAATTTGAGAGACTACTATAGTGAAATAGCCTAACCAAACTGTGTGTTCTGGATCATGAAGAAACATAACTTTGGACAATATAAAGCCCACAATAAAATTGCAGAAATGGAGGATGGCAGGCAAGAACAAATAAAGAAAAGTAACTATAAAAGTCATTATTACCATTGATCTTGAAGGAGCATACTAAACCCAAAATGTAAAAACAAACTATCCCTTTTTCAATTGCTAATAATTTATCAATTTAGAATGATTTAAAAGGGGAAAAAGGATTTCTTTTATAATCTTTTATTCTTTGCATGTTAATTAAGATCCTTGCCTGAGATAGAGCACTGACAGGTTCAATTGACAATACACCTCCTTGAGTGGACATAGTTCAGACTGCTTTTTTCTATGAAGCCTCCATTTTACAGGAGAGTAAAATAATTCTCAACAATCATCAAATCAAAGCATATTAGAAGTTCCCAAGAGCAGATATTTTCTTTAAAGCATTTTATCAAACACTTCCAGGACATCCCCATTTACTGCTCTTCTTAATATACTTAGTCACAAAAAAAAAGTTACTTGTTTTCATATTATACGAAGTAAATTCCCCATCACCATCCAGAAGATCAGCAATATGACTATTTCAATTGTGAGTGAGAGAGTGACCAATCATAAACCCAAAAGCTGAAAATCTAAAAGCAACCCAAATGAGAAAGTGAAATAGAAAGTACAATGGAAGCGAAAATTCAAGACCTTGACAGCCAAAGCAACCTCTTCCTGGCGCTCAAGCTCAGATAGTACAGCAATCAAATCCATCTTCAAGAGCCTTAGCACATGGGTCTTGATGAACTTCTCAAGCTTCTCTTCATCATCCTTGAACCTCTTTAACCCCAATATTACAAAAAGCGCTTCTTTACCAATCAGCTTCTTGCCTCTCCAGAGGGGTCCTCTGGGTCTCCCATCATGGTATAGCTTAAATCCACATATGGGTTTGCAGCAGTCGGGTTCTAATGCTGGAACTTTGGGTTCTAGAGGCAATGAGTGGTGTATAGTGGATGTTCTTGTTAGGTTCCGAATGAGTATCGAGGTGCAAATTGGGGTTTTCAGTCTTGAAATTGCACGAGTTGCCATTGGAGTTACTTTGTGTCACCGAGTTGATAATGGCAACACTACTCGTTTGCCAAATGGAGCACAAAGAACCCTGGGATTGAGAGAATAAACGACATCGTGTTTGCATTAAAAAATAAATAAAACAAAACAAAACCTTTTTTTTTTTTTTTTTTTTTTTTTTGGTTTGAGAAACAACCAAAAAAAACCTAGATTAGTTTTAACTCTTTTTCTTTTTCTTTTTTCTGCTAAGAATTAATTCATTGTAGTTTACTTATATCTGTTTGAGAACAGCTTATTTAACTGAAACTGAAAATTTTTTGCTAAAAATATAGAAAAAAAAAAGTTAAAGGCTAGCTAAATAGTATAATAGGACCTATAAATAGTACCAAAAATAAATTTTTTTTTTTAGTCAAAGTACCGAAAATAAGTTACAAAATCAAATAAGCTTCAGTTTCATCACTTCCCAAATGGACCCTTACTCTCTTTTATTACAATAATTAGGGTTCAAAATTCCATATCTCTTTTATTTTCAGAAATTGAAAGCAATTGATTTTTTTTAATAGTTTTTTATATTTTTCATAAAGTTGGTGTCAAAAATTTATTTAAATGATTTATTAATAATTGTTCTAAAGGTAGCGGTTAACATGACTCATAAATAAATAAATGATAATAAACAACAATTATTAGACACAAAATAATAAATACAAAATGCTATGTACATAATATTTTCACAACACATTCACAAAAAATACTGTGTGGCATATTGTAATTTCTTAATTGGTAGATAAAAAAGTAATTTTAATTGTGGATTCAAATTAAAACTAATAACAATGTGTCACCTAAGATTTGTTATGAAAATATTGTGAACGTAGTAGTTTTCATTATTTATAGACCTCATGCTTGTGCATCAATTTGAATTCCACCTCTTCCTTCCCTTTCCTCATTTACCTTATCTCCAAAAGTTGTACTTTTCATTGAAAATTAGACTCTAAACAACTAAAAAAGAATAGAATAAGGCTAGAACCATAACTTTTGTCACAATTTGCTCACGTAATAAGTAGTGAGTCTACAACTCCACTACTTACGACTTGCCACATAAGTAAGTTGTGGCAAAAGTTGTAGTTCTAGTATTTTCCAAAAAAATATAAGCGATGTATACCATAAATACATCACATGGTAACAATCTTAAGTAGCAACGGCTTTTTCTATAAGCTCAAGGGTAACATTATTCCAAATGGACATTTATAGTTACTGAGCAAAAGCAGAGGGTCATGTGCCTTGCGCATGAATTCTTTTGTCAGCTTGTTTCTTACTGGCTTACAATTTAAAACAATTAGGAAGACTATGTACAATAGCACCAAAATGATGACAAAAATGAGGAGTACAAAGTGGATTGCGCTTCTCGCGAAGAGGATGAACATTGGTCTTTTTTTGGCATAGACTCACAATAACGTTCTTACCTTTAATAGATTTAAAAGGAAAATATCAAATTAAGGAGATTTAAAAAATAAAATAAAATAAAAGGTGCAAAAATGTTGTAGCCTATGTTTTATTCTTTAATTGTTAAAACTTAATTGAACAATTTGCATAACTAGACTTTTTATTTATTTTATTTTCTTAATCCCATAGTTACAATAAGAAGGGAGATTTAAAGCGTGGGTGTCTCTATTAAAAACATCAAAAAGTACCAATTAATTGAGTTACGAAATTCTTGAAAACATAACTAGAACTTAAGTAAATAATCTGTTGCATGATATAATCGGGGTCAAAACAATATCCTTTTCACCCTTGATCAAGTTAACAGTGCAAACACAAAAACTGGACTCCTTACACTATGACTGCCATCTGACCATACCAATGATGAGGACGCCATTGAGTAATCAGTTGGCAGAACTCTTTGTCCTCCGGTAACAGACACCACAAAAGACTTTTTCTCATATAAGGACTTGAAGGAGAGCACTTCAGGCTCTACAACTATTTTCACTTTGGATTTTGTGAAGGTTGTGGCCTTGTAAGTGGAATTTGCAAAGCCTACATTCGTAACTGTCCTGTGAAAGGTAACATTAAAAGACTTCGATGGTTTGACCATAGCCGTCATTGAAGGATAATTCAGATTTCTAGCCAATGTTTTTGTGGAAACTTTGGGGCAAGTGCTGTTATCTCCTGAAATGAGTCTAAGGTCCTTCTCATCATAGCCTAAACCGCATAACAATTTGATGTAGTCTTCTTTGGAAGCATCATACACGAGTCCAGGATGAGCAGCTTTTGTTGGATTGATTTGCCCAGATCCATAAGCCAATTCTGCTGCTGAAATTTTGGTTGCATTCATGGGCGAAGCTATAAATACAAAATGAGTTGGTGATTTTTAGCAACAAAAAACTTTACTTTCCATTAAAAAAAAAAAAAAAACAAAAACAAAAACTTTACTAGTACTTAGCCATATAGGTGGAGCCAAGTTTTATGGGAGCCCCCTAATTATAACTTTATTTTTATTTACTTAAAAAAAAAAATTGGCTATATTAATTTATTATCATATTTATAATCACTATTAACTTATATATATATATATATATATAAAACTTATTAAAAATATAATAGTATCTTTTTTATATGTCAGAATTCATTAAAAAGAGAAATCCATATTTTATCAGCATTTTTAAAGTTCAAAACCTATTTAAAAAATGAAGGTCGGGGAAAGAAAAAAAAAATTAGTTATCTCTAAAAATAAGTAAATATATATATATATATATATATATTATTTTTTAACTCCTGACATGAACTCAAATTCTAACTATAATAATTTATCCTCTTTCGTAAAAAAAATTGTGTAATAAGCAATAGAACTTTGGGATAATTAAAAAATAACATAATTTTTAGGTATGTTGTACTTGAAGACTGTCTCACTATATAAAAAATTTCCATTCATAAGTGAAATTTTGACTTAAAAAAAAAATCAAAAATTGATTTATTCATGTGAAAATTCTTTTACAGGTTAATACTGTTTTGTTGATTTTTTATTTATTTATTATCATTATTATATATATATATATATATATTTTTTTTTTTTTTTGCATTAAACATAACTTGATATAAACATGAGAGTTTTTTATATTTCAGATTGGTCTCAAACACACTATATGGAAAATGTTAACAGTGCACTTGCATGTGTATAAAAATTTCCCCCCTGTGAAGACAAATCCTAGCGAAAACTGCTTAGCTAGGAAAAATAAGAAGGCACAAGAAGAATTGAAAAAGATTACTGGTAGTCATAATGGCAGATTTGATGGCTGCAGCAGACCAATTGGGGTGAAACGTTTTGACATATGCAGCCACACCCGAGGCGTGGGGGCAAGCCATGGAGGTTCCGCTTAATATACTGTACTTAACACGCCTCTTGTCTTCATCGGAAGATGTGGGTGAAGCAATCGGTGAATATGCAGCCAAAATTTCTGTCCCTGGTGCAGTTATATCAGGCTGGAACACATGTGAGCCAATTTAAAGCATAATACAATATAATCGGCATATCTAGGTGTTTTCAGAGCTGAAACATCAAAAGTTCAAATCTCCATCTTCCAATTATTGAATTATATATATATATATATATATATATGACAAAAGAGCTTGTAGGTACCAAAAGCAGGTACCTTCAATATTTCTGGTGCAAAGATACTCGGCCCACGTGAAGAAAATGAAGCAATTTTGGGGGCATTACGATCTTTTACTGCTTCACTCTTTAGAATGGTCGCTCGAGGCTCTCTGTAAAGTAAAACACGAGGATGACAAAGTCATTTGAAGAAACAAATGCAAAGAGCAAACAACACATATGGGTATTATATAGAAACCCATACTTGGTAGAATTAATGTAGGATGCGACTATATCATGTCTGTCAACGCTTAAAGAAGATGCAGGTAATAAGAAGATACTAGCTTCATATTCAAACGGTTCATTCTTCAAGATCGATCCAACTGCACCAGCACTGCTGGCCCCATCATCTCCTTGAGGCTTATTGCAAAGAACAATCTTGCCTTTCACTAAAGTGCTGTTTAGGCACCCTACACTGCAAAAACTGCAATACAATAATTTTCCAGTTTCATTTTATCATTAATATATCATTAAAATATATATTAAAACAATTTGAATAGCAAAAAATTTACCTGGAATCAGAGCACTCACTCACAACAACATTTTTTCCATCAACCAGAGGAAATGTAGTTCCGTTTAATGAGAAACCATTAATTCCAATTCCCTTTTTGATGGAGAACCATTAGATTGCAAAATAGATATTCAATACATACATGACAATAAAAATCCACAGTTTCACATTTGTGTTTCAATTTATTGGCTACCAATCACAACTTATGTACAAATGGTATACTATGATTGAATTGGAGTATAAATTGGAACACTCATGTACAACGACTAGAATGGATTTAAAAAGATATAGGAGTGGATGATACATACAGCTAGTGTCTTTCCGTTTCCAAGGACAACCTTGTCTATGATTTGGCGATCTGTGCTGCTTGCTGCTACACTAAGTATCCATGGAGCTATACTTCCCACAGTAGCTTTATCTGGACCACTGTTGCCTGCAGATTGAGAAGTTAATATCCCTTTCTCCATCGCATGAAAAGCACCAATCGCAACGGCATCGTGGCTGAAATCTGCATCAGGTAAATTTGGTCCTAATGAAATGGAAATGATGTCAACTCCGTCAGCAATAGCATCATCAAAAGCAGCCAATATACTTGCATCTTCACAGCCATCTGGATAGCAGGCTTTATATGCTGCAATCCTCGCTGAGGGAACCCCTCCTCTTGCAGTACCATGAGCAATTCCATAGAAACTGACATCCTTTACTTTGTTGCCAGCTGCCGTTGAGGCAGTATGGCTTCCATGACCTATATCGTCCCTTGCAGTCTTACTTTCATTTGATGTTGAGTAATATCGAGCTCCAATGATCTTGCTGAAATATGATAGTTCCATATTGATGATCAGCATTTAGAGGAGTACAAATAGCTGAACAATGACATTTTTCTATTGGTTGTGTTGTGTTTCAGTGTTGTGCATAAACAAAAAACAGGGAGAAAAAACATTACTTATTGCAAGTGAAATTTTTGCCTCCTTTACATTCACCCTTCCACTTCTTGGGAGGAGGACCAAATCCCTCATCATTGAAGCTCTCTGATTCAGGCCAGATTCCAGTGTCAATAAAGCCAACTATGACATTACTCTCAGCAGCAGCATTCCTTTCAACTGTCCCGGATAAACCAATAAAGTCCCAAGACCTTGTTGTGTGAAGATGGTAAGTTTTGCTTGGAAAAACAGAGACTACTTCCTTCCTACCTGCACATCACAGTACGTAAATACATGCTATAATGTTATGAGTTATGTCCCATCAAATTATGCGACTCTTTCGGGAAATGATATGATAAAGTTGTCTTGCAGCACTCACTAGCAAGCTTTTGTCTTTCAAGATCAGTGAGCTTGGCAGCAAATCCATTGAAACTCCTTTTGTAACTTCTAAGCAAGGAATTTTCTACAGAACTAGAGAAGGACAAAAAGAAAGAGAATTAGAAAAATCTGACATTATTTTTTTTAAATAAAAACAAAAAGCAATGTTACCTCTCAATCGTAGCTTACCTGCCCTCAACAACTTCTTGAAGCAAACTAAAGTGGTTAGACAACGGTGAGTATAGCCCCGTAGGAAGTGACCCCATGTACACAATGTATACCTGCATTATCATTAAAGCAGAAAAGAGTCTCACAAGGTGTGGCCGATACGGGCGATTTGGTCCGGAAAAGGCCAAAAATAGTGTATTAAAAAAAAAAAAAAAGTAAAAAAACACGGCGAAGTATACCGTTTGACTCTAGTGTTTTCTTTCCCTTTTTTCCCCTTTTCACGTCTTATTTGTTTTTTTTTTTTTTTTTTAAGTTCCCAAATAAACTGGAAATATAGGCTATAAATATTAAATTGATTCCAAAAGTTCCTTATCTACTATTGCTCTTAGGCTGTGTTTGTTTCAGCTGTAATGGAAATTGGGAAAACATTTTACACAATAAGGAGTATTTGGTTTGGGCTGAAAATTCAATCAACCTGAAATTTGATATCTTTGACCGTAAAATAAGTGGGTCCAAGGTGCAAAATTGTGTACATTTTGAATTTACCTTCAATCAATTTTCCTAGGAGTACTCGAACCAAGAGAGAGAGAGAGAGTGAGAGAGGGGGAGAAAGCACTGGCCACTAGAGACAAAGCCTACCGATGAGGGAGAGAGCACCGCCGTCCGTAGTTGTGCCTATCACCGCCGATCAAGGTAAACTCCCAAATCAATTTGGGTTGTGGTAGTTCCTACTCCCTCACCGATCGTTCTTTCTCTCTTTTCCTTTGATCTTTCTTTCTCCCTCTTCCTTCCAACAGATCTGACTTCTCTCTCTACCCTTCTATCATCCCTTTCTCCCTCACTAATCTACCTTCTCTCTTTTTCCCTTCGACCAACCAAGGCCAGATTGGACACACAGTGTGGGTGGTGGTGTTTAGGTGAGTTTTGTGTGGGTGGTAGTGGACCGATCTGTGGGTGGTGATGGCAACATAGCAGTGGTGGCGGTTTTTTCCCTCTTCCCAATTTGGATTTTGTGTGGGTGGTGGTGGGTCGTGCTTGTCCTTGGTGGTGGTGGCTAGTGGCTGGCAACTGGCTTGTGCTTCCATTTTTTGAAAATAGATTTTTTACATCCAAGACCAAACAAGAAATAATTTTCTGGTGTAATTTTCACGACATAGTCAAACAACAAAAAATGTTTTCCTTTATGTAAAATATTTTCAACTAAAAATATTTTTCACTCGGAAAACATTTTACATATTGCCAAACACAACTGTGGGGGCATTTTTTGCTTCAAGGAAACTTATGAGTACTCCTTAGGCAAATTTTTGCTTTTGTCCCACATTGGAAGGGTTTCCTTCCTCTTAGCACCTTATAAGGCATGAACCAAACTAGTGGTACTCTAATGCCATTGGTTCATGCCTTATAAGGTGCTAAGAGGAAGGAAACCCTTCCAATGTGGGACAAAAGCAAAAATTTGCCTAAAGAGTACTCATAAGTTTCCTTGAAGCAAAAAATGCCCCCACAACAACTTTAAATTGGTCTATATTTACCATTTTATAAAAAATATGCTTAGCAATATATAGAAAATAAAAATAAAAATATATTTAATAATTTTTTTAATAAACATATCCCGCTACACTCGCACCCTACTTTTTTAAAAATTGCTGAGTCACCACACCGCACCTTAACTTGAATCCGCACCCGTGCTTCCTAGACTGTGTGTTGGTGTTCCTTATATCCCGTCTCCATCCCAAACGATCCAAAGATAATAAGTAAGTTTCTCACAAACCGGGAGTATGGGGTCTCTCCTAGAAGCAAGTAGGGTGCTACTATGGTCACGCTCAGAAAAGGAAATCATACTAATTGCCCCCCTCTACCCATTTTTTATTTACCCAAAAAAAAAGGGAAAAAAAAAAGAAAAAAAAGAAAAGAAGAAGAAGATAACACTTGCCTTTCTATCTTCATCGGCAGCTCTGCATGATAAGCTTCTGGTGAGTATGAGAATGTAGGCTATGTAACATAACAGGAGAGATCCATACATGGCCATTTTCCTGATTCTGAAGAACCCTTTTTTTTTTTTTTTTTTTTTTTTGAGGAAGAGTGGTGAATGGTATTTTATATAAGAATTCAAGGTTCAGATTCTCTTGTCTATTAAGCATTCACATTTAATTTCTTGTTTCCAAATGCATCCATGGAATGCCAATAGTTTTGTCACTTATCTAGCACTTCCTTATATTTCCAATAGAGAGGTCCGGGTACAAATCCCCTTATAAAAAGGAAAAATGTATCTATGGAATAAAATTAAACTTAGAAACTTTTATTGGAAGATTTTATTTTTAGGAAAACTTTTATTAGAATAATCGAGGATGATTCTAATTATGTTTTAATATATAGTTCAGTTATTTTACGGAAACATGTCAGATCCTTAAACTCCACGATGTTGTCATTTCCTTTAGAGTGATCTTTAATTTAGGTAATTGCTGTGAGTCAGGTTCATAATGGTATTACCAACTAAAACCTTGGACAGAATTTAGGATGGTAGCTTGCAACTTCGCAGTGATCTATAATGTTGCTCTTACCGCATGCATATGCTTTCTTTTCGAATGAATCCTTCTGGACAATGACTAGTGAACACATCTTAGAGAACACAATTACACA
The DNA here is from genome assembly GCA_032727855.1 of Quercus ilex subsp. ballota. Classification (NCBI taxonomy): domain Eukaryota; kingdom Viridiplantae; phylum Streptophyta; class Magnoliopsida; order Fagales; family Fagaceae; genus Quercus; species Quercus ilex. The sequence continues at coordinate 33,411,549 of CM064908.1, forward strand.
CGCCGATGTGGCACATTATTATTCCCACTAATTCCACTTATGTTTATTCCCTACCATTTACTTTGCTATGTGACATTTGTGTACGAATATGAGTGAGATTGGGTCGGGTTTACAGTCACCCGCAACCCGACCCAATAAAAATCAAGTTTGACTGATAAAGACCCAATCCAACCCAAATATTCGGGTCAGATGCTCGGGCATCGAGTTAGACTTTTTTTGTTGAAGATTTTAAGAAAAAATTACCACTCCCATATTGTTTTGAGTCTTTTTTTTCCAAGTTGTTTGGGGATTTTCATTAATATTGGTGCATTTGTTTCTATGGTTTAAAGTTTTTAAACTTTAAACTTACTCATTTTACCACACAAGCAATTAATTTTATATAGACTGTTTTTTTTTTTTCTTAGAAATGCTATGTTCACAATATTTTCACAACAAAGTATAAGTGGTAGGTTGTTACTGGTTATTATTGTTGGAGCAAAAAAGTAATCTCAGTGATAAGTTCAAATTTGAATCAATAACAACTAACTACTTATAATTTGTTATTAAAATGTTGTGGATGTAGCACTTTTTTTTTATAGAGAAAATTTGTTAATATATATTTTATATAGACTCATGTTCATTAAAAAGGAAACTAGCTAGAATTAGGTAATTGGTTGGCTTGATTCACAGTGTCTTCCAATGAAAAAAAAAATCCTCAAAGTCAAAAAAAAATTTTAAAGAAAAAAGATAATAAATATAGAAAGTATTAAAGTGCGATTGATATTTAAAAAAAGAGCCTGAATTTAGTAAGGATTAGATGTAAAACCCATGTTTTACACATCAAATAAGATATTGTCACATTAGCATTTTACTTAAAATTCAATACATCCTACCACACCTAATAATATCTTACTAAATTCCCAATTTGGTTGAATGTATATATGGGTATTACAATTGATTTGGTGTGTGGTTGTTTGGGTGTGGTTGTGCTTATTCTTAAATATGTGATAAGATTTTATTGCTACCAACCCTAACCTCTTTTAATTTACTAACCATTCAAATCTATATCTACCCAATATGGAATTATTTGTTGAAGAACAAGCAAATAAGTCAAATTTTCTTTAACAATTCAATTTAGGGAAAAATTTGCTTCTCAAAAAAAAAAATTCAATTTAGGGAAAAATTTGTTTCTAGTTTTTATTTATCTATTTTTAATGAGTCATTATTAATTATTAAGTATTCTTTTGAAGCTTCACTTAATTTGAATGTAAACTCATTCATGAAAATGCTCTGGTGCGATACTTATATAATTGTAATTAACTAATTGATTCAATATGCTTTTCTTAAAAACCTTTAACTATAAAAGGGATAGTAATAACTTAATAGGTTCATAAAATAAGTCTCTCCAAAAAAAGTTCATAAAATAAAATAAATAAATAAAAAGAAAAAATTCAAAATTGACCCTCTAACTTTCAGTCTTTTTTCATTTCAGTCCTCTAACTTTTAGTTTTGTCATTTTTGTCCTTTAACTTTCAATTGTTGTCAATTCGGTACTCTGACCTCAGTTACCTGCTGCCCGTTAATGAGACAAAATGACATTGTTTTGGCTCTTTTTTTTTTTAATTTTCATAATTAAAGAAAATAAGAAAAATGTTAATTAAAAAAATAAAAAAATAAAAACATTTAGAAAGACCGCTAAATCGAACTCCATTCCATAGTCCAGTGCAGTATTTTCTTGTTGATCCTCTTCTAAGAATTATTTGAGGCCCTCATCACTACTTCCGACCCATTGTCTCTACTCCAAAGACCTCGTCCGCCCAAAATCCGAGCCATAACTCGTCTCGACTCCAGATCCTCCTCCGTCGCCCCGATCCCCTGTGGCCGGAGCCTGAGTCCATTTCTCCAACCCGGAAGACGCGATCGAAGTGTTCGTCGATGGGTACTCCGTGAAAGTCCCATAGGGCATGATGGTCCTTCAAGCCTGCGAAATCGCCGGCGTCGATATCCCTCAATTCTGCTACCACAATCGCCTCTCCATCGCCTGAAATTGCTTCATGTGCCTCGTCGAGATCGAGAAAACGCCCAAACCCGCTCTTCCTAGTTTGTTTTCTCTCTCTTTCTTCTCACTCTTCTTGCCGCTACTGACCCAGACGGACTCTCCCTTCTTCCCCCAAAATTCGCAGTTTAAGGCTGTGGTCAGTACTACCTAGATTGTGAAGGAGATGATCATGGGATTTTGGGTATGAAGTTTGGGTTTGAGATTATGGGGGAGAGGGTGTGAGATTATTTTCTTTGCTTTTAGATTTTGGTGGAGAGGGGGTATGAGACTTTGGGTTTTAGATTTTGGTGGAGTGAGTGACAAAGAGAGAGAGATGGAGAGGTGGAGGCCAACGGTGGCAAGGAGGTTGTGGGTGGACACTGGCAGTGGCGATGAGGCCTTGCACCACGACACTGTGAGAGAGAGAGAGATAGAGAATGAGAAAGCGAGAGAGAGTCCGACGAGAGAAAATGAGAAAAAAAATGAATTTTTTTTTTTAATAATAGTTTTCTTAATTTTTTTTTAATTACAAGAATTAAAAAAATTAAATTAAAAAAAAAAACCAAAACGACGTCGTTTTGGCTCACTTAACGGCAGTAGGTAACTGAAGTCTAACGGAGTACCGAATTGACAATAATTGAAAGTTAAAAAACTAAAATGACAAAAATAAAAGTTAAATGACTAAAATGAAAAAGGCTGAAAGTTAGAAGGCCAGTCTTAGATTTTTGTCTAAATAAAAAAATAGTTTACGGCACTTTCAAAAATATATTTGAAATGCATAAATTTTATAAGAATTCTTTTTTGGAGAAAAATATAAGAAATTTAAATTTACATTTATAAATTTTCAAAAGATTTGCATTAGGAAAATTTCAAGAGATGGTTATGGTTGAAAAATAATTGATGAAACGTTGTAAGTTAATAAGAAGAAAAAAAAAATGTAGGAATAATTTTTTAGAACACTATATTCGGAATATAAGTCGTAATTTTTTTTTCTTAAATACATGTCCATAAATAACCAATATTACTCCTTAACTTGCTCTTGCCATTTTACCTTTCTTTAACCGATTATAATATTTTATACCTTGAAACAAATAGCATATATCCTTAAATACATTAATTTCTTTCCATTTAAACAAATTTGTGATAATGTAAATTATCCTTTTAACGCATTTTCAACCAAATTTATGGCTACAGATTCTACTATAAGTCAATTAATGACTTTTTAAATTTCATATATGTCTGTATATCATATATGAATTTTAAGAGTTTTATAGTCATCATTAATTTATTGTTTAAAAACTCTACTTTTCTAAATTCTTGATGTTATAAAAATGTTAGACCTACATTGGAAGCTGTCAACATCAATAAAAAATATCAACAAGAACTTGCTGGCGAGAAGGTTGTTTAACTTTGAGCAATCACAAAGCTACTAGTATTACGAAGAAAAGTTTTTATAGAAGGTTTAATTAATAGCACCAGGATGACACATTGGGTATTTAAGGTAATTAGATGTAGAAAGCTTTTCAAATTTAGGCCCATTGACATTACGAAGAAAGTTTCCAACAACAACGATAGAAGACTTGAAGCACCAGTGAGAAGTAGAACACTGGAATTTGAATTCTTGATTTACAATTGTGCAAATTATTGGAAACCTTTGAGCAACAAAAAGAAAAAGAAATTAAAAGCTACAAAAATTGAGAATAACAAAACACAATTGTATTCTGCAAGGACAAGTGGGTCGGGTCAAAAATGAACTCTTAGAATATTTTCTATATCAAACCACTGTCTCTCTCTCCTTAGATGGGTCGGGTTGGACCCAAGACTAACCCAAGACCAGAAATAGATCAAAGTCTTTGGCCAGAGCCTGACCCGACAATCCTAACAGATACATGTAATTGGGTGTGTGAAAATGATGAAAGCATAAATGCTGGCTACAATTTCATACTAGCTAACACAAAGTGTTGATCCTAAAGTCTCATAATATTCATGAAATCTTATATTCAAAACTAGGGGCGTCCACGGGTCCTCATCACCCGACCAACCTGCTGGACCCGCCCGAAACCGAGTGGCCACCACCCGAACTGACCAATCCGACGGTCGGCGACGGGTTGCCACCCACAGAACCCGAACCCTTCGGGTCGATTGGCGGTTTTCCTCCCCAAAAACCCGAGCCACCCGACTCGACCATCAAATCAACAACATCCATTTCCAGGTTTTCCAACAAAAAATGACAAATACCGGCGATATTTTTGTTTTTCCGACCAAGATCTACTTAAAATCCACCAGATCCAGCGATATTTTGTTGAGATCTAGTCCAGATTTGACGGATCCAGCCGAATATCGACCAGATCTCGCCGGATCCTGCGAAATTTCGGCACCGGCAGCAAAACCCCAAACCGACCAACACAAACCCGAAAATCGATGGACCCGAACCGGACGACCCGACCAATAAAACGAGTCAGTTTCGGTTTGGATTTTCACCCACCCGAGAAATTCGGGTCGAGTCCAGGTCAGGCACAAACCCAACCCGGCCCGACCTATGGACACCCCTATTCAAAACCTCTTATCAGCATCTTGGGGCCAACTTCATCGGATTCCTCCCTTTAATAATTCGGTGCATGTGGGACGAGGAGACTACATACACTTAAGTAAATAGTCAAATACTCGAAGATGTTTGGACATTCTCATTTGTCCCAAAAAAAAAAATTGTATGACCCACCTCTCGAAGGATTTGACAATTTGAGAGGGCGATTCAATTAATAATTTATTTTAGGATAAAATGGAAAACCTATGCTCTATGTTTCACCAGAATTCATTTCAATCCTCTAACCTTACTTTCGTTCATTTCAGTCTTCTAAATTTTAAGTCTATTCAATTAAGATCTCTCCATCAACTATTGTTAAATGTTGTGGTTAATTGAACAAATTCCAAAATTTTAATTTTTTAAATTAAAAAATTCAATTAATGATTGAAAGATATTTTTAAGAATTTAAAAAAAAAAAATAACAAAAGTTGATGGAGAAATGTTGTGGTTAATTGTCCAAATTTTTAATTTTTTTCTCCATATTTTTTTAATCAAAAAAATCCAATTAATGATTGAAAAAATATTTTTCATATTTTTTTTTAGAAAAAATTTAACAGAAGTTGACGAAGAGGTCTTAATTAAATAAACTTAAAATTTAGAGAACTGAAATAAACATAAGCAAAGTTAGAGGGCTAAAATAAATTCTAGTGAAATTTAGAGGGTAAGTTTTACATTTTAACATTTATTTTATAATTAGTTATGCAATAATATTTTAATAGAAATCAGACTAAACATATCAAAAGTTATGTTTTGATTATAATCTCAAGACTATAGATAAAAACTAAGAAAACAATAATAGAGAAAAGGAAACAATCAAATAAAGGAGATAAATCTTCTCAAAAATGGAGATAAAAGAAATAAGTCCAAAATATAAATTTTAGAAGGGTGCACACATGTTGCAAGTTTATTGTCCAAAAAAAAAAAAAGTAATAAAAAATTTATTTTTTAACGTGTTGCTGGGCTCAGTAAGATCCAACCCAATCTAATAAATTTTACACTATTTACCCAAAATAATTTCAAATGTTTATATATCGATACAGATATAATGATTTGATACAATTCTCTATATGCACGTATATTGTACAATAGATGAGCATCCTTTGATACAAACACACGAGTATATTAAAATTCACAAAAAGATATCTGAATTAGTAAGTTTTATATCCTGAAATTCATAAAACTTACAAAAATTCATTCAATGCTAAAATGCAAAACCCACCCTTTATATTTCATCAAAATTCATTTCAGTTCTTTAACTTTGTTTTCGTTCATTTCAGTCTTCTAACTTTCAAGTTTATTCAATTAAGGCTTTTCCATCAACTTTTGTTATATGTTGTGGTTAATTTTTCAATTTTTCAAAAATTTTAAATTCAAAAAAAAAAATTAATGATTGAAAAGTATTTTCTAGATTTATTTTTTTCAAAAAATTTTAACAAAAGTTGACGAAAAGGCCTGAAATGAATAAAAGTAAAGTTAGAGAACTGAAATGAAATCTGAAAAAACTTAAAGGGTGAATTTTGCATTTTAGCCAAAATTTTAATGAATAACTTCAGGAAATTATAATAAAAATTAATAAGGTAGTGCAAAATACACCCCCACCCCCCCCCAAAAAAAAAAAATCTTTTACAACTAATTCAAACCTGTATCCGACCCATTTTCATGGGACAGATTTCAAATTGACCCATTGTAACATGACCCTAATAATAATAATGTATTATGGTCTTAGCTAGATTCAATTTATCTCATTTCTGATTTCTAATGAGCCAAATGAATTTTTGAAAATTTCTATTGGAGATACAAAAGAAAGAACAATCACATATTAAAGAGACTATAAGGTTTCATTCAGTGTTAGAGCTTCAAATTTCACAACTTAATTTGAATTGGATAATACGAAACAGTATTTCTAGGAATTTTGGAAGTGGGTCTTAAATGCTTAAAATCATGGGTATAAAATCCTTTTCATTTCAAGAGAAATTGAGAAAATAAATTTCACAGTAGATTTTATTTTATATATCTAATTGTGTATACTTTTATATTTTTAATTTGAAACCTGAAGAAAATACATTTTCCATAATGATAGATAATACCCTTTGTTAAGTTTATAGTTAGCCTATTCTATGACAATGTAATTGTCAAATTTGTCTATAATTAATTTATACAAGTTACATCATGTTTAAGGCCATTTGTGCAAGAAGTAGCTCAAGAAATACAGTTCATGCAGAGTTCAACTACTCTAGATCAAATCTCGGTCGTTTGAGAATCAGGGCTGACGTGTCATTAATTATTGTTGTAGGTTGTTTGCTCAATATTATGTACCCTACTTACATGTATAAAAGACACTATATAACTCGACTTTATAAGGCTAGAGAGGCACTTTGTCGCGAACCCTATTAAGAAATCATTCAAGCCACCGCCTTTGAGTTCAGAGAGTGGATATTCAAGATTGATATTCGTGTAATCTACTGATCAAGTTAAAATCATGGGAAATTAGTTGTTTTGAAGTCAATCAAATCTTTAAGATGTTCTTGGAGTTGGTCGAAGGTTAGGGACGGGAAACATGGGTGTGTCATCTGTGGAGCATCCATAAAATTCAAGAGTATAGAGGTTCTGAAGTTGTTGAATGTTTCTATATTAAATTCATCTAGCTAGTAGAGTTTATGAACAAAGGTTTTGCACTAAATCTGCAAACATCTCTTATTAGAGTAGAATCAGTAGATTGCTTATTTGGATGCGTCACCTTGTAGTAGATTTTTCTCTCGGGAACATTTTCCTTGAATTTTCTACTTTGTCACCATATCATGTTTCCTTTTCATATTGCGTTTATTGCTTTGCAATTGGTGACGGCCTATTTTTAAAACCAAATGGAAAACTTGGCATAATTATACTTTTAAGTAAATAATCCACTGCATAATTTCTTTTCACCCTTGATCAATTTGACAGTGCATACACAATAACGGGACTCCTTACACTATGATTTCCACCAGACCATACCAATGATGAGGATGCCATTGAGAAATCAGTTGGCAAACTCTTTGTCCTTCGGTAATAGACACCACAAAAGACTTCTTATCATTTAAGGACTTGAAGGAGCATGTAAGGACTTGAAGGAGAGCACTTCAGGCTCTACCATACTACTACTTTCACCCTTGATCAATTTTCTGGCACAATAAAATTTGGCCCAGGTGAAGAAAACCAAGCGGCTCTTGGAGCATCATGATCCTTTATGGCTTCACTTTTTAGAATGGTTGCTTGAGGCTCACTGTAAAGTAAAACACAAGGACGATTGATTCATATAAAGAAAGCAAATTCAAAGAACAAACAGGACTAAATAGGAAGCTATACTTTGTAGAATTAAGGTAGGACGCGACTATGTCAAATTTGTCAACACTTAAAAGAGGATGTAGGTAATGATAACACTTCAGCAACATCATCAAACAGGTCATTCTTCAAGATTGACTCGACTGCTCCCCATCTGCCTGCCTCAGTATCTGCATCAGGCTCATCGCAGACAACAATCTTTCCTTTTACTAAACTTCTGTTTAGTTAATGTGCATCACAAACTCTGCAATACTATCAGAAGGATCAGATCAAAAGTGAGCCAAGGACTTGAACTAGAACTAGCCAAAGGGGAACAATTGCAATTGTCCCTGCAATTGCATAAACGGCAGTAGCTTTATCCTTTAGTTTGCAATACTACTTGTAGCTTAGGCTTAGCTTTAGTTGGTTAGTAATAATTATTAACACGTGTAAGTAGCTGATTGGTGTATTTCATAACAGAGTTTTGGAGGGAAGATCCGTATAGTTTGGAAGTTAGTTTAGAGAGTTTCTCTTCCTTGTATAAATATCTTCTTGTACACTCAGATTCTTAATTGGGCAAAACTTAGATACAATACTTAGGTGTTGTTTCTTAAGTTTTTCTCTTAAGATTTAACTATGTGACTACTTAACTAAAAAATATACTTCGATCTCATGAGAAAAAATTCACATGACTGGATCTTAAGAAGGGAACCTAAGAAATAGCACCTAAAGTATTGCACCTAAGTTTTGTCCTTCTTAATTAATACAGAATATTCATTAATCAAATCTTCATAAATACAAAAATAATTTGAAGTTTCATTTTATGATTAATATTTCATTAAAAAATATTAAAACAAGGGTAAAATATCATTTTCGTCCCTAAACTATCACAAAAGTTCGTTTTTCGTCCCTAAACCTTCAAAAGTTCTATTTTCGTCCCTAAACTATCACAAAAGTTCGTTTTTCGTCCCTAAACTTTCAAACGTTCTATTTTCGTCCCTAATACTAATAATATATATATATATATATATATTGACTTATAATTTTAAATTAAAATATGCATCACACAGGCATAATACTAATAATATATATATATATATATAGAAGAAAATTGACTTTTAATTAACCTCATAATCTTATGTTACATAAACTCTTGAGATCTCACAATTTTAGACGTTATTATTTAATATATATATTTAGTTGAATTTAAATTCTATTATATAGTTAAACCCGAAATTAAAATCTAGGTACATCATATCTTCTTTAAATACTAGTCCTAGAATATATAGGTGCCCAAGTTGGTTCCTAAATCTAAAACAAATGATGACTCCCAACCCTCCGCCTCAATGGTCCACTCAACCAAGGCATACTCCCCTAATGAAAGTAAAATGTGTCATATGAATTGTGACACAAGGCGATGCGCTCACAATGGTGACTCCATTATAGATAGAGAGTTAGACTCAGATATATTCCATACCCTAGATTTAACAAGGACTCTTCTAATGAGGGCTAATCAGTAATCACACAATTGCACTAGCTTTTATACTACCCTCGATTTGAGGTAAGTGAGGGACCTTAATCTCCATTTAGGCTTAAGCTCCCTAAAGCTCATCCCACCAATTCACAACCTGTGTCATTGCATATAATAACTTCTGAGTACAGTAACGAGCTACCCACCAATCCATTAAAGGTCCACTTAGGTCTAGATTTAAGCATAGGCCTCCTAGTTATAAATGACCTTTTGAAGGAGAAGGAAAACGAGACCCAGGTTAATAAAGGCCTTACCCACACATGGATTAGCCGTAGAACCTATCCATAGGAATAAGGTTGTCCATGGGTCGGTCTAGGTAGTGTTTGTGCCCAACCTGGACTCTATTCGACTCCTTTGGGTAGCAGATCAAGGACCTACCACTGATCAATACGGTGATCGGGTCAGTTTCAGTCGGAACTGAAAAGGCGGCAACAATCTGCGGATCTCGTTAGAGCTTTTAGATTTCCTCTCGATCTCACCAGAGATCACAATATCTCGTCCAAATCTAGGTGGATATCGCAATATTTTTGCCAAATCTAGGTGGAATCTTGGACAAAGATGTGATTTTGGGTCGAATTCTTGGTAGACATGGAAAACTCTAACGAGATTTCTAAGAAATTTGGGTGGATGGTTGATCGATTCAATTGATATCGGGTTTTAGAGGGAAGACCCACCACTCATCCCACTCCCCTTAGGTTTTGGAGGAGGACACCCGTCGCCGACCACCATAGGCATCAGTTCAGGTGGTGATTAGCTCAAGTTCAGGTGGTGCAGGTGGATCAGGTGGCCGGGTTTGGTAGACAACTATACAAAGGAAAGCTCAATTGCATGCATTTAATTTTGGCTTATTTAATTTGACCCAAAATCAAAACCAAAACCATAAATACATAACTTTTTAAAAAATGAAGAAAATCAACGGGTGCACAAATGTTGAAAGTTTATTCTCAAAAGGTAAAATATTTCTTAGTTGCTGGGCTCAACAAGAGATTTAAAACTAAAACATCATGTGTCGTTTTCATATTGTGTTTATTGCTTTGCGATCGCTAATAGCCTATGTTTTATTCTTTGATTGTTAAAACCTAATTGGGCAATTAGCATAACAGGAGTACTTTTAGTAAATATTCCACTACATAATATAATTAGGATCAAAACAATATCATTTTCACCATTGATCAATTCGACAGTGCATACACAAAAACTGGACTCCTTACACTATGACTGCCATCAGACCATACCAATGATGAGGATGCCTTTGAGTAATTAGTTCGCAGAATTCCTTGTCCTCCAGTAACATGCACCAGAAAAGATGACTTCTCATTTACGGACGTGAAGGATAGCACTTCAGGCTCAACAATTATTTTCACTTCAGAATTTGTAAAGGTTGTGGCCTTGTAAGTGGAGTTAGCAAAGCCTACATTTGTAACTGTCCTATGAAAGGTAACATTGAAAGACTGCAATGGACTGACCATGGCCGTCATTGAAGGATAATTAAAATCTCTAGCCAATGTTTTTGTGGAAACTTTGGGGCAAGTGTTGTTATCTCCTGAAATGAGTCTAAGGTTCTTCTCATCATAGCCCAAACTGCATAGCAAGTTGATGTAGTCTTCTTTGGAAGCATCGTAGACGAGTCCTGGATCAACGGCTTTTGTTGGATTGATTTGCCCAGATCCATAAGCAAATTCTGCTGCTAAAATTTTTGTAGCATTCATGGGCGAAGCTATAGATACAATGAAAAAAGTTGGTGATTCAGCAATATAAACTTTAAGAAAGCTTACTAGTACTTAGCTTGGGAAAATAAATAAGAAGGCAGAAGAAGAAATAAGAAAGATTACCAGTAGTCATAATAGCGGATTTGATTGCTGAAGCTGACCAATCAGGATGAAACGTTTTGACATATGCAGACACACCAGAAACATGGGGACAAGCCATGGAGGTTCCAGATAATATATTGTACTTAGCACACCTCATGTCTTGAGAGCTAGATGAGGGTGAAACAATTTCTGAGTATGCAGCCAATATTTCTACCCCTGGGGCAGTTATATTAGGCTGCAACCAAATACAAGCATAATGCAATATATTTAGTTCAATTAGCACTTCCTAATATTTCCATTGGAGACGTCTAGGTTCAAATCACGTCTCTCCCATCTATTGAATTATCAAAAATAAATAGAGAATTGTTTGACCAAAGAGTTTGTAGGTTCAAAAAACAAATACCTTCAAGATTTCTGGCACAATATAATTCGGCCCAAGTGAAGAAAACCAAGCAACTATTGGTGCATCACCAACTTGTATGGCTTCACTTCTTAGAATGGTTGCTTGAGGCTCTCTGTAAAGTAAAATACATGGACAATTGAGTCATTTAAAGAAAGCAAATGCAAAGAACAAACAGGTATATATAGGAACCTATACTTTGTAGAATTAAGGTAGGATGTGACTATGTCATATTTGGCAACGCTTAAAGAAGATGTAGGTAGTGAGAAGACATCAGCAATATCATCAAACGGGTCATTCTTCAAGATTGACCCAACTGCACCAGCAATGCTGGCCTCAAAATCTGCATCAGGATCATCGCAAACAACAATCTTTCCTATTACTAAACTGCTGTTTAGGCAACCTGCATTGCAAACTCTGCAATACAAAAAGAATTTAAAGTTACATTTTATGATTAATAGTTCATAAGAAAATATTAAAACGATTTGGGTGGAAGAATTTACCCTTCTGAGGTAGAGGTAGAGCATGTATTCTTCACAGCATTTTGGCCAAGAACCAGAGGAAATTTTGCTCCATTTAATGAGAGACCATTTATTCCAATTCCCTCTTTATGGAGAACCATCAGAATGCAAAATAGTAAATCGAATAAACACATACATACATACATACATATACACAAACATACTTCTTTGGTTACATGCCATACATAAACAGTTCATCTACACTGACAACATAGGATGTGAAAATATTTAAGGATGATACATACATCTAGTGTCTTTCCGTTCCCAAGGACAACCTTGTCTATGATTTGGCGATCTATGTTGCTTGCTGCTACACAAAATATCCATGGAGCTACACTTGACAGACTAGCTATTAGACCAGCACTATTGCCTGCAGATTGAGAAGTTAATATCCATTTATCCATCGCATGAAAAGCACCAATCGCAATGACATCTTCACTGAAATTTGCAACTGCAATATACAGTCCTATTGAAATGGAAATGATGTCAACTCCATCAGCAATAGCATCGTCAAAAGCAGCCAAGATTTTTTCTCCTTGACAGTCATTTGGATAGCAGGCTCTATATGCTGCAATCCTCGCTGAGGGAACCCCTCCTCTTGCAGTACCTTGAGCAATTCCATAGAAACTGGCACCCTCTACTTTGTTGCCAGCTGCCGTTGAGGCAGTATGGGTTCCATGACCATCATGGTCCCTTGCAGACATATTACCTGCGTTTGGATAGCAAGTTTTGCTACTTAAAGTTAAGTTGCGTGTATTTTTTTTTTTTTTTTGCCGCACTTGTTGACTTGGGGGGGACAAAATTTACTGTGCATGAACAATGCGTGCACTGTTCACGCACTGTTCATGTACTGTTTATGTATTAAAAAATATTAAACATGGGTCCTACAATACTATTTACACATTTAAAAATTATTTTGCTACAGTGTTTTCAGCAACAATCAGTTTTTAGCAACTTTCAGTAACAATAAGTTGTATCCAAACAATAAGTTTTAGCAACTTTCAGTAACAATAAGTTTTAGCAACTTTCAGTAACAATAAGTTGTATCACTTGATGTTGAGGAGTAATATCGAGCTCCAATTATCTTGCTGAAATATGATAGTTCCATATTGGTGATCAGCATTTAAAGGAGTGTAAATAACAGAACAATGACATTTTTCTTTTGGTTGTGTTTATTGTTTCAGTGTTATGCATAAACAAAAAGCTGGGAGACAACATTACTTATTGCAAGTGAAATTGCTGCCGCCTTTACATTCACCCTTCCACTTCGACGGGGGAGGACTGAATCCTTCATCATTGAAGCTCTCTGATTCAGGCCAGATTCCAGTGTCAATAACGCCAACTATGACATCACTCTCAGCAGTGGCATTCCTTTTGATTGTCTCAGAAAAACCAAGAAAGTCCCAGGACCTTGTTGTGTGAAGATGATAAGGTTTGCTTGGAAAAACAGAGACTACTTCCTTCCTATCTGCAAATCACAGTATGTAAAAACATGCTATAATGTTATGACCCATCAAATTATATGACTCTTTCGGGAAATAGATACAATAAAATTGTCTTGCATGCAGCACTCACTAGCAAGTTTTTGTCTTTCACGATCAGTGAGCTTGGCAGCAAACCCATTGAAACTCCTTTTGTAACTTCTAACCAAGCAATTTTCTATAGAACTAGAGAGAGAGAGAGAGTGAGAGAGCATAAAGAAAAATAAAAAAAAAAACTGATAATTTTATTATTATTTTCAAAGAAAAATGAATAGTATCTAGAAATGTAACCTGCCCTCAACAACTTCTTGAAGCAAACTATGGTGGTTAGACAATGGAGAGTATTGCCCCGTCGGAAGTGACCCCATGTACACAATGTAGACCTGAATCATCATTATCATCAACAATTTAAGCAGAAAGTCACAAAGAGTGGCATATAAAACGGAAATTTGGCGTGATTTATGTGTAGCAATCTAGTTTTACTAGTCATTGGACCATAGAAGAGACAGATTCTTTTGCAACGAAAATAACACTTGCCTTCCTGTCTTCATCTGCGGCTCTGCATGATAAGCTTGTGGCGAGTATAAGAATGTAGGATATGTAACAAAACAGAAGAGATCCATGATTAGCCATTTTTTCAATTCTGAAAACTGAAGAGTAGTAAATTGTGTTTTATATCAGGATGGGGGGTTAAGAATTTCTTGTCAATTAAGCATTATAATTTGCTTTCCTTCTTATTAAATGCATCTATTAACTATGGAAATTAATTTAGCGACATTGATTGGAATTAGTAAGGATGATATGCTTGGAAAATGAATATATGATAAGTTGTGATTGGTGGAGGATAAATTATGCATAAAAAAATCGGACAAAAAATTTGTATTCTTATAATGCTTTTATTTCCTTTGCGGTTGCCATTAGGTAATTTCCATGAGTCAACTTTCGTAGTGGCATATTACTTGATAAAACCTTGGAAAGATCTTAGGCCGGCAGTTTGCAACTTGGCAGTGATATATCAGATAAATTCATACCAAGGATTTAGATTCATTAGATTCATGCATGACTTGGCATATATATACAAAAATTAAAGTCATGATCATACCAAGGATTTAGATTCACGCATGACTTGGCATATATATACAAAAATTAAAGTCATGTGGATTTACAAGAAACTTTATTACTTGAATTGCAAATATCTCTCCTCAAAAAAAAAATTGAATTATTACCAAAAGTTTCAAATAAATTTAACAATCATTTTGATTCTATATAATAATTTTATGTGTTATATTTGTAAAATTCACCCACGTGCTTGCACGAAATTGCTTTGATATATGTATGTATTACGCATTGTAAAACAAATATGTTTTTGTCATGTGACTTATTAATTAAAGTTAGTTAATTTACTTTAGGTAACACCCTATCAAGTTTCAAAAGGCTTACTAATATATGTGTGTGTGTGTGTGTGTGTGTGTGTGTGTGTGTGTGTGGGGGGGGGGGGGGGGGGGGGGGGGGGGGGGACGCAAATGAGACTGATGGACTAAGCCCCACTTGGGCTCAACTTATTTGTATGTTGGGTCAGGATTTCCTACTCTGGGTCGTTCACAACATGGAGACTCAATGAGATCACTTTTCTCTCTTTTGGTGCATCACTTCCTCCTCTCTCAAAATGCTCTTCTTGCCTTTCCTATTATTTGTTCGCTCCCCCTCTTTTTCCAACCCCTTCTTTCTTCTCCTTCTCTTCTATTTATAGCTCAAAGTTCAGGGAGAGGTTTAATGCTCTCGCAATTAGTGCGATGGAAGGTCCAGTAGGGTTGTCTGTAAGTGGGAGATCAGGTTTGGATGGCCTTAGGACTTGGTTTCCACTTCCGTGGATAGCTCGGCAGCGCGACGTTTCGTGCTTAGTGTGACAGGAGGTCCAGTAGACGTGATGATAAGTGGGAATTTAAGTTTGGGTGGCCTAGGAACTTGCCTCCCACTCCCGTGGACGGCTCGGCGATGATGTTCCACAGAGTCCAGTCGGGCAAATGAGGGTGATATGCCTATTTGTCGAATTTTCCTTATATGATCGGTAAAGTATTGCCAAACATGTCTTTCGCAGTGAGACTTGGGCCCCCGGCATGCTTAGGTATAGACTGGGCTTTTGGACGAGTGAGGGCTGGGCCCTTGTAGCGGAGATCCAAGACTAGGTGGGCTCAAGCATTGGATGCCGCACATTAGCCCCCACTTGATTCATGCCTGGCGCTCGGCGTGAATCAAGGAATCCAAAAGGCGCACGTTATGAGTTCAGTGAAGCGACGTCTGGGACGTTCTAGAGTCCCATTAATGCGTCCTCAAAAGGCGCGCTGAGTCTGGCCATTCGTTTCAATTCTCATCATTGCCTGACGCTTCGTGAACCGAGGGGGCGCAGGTTTCAGTTGGTGTTGGAATCATCAAGGCTTGCTAATTAATCCTCATAATGGCTGATTAACTGCTGCCCATCTGTCTTGGGTTCACTATAAAAGGTCCACTCCAAATCGTTCTTTTACTTTTCACTCTCTACTCTCTGCGATTCTTTCTCTGTCGTGCATTCATCTGCGTCCACATACTCCAGCTCAATTTTCCTCCCTCCTTAGAACCCAAAGTAAGTTCTCTACACTTCACTCTTACTTCCATATCTCCATTCAATTTTAATTCTAGGGTCTAGGATGGGGTATTCATATCTTCTAGATACGGCTGCGGCCTTAGCCACTTTCAGGCAGGCCTTCAACATCCCTAGCGATGTAGAGGTGGCGTATTGTCATGAGAGCGAGATCACTCTTCATAGAGGGGGCAACACTGCCTTCTTTCACTTAATGGCTATCTTGGAGGGTGGGGTGAGGTTTCCTGTAGACCCTCTTATAATAGACACCCTAGGTACTATGAGTTGTGCCCAGACCAACTTCCTCCCAACTTTTATCGGTTAGTGAGTTGCGTGAGTAGGTTGAACCAGATATTCGGTTTACAGTTAAATCAGCACGACATAAATCATATGTACAGTTTATGTGGGAATAAGAAAACAAATTACTATCTGAAAGTTAGAGACATGAGGGTACAGCTGATCTCCTGCCTACCCGACTCAAATAGGAATTTTGTCGGGGAGTTCATTCTGGTGCGCGGTAATTGGTTTGTCGGTGAATTCCCCTGTCCGCTTACTAGGCGCGAAATGGGTTCATCCCGATCATTAATCTTCTTTCATTTCTTATTTAGTTTCATGCGCGAACGTACGTATACTTCGTGTTGCAAACATTTTGCTTATTCTGACGCTCATCTGTGTTGGTTATTGCCGACGGTAGAGTGTTCATCCCGGACGTTAGGGTTGTGCACATACGGGACTTAAATTTCGTACTCAGGTCCGAGATTTTTGTTCACTCGGACGGACAGCTTCAAGCATCTCATCTTATACTCAGGGTTGACCCCGTGTACTCTACCTGGCAAAATTTCAGTCAAGCCCTGCTAGTTGACAGCCCACTTTTGTCCTACATAGACGTTCGGCACGCGAACTTTCTCCCTCCAAAGTTTACAGCAGGTGAGGCCTGTGACCACGGTCCTCGATATATTTACTCTAACAAGCGCCAGCCTGTGCGGGATGAGTCAGCCGAGCGCGGGGAACGTGCACACGAGCAAATTTAGCAAGAAACCCCTATCCACACAAAAGCTCCCATCGACCAAGAAGCCCCAGCCCCGGACACTGAAGTAGTTGGCGAATCTCTCGGATTTCCTGAAACCGAACACGACCTAGGTGAAGACATGGTGACTCGGAAGATGATGACGATCAGCCATTTTATTCCTGAAGCCAGGCCTACCGAGCAGCAACAGCAAGAACAGCCCCAAGGTCGTGGCCAAACCACTCCTCCGCCGCCAACAGCACCTGGTCGGCAACGAAAGAGGCAGCGTACAACCCACCAGACCCCCGTCGGCCAGGGTGATGCGCCTTCAAAGACTCCTCCTCGGCCATCCAGCGGCATTGTGATTCGTGAACCCACGGCCCAAACTAGGTCGCACGTGGCATCCTTTTCTTGTGCCGTACCCACTTGGCAGCCCTCGTTCATGCTGGACAGCAAACCTCTTCCCTCGGATGTAAGTGTGCACGTCTAGGGAAAGGGGGCAGGTGGTCACATCGCCCAGACCTTGGCGCGCGGCCTTCTGCTGCCCGAGGATGTGCGTGCTTTCGAAGAAGGCATAGACGAATCGATGGGGAGAAGGCTGCAATGGCACACTATCGCGGTAAGCTTCAATTCGTTTTTTTTTTTTTTTTTATGCCCGTTCATGACACTTTATCAGGCCGTGCAACTGGCGTATATACTTGATAGGCACGTAATAGATCTTGCCGAGGACGCTGGCCTCTAAAGGATGTGGCCGAGGCGAATGCGAAGGAAAAGGTCGTGGCCACTGCGACATCGGAGAAAAAGGCTACCGCGGCAGAGAAAGCAAAGGTGGCTGTGGAAAAGAAATACTCGGAAGTGCAGGTCCAGCTAGGGGAAACCGAGCTCAGGTTGGGAGAAACCGAGCTCAGGTTAGGAGAAGCCGAGAGCAAACTCAATGCACAGTCCGAGGAGCTAGCTGACCTGAGAGCGGCTCTGGAGGCGAGCGAGAATAAGTGGTACAATGAGGGATTCACTGATGCGGAGAATTCAGCAGAACCGGTCATACAGGACGCTCGGAGACTTGGCTTTGAAGAGGGTTGGCTGGCCGCTTTACAGGCTTCGGGGATCCCCGAGGACTCTTCTTTGAGGAATCCCGGCTAGATCCCATTTTCGATCCCAACACCTGGCCCGCCGAACCCTTGTGGGATTGTTGATGAAGAAGAGACGACCAGCCTGAGGGAATTGGTGGAGCAGATTGACTCTCATGTGGAGATGGAAGAAACAGAAGTGGTTAGCCATCACCGCTCTGGAGATCAGCTCGGCCAGGTCCCCCTTCAGACTCTGGCTCAGCAGCAACCCATCGAGACCGAAGCTCGAGAACAACCTGCAGATTCTGCTCCCTGATTGCCGAACTGTGGCCCCTTAGTTTGAGATAGTTTCCCTTTTCTTTTCCTTTATTTATGCTGTTTGGTCGATTTGCCTATGTCACCAGGTTGTGGTGACTAAACAATTAATTTTCTACCGAGCTTAGTACTTAAATGGCCGCCGTGTTTTGTGGCCGGAACACTGATTTCATAATTAATATAATGGTTTAGTTTTGGAATAATTATTGTCATTCTTTTGTTCTATGCTTGTGTTATAATGGCCGGGAAGTTAAGTCCTGTTTCGTCGTAAGACGGGGATTTGGCTCGGTCGACAGGGATTTGGCTTTTAGGAAAATGTAATAAGGTTTCTACCTGCCTGGTGATACAAGTTAAACAGGGAATTAGGATTCCGTACTTCGAATAAAACTTCAAGGTTTACACCTGCTCGGCGATGTACATTGAGCCGAGAGTCAGGCTTCTGTCCTTAGGATAAAAACTTAACGTTTACACCTGCTCGGCGATGTACATCGAGCCGAGAGTCAGGCTTCTGTCCTTAGGATAAAAACTTAAGGTTTGGCGATGTATATCGAGCCGAGAGTCAGGCTTCTGTCCTTAGGATAAAAATTTAAGGTTTACACCTGCTCGGCGATGTACATCGAGCCGAGAGTCAGGCATTTGTCCTTAGGATAAAAACTTAAGGTTTACACCTGTTCGGCGATGTACATTGAGCAGAGAGTCAGGCTTCTGTCCTTAGGATAAAAATTTAAAGTTTACACCTGCTCGGCGATGTACATCGAGCCGAGAGTCAGGCTTCTGTCCTTAGAATAAAAACTTAAGGTTTACACCTGCTCGGCGATGTACATCGAGCCGAAAGTCAGGCTTCTGTCCTTAGGATAAAAACTTAAGATTTACACCTACTCGGCAATGTACATCGAGCCGAGAGTCAGGCTTCTGTCCTTAGGATAAAATTTTGATGTTTCCACATTCTCGGTAAATAGAATAACAGTCATCTGTCTGAATAAACATCACCATTTTCATTAGTTAGATATAATTGAGGTACTTTAAACAACTTTTTACTCGTTATCCAGCCGATCAGTGATAGAACTTTCTCAAATTGTGAATGTTCCACAGCCGAGGCAAAGGTCTCTCGTCCAAGTCTTCCAAGTAATACGCTCCTGCACCGGCGATGGTGATAACCCTGTAAGGCCCTTCCCATGTTTAGGCCAACTTCCCGGCATTGGTATCTCGCATATTCCCTACGGCCCTCCTCAGGACCAAGTCTCCAGCGCTGAACTCCTTGGTTCTTATACCTTGGTCGTATCTCCTGGTGAGTTTTTGCTGATACTCCGCTAGTCGTACAGTTGCTGCCTCACGGCATTCTTCCAACCTGTCTAAGAGTCCGACCATCATCTCATCGTTTTGGGCGGGATTGAACCCTGCGACCCGTGCACTGCATAGATTCACTTCGATTGGTATAACGGCTTCCGCTCCATAAGTTAAGGAGAACGGGCTTTCCCCCGTGGATCTCCTGGGGGTAGTTCGGTAAGCCCACAGAACGTTCGGCAGTTCCTCGGCCCATCTCCCCTTTGCGCCGTCCAGCCTTTTCTTCAACCCATTCAAGATTACTTTGTTTGTAGCTTCAGCTAAACCATTGCTCTGAGGGTACGCCGGGGTAGAGTACCTGTTTTAGATGCCGAGATCATCACAAAAAGTGCGAAAAGCTTTACTGTCGAACTGCAACTCATTATTGGATATCAACGACTCCGGCACCCCAAACCTCGTGACTATATTCTTCCACACGAACTTCTTCACATCTATATCCTAGATATTTGCCAAAGCCTCGGCCTCTGCCCACTTAGTGAAGTAATCAACGGCCACAATCACGAGCCAGCGATTCCCAGTTGCCCACTAAAACGGCCGGAGAATATCCAGCCCCCATTGTGCAAATGGCCATGGGCTACTGACCGGATTGAGTTGACCGGCAGGCTGGTGAATTAAGGGGGCATGTTTTTGGCATCGTTCACATTTGCGAGCATATTCGGCGGCGTCCCTTTGCATCTTTGGCCACCAAAATCCTTGGGCCACCGCCCGATGTGCCAACGAGCGCCCTCCTACATGACTCCCGCATACCCCATCGTGCAGCTCGGCCAAAATCTCCAGTACTTTCTTAGGGCGCAAGCACAAAAGGTACGGTCCTCCAAAAGACCTTCGGTACAACTTGCCGTCTGCTGACAACCAATATCGAGCTGCCATCCAGCGTATCTTACCGGCCTCCTTTTGATCGTCGGGGACTCTATCCTCAGCCAAGAAAGCAATGACGGGATCTATCCAACACGGTCCAGGTGATGAAACTATGGCAACACTATCCACCCTGACAGCAATGTTGTCGGAAACCTGAATGCTGGGCTCGGCTATAAGTTCTACTCTGATCAGCCGAGGGACATCTTCAATGCTTAACGATGCTAGTGTGGCTAAGGAATCGACATGTCTGTTCTACGCCCGTCCCACTTGGGATATTTTCACCGTGACAAACTATAATCTGCTTTGCCGCACGCAAGTATGCTTTCATCCGAGGATCCCTCGCTTCAAAATTTCCCTGTACTTGGTTGACAACCAACCAAGAATCTGAATATACTTCCACGTTCCGAGCACCCATTTCCAATACTGATCTTAGTCTGGCGAGCAATGCCTCATACTCGGCCTCGTTGTTGGAGGCCCTGAATCCCAATCTAAAAGAGTGCTCCAACCGAATCCCTTCAGGAGAAAAAATAACGATCCCGGCGCCGGCTCCCGGGGCACTCAAGGCCCCGTCCACAAATACTCTCCACATGCGAGCCTCCACACGGCAAATCATCTCTCCGCTGTTCTTAGGCGAGAATTCAGCGACAAAATCTGCAAGGATCTGGCCCTTCACCGAATGTCGCGGTCGGTACCGTATGTCAAAAGAGCCAAGCCGAGTCCCCCATTTTGCTATTCGCCTCGTGAAGTCAGATCTTTTCAAAAGTGATTGTAAGGGGTACTCGGTCAATACATAAACTGTATAAGCTTGGAAATAATGCGGCAGCTTCCTCGTGGCATGGATCAGGGCCAACACTAGTTTTTCCAGAGCTAAGTACCTCTTCTCGGCATCAACCAGGGTCTTGCTGATATAATACACAGGTTGTTGGATCCCTCAGTCCTTCAATAGCACGGCACTCACGGCGTGCTCAGACACCGCTAGGTACATGAATAAATCCTCACCAGGTTCCGGCGCGGCTAGCATTGGTGCCTGTACCAAGTAATCCTTCAAATCCCGAAAAGCTTTGTCGCACTCTTCATTCCACAAAAATCCTGTCCATTTCTTCAAAAGCTGGTAAAAAGGTCGGCAACGATCCGCGAATTTAGAGATGAATCGATTGAGGGCGGCTAGCATCCCGGTCAAAACTTGTACTTCTTTCAGATTGCTCGGTGGATTTAGCCTCTTTATTGCTTCGATTTGATCGGGATTGACCTCTATTCCCTGGCTTGTGATCAGATACCCCAGGAATTTTCTAGCCCCCACACCAAACGCGCACTTTTCGGCGTTAAGGCGTAACTTGTGTCGCCTAAGGGTTTCGAATACTTCCCGAAGATCGTCCGTGTGTTGCACCACCTGCTTGCTTTTTACCACCATATCGTCAATGTACACTTCGACCGTGCATCCTATTTTGTCGCGAAACATCCTTGTCATTATTCGTTGGTAAGTGGCCCCAGCATTCTTTAGCCCAAAGGGCATCACTGTGTAATGATAATTGGCTTCCGGGGAGATGAACGCCATCTTTTCCTGATCCTCGAGTGCCAGGGCGATCTGATAGTACTCCTGAAAGGCATCCAGAAAACTCATCATTGGGTGACCGTACGTGGCATCAACCAACTGATCAATCTTCGGCACGAGGAATGGGTCCTTCGGACATGCTCGGTTCAGATCTATAAAGTCCACGCAAACCCTCCACTTGTCGTTCTTCTTTTTCACTACGACGGTGTTTGCCAACCATTCTAGGAAGAAGGTTTCCCTTATTGCTCTAGATTCCTTCAGCCTTTGGACTTCCTCTTTTACTGCCTCGGCATGCTCCTTGGCCGATCTCCTCGGCCTCTGTTTCTTGGGTGGGTACGAGGGGTCAACACTGAGTCTATGAACAATGAATTCGGGATCCACCCCGGGCACCTCATATGGATTCCAAGCAAACACGTCCACGTTCTGTATTAAGAGTAACAACATTTTTACCTTATCCTGATCATCCATACCTTCCCCTATGTGAAAACACCTGTTGGAGTCCGAGAGTATCCTTACTTTCATCATTTCTTCGACACGACTGTCCCCCTTCTCTCCTCGGGTACTCTGTAATTGCTATAATGGGTCATTCTGTTGCGCTTCTTCTTGCTCGGCATGCTTCCCCCGTTTGATTATTTCTTTCCTCCAGTCAACTAATGCAACCAAACACTGTCTCGCCGTCTGCTGGCTTCCCCTTACCACAGTAACACCGTACTCGGTGGGAAACTTCACTTTCACATGCAAAGTGGACGAGATAGCCCCCATTTCATGAATCCACGGTCTTCCTAGTATTGCAGTGTACAAGGAGAAAGATGTTACCACTATAAAGGTCACCACCACCTCCTTACCTTCCATATTCACGGGCAAAGAGATCTGCCCCTCAAGGATCACAACTTTGCCGTCAAAACTGACCAAGGGTGTACTATACTCGGAGAGGTCCCCATTTCTCCATCCGAGCCCCTAAAACAAGTTCGGATACATCATGTCAGCTCCGCTTTCCTGATCTATCATCACCCTCTTTACCAAGAAGCCGCTTATCCGGGCGTTGACTACTAACGCGTCATCGTGTGGTTGGACCGTTCCCTCTAAATCGCTATCATCGAAGGTGATAGGTTCCTTGGAAAGCTTCATCTTCTTTCCGGACGACGGCCCGTCCTAGCTTTCCTCTGTTGGGGCTACAGTCAACACCCCTTTCCTTCTTGCAGTGGCGGATTTCTTGGGAGGTGCGTGGATGACTTTAATTATCTCGAGAGGGGGTAGGAGGGGGTTGTCCCTATGTGGAGCACCTTGCCCTGCTCCTCGGTCCTCCGTGTCTGTCACAAACTCCTTTAAATACCCAGCCCTGGCCAGCAGCCGAAGGTGATCTTTCAGTACTCGACACTGCTCGGTGGTATGTCCTTTATCCTTATGGTAAGTGCAGTACAGGCCCTGGTTCCTTCTTGAGGGGTCGCCACCCATCCTGTTCGGCCATCTAAAGTAAGGTTCATGCTTAATTTTGTCTAAAATCTTATGCACCGGCTCTTTAAACACCACATTTACCTCCCATATCGGCGTCTCTGGTTCCTAAATCCTCATGTTCCCTCAGACCCTTGGTGGAAAACTATTCTGCAGGGGATGATTTATTATTGGCGTTTTACCCTTGCTTTGTAGCTGGTCATCCTTTAGCCGTTTATATTCTTTGATACGCCTCATTAGCTGCCTTATGTCCTCGGGAGGTTTCTTAGTCAACGATTCCCTCAGACCGGAATCCTCGGGCAATCCCATCCTAAAAGTACTCGCAGCAATTTTTTTGTTCCCTCCACCGATCTCATTGTAAAGCTCCCAATATCGGCTAGCGTAACTATAAAGGGTCTCCCCAACCCTCATTTTCATGGACAGTAGTGCATCTACCGGTTGTGGTACATGACTACAAGTGACAAATCGGACTCCAAACTCCTGTATCAACTCAGCGAAACTGTGGATGGAACCTTTCTGTAAACCATTGAACCATCTCAAAGAGGTGGGGCCCAGGCTCGAGGGAAATACCTTGCACATCAGTGCGTCATTCCGGGTATGCAACGACATCATTTGGATGTAGTGGCTGACTTGCTCCACTGGGTCTGTCTTCCTGTCGTAGGAGTTGATCGGAGGGCGCGTGAATCTGTCCGGCATTAGGGCGTGCTCAATGTCAGTTGAGAACAGCGACCGAGCAGCTTTGCGTAATGCACGGCTCATTGTGTCCATAGCCGCGTTGTGGGGCTGTTTTTCTTCTAGAGAATCTGAGCCTCGGTCTGCATAATCCCTCGAACGTGATCGGTCTCGTCGTCGGCCTCTACATAAACGGGATTCTCGCTAATGTGAGCACTCTCGGTGATGGCGGTATCCAGACTGATTGGACCTCGTTCCTTGTCGTTCTTCCCCGGCACCTGGTCTTCTTGCTCAGTTGTCTTGGCCCATTCTGTGGTGCCTGTCTTTTGCCTCCAACTCTAAATCTCTCACCAACCTGCGCAACCGTTCAAGCTCTTCATCCCTGTCGTCAAACCGCCTATGCCCCAAAGCACCGGACACCGTCCGTTGTGTTTGGTACGAGCCCTCTCCAAGTCCGGGACTTTCTTCCTCTTGCTCATGATGCCTATCTTCGCGCCCCTTCTGCCTTTGTTCTTGCCAGGAAGACCCCCGAGAGGATCCCACCGAGCCACTTTCAGCGTCACTCCTAGAACGTCTTCCGGACATCTATTTGCGTGCAAGCCTCAGCTAAACCACAGCAACGTAGGAGATTCCCACGGATGGCGCCAATTGTGCGGGACGCAAATGAGACTAATGGACTAAGCCCCACTTGGGCTCACAACTTATTTGTATGTTAGGTCAAGATTTCCTACTCTGAGTCGTTCACAACATGGAGACTCAATGAGATCACTTTTCTCTCTTTTGGTGTCTTACTTCCTCCTCTCTTAAAATGCTCTTCTTGCCTTTCCTATTATTTGTTCGCTCCCCCTATTTTTCCAACCCCCTCTTTCTTCTCCTTCTCTTCTATTTATAGCTCAAAGTTCAGGGAGAGGTTTAATGCTCTCGCAGTTAGTGCGATGGAACGTCCAGTAGGGTCGTTTGTAAGTGGGAGATCAGGTTTGGATGGCCTTGGGACTTAGTTTCCACTTCCGTGGATAGCTCGGCAGCGACGTTTCATGCTTAGTGCGACGAGAGGTCCAGTAGAAGTGATGATAAGTGGGAATTTAAGTTTGGGTGGCCTAGGAACTTGCCTCCCACTCCCGTGGACGGCTCGGCGGTGATGTTCCACAGAGTCCAGCCAGGCAAACGAGGGTGATGTGCCTGTTCGTCGAATTTTCCTTATATGCTCGGTAAAGTATTGCCGAACATGTCTTTCGCAGTGAGACTTGGGTTCCCGGCATGCGTAGGTATAGATTGGGCTTTTGGGCGAGTGAAGGCGGGCCCATGTGCTGTGCCCTTGTAGCGGAGATCCAAGACTAGGTGAGGTCAAGCATTGGATGCCGCACAATATATATGAGAAGAAAATTGATTTTTAATTAACCTCATAGTATTATGTCACATAAACTTTTGAATTTCTCACATTTTAAATGTTATTATTTTAATATATATTTTTAATTGAATTTAAATTCTATTTTTATATTTAAACCCTCTAGTAAAATCTTGTTACTTTCATGTCTTCTTTAAATATTAATAGTTGAATATATATGTCACGCCCCAAACTCAAAATGGTCTAAAGCATGGGAAATACATCTTAAAGATACTTATAGATTTTTTCTTTTTTGACAATTCAATCCAATTAAATCATATCAAGTTCCAACATTAAGAATTATCATAATAATTCCATTAAAGATACTCCCAAAGTAAGTCAGAGTTTTAAGCAATAATTACAAAGGTCATTGGCCACAAAAGAATAGAGGTCTGAATAAATACAATTACATATCATTAGCTTGTCCCATCAGTGGGAATTTTCATTTAATTTATGCAAAATCAATTTCATTAACAACACGACAAGAGTGATAAAAATAATATAGCACCAAGCTTTCCAAAATAACTATGAAACTATATTTTATTCACTGTGAGCTATAAAAATATCCAATACCATTTCAAAACTAGAAACCTCACCCAAGGTGCCACAAAGATGGAAATGTCACTAAGACATCATATTGCCACAGACAGGTCGGAACCCAAACACATTAGCATGATATGTATCTCTTGTGGTCTCTTGGCTCTGCCTAGCCTCACCCACACACTCAAGGATTTACCTCTTCCCCCTATGGGCAGCAAGGAATGACGCGTCACACAATACCCCTTTTGCATGTGATCTTTTGGTCATATGAGTAGCAGCCTCACCCACACACTTAAGAATTTACCCGTGTCATGCAAAGTAGGAGCCTCTAGCCTGGCTTGTTGTCACGAAGACGAGGTAATCACGCGTCACAAAGACGAGGTAATCACGCGTCACAAAGATAGGGTAATCACCAACATTATAGCACAAGGGCAAACCCACATCAAAAGCTCACAAGTTAAATGTATTCAAATAAATAGTTTACTTCCAAGTAGTTTCATAAGATATTTTAATAACCAAATATCCACAATATTCTCAAAGTCCTCAAAACCATTTCTTGTCAAAAATATTTTGCATCAATTTCCCAAAATAATACAATTTAAGACAAACTATCAAATGAATTCAATGGTACTTTTCTCTTCCATGCCAAATATTCATGCATTTCCCCATGTGCAAATATTAAACATGATGCATTTTTCATATACAATCATATATAGTAGGGTCACAACACAACTCTTTTTAGGAAACATAGTTTCAAGAATTATTTTCCAAAACGTATTTAACCCAAAACAACATTTATAAAACATGGTTATTTCCCAAAAATCCCATTAAAAAGCTACTTACCTTGCAACTCTCAAAAACCTAATTCTCCAAGCTCCAAAGGAGATTAGCTAGAACCTCAAATAAAAGATGTGAAGATGCTTAGAGGTTTCTAAGGATTTTCCGATGATCTTGCCGGAAAAATGATAGTGGAGATGGTGATGTGGAGTGGAACCTAGTGGGAGAGTAAGGGAGTTTGAGAGGAGTGTTTGTTGTGTTTTGGGAGAAAAAGAAAAAGAAAAAGAGAGTAAAGGTATGAGGTTGGCCAAAGAGAGTGAGGATATTTTTGAAAATGAGTGGTGGGGAACAAATGGGGTAGGTGAGGGTCACGTGGTCTCAAACATCTGACCACTTTCCTTTTATATGTATGTGTGTGTGTGTGTGTGTGTGTGTGTATTGGGCTAGGCCATTACAATATAAGTCCATCTACTAATATAATCATAATAAATGGATAAAATTAAAATATACAATTTTATATACAAACACAATCATAATAACCTTCTCAAAAAAAAAAAAACACAATCATAATAAATGTTTAATAATAACACATTATAATCAAATTTCATATTAAGGCAAAACAAACAAGAAAAAAAAACATCATATTATGTTAAACTTTTCTATGCATTCCACGAGTTATTGACTAGTACATATGACAACAAGATTCATACCCATAGTGGTCTAAGGTTACGCCAAGTGGCGCATATCTTGAGAAGGAATAAGAACCCTCTTCATTTAGTCTTCCACCTCTTCAAAGTCAAAAGTTTGCATTTATACCACCGTACACCCTTGGCGCGATAATCACTCCACAAGTATTAAGTGTTTGTGAGGTGTGGGGTGTGGGGTGTGGGGAGCAAAGACTGGAGTCTAAGTCTTCAAGAGGGAGTTTCACACACATATACACTTAGATTAGCCTAGAGTCAAATTTTTATCTTGTATCA
This sequence comes from Quercus ilex subsp. ballota, assembly GCA_032727855.1. NCBI lineage: Eukaryota > Viridiplantae > Streptophyta > Magnoliopsida > Fagales > Fagaceae > Quercus > Quercus ilex. The sequence continues at coordinate 33,439,755 of CM064908.1, forward strand.
AAAAATAGTTTGCATTTATGTGAATTTATTATTTAATTGCCATGTATTAATGGCATAAGTGGATTTTATTTAGATGTATTAATTATCTATAAATGGTGTGTTATTTATTTATATAAAAGAAATTTATATTTAATATGGTTTTTTTTACTTTAAAAAAAAAAAAAAAAAACCTATATGGTTATTTTATAAACTCTATTGATATATATAGAGATTTTTTTTTTTTTTTTTTTTTTGAGGAAATATAGATATGTATAGAGATTAATTCAAGTTACATCTCCATTCCTACTAGATTTTATGGTGGAAATTTGATTAGTTACCAAGTCATAAATAAAAAATTATAACGTTAACTCATCTCTCAATTCTAGAATAAGAGTTATTACTTGGAAATCAATCAATCATTTATGAGAAATGCTATGTTCATAACATTTTTACAACTCTTTTACAACAAATCTTAAATGACAAGTTGTTAATATTGGTTGTTACAGGTGGGCAAAAAAGTACTTGAAGTTCTGGATTCAAATTAAAACCAATAACAACTTAACACCTATGATTTGTTATGAAAATGTTACAGATGTAACACTTCTCATCATTTATTCTAAACTAAATTCAATAAAGATGAAATGTAAAAGACCATATTTACACCCTCCAATAAAATACTGACACACTAGATTTCCTTCTTCTTCATTTTTTTTTTCCAAATGAAATCATATATAATGACTAAACTAGTACTCTTATTTTATATCCTTTTTTCATCCACATTCATATTTTAATTGTGGACTCTTTTTTTTTTTTTGCTCCGTTTGTTTCACCATTAACATTTTTTGGAAAATGAATTATTTTTCAAAAATAATTTTCTAAAAAACTATCCTATTTTCTTATATTTGGTAGCAACCTTAAAATGCAATAGACAACTGTCTTTTTACTTCATGTTACTGACAATAACAAGATCTGAATCTAAAATGTCATCACTGATCAAAAACATTTTAGTTTTCCATGTTCTTCATGTTTGAATGAAGTATTATGAACACGTGCATTTCTTTAAATCCATATGACTATATAAGCCATGAGGAATATTGAAACAGCCGAGGCAACATTGCAAATTTTAGCCTTAAAAACATTGCATTTCGACTTGTGTATGCCCCAATGCTTAGGAATAACAGCTTTAGACCAAATCAGGTTCCAAGACAAACTTCTCTACTCTACCTTCACCTTGGAGAAGGCGGCGACTCAGGCAGATTGTTTACAGTTTCAATAGCGATTTGTGACTCCTCCACTTTGGTGGGGCAGTCTAGCAGTGGATTAATGATGTAGAAGTTTTTTTAGAAAAATAAAATAAATATTGGATTTATATTGGTTTAATGGGTTGATGTTGTGTGTGTTCATGTGCTTTACTAGGGAAAAAAATTTTAATTCTGACGTGGCAGTATTTTATTGGAGGGTGTAAATATAATCTTTGATATTAATGGATTCGTTCATGTCTTCTTTAGTTTCTCCTCATTTCCCCCATATGGAGAGTTCCTTTGCAACATATATCAACTGCTCTCCTTGTGCTGGCATCATTAATCTATTCCTATTTTCAATAGACAAGATTGCCTTTTATTTATTTATTAATGATATGACACTTGTATACTTTTCATATAGAAAATAAAAGCTTAACAGCAAGATAACAAATTTTTTTTTTTTTTTTAAAAGTTTCAACTTATGACATTCGCTAAATGATAAGCAAAATAACTATTTCTTTTTTTTAATAGTTTTTTATCATCAAATCAAGACAACAATTAATTTTTGGTGTATTATAAGCAAAATAACCATTTTAAGTTTAGAATATAAGCAATTATCAAAAGTTCCAAAATCCTATCTGTAACAATAGAGTATTATATTTATTAAGGCAAGCGTCATTTAACTTATATATGATGTGAGACTAAACCCAGTAACCATCCAGAAGACAATCGAAGTCCCAACTTCCCCAGATAAGCCAATTATGGTAAAGTAAAAACCAAGCTTTGCTAACTGCTACGTCCACAGAATACTCTGGGCAAAAAACACAAGAAGACCACAAATCTGATCATCTGCTTATTGTCATTCAAGCAAACAAACAAATGTGCCCATAGCACATGCCTTTTAAGTCCATAATCCTTCATTGAAAAGTGGAAACGTGTTACGTATAGACCCATTCAGTTGAATCTAATTCAAATTAAATCTAATGAATCATGTTTAAGAATTACTCTACATGTATCAACAACAACAAAATTTACTCCACAAGTTTACAACAATCCTGGTTCTTATCAGAATCAAGGTTCATACTATTTTGGTTCAAGATGGCAAAGTATCGATTTCTGTCAAAAATCATTTGTAGTATTGAATGTTAGATATCCATAACGTTGTAGAACCTAAAAAAGAAATTAATATTACATTTAAAATTTGCATATATATATATATATATAATTGAAGACATTTTTGTGCCAAATTTGTATTATTCAAATCTAGTATGTCATGACAAAACAATCATTCAAAAATCCACCAGCTATCAATAATAGAAGCGACATCAAAAAATAATAGTAATAATAATAGAAACCATATCATGAAACCATGTCTTACTTATTAAGAGATACAATTCTAATTAGTTATCACATATGATTTATCCTAACTGCACTTTACATCATCCAATAACTGCACTTTCCTTGACTGAATTATCCTAACACTGTTTAAAAGTGTAACAATCACTTGTTAAATAATGTATACTACATTGCAGTGCACAGAGAATTCCACTGCAAATCACCAACATGAGGTTCATATAAGTTTTAAACCTTCTTGGGTAACGAGTTCATCCTTGAGCATCTCTACTACTGTAGTACATAATCACTGGATCCAGGATCCAAACAAAAAATTGATTAGGTTACAGCAAATTTATAGGAGACTTAATAAATTAAACTTCCTATAGCCTCTAGAGAAGAAAACTAGAATGTGAATTCTTAAAGAGAATATATAAGAAGGCTTACAATCCTGAGCAGGACTTGCCACTCAAGAGATGATAATTCAAGTATGAAGATAATTAGCAGCCATCATCAACTCCAGAGTCAACTCAGGTTCAATTGGAAACTCAGTCTCCTTTCCACTGAAAAAGAGAAACATTTCCATAAATAAAGATAGGGGGAAGGGGCTCTTGACCAAGGTTCCAGAACAAATTCCAACATCAGATCCAAATCAAGCTTTTACGAATATGTAGAACAGATGTTTATAAATCATGGTGCAGTTAAATTCGTTGTAATATAGCTTGACTCCCAAGAAAGTATCATAATAAAAATTGTGACAAAATACAACAGGACATTGATTGGAGAGATGCTTAACTTAACCCATTAAATATTTAAATTTAGTTTAAATCATTGAAGCCAGAGAGATACTTAATTTTATAATAAGGTACTCTAAATGAAACGTGTAGAAAGATTATGAATAAAAACAAGGGAAAAGTACAGATAAAGCCTACTTTTTGTTGAAATGACCATCCAAGTCCTAACATATTTTAAAAGGATTATTAAGTCCTATTTTTAATTTTCTTTTGAAGCAAGTCCATCCACCTATGGTTAAATCACTTAAGTGTGAGTTTGGATAGCAATTAAGTCCACGTTTTGCGTGTTTTGATGCGCGTCCCAGCTACTGTTCATGGCCCCCAAAACAGTAAAAAACACAGATGAAAGTATAATAAGCAAAACGGTGTATTTTGAGTTCTAAATGGCTACTGTTCATGGCCCCAGACACAAAAAAAATCAGCCCAAAAAATCAGCTAACTTATAAATTATTTTGCTATAATGTTTTCAGCAAAATAAGCGATATCCAAACAAACCCTAAAACATAATTCCCTTCTTTTTTTATACAACTTGTATTTCCTTTATAAAATTTAATGTGTTTGTTATAACAAAATATTTTGATCTCAATTACTCAAATAAATTGAAAACTAAAAAATAACCAATTAGCTAAATTAAATCTGTGATGGGGTCATAACTCATAATACAACCCATAAAAATACTTTGTAATATTGAGAAAATAGAACCACACATAATAGTATCAATCAGAGTATCTCAACACACACACACACACACACACACACACACACACAAAATTACCAATAGTCAAACAAAACTTAGTAGTTAGTACCAATACTCCTGCATAAATAATGGATACATCAAGGAATAGGGTTGACAATGAACACAGAATGGGTAGGATTTCAGATACATGTCATCCTAATCTTTGATTATCAAAATGCCACATCAGCATTTTTCAATCAAATAATATCGATATCCATTGTTGAGTTAAGCAATTCCCATCTCATAACGAGCAGCTTAACTCAAGCATCCACATTCCATAATCCCTATCAGAGTCAGACAAATAAATATCACTACAGGTAACCAACCACTTTTTCAAAAGAATACGGACTTCCATAAACCGTACTTCTCAATAAGCCACTTCACGACATCAAAACAATCAACTTTTAAATCAACATAATAGAAACCCCTTCATTCAGTCTCTTTCAGAACAAGAAACTTTCTCCCTTCTTCACACAGTGAAGCAGATCTCAATACTACTGGTAACTATTCAAATAGTTATATTCAAGGATTTACTTATCAAAAAAAAAAAAAAGTGATTTTCAAGGATCAAAAAAGAGCCTAAAGAGGGAACTTCTAGGTCAAATAGTTAAGCAAATAGCAAAAGGCAAAACAAAGCAAAGTCTTCCAACAGTATTTAAGCAACATCAAAATGTTGGAAACAAGAAACCCAAATAATTTGAGCACAGGTAGGGGATCATTCTTCGGGCTCTTCCCTCATAACTGAAACATAGAGGATAATGACACAGATTTACCTCAACAGCTTACATCAGTATTGAAGAACACAACAAAGGACACAATACTACTGAAGACAGCAATGTATGCTTGCCTTGCTATATAGGTAAATAATTTCAACTTGAAAATGTATAAGTGATCAAAGCTCTTTCAGCCTTTTTTTTTCTTATGAAACAAGCATCAAGAACAGAGCTCCATACTCCTTCATACAATATCAAACCTATTCAAACTTTAGAGATTAGGTCAACATTGGCAACCTTTCCTATGAGATTGAAGTGAGCCTTCCAGTCATTGAACTGGAATGAAGAAGGTTAGATCATAGGTTGAAGAGCCTCGGCTCTAGTGCATGTGAAATTTAACAATAAAAAAAATTAAATTAAATTTTCCCATACAAAGTGTCATTTGAGTCATTTGACAAAGGACTAATGACATACAGACCTAATTTTCCAATAATGTGTTTATACCAAAAGGACACCTAAGGCTCAACACCTTTTGTAGCAATTGAATATAAAGGCCAATTGTAGAAATCCCATCCTAAACTATGGAACTAAGGCTTGGTTGTTGTTGTTGTTGTAGACATCCCACACATAGCAATTATTCAACCCCGGCTATAGAAACATTCGCAATATCCACTCAAAACTACATTTATATTGCAATCAACACAGTAATTTGACATTAACTTCCAAGATCCACTCCACCATCGAATATTAATGTTAAATTTAACAACTTGATGGGAATTAATCTGTTTATTTTGACATATTAACGCACCCACTACCCAACTAGCCAACTAATTTGTTTTGTTAATTATAACACATATTTTTAGACAGTGGGTGGACAATGCAAATTATGGGTATTGATTGCAAAAAAAGATTATAATTTAGAATAAAATTGTAAATGACCCCATAATTTCTATAAGTAGAGAAAGCCATGAATAAATGAAAAACAAAGCAAATCAGAACCTGGCAAATTGAAGATGCCAATAGAAATACTTGCAGATCTTCTCTAATATGGTTGTGCTGATCTCAGGGAAAGTCACTTCTCCGTGCTGTGTCTCGGCAAAGCTCCCTATCACAGCGTCAGACACATAACATAAATATTTGTAGGGAATTTTGTGCGAGGAAAAGTTTCCATTTTTGTTTCTTAAAAAGAATTATAGATTCTATAGTGCAATAGAGAAAGGAACGGGAATGAAACCCTAATTGTAATCGATGGTATGAGAGAGAGAGAGAGAGAGAGAGAAGACCTGGAGAGGTGAGCATGTTGTAGATGGTCTGGGAAACCATGGCGGCATCCTTGTCGATGACGAATTCGAAGCCCTCGGCGCTGATCAGCTTAACCATGTCCTCCTTCTTCATCTTTTGCAGTTTTTCTTTTGCTTATGCCAACCCCCCCAAAATTTCAGCCAATCTCTCTATTTTGTCTACTGTACGTTTTTTTTTTTTTGAGGAAGTTGTCTACTGTACTTGTGTGCGTGTACGCTCGTGAGTCTTACTTTTTTTTTTTTTTTGATGGGGGAGTCTTAATTAATACCAAGCGGCACCCAAAAATGAATAAATAGTGGTTCTGTTAACTTATGAAGGAGGGGTGTTGTTAATCAATTATATTGAGAAGGTTTTAATATTTTTTTTTTTTTACAAGGTAAAATTTTTTCTCTAACTTAATATTAGTATGTATGTATTTAAAGTTCTCTTTTGAAAAACTTGAAACCCGGTCATTTCCCCTCACACTTCACAAAGCATTTATATTAGTGGAGTGACCATCGCACCAAAAGTGCGCAGTGGTAGAAAGTTTTAATACTAATTTTATGAGAAATATAAAAAGTTGATAGAAAAATTAATTGTTTTATCATTTTTTTTATAAAATATTTCTAAAAATAGTTCATAAATTAATGTTTTTAGGGAATTCGTTAACATTTTCCTTTTATGAAAATTAAATAAATAAATAAAACCTTTTTCTTACAATTTTTTTTATATTTTTCATAAAAGTTGTATTAAAATTTTTCAAAAATAGTTCATAAACAATGCTTTAAGGGCATGGTTTTAAAAGAGTATGGTTCTCAATTTTTAGCAATTGAACCATGGATTTTTACCGGTTTATCCGTTTTTAGTTTTTTCTAGATCAAGTTAGTGTCTAGTTCCCAGTGAACAAGCCGAACCAATTTTAATTTTTAAAACCATGTTTAAGGGCACTCATTAACCAGGCCCATAAAATAAAATAACCAAAACTCAGTTTTTTCTTAACATATAAAAAGTTGGAAACTTAGATTCATAAAAGGCTATTAATAAAAAAATTATTTTTTATAGTATATTAGCAGTATTAATTAATCTATAATACCATTCAAAAAAGAATTAGTTTATAAGATTTTAAGTGCTCAATTTTAGTACCTAAAATTTATAATTCTAAAACTAAGTCCTTTTTGTTATTCAGTTATTTTCTGTTAAAAGTATTTTTGTTTTTATGGCTAATGGAAACAAGGGATTAGATTTTTTTTTTTTTTTTTAAAGGGGAATTTAGCCCTCTAATCCTAACTCCTAAGCCCCAAAATTGCAAAAATGGTGTGGCATTTTCCCGAAATTAATCCCAATCTAGCTTGCAATTGAGTCCTCAAGTCCTAAGTTTATTTTCCTCTTTAGGTAGCAATGAATTCATCCCAATCTTTCTGTTAAAAGTATTTTTGTTTTTATGGCTAATGGAAACATGGGATTAGATTTTTTTTTTTTTTTTTATAAGGGGAATTTAGCCCTCTAGTCCTGACTCCTAAGCCCCAAAATTGCAAAAATGGTGTGGCATTTTCCCGAAATTAATCCCAATCTAGCTTGCAATTGAGTCCTCAAGTCCTAAGTTTATCTTCCTCTTTAGGTAGCAATGAATTCATCCCAATCAAGTTCGATCTCATCGTGAAGGGTTAGTACTTTTTGGCACTTCGGGTTCATAGGAAGGCTCAAATAGACGCCCATGTGAGCAACCTATCGACAAAAGCCAAGCTAAAAGGTTTTAATAGTACTTACACATGGTTTGAATTGGTTTGAATTTATTACTTTACCCATGTGAGGTGGCCGCTCACTTCACCATTAAAATGGGGAAAAACATTAAAAATAAATAAATGAAGATTAAAAAAAAAAAAGATTAATGTTCTGTAGAAAAGGAAGAACAAACGCAAAATCCATCTACATTCCATTAGAATTCACAAACCTCCCACCAAATCCACTAGCTTCCAGGGGCTCTAAATTTAAAACCCCAGATGCAAAATCAGTGCTAGAATATTGTAGCAGCTCAAATCTCCTATACCCAGACAAGAAATACGTGAGCTAATATCTTTTACTGAGGCACCCAACCTGTCCAAATAGCAGAACCAAGTCCTTAGTGTAGTGAATTGTTATAGAAATATTCTTCTGCATGTCAAATTTAGTAGTATGAGCTTTACCAAAAAAAAAAAATTTAGTAGTTTGAACCAGCCAAATCACCCGGAGTCAAAATGAAATGGGGAAAAGTATTATTATTTACTTATAGAAACAATGTGTGGAGAATCAAAACGTAAAATGAAACACATTTGCAAGTAATGTCTAATCTATCACAGTATAGTTCTGCAAGAGTGGCATTTGAAATGGAGGAGAAGAGCTCAACCTTCAGTCCTTTTTTCTGATGGTTTGTTGTACAAATTCATGTTATAAGACCATATAAGCCACTGCCTTTATCAAAACGCCACGGCAATTTCTTTATGGATAATTATCAGAATAATTAGTGGTTACAATTTACTGCAAGTAGGTTTATCAAATTACTCCCAGCACTTCATGTGGTGTTTTAGTAAGTCTCTAAGATGGATCAACCTTGAGTATGGATCAACCTTGAGTATAAACCCCAACCAAATCACCAAATTGCTATACAAATGAAATCATTTTGTCCATGGATAACCCACATTCATAATAGTAAATAAGTGTCAAATGAAAAATAAAACAAAAAAAAATGATTACATATATATAAGTAATTTTTTTAATGCGAAACAAATGAATTATAACAATGATTACAACAGTACATTTTGCCTTGAATAAGAGTGATTTTTTTTTTTTGGTCTAATTGAATATGGTGATAGAAGTCCGGGTAAGAGAAACCATAAATAATGCCAAATTAATGTTTTAAGTAGCACACTACTGTCAATCACAATTAATGCATCTGAACTTAAGATCAGTCCAGATCAGTGTTAGTTAAAGAGCGGGGCTCCCTTAAGCGCATTTTAAAAAATAATTATTATTAATGAGAAATACAACAATTAAATAATAAAATTATCATATAAATTGAAATTAAAAATTTTTATATAATTCTTATAACATTTAGATAAACCCTACTTTTGCATTTCAACACAAAAATTGCAAGTCATTTTAGTTTTTTGAATTAGCTAGATATGAATACTTTCATGTAAAATCTTTTCTTAAATCTCTGATATCCATGATACTCTATGACTAATTACTAATATTAGTTAATCATTTAATCACTTAATTACTATAAGTCTATGATAATTAATCTACAATGTTCAACATCAACTACTAAATTAACTAAACAGTTACCTCAAATATATTATACCATACTTTTTTTTCATGAATGACCTAAGAATATCGTATATTATACTTTTTTTCACGAAAGAGCTAAGAATATCAAAACAAAGCAATATGGTAATTCGTACCGAGCAAATATTCAAAAGGGAAAAAATAGAATAAGAAGAAGAGGAAGAAGCTGAATTTCAAGGAGAAAAAAAAAATATAGAGAAGAATTAGGGGATTGTGGGTTTCAAGGTAGGAAGCATGGACACGGACATGACACGGACACAATTACAACACAGTGACAGAAACAATTTCTGAAAAGTATAACATATAATGGCCAGTACAACTCTGGTATGGCACTCTTGGCATTCTAAATGAAATGTCTGTACTTACTAGGTTTTAAGACAAGTTACAGTTACAACAAAAATAAAAAATAAAAATAAAATAAGAGAGAGAGAGAGAAAAGTTACACTAAAAATATGTCAAATCAATGGTCTATATCAATGTGGGGCCAGTTAGCCAGACAGTCCTGGCCCACTTCGTACTGGGCCTAAGGCCCACGCCGAGGGGGTATCCTCGTGAGCCCATGCCGAGGAGGTGTTGAGGATCCGAGGATGAAAGTAAGAAGCCCACTTGCCCAAGAAGTATCGCCGAGGACGATTCTGTCCTCGGACAGCCGAGACCATTAAAGGGAGGAGCAATATACCATCAAAGGGAGTCTCCAGAGCGTCTCAAGAGAAAGAATCGGTACAGCGTGGCAGCCACAGAAGCATGTTGAAGGAGCAGTTCAGGGAGGAACTGTCACCTTCGCATTAAATGACCACAACTAACGTTCTGGCTGCATTAATGAGGAAAAGACCCCTGAACAGTGTAGCCTTGGTTGCTGCAACCCACAGAAGGAATGGGAAAACGGCTGATGGGACAAGCACTCAAGTGATGGCCTTCTTGATCAACAAATGGAGGGCTACGATCAACTAAAGGGGGATATATAATGTAAGAAGCCCTTCTGGAATGGGGGACGAAAAAAAAAGATCAGAGCAACTGACATAACCATAAAAGGCCTGAGTAGCAAAGAGAAGAGAGGGGAAGAGTTACCATCCCTGAAATTGAGGGTCAAGGACAAATTTTCACGCTTTAGTCCACTTGTAACCATGTTTAGTTGCTATAATCCTCACTAGGGCCTAGTTCTTCTACCCACGCTCTACAAATTCATTGTAATGGGCTAACCGGGCTTGAGTCCACTCTCTCAATAGCAGAAGTGCCCAAATCCGGTCCCTACAATTGGCGCCGTCTGTGGGAAGAACTCGTGCGTTAGTGAGGACAACAGCCAAGCATGGCAGGATCAGGCCCTCACCAAGGGAGCTCCCATCGGCTTGAACCTGTTAAATCCCAGCGTCAGGGTGACTATGGCGACCCCGGGCGTGGCCAAAACGAGGAGAACGGACGATTCCGAGAGGGAAGCGTGCATACCTCACAAACTAGCGGAAGCCACACCCGTAGGGACAATAATGGCCGGGCCGCGCAATCAGAAGAAGTTAAGAGTCACGCATTCCAGAGAAAAGATGACAAGGTGACCATGCAGCGAGAGATAGACGATTTGAAGAGGAAGTTGCGCCATACACGATGAAGGCTATCCGAGTCCAGCCCTGACTTGCCCTCTGACGACGAAAGTGATGACAGCTACAGGCAAAGGTCAAGAACACCCCCGAGCGAGACTTTCTCTCACGAGGAGGAGCGCCACCAGAGGCGTAAACGTGATTGCCCAACCCCTAGGGGCTTAGGGAGAGACGCCATGAGCAGGGCATTGGACCAGCTCTCTAAGTCACCCTTTACACGTCGTATAGAAGAGGCGGTCCTCCCTCGGCAGTTCCAGCAGCCAACCTTCACTGTTTACAACGGCAGAACGGACCCCGTAGAGCACGTGAGCCAGTTCAACCAGAGGATGGCTGTTCACTCTAAGAACGAGGCGCTGATGTGCAAAGTCTTCCCATCCAGCTTGGGACCTGTGGCAATGAGGTGGTTCAACGGCTTGAAAACGAATTCCATAGACTCGTACAGACAGCTGACCCAGGCCTTTAGTTTCCATTTTGTTACAAATAGTAGACCTCCTCGGCCAATGAGCGCGTTACTGTCTTTGTCCATGCGTGAAGGGGAGACCCTCAAGGCCTACTCGGACAAGTATTGGGAGATTTACAATGAGCTAGACGGCAAGTTCGACGATGTCGCCATCAATACATTCAAGAACGGACTACCAATGGGGCATGGCCTGAGGAAGTCCTTAACTGGTAAGCCCGCCGCTAGCGTGCGGCAGCTGATGGATCGGATTGATAAATACAAGCAGGTAGAGGAAGATCTGCTGCAGGACAAGGGGAAGGAGAAGGTTATCCCTCAAGAGATGAGGGATTTCAAGTCGGACCGGTATAACAATGCCCGCCCGAGGAGGGATTTCGTGGGACAGTCCGGGGCGACCAATACTCAGACTGTCAGCGCCGTGTTCCGAGAACCGGTACATAAGGTATTGGAAAAGATCAGGAATGAGCCATACTTCAGGTGGCCGAATAAAATGGTCGGGGATCCTGAGAAGCGCAATCAGAACCGTTACAACCAATGCCACCAGGATCATGGACATGCCACGGAGGACTGCAGGAACCTCTGGGACTACCTAGACCAGCTAGTCCGGGAGGGAAAGCTGAAGCACCTCCTGCATCATTCCAGCAGTCATTAGGGCCAGACCTACCAGGAGCCACGAAGGGACACGTCAATGGGGCAGCCCGCTGGCACGATTAATGAAATCCTGGCTGCACCGGGAAAAACAGGCATGCGCCCCTCGCGAGTACTGTCTGTGACCCAGGTGCCCGCCGAAGAGTCCCAGTTCTGGCCGAAGAGGGCCAGGAGAGGCTTTCACCCAACCCTGAGCTTTTCCGAGGAGGACAAGGAAGGGACCACCCAGCCCCACGATGATGCTTTGGTGATCACCCTCAGAATCGACGAATACGATGTGAAGAGAGTGATGGTAGACAATGGCAGTGGTGCCGAGATTATGTACCCCGACCTATATAAGGGGCTGGGATTGAAGCTTGAGGATTTAACACCTTATAGCTCCCCTTTAATGAGCTTCGATGGGAAGCTCGTCACTCCAAGGGGCATGATTAGGTTGCCCGTCCAAACTGGCCCAGAGGTAGTGGAAGTTAACTTTATTGTGGTGGACACCTACTCCCTGTACACGGCCATCGTGGGCAGGCCCTGGCTCCACACCCTAGGGGCTGTCACCTCCTCGCTGCATCAGAAGATAAAATTCCCGTCAGGGGACCAAGTCCTCGAAATTCGGGGTTGCCAGCCCACGGCAAGGCGGTGCATGGTGGCAGCCATCTCGCATCAGCCCGATGCAGGGTCCTCGGCCGCCGCGACCGAAAGCTTATAGCAATCAAGGACCTCGGTGGCGTTAATTGATACGGCCGCCGAGGAAGCAAAATGTGAAGATCTTGAAAAAGTGGTCGTCGACGATGACCCAGAGAAGTTCTTTCAGGTCGGAGCCCAACTACCTCCCCGAGAGAAAGAGGAGTTGCTTGAATTCCTCAAGAGGAACATCGACGTGTTCGCATGGGATCCCTGCGATGCCCCGGGGATTGATCCATCCTTCATCTGCCACCACCTTAACGTCAACCCATCTGTGATCCCCAAGAAGCAGCCACCTCGGCGCTCGTCAAAAGAGCATGCTTATGCGATCAGGGAGGAAGTCAATAAGCTTAAGTGCGCAAGGGCGATCAAGGAAGTTTTCTACCCCGAATGGCTGGCCAACACTGTGGTGGTCAAGAAGAAAAGTGGGAAATGGAGGGTTTGTGTGGACTTCACGGACCTGAATAAAGCATGCCCAAAGGACCCCTTCCCGATGCCACGGATAGACCAGCTGGTAGATGCGACCGTAGGCCATCCTCGGATGAGCTTCTTAGATGCCTTTCAGGGCTATCATCAGATCCCACTGGCCTTGGAGGACCAAGAGAAGACAGCCTTTGTGACACCCATTGGGAATTATCACTACAAGGTTATGCCATTTGGCCTGAAAAACGCCGGATCTACTTATCAGAGGATGATGACGAGAATGTTCGAGCCGTTGTTGGGCAAAAACATTGAGATCTATGTTGACGATATGGTGGTGAAGAGTGAACTGGTGTCCGGGCATTTGGCCGACCTCGGCTGTATATTCGACGTCCTGAGAAGGCACAGGCTACGCCTAAACGCTTCTAAGTGCTCGTTCGGCGTGGGGTCTGGCAAGTTCTTAGGCTACCTCATTACCCACCAGGGGATCAAGGTTGATCCTGATCAAATCAGGGCTATCCATAATCTAAAACCTCCATAAAACCCCAAGGAAATCCAGAAGCTCGCCGGAATGATTGCGGCTCTGAATCGATTCATTTCCAGGTCGGCTGACAGGTGCAGACCCTTCTATCTTCTGATCAACAAGTGGAAAGGATTCGAGTGGTCCGAAGAATGTGTCATGGCCTTCCAGCAACTCAAAGAGTACCTAGCCCGGCCACCCATCATGTCTAATCCGGAGGCCGACGAGGTCCTATACGCATATATTACTGTGGCGCTCCACGCTGTGAGCTTGGTGCTGATACGAGACGACAGTGGTGTCCAAAAACCAGTCTATTACATTAGCAGGTCACTGCACGAAGCTGAGGTCAAGTACTTGCCCTTGGAGAAAGCCATACTTGCTGTGGTCCACGCTACGCGAAAACTGCCCCACTATTTCCAGGCTCACACGGTGGTTGTTCTAACCCAACTACCCTTAAAGGCGGTACTTCGGGCCGCCGATTATACGGGAAGGATCGCTAAATGGAACACAATTCTGGGGGCTTTTGACATTAAGTACATGCCTCGAACCTCCGTAAAGGGCCAGGTCTTGGCGGACTTGGTGGCTGAATTTGCCGAACCAATAGTGGAAGAGGTAGCCGAGAGGAGGGACATGGATGAAAAATCAGTTGGGGCAATCTCCGTTCCAGGGCCCCCATGCTGGAAGATGTACGTCGATGGCGCTGCGAACCAGAGAGGATCCGGAGTGGGGCTAGTCCTATTGTCCTCCGAAAAGTCTGTTATAGAAAAATCCCTAAGACTCGGGTTCTCGGCCACGAACAATGAGGCCGAGTATGAAGCGCTGCTCCAGGGGCTGATCATGGTGCATAAAATGGGAGGGAAAGAAATAGAAGTGTTCTCGGACTCTCGGCTAGTGGTGGGCCAGGTAAACGGAGAGTTGGAGGTGAAGGATGTGAGGATGCAAGAATACTTGAGCCAGGTCAAACGCCTACAGTCAACCTTCACCCTTTTCAGCTTATCACATGTCCCCAGAAGCGGAAACACCCATGCAGACTCGCTGGCTACACTCGCCACATCCTTGGCCGGAGATCTGCCGCGAACTATACTTGTTGAGCATCTGGAGAAAGTAAGTGAGGGAGCAAAGGGCATGGTTCACGTCCATCAGGTTGGAGTGGGCCCCAGTTGGATGGATCCTATGGTGAGACTCCTCAAAGATGACATCCTGCCCGAAGATAAGTCAGAAGCTGAGAAAGTACGAAGAAATGCTCCTCGGTTCTGGCTGTCCGAGGATCGCAAACTATACAGACGCTCCTATTCCGGGCCATACTTGTTGTGCATCCACCCTGAGGTCTCAGAATTATTGCTTGAGGAGCTGCACGAAGGGATATGTGGGAGCCACACAGGGGGTAGATCTCTATCACACAGAGCCATCACTCAGGGATATTGGTGGCCGGGGATGCAGAAGGAGGCACTGGAGTATGTTAAGAGGTGTGACCAGTGTCAGAGGTTCGCCCCAAACATCCACCAGCTAGGGGGGTCCTCAACTCGCTGTCCAGCCCATGGCCCTTCGCCCAATGGGGTCTGGATATTATGGGGCATTTCCCCAAGGCGACAGGAAATAAAAGGTACCTGCTAGTGGCCACAGATTATTTCACTAAGTGGGTCGAAGCTGAGCCCTTGGCAAACATTAGGGATGTGGATGCTAAGAAATTCATCTGGAGGAACATCATTACATGGTTCGGGGTCCCCCACACCCTGATTTCGGACAACGGGCTCCAATTTGACAGCAAGGCCTTTAGGAGGTACTGTTGCGAACTGGGAATCACAAATCGGTACTCAACTCCAGCCTACCCTCAGGGAAATGGACAAGCCGAGGCTGTCAACAAGGTCATAGTCAATGGGATTAAGAAGAGATTAGACGATGCCAAGAGAAGATGGGTGAAAGAGCTGCCCCACGTCCTGTGGACCTACCGGACCACGCCGTGGAGGTCCACTGGGGAAACGCCCTTTGCCATGACTTATGGGGCCAAGGCGGTTATCCCTTTGGAGGCCAACTTCCCAACGCTGAGGACGAGCTCTCTTACCCCGGGCGACAACGACGAATTGCTAGGGGAAAGCCTAGACTTAATCGAAGAACGAAGGGAGAAAGCAATGATCCAGCTGGCCTATTACCATCAGAAGCTCAAGCAGGGGTACGATTCCAATGTGAAGTTAAGACCACTAGCACCAGGTGACCTAGTGTTGAGGAAAGTGGTGGGAGCTGCCAAAAGCCCTTCCTGGGGGAAGCTGGGACCCAACTGGGAGGGCCCCTACCGAATTACCTCAGTAGCGGGAATAGGTGCATACTACTTAGAAGATTTAGATGAAAAACCTATACCCCATCCATGGAATGTAAATAATCTGAAAAGATATTATTATTGATGAAAAAGTTCCTTCTGATGTGGATTCTAAGTCTATCGTGGTTATGTGTCTCGCGTTTTAGTGGCCCCTCTAAGTGTTAGACAGAACCAAGGCATTGCATGGTCCTCGGACTCAAGCCTATGGGGAAACTAACTACTTCAAAAAGATCCTAAGTGTTAGACAAAATCAAGGCATTGCATGGTCCTTGGACTCAAGCCTATGGGGAAACTAACTACTTCAAAAAGATTCTAAATGTTAGACAGAACCAAGGCATTGCATGGTCCTCGGACTCAAGCCTATGGGGAAACTAACTACTTCAAAAAGATCCTAAGTGTTAGACAGAACCAAGGCATTGCATGGTCCTCGGACTCAAACCTATGGGGAAATTAACTACTTCAAAAAGATCCTAAGTGTTAGACAGAATCAAGGCATTGCATGGTCCTCAGACTCAAGCCTATGGGGAAACTAACTACTTCAAAAAGATTCTAAGTGTTAGACAGAACCAAGGCATTGCATGGTCCTCGGACTCAAGCCTATGGGGAAACTAACTACTTCAAAAAGATCCTAAGTGTTAGACAGAACCAAGGCATTGCATGGTCCTCGGACTCAAGCCTATGGGGAAACTAACTACTTCAAAAAGATCCTAAGTGTTAGACAGAACCAAGGCATTGCATGGTCCTCGGGCTCAAGCCTATGGGGAAACTAACTACTTCAAAAAGATTCTAAGTGTTAGACAGAACCAAGGCATTGCATGGTCCTCGGACTCAAGCCTATGGAGAAACTAACTACTTCAAAAAGATCCTAAGTGTTAGACAGAACCAAAGTATTGCATGGTCTTCGGACTCAAGCCTATGGGGAAACTAACTACTTCAAAAAAATCCTAAGTGTTAGACAGAACCAAGGCATTGCATGGTCCTCGGACTCAAGCCTATGGGGAAACTAACTACTTCAAAAAGATCCTAAGATCCTAAGTGTTAGACAGAACCAAGGCATTGCATGGTCCTCGAACTCAAGCCTATTGGGAAACTAACTACTTCAAAAAGATTCTAAGTGTTAGACAGAACCAAGGCATTGCATGGTCCTCGGACTCAAGCCTATAGGGAAACTAACTACTTCAAAAAGATCTTAAGTGTTAGACAGAACCAAGGCATTGCATGGTCCTCGGACTCAAGCCTATGGGGAAACTAACTACTTCAAAAAGATTCTAAGTGTTAGACAGAACCAAGGCATTGCATGGTCCTCGGACTCAAGCCTATAGGGAAACTAACTACTTCAAAAAGATTCTAAGTGTTAGACAGAACCAAGGCATTGCATGGTCCTCGGACTCAAGCCTATGTGGAAACTAACTACTTCAAAAAGATTCTAAGTGAGGAAACTAACTACTTCAAAAAGATCCTAAGTGTTAGACAGAACCAAGGCATTGCATGGTCCTCGGACTCAAGCCTATGGGGAAACTAACTACTTCAAAAAGATTCTAAGTGTTAGACAGAATCAAGGCATTGCATGGTGCTCGGACTCAAGCCTATAGGGAAACTAACTACTTCAAAAGGATTCTAAGTGTTAGACGGAACCAAGGCATTGCATGGTCCTCGGACTCAAGCCTATGGGGAAACTAACTACTTCAAAAATTTTCTAAGTGTTATGCAGAGCCAAGGCATTGCATGGCCCTCGGACTCAAGCCTATGGGGGAAATGAACCACCTCAAAGGGGACCTGTGTTAGGAAGAACCAGAACCCTATCTAGTCTTTGGGACACAAAAGGTTTGCCTAAGCGTGCACACCCTCACGTTATCACAACTACTGCCGTGATTGGCCGATATACAATTGAAGTCAAAATTATATAAGTAAAAAAAAAAGGAAATGAGAATGAAGAACACGCAAATGAATAAGTAGCCAGAACAAATAAAGAGGAGATAAGACTCGCATTACATTAAGTCTATAAAAGTTACATGGCAGGAGTCACATTACAACATAAAAAATAAAAAAAAGGAAGATACAAAAACAAAACAAAATGGATGGTCCATGGCAGACAGAGGCGCCAAGGGGCCTACTCCTTCCACTTAATTCCCCCCCCCCCCCAAGTAGGTGGCTGGTCCATGGCAGCCTCAGGACCCTCTGAGCTCTGGCTGAGAGGGATAGCCTGCAGAGGCAGAGCAGGGATAGCTGCCACCTCGGTGGAAGAGACCTGGGCGTTGGAGGAGGGCTTTGCAGCCTCCTGGGGCGCTTCCTTGCTGGGGCCTTCACTTGATTCAGCCACCCCCGGAGGATCACCCCCTTGAACATGCTCACCAGTAAGCCCAGCGTCCGAAGCTCCCCCACCCGAAGTAGCACCAGCCTCCTCAGCAGTCACCTTAGCCTCAGAACTCTCTAGAGCAGCCTTGCGGATGGCTGAGGGGTAGTACATGCTTTCCGCCTTCCACAGGTCGGATGAGGCCTCAACTCCAGCTTGTTTAAGGGCCTCACCCCAAACCTGGGAGCAATAGCGCCTACACACCCCAGGAACTTCGTCTTTGTAGGCAGCTTCCATCTCGGCTACCCCCGCTGCATAAGCTGCCTCCTCAGCCTCCTCCTTGGAAACCAGAGCCTCCTCCCTTCCAACGTCTGCCGTAGCCTTGGCCCTCACAGCTTCATCTTTGGCTCATTCAGCCACTTTTTTGGCCTCCTCGGCAGCAGATAGTTTCTTGGTCAGATCTGCAACCAGCTCTTTCGCGATTGTTAGCTGCTCCTCTGCCTCTGCCAAGCGTCTCGTCTAGTCTCGGGCCTGCTTCTGGGCACCCTCAAGGCTAGACACTGCGCTGTCCTGGGCCCGGGTCCTTGCCTTTAGCTCCTCTCGGGCCGTGGCGAGGTCAGCCTCGGAGGTCTTGAGGGTCCGAGTGGCCTCTAAGCGCTTCTCACGCTCGGCATCCAGGGCCCTTCCTTGGTCGTTGGCCGCCGCCTCCAACCTATAGGTGGCCTGGATGGCCTGCCAAACAAAATGGATGCATAATAAGTCAAGTCCAGAAAAGTTGGAAAAACTAAAGTCAGAAAAAGCATAAGTGCTGGGGGGCTTACCATTCCCAAGTACCGCTTAAGGCTGAGGAAGACTTGCTTGCTCCTCAGAGTCTCCAGCTCAGCCATATCCGCTGGGAGTAATAGGCACCTCTCTAGCACGTCGGCTACGTGCGCGCCTTCGCCCTCTCTGAAATCCCTGAGGGAGGAGTCATCCCTTAGAGGCTCCCCACAGAGCATTGGGGCGGGAAGCCAGGCCTAAGCCTCGGGCTGGACCGTGACCTGCCTGTCCTGGCCCTGGGAGCCTATCTTCAGCTGTTTCGTAGGCCGCCAAGTGTCATCCCCCTCCTACGAGGACGCAGACTAGTCCCCAATAGGCCTTTTGCCCTTGTCCTTCTTCTGCTTGGAATCAGTAAGCTCGGGCCTAGACTGCAGACTCGCCTGAGGAGGAGGAGGAGGAGGCCTAGACTAAGCAGAGGCCGACCTGGTCTGAGCAGGCTGAGTTCTGGGAGGAGGAGGGGGAAGCTTCGGCTGGGACTTCCCCGGCTGGCCTTCGATTAGGTCCAGTAGACTGGTGTGAGATTTTCTCTTGTAACCCATCTCAGGCCGAGGACAAGTCTCTAACGCTGGGAAGTCCGCTTCGGTTAGACGAGGATCGCCCAAGTCTCTAGGAGGATCCTCGGACTGATGGACTTGATCGAAAACGTCAAACTCTTCCTTGGCAGGGCCAAAATCAGCTACTTCCTCTTCCCTCTCTAGATCTTCTTCAGCGACCTCTGCGGGTCTATGGGAGGAGGAAGGACCTGTGAGTGTAACACCTTCTGGAGTGGGGGGTTCCTCGGGGAACAGGAACCCGTGCTTAGCTACGGTGATTTTCTGCAGCCGAGGATCTTTTGCTCGGATCACGTACTTCGGGGCTGCAAACGATTTTTGGATCGGAGTGTACCCTAGGATCTTATGAGCAGCCCTAACTTGATTATCGGCTTCGTTCACGAATATCTCCACCCTAAGCACTTTCTGCAAGTCCTCTCTATTAACGAGGTTGAAGTGACGCTCGTGGGCGTGCGGGTCTGCGGAAAGAAAGCGATCGTGTTAGTAACCAAACAATACAAATGACATCAACAATAGAAAATTGAACCCCCCCTCCTACTCCCACTGCCCCACCTGGTGTCCCCTCCGTTGTCGGGCAATGAAGCCCATCGTGCCACTCTCTGGACACGATGAGAAAATCCTTGTTTAGCCCCTTGCTGGACTCAGGGAGGCACTGGATAAGCCAGACCCTATCCTCCCTTGTCTTCATGTAATATGACTTGCCATTGAGGTGCTGAAGGTTGTAGCACCAGTTTACGTCGTGATGGTTCAACCTTAACCCCATTTTCTCGTTCAAGGCATCCACACAGCCCAAAATCCTAAAGACGTTGGTGGCGCACTGGGTGGGGGCTAACCGGAAGTACGTAAAATAGCCCTTCATCACCGGCCCCATGAGAATTCTCATGCCACCTTCTAGGAAGAAGATGATGGGAATCACCACCTTGCCTTCCTTCCTCCGAATGAACCACTCCTCTTTGTCACAATACCTTAAACCCACGTTAGCGGGTATCTTATAATCGGCGATGAATTTCTCCATCGCCTCTTCGGTGTAGACTAACTTCTTAAATCTACCCGTCCCAAATGACGCCTAAGAGACCTAAGAAAGGAGCAAATGATAGAGAAGGAGGAGTAGGAAGGAAGAAAGCTCAGAGAGGGATAGAGTGACTTACAGAAATGAGGAAAGGCTCCTCGGGCAGGCTTTTTGTGCTAGAAGTTAGTTGGAAATTTGGCTGGACTCAGGATACACGCGCAAGAGCTCTTGATTGCGAAAGAAAATGGGAGAAGCAGTTCGAGTGGGTATTTATACCCCAAATCGAGGAATCGTGCAGGTTTTCCCCACCACAAATGCGAGTCGAATCCCCACCGTTGGATCACCATCACCTCGTTGAACGTAGGGAGCACAGAGCCGCCTAAATTTAATGAGGGACATGTTACGCGCACCGAAGCGCCAGTAACGCGCCTTGGGCAGACGAAAAGACCCTGGCCCTGACATCGAACAAGACTTGACTAGACATGGAATAGGCCCGAGGACGTCAAAATCCTCCTCTTCGCCCGAGGATGCGTACAGCAAGATTTTGAGGGGTTATTGTAGGGCCAGTTAGCCAGACAGTCCTGGCCCACTTCGTACTGGGCCTAAGGGCTACGCCGAGGGGGTATCCCCGTGAGCCCATGCCGAGGAGGTGTTGAGGATCCGAGGATGAAAGTAAAAAGCCCACTTGCCCAAGAAGTATCGCCAAGGACGATTCTGTCATCGGACAGCCGAGACCATTAAAGGGATGAGCAATATACCATCAAATGGAGTCTCCAGAGCATCTCAAGAGAAAGAATCGGTACAGCGTGGCAGCCATAGAAGCATGTTGAAGGAGCAGTTCAGGGAGGAACTGTCACATCCGCATTAAATGATCATAACTAACGTTCTGGCTGCATTAATGAGGAAAAGACCCCTGAACAGTGCAGCCTTGGTTGTTGCAACCCACAGAAGGAATGGGAAAACGGCTGATGGGACAAGCACTCAAGTGATGGCCTGCTTGATCAACAAATGGAGGGCTACGATCAACTAAAAGGGGATATATAATGTAAGAAGCCCTTCTGGAATGGGGGACGAAAAAAAGAGATCAAAGCAACTAGCATAACCATAAAAGGCCTGAGTAGCAAAGAGAAGAGAGGGGAAGAGCTACCATCCCTGAAGTGGAGGGCTGAGAACAGATTTTCACGCTTTAGTCCACTTGTAACCATGTTTAGTTGCTATAATCCTCACTAGGGCCTAGTTCTTCTACCCACGCTCTACAAATTCATTATAATAGGCTAACCGGACTTGAGTCCACTCTCTCAATAGCAGAAGTGCCCAAATCCGGTCCCTACAATCAATAATGCCAAATTTTTCGAGTCTTTTAGCTGAATATTGCTGAATTTGGGATATTTTTGCGTTATGGATACTGTTTGAACTTATTTAGGGAAATGAGGAGAGAGAGTGAATTTCGGCAATACCGTTGTCGAAATTCCAACAAAAGTATGAGAGAGAGAGTGAAAAAGTAGGAGAGAGAAAATTTGGAATTTCAGCAATGGTATTACCGAAATTCCTGTTGCCCAAATAGCTAACCGAGTGGGTGTGTGTGTGTGTGAGAAGTGCTCGAAGTGTGGGTGCCCAAAAAATTTTCCCTATTGTGGCAATGGCATTGACAAAATAGGGGAAAAAAAAAAATTTCCCTATTGTGGCAATGCCATTGCCGAAAATGGGTGGAAAGAAAAAAAAAAAAAAAAAAAAAAAAGGTGGTTGCCGAAATCTAGGGAAGAATTAAAAAAAAAAATAATGTGTTACGTACACAATATTTTTACAATAAAATCACATGTGATTAATTGTTATTCGTTCAAATTTAAATTTAACACTGAGATTACTTTTTTAATCCAACAATAATAACTAATAACAACTAAATCACATGTGGCAATGGCAGGTTGTTATTAGTTGTTATAGTTGGATTAAAAAAGTAATCTCAGTGTTAAATTTAAATTTGAACTAATAACAATTAATCACATGTGATTTATTGTGAAAATGTTGTAAAAATATTGTGTATGTAACACATTATATTTTTTTTAACTTTTTCTTGTTTTCTCTCATACTTTTGTTGGAATTTTGGCAACGATGTTGCCGAAATTCACTCTCTCTCCTCATTTCCCTAAATAAATTCAAACAGTGCCCATAACGCAAAAATACCCCAAATTTAGCAATATTAAGCCAAAAGACTCAAATTTCTCATTTACATCTTGATTATATACCAATTTCTTTAGCATGTTTGAAGGCTGTCCAGTTTGCCGTAGAGTTGGGAATCACTCGAGTTGTGTTTGAAGGTGATTCTGAAGTTGTCATTAACGCCCTTCTTCACGGAGCGGGGGCGTTCGCCACTTTTGGCAATATATTGGATGACATTCGCATGCTCTCAGCTGTTTTCCAGTTTGTAGACTTTGTTTCTGTTAGTCGCCTTTGTAATACAGTGGCTGATGCTTTAGCTAAAAAAGCCAAGCTAGTTTCTGGGGATCAAGTGTGGTTGCATGATGTGCCAACAGACATTGCCCCTTTAGTTCTACGTGATGTACACTGATTCTGAGTTTTGCTTTCAATAAATGGCCCAGGTGCTTGATCTGGCTTCTTAAAATATATATATATATATATATATACCAATTTCTTTTTGAATAAAAATTAATCATTCCCTTGTTTCTCAAAAAAAAAAAAATTAATCATTCCCACTGAAAAATTCATAACATGGCTTCTAACACCATAAATAAGGTCATTCTAATCAATTCAATCATATGAGAAAGAGAAGCACGAAGAAAGAACAGAGACAAAAAACAACGATGAACAACCAAGTTCTGTAAAAATTAAGAATTATGCTATTATTATTTTTAGAATTGAAATATGTTGTTGCTAAAATAGATTCAAAGAGAAGCTAGAAATTCAATTTAGAAATAAATAATAAACAATTTCTTTTTTTGTAAATACCGCTTAAAAATGCAAACCGATCCGATCCGGTTTTTTACCGAAGGTTTTTTACCCTTTTTGTGGTCAAATCGCGACGGCGAGTTGCGATCGAAGTTGGAACTCGAAACCCTAACTTGTGAGATGTTGAACATCATTGGAGTTGTAGAAGAGAGGGGAAACCGTATATTTTTTATGTTTTCATATGAACATTAAAGGAGGAGAGAAAGGAGGAACTGACCAAATATTTTCAAAGTTGACAACGGAGGAGGAACGGTTTTTGTTTGGTTGAATCGAGACAAAATAGATAGGCTTTGGTTAGAAACTTAAATGCGAGAAAGAATAGACAGGCAAAGAGGCTTTGATATTTTCTTCGTTGTTGTGTTTGTTTTTTAGGTCTCTCAAAATAAATAACGTAGTATCAATTTTTCAAACTAACATTGAAAATAAGTTATTCAGGAACAAAAATAAAAATAAGATTTTGTTTTCCCTTAAAAAACATTGAAAATAATTTTCTTTTAAAATATAGAATACTGAAAATAATTTATTTTATATTAATTCAAAATAATTTTAAAAATAATTTTCTTTTAAAATTTGAGGTAATAGGTTTATGCAACAAAAATTTTTGTTGTAACAAACTCTAAATATTTTAATTACAAGTTTGAATCAATGATATATACGTTGTTGCAATAAACAATTTACTACTTCAAATATTTTGTAATAATAGGTTATAATATTTTGTAATAATATTGTGCAATAGATTTGTAAATAATTGACAACAATAATTTAAATAATCCAAGTTAATTAATTGCAATGATATATTCATTGTAGTAGATAATTATTTCATATTTGTCATTGTAATAAATTGTAAAATAATTGTTATCAAATTATTACAATGATATTTTCATTGCAACTTTATGCTTGTCATTGCAATAAATTATAAAATAATTGATATCAAGTTATTGTAATGATATTTTTATAGCAATAAGCTATCACTTTGAAATTTTTGTTGCAATAGATTACAAAAATAATTAATATCAAGTTATTACAATGATTTCTCAAATCTTCCTAATGTAGTAGGACATTAAAACCTCTATTGCAATTTGCAACTGATAATTATAAGTTATTGCAATAATTTACCTAATTTTTGTATTTCACTTTTACATGGTCCACCAATTGTGATATGCCATATTTCTAAAAAAAAATCCATTTAATATTTTGGTTATTTTATAAGGAAAGTAAAGATAATAAATGGCAACTTGTGATTGGTAAAATATGAAGTGGAACAAAAAAAAATGGGATATATGATTTTTGTAGGGATAAGGGCCCAAAATTGTATATTGGGCTTTGGGCCTTAGCCAAGGACGTTGATTGGTCCGAGGACGGATAAACAGTAATAAGGAAGTTAAGTTCAAAATCCCACAAGTAAGATGCAAATAGAAAGACTTGGAAAGGTGGTCCGAGAAGGGTTACCTCCTCGGATGAGTAAAGCACAGATCAAATATATATCCTATCATTCAAAGTGACCTTCCAGGATGTTCTACTGATAGGGACGTGTATTATAAACGCACAAGAAGGATGGAAGCTCAGAAATATCTAAGGAAAAGCCACTGCCACCGCATTAAATGTTCTGCAGCTAACTTTCTGGTCGCATTTATGTGGAGAAGACCCCTGAACAGTGTTGCCTTATCTATCCCAACTCACAGAGAGCCAGAGAGAGTGTCCAATGGGACAAACACTCAAGTAGTAGCTTGGATGATCAACAAATGGAGGGCCAAGATTATTAAAATAGAGATATATAATGTAAGAGACCCCTAGAGAAATAGTGATCAAAAAATTAAGAAGAGAAACATTGTAGCAATCAGGAATCAAACTTGTAATCGAACTTTGAAAGAAATATATAGGAACCAATCTCCTCGGACATTGTCAACGACATTTTTCCTTAGTGTAAATTTGTTATCCTCATTCATTTGTCATCAAGATCTATTTTACTTGTTGTTTGATTCATTAAAACCAAGTTTTCCAACCCATTCTCTACAAATTCATTGTTTTGGGCTTTTTGGGCCTAAGTCCATTTACCTTTTGGGTTAGGAATTCAAATCAGGTCCTTACAATTTTGTATTCATAACCTAGGGCTTGCAAATAGATTGGCTTAAGGTTGTAAACATGTCAAGCAAAGTATTAAAAGTTCAAACATGTTCATTTAATTTTATTTCAAACACAAACCGAGCTCAAGCTCATATCAAAACAAAATTTTATGTTCAAGCTTGGTTCATTTTTCTTTTTCTTTTTTTAACATTTCCAAACTTCTTCATGAGCTACTTGATTAACTTAATCTCTTCCCATATATAGCAAAATCATAACTAAAAAAATAAAAATAAAAAACTTAACATTCTTGCCGAATTCATAACACACTCCACTTCTTAAATCCCTATAAACACTATAAATAACTAGTCATTCATAATCAATCATATTTTTCCCACTAAGCACCACTTAGACTAAGAACTTAGAGAGAAAGAGAAACAAGACCTAGAGAGAGAAAGAGAAGCACGACCTAGAGAGACAATGCTTCAAAGAGCAAAAAGCAAGACAAAGAGCAAGGACGATTCAAACCTGAGCAACTTTCAAGTTTGGAAAAAAGTTTTGAAAATTAATTTTGAGCATGCTATTGCTATTTTTTAGAATCAGATTCAAAAAGAAAATAATGAGTTATGTTATTGCTATTTTTTAGATTCAAAGAGAAGCTATTGCTATTATTTTTTTCATTAAGAGTTGTAGGGTCACGATCTACAGCCCAAGCTCAAAAGGTACGGGAAATGAGCCAAATGAGCCTAGTACAATGAATTTGTAGAGAGTGTGTGAAAGAGCTGGGCTTTTTGCGAATTGGACAACGGCTAGTAAGGATTTAAAAGACGAACAAGCACGAAAACACACTTAAAACTCAATGAAATGATTGTCCGAGGAGATGAATTATGAATTAAACCAATAGTTCTGAAAGTTAACACAGTTCTTAGTGCTATAGTAATTCCTTTTTTCTCTTCTTTTTTCTTCTTTTTTCTGTGTCCTCCTCTTATGGGAGATCTTTACATTATATAGTTCCTTTCCGGCAATCCTGATCGTACACTTGTTAATCATCTAAGCTTTCACTCGAGTGCATGTCCCATCAGACATCTTCTTTAGCTCTATGTGAATGGTGATATCTGAGACTGCACTGTTCAAGGGTCTTCTCCACATAAATGCGGCCAGAAAAGTTGCTGCAGTGCATTTAATGCGGTGGTAGCAACTTTCCTTTTAGATATTTTTGTGTTCTTATCACCTTTGTACATGCTTGAAGTTCATCCTGATTGTTGAAACTCCCTGGATGGTCACCTAAATTATCCAAATGCATGCTTGACCAATATTCATCGTGTGCGAGAAGGAGCTACTCCTCGGACTATATTCCTCCATTCTTTACTTACGTGATTCTCAACTTTGGGGTCTCTCCCAATCATTTACTTCCCCTCGGATATATCTACGTCCTCCGATAAGACCCAAGGCCCAATATACAAATTTGAGCTCTTATCCCCACAAGAGTAATTCAATTTAGAAAAATAGATAAATAATAAACAATTTTTTTATTTTTTTTGTAAATGTGGCTTAAAAACGGATCAGATTGGATCATATCACAATCAATCCAAACAAGTTTGTAACCGAAGATTTTTTAGCTATTTTTACGGTCAAATTGTGACGGTGAGGTGCAATTCACTCCAAATCAGATTTGGAACCCTATCTTCTCCGATTGATAGTGAGATGTCTGAACATTGTTGGAGTTGGAGGAGAGAGAAGGAATTGTTGATGTTTTGATGTTTTCAGTTGAAAATCATTAAAGGAGGAACCGACCAAAGATGTTTAGATGTAACAAGTTATGGCTCTAGAAATTTTTTTAGGGTAGTCACTAAGAAATTTAAATTATACAAAACATAATAAAGAAATAACTTGAATATATCAACATCACAAAAAAATAAATAAATAAATAAAAAACACGCAAATACATGACCCCATTATTTCTCTTGGTACCTGTAGGGTCTGCTTTTGTTGCCCAAGCCCAAGGGATATGGGTCAAAGGCCCAACGAACCCAAAACAATGAATTTGTAGAGAGTGGATCGAAGGTTTAGGCGCTGGCCGGCGTTCACGAGACGTGAACTCCCTTCTCTTTTATTGAAGAAATACTCAGAACGGTTTACAACTGGGGGATGCTCCTCGGCCAATGGCCGAGGAGGCTTTTCTTCCCTTTTTTTTACTCTGCTCCTTCCATCCCCCCTTCTCAGGAGGGGTTCCCTTACATTATATACCCTTCACCTAACCAATCCTAGCCCTACACTTGTTGAGCGATCAGGACATTACTCAGGTGCTTGTCCCATCAGCCGCCTTCTCACTCTCTTTGGGAGTCGTGGCAACCAAGGTGGCACTGGTGCAGAGTCCTTTCCTCATTAATGCGGCCAGGGCGGTAGTCAGGGGCATTTAATGTGGAGGTGACTGTTTGTCATGAGCTTGTCCCTCCATCAGATTTGTATTGCGGGCGCATGGTATTCCTCCTCGGCCCTTTGAATAGTCATGAAGGCTTCCTTGGAAGGGTTTGCTGGTTGCCTTAAGTTCTCGGATGTCCGATGATGGGGTCGTCCTCGGTTTGGCCAGCTGTGTGACTGGACTTCTCCTTTTCCTCCTCGGATTTTGGGGGCCTCCTCGGCTCGGGCCTTCGGCCCAGGAATGAAGTGGGCTGGGCCGTAGGATTCCTTGGCCCCACAATAGCCCCTCAAAATCTTGCTATCCGCACCCTCGGGCGGAGAGGAGGATTTTGATGTCCTCGGTGCCTGCGATGTGTCCCATCGAGTCTGGCCCTCTGTTTGTGCTGGAGTCGTCTCCCTTGTCTTTTGCATATATATATATTTTTTTTTTTTTGAATTGTAATGTGACGTTCATCATGTAACCCTTATGAATTTAATGCAATGTGATTTCTATTTCTTCTTCCAATTGTTCTGGCTGTTTGCACATCTGCGTGTTATTCGTTTTCTCTTTTCCTTGTTGTCTCCTCTTTTTCTTTACTTGCATGATCTTATTGCCAATTATACTTCGGCCAGTCATGGCAGTGATTGTAGTAACGTGAAGGTACGTACGCATAGGCAGGCCCTTTATGTCTCCAGGACCAGGTGGGGCTCTTGTTTTCCGAACATTCTAACACTTAGAATCTTCTGAAGTAGTTAGTTTCCCGTAGGCATGAGTCCTGGGACCATGCAGTGCTTTTGGTTCTGCCTAACACCTAGAATCCTCTGAAGGAGTTAGTTTCCCCATAGGCCTGAGATCTGGGACCATGCAGTGCTTTTGGTTCTGTCTAACACTTAGAACCCTCTGAATGAGTCAGTTTCCCCATAAGCCTGAGTCCTGGGACTATGCAGTGCCATGGTTCTGTCTAACACTTAGGATCATCTGAGGTGGTTAGTTTCCCCGTAAGCCTGAGTCCGAGGACCATGCAGAGCCTTGGTTCTGTCTAACACTTAGGATCTTCTGAGGTGGTTAGTTTCCCCATAAGCCTGAGTCCGAGGACCATACAGAGCCTTGGTTCTGTCTAACACTTGTGCTTTGAAGTCGTTAGTTTCCCCATAGTCCTGAGTCCGAGGACCATGCAGAGCCTTGGTTCTGTCTAACACCTGTTCCTTGAAGTGGTTACTTTCCCCATAGGCTTGAGTCCAAGTACCATGCAGAGTCTTGGTTCTGTCTAACACTTGTTCTTCTGAAGTGGTTAGTTTCCCCATAGGCCTGAGTCCGAGGACCATGCAAAGCCTTGGTTCTGTCTAACACTTGTTCTTTGAAGTGGTTAGTTTCCCCATAGGCCTGAGTCCGAGGACCATGCAGAGCCTTGGTTCTGTCTAACACTTTGTCTTCTGAAGTGGTTAGTTTCCCCATAAGCCTGAGTCCGAGGACCATGCAGAGCCTTGGTTCTGTCTAACACTTGTTCTTCTGAAGTGGTTAGTTTCCCCATAGGCCTGAGTCCGAGGACCATGCAGAACCTTGGTTCTGTCTAACACTTGTTCTTTGAAGTGGTTAGTTTCCCCACAAGCCTGAGTCTGAGGACCATGTAGAGCCTTGGTTCTGTCTAACACTTTGTCTTCTGAAGTGGTTAGTTTCCCCATAGGCCTGAGTCCGAGGACCATGCAGAGCCTTGGTTCTGTCTAACACTTGTGCTTTGAAGTGGTTAGTTTCCCCATAGGCCTGAGTCCGAGGACCATGCAGAGCCTTGGTTCTGTCTAACACTTGTTCTTTGAAGCGGTTAGTTTCCCCATAGGCCTGAGTCCGAGGATCATGCAGAGCCTTGGTTCTGTCTAACACTTGTTCTTTGAAGTAGTTAGTTTCCCCATAGGCCTGAGTCCGAGGACCATGCAGAGCCTTGGTTCTGTCTAACACTTGTTCTTCTGAAGTGGTTAGTTTCCCCATAGGCCTGAGTCCGAGGACCATGCACAGCCTTGGTTCTGTCTAACACTTTGTCTTCTGAAGTGGTTAGTTTCCCCATAGGCCTGAGTCCGAGGACCATGCAGAGCCTTGGTTCTGTGTAACACTTTGTCTTCTGAAGTGGTTAGTTTCCCCATAGGCCTGAGTCCGAGGACCATGCAGAGCCTTGGTTCTGTCTAACACTTGTTCTTTAAAGTGGTTAGTTTCCCCATAGGCCTGAGTCCGAGGACCATGCAGAGCCTTGGTTCTGTCTAACACTTGTTCTTCTGAAGTGGTTAGTTTCCCCATAGGCCTGAGTCCGAGGACCATGCAGAGCCTTGGTTTTATCTAACACATGTTCTTTGAAGTCGTTAGTTTCCCCATAGGCCTGAGTCCGAGGACCGTTTAGAGCCTTGGTTCTGTCTAACACTTGTTCTTCTGAAGTGGTTAGTTTCCCCACAGGCCTGAGTCCGAGGACCATGCAGAGCCTTGGTTCTGTCAAACACTTGTTCTTCTGAAGTAGTTAGTTTCCCCATAGGCCTGAGTCCGAGAACCATGCAGAGGTTTGGTTCTGTCTAACAATTTGTCTTCTGAAGTGGTTAGTCTCCCCATAGGCCTGAGTCCGAGGACCATGCAGAGTCTTGGTTCTGTCTAACACTTGTTCTTTGAAGTGGTTAGTTTCCCCATAGGCCTGAGTCCGAGAACCATGCAGAGCCTTGGTTCTGTCTAACACTTGTTCTTTGAAGTGGTTAGTTTCCCCATAGGCCTGAGTCCGAGGACCATGCAGAGCCTTGGTTCTATCTAACACTTGTGCTTTGAAGTCATTAGTTTCCCCATAGGCATGAGCCCGAGGACCATGCAGAGCCTTGGTTCTGTCTAACACTCGTTATTTGAAATGGTTAGTTTCCCCATAGGCCTGAGTCCAAGGACCATGCAGAGCCTTGGTTCTGTCTAACACTTGTTCTTTGAAATGGTTAGTTTCTCCATAGGCCTGAGTCCGAGGACCATGCAGAGCCTTGGTTCTATCTAACACTTGTTCTTCTGAAGTGGTTAGTTTCCCCAAAGGCCTGAGTCCGAGGACCATGCAGAGCCTTGGTTCTGTCTAACACTTGTTCTTCTGAAGTGGTTAGTTTCCCCATAGGCCTGAGTCCGAGGACCATGCAGAGACTTGGTTCTGTCTAACACTTATTCTTCTGAAGTGGTTAGTTTCCCCATAGGCCTGAGTCCGAGGACCATGCAGAGCCTTGGTTCTGTCTAACACTTGTTCTTTGAAGTCGTTAGTTTCCCCATAGGCCTGAGTCCGAGGACCATGCAGAGCCTTGGTTCTGTCTAACACTTGTTCTTCTGAAATGGTTAGTTTCCCCAAAGGCCTCAGACCGAGGACCATGCAGAGCCTTGGTTCTGTCTAACACTTGTTCTTCTGAAGTGGTTAGTTTCCCCAAAGGCCTGAGTCCGAGGACCATGCAGAGCCTTGGTTCTGTCTAACACTTGTTCTTCTGAAGTGGTTAGTTTCCCCATAGGCCTGAGTCCGAGGACCATGCAGAGCCTTGATTCTGTCTAACACTTGTTCTTTAAAGTCGTTAGTTTCCCCATAGGCCTGAGTCCGAGAACCATGCAGAGCCTTGGTTCTGTCTAACACTTGTTCTTCTAAAGTGGTTAGTTTCCCCATAGGCCTGAGTCCGAGGACCATGCAGAGCCTTGGTTCTGTCTAACACTTGTTCTTCTGAAGTGGTTAGTTTCCCCATAGGCCTGTGTCCGAGGACCATGCAGAGCCTTGGTTCTATCTAACACTTGTTCTTCTGAAGTGGTTAGTTTCCCCATAGGCCTGAGTCCGAGGACCATGCAGAGCCTTGGTTCTATCTAACACTTGTTCTTTGAAGTCGTTAGTTTCCCCATAGGCCTGAGTCCGAGGACCGTGCAGAGCCTTAGTTCTGTCTAACACTTGTTCTTCTGAAGTGATTAGTTTCCCCATAGGCCTGAGTCCGAGGACCATGCAGAGCCTTGGTTCTGTCTAACACTTGTTCTTCTGAAGTAGTTAGTTTCCCCATAGGCCTGAGTCCGAGAACCATGCAGAGGCTTGGTTCTGTCTAACACTTTGTCTTCTGAAGTGGTTAGTTTCCCCACAGGCCTGAGGCCGAGGACTATGCAGAGCCTTGGTTCTGTCTAACACTTGTTCTTTGAAGTGGTTAGTTTCCCCATAGGCCTGAGTCCGAGAACCATGCAGAGCCTTGGTTCTGTCTAACACTTGTTCTTTGAAGTGGTTAGTTTCCCCGTAGGCCTGAGTCTGAGGACCATGCAGAGCCTTAGTTCTGTCTAACACTTGTGCTTTGAAGTCATTAGTTTCCCCATAGGCCTGAGTCCGAGGACCATGCAGAGCCTTGGTTCTGTCTAACACTTGTTCTTTGAAGTGGTTAGTTTCCCCATAGGCCTGAGTCCGAGGACCATGTAGAGCCTTGGTTCTGTCTAACACTTGTTCTTTGAAGTGGTTAGTTTCCCCATAGGCCTGAGTCCGAAGACCATGCAGAGCCTTGGTTCTGTCTAACACTTGTTCTTTGAAGTGGTTAGTTTCCCCATAGGCCTGCGTCCGAGGACCATGCAGAGCCTTGGTTCTGTCTAACACTTGTTCTTCTGAAGTGGTTAGTTTCCCCAAAGGCCTGAGTCCGAGGACCATGCAGAGCCTTGGTTCTGTCTAACACTTGTTCTTCTGAAGTGGTTAGTTTCCCCAAAGGCCTGAGTTCGAGGACCATGCAGAGCCTTGGTTCTGTCTAACACTTGTTCTTCTGAAGTGGTTAGTTTCCCCATAGGCCTGAGTCCGAGGACCATGCAGAGCCTTGGTTCTGTCTAACACTTGTTCTTTGAAGTCGTTAGTTTCCCCATAGGCCTGAGTCCGAGGACCATGCATAGCCTTGGCTCTGTCTAACACTTGTTCTTCTGAAGTGGTTAGTTTCCCCATAGGCCTGAGTCCGAGGACCATGCAGAGCCTTGGTTCTGTCTAACACTTGTTCTTCTGAAGTAGTTAGTTTCCCCATAGGCCTGAGTCCGAGGACCATGCAAAGCCTTGGTTCTGTCTAACACTTTGTCTTCTGAAGTGGTTAGTTTCCCCATAGGCCTGAGTCCGAGGACCATGCAGAGCCTTGGTTCTGTGTAACACTTTGTCTTCTGAAGTGGTTAGTTTCCCCATAGGCCTGAGTCCGAGGACCATGCAGAGCCTTGGTTCTCTCTAACACTTGTTCTTTAAAGTGGTTAGTTTCCCCATAGGCCTGAGTCCGAGGACCATGCAGAGCCTTGGTTCTATCTAACACTTGTTCTTTGAAGTGGTTAGTTTCCCCATAGGCCTGAGTCCGAGGACCGTGCAGAGCCTTGGTTCTGTCTAACACTTGTTCTTTGAAGTGGTTAGTTTCCCCATAGGCCTGAGTCCGAGGACCATGCAGAGACTTGGTTCTGTCTAACACTTGTTCTTCTGAAGTGGTTAGTTTCCCCATAGGCCTGAGTCCGAGGACCATGCAGAGCCTTGGTTCTGTCTAACACTTTGTCTTCTGAAGTGGTTAGTTTCCTCATAAGCCTGGGTCTGAGGACCATGTAGAGCTTTGGTTCTGTCTAACACTTTGTCTTCTGAAGTGGTTAGTTTCCCCATAGGCCTGAGTCCGAGGACCATGCAAAGTCTTGGTTCTGTCTAACACTTGTGCTTTGAAGTGGTTAGTTTCCCCATAGGCCTGAGTCCGAGGACCATGCAGAGCCTTGGTTCTATCTAATTCTTGTGCTTTGAAGTCGTTAGTTTCCCCATAGGCTTGAGTCCGAGGACCATGCAGAGCCTTGGTTCTGTCTAACACTTGTTCTTCTGAAGTGGTTAGTTTCCCCATAGGCTTGAGTCTGAGGACCATGCAGAGCCTTGGTTCTGTCTAACACTTGTTCTTTGAAGTGGTTAGTTTCCCCATAGGCCTGAGTCCGAGGACCATGCAGAGCCTTGGTTCTGTCTAACACTTTGTCTTCTGAAGTGGTTAGTTTCCCCATAGGCCTGAGTCCGAGGACCATGCAGAGTCTTGGTTCTGTCTAACTTTCATTTCTCTGTAAGTAGGGGTTTATCCTCGGACCGCTTTACTGGAGACGATTCCTCTTTCGGTCGGATTATGATCTTACACGTGGCGTTGATCTCGCCTCCAGCTCGAGCCCCTCATCTTTTTTATTTGCGAAGCGTCTCTTGGCCCTTCGTGTTCCGCGCTTGACGCGTCGGTGCGCGAGACGCGCCTTCATTAATGGCCTCGTGAATTAACATAAGTCCAACGGTTTACGGCCCCCTTAGAATTTGGTAGTTTCATTATTAGCCCTGCTGGCAACCCTCTTTTCGAATTCTACGTGGATTAATTCTCACCAACCCTCATCCTCTATATAAGACTTTCCAGTGGGATGGTTTCTCCATACTCCATGAACCTCCCAACACAAACAGAAATAACACACCCTTTCAGCTCCCCAAGCCCCTTTAATGACCCCGCCGGAATTGTGACCGGAGTTAGTAGATATGGGGCGGCTTTGGGCGTGTGTGAGGACATCCGTGCCAAGAGCCGTTGTGGCCGCAGGCCCCATTGGGCTTCCGATGCGGCAGAGCCTAGGCGTAACCCCGATGGCGCCATGCACGGTGGCCCGGAGGGATGTCGTTGAAGTACCTAACGTCTCTCCTCGGAGCGCACCCCCGACGGAGGAGACATACAAACTCACATCATGGGCAGTGCTCGAGTGTTGCCGTCACCAACGGCCAACGCTTGTGGGGGTTGGAGAAAATCAAGGAAACATCACGGGGGAGGGCGTCCCGGAGCCCCTGTATCTGCTCCTCGCTTTGTTCATGCTCCATCGCTCCGAGAAAGGAGTTGTTGGTGGCCTCGAAACAGGCCAGCCCCAGCCTCCTTCTGCCCGCTTACTGTCAAGCTCTCCCATTCTCTTGATGCCAGTAAGGGTACGGGTTGACACTTCCCTCTAGCTAGTTTTAGGACGGGTCCACCTGGGCCTCTGATTGTAGGACTAGCTGGTAGGAACAGTTTTAAAACACGCTTGCCTGAGCCTCTGATTGTAATTTGTAACTTTTCCTTTTATGAAATAATATCAAGCTTTCTTTCTTTGCTGTTGAATCTTTTGTCTTTAGCTTCTGTCTTTCTGCAGTGTTTGTTTGGGAGTTCTTTTTTTTTCTTTTTTTACATCACCACCGATCTTCCGTAGAATGGTTATTTAGAACGGTCGCCTGTTGTGCCGGCCGACGCATTAATCCTTCCCACAGACGGCGCCAATTGTAGGGTCTACTTTTGTTGCCTAAGCCCAAGGGATATGGGTCAAAGACCTAACGAACCCAAAACAATGAATTTGTAGAGAGTGGATTGAAGGTTTAGGCGCTGGCCGGCGTTCACGAGACGTGAACTCCCTTCTCTTTTATTGAAGAAATACTCAGAACGGTTTACAACTGGGGGATGCTTCTCGGCCAATGGCCGAAGAGGCTTTTCTTCCCTTTTTTTTACTCTGCTCCTTCCATCCCCCCTTCTCAGGAGGGGTTCCCTTACATTATATACCCTTTACCTAACCAATCCTAACCCTACACTTGTTGAGCGATCAGGACATTACTCAGGTGCTTGTCCCATCAGCCGCCTTCTCACTCTTTTTGGGAGTCGTGGCAACCAAGGTGGCACTGGTGCGGAGTCCTTTCCTCATTAATGCGGCTAGGGCGGTAGTCAGGGGCATTTAATGTGAAGGTGACTTTTTGTCATGAGCTCGTCCCTCCATCAGATTTGTATTGCGGGCGCATGGTATTCCTCCTCGGCCCTTTGAATAGTCATGAAGGCTTCCTTGGAAGGGTTTGCTGGTTGCCTTATGTTCTCGGATGTCCGATGATGGGGTCGTCCTCGGTTTGGCCAGCTGTGTGACTGGGCTTCTCCTTTTCCTCCTCGAATTTTGGGGGCCTCCTCGGCTCAGGCCTTCGGCCCAAGAACGAAGTGGGCTGGGCCGTCGGATTCCTTGGCCCCACAGTACCTTTTTTAAGGAAAAATAAAATTAAGGATTATTTAAATGTGATTGGTTAAACGAATTACAAATTTGAATGATTAGAGATTTTTTTTTTTTTTTTTTTTGAATAGGCATTTTGTTGAATAATTTTCTCACTTGTTGTTGTTTGGTCTAGTCTGGTTTTTATTTTGGTTATTTTTGTTGTTATTTGGATTCATTTTTATTGTTGTTATTTAAGATTTTTTTTAAGGGATTAAAGATTATGTTTGGAGGACCAAAACTATTTTTGAAGTAATGCTATGTCTACAACATTTTCACAACAAATCTTATGCGACGATATGTTATTGATGGGTTAAAAAGTGATGTCAATATTTGACCAAAATTAAAATTATTAACAACTTACCACATTACTCTTATTTTTATTGAATCTAAATTCTTGTGATTCTTAAATCAGGGTGTTCAACATTTTTTTAGGGTGGTCAAAATAGTTTAGTTTAGTTTAGTGTGTGTGTGTGTGTATTTGCAAATATATTTATACATTTTTTTGCAAGTTATGACCACTCTGACTTAGACATTGAGTCACCCCTGACAATGTTCGAGGAGAGAGAAAGAATGGTTTTTATTCAGTTAGAATCAAGAGAGATGTTTGGATGTAACAATGTTGGAGGAGAGAGAAGGAATGGTTTTTATTCAGTTAGAATCAAGAGAGATGTTTGGATGTAACAATGTTGGAGGAGAGAGGAGGTATGTGCTTTTGTTTGGTTAGAATCGAGAGAGAATAGATAGGCATAAGATAGGCTTCTCAAAAATAAATACCGTACAATGTTTCAGATAAAAAATAAATAAATAAACTGAAAATAAGGGCCCATTTGGTGGTGGTTTAAACAACAGTTTTCAATTTTTTTGGAAACACGTATGGGTGAAAAAGTGTGTAGAAATATGTGTAATATTGTTTAAAAACTAAAAACATGTGTTTAAACACATGTACCAAATAGACCCTAAGTTTTTGTTTTTCCATAAAAAAACATTGAAAATAACTTTATTTTGAAATATAGAATATTGAAAATATTTTATTTTATATTAATTAAAAATAAATTTGATTGAAAATATAGAATTAGAATATAGCCAAGTTATATTAATTCAATTATTTAGATTTCATAGTCAGAACAGTTAGAGCATTCTTGGCAAGACTCTCAAATGCTATAAATGCTAAATTTTAGTATCAAAAGATCAAAAAGCATACTCCATCAAAGCTCTTAAATCCTATTCATTTTGCAATCCAGCTACAGTGGGCTGCTAGAGATAGTAGCACACTGTAGTAAGATTGTTAAAAAAAAAAAAAAAAATTGTTTAATAAAGAGAGAGCCAGAAGAGAGAAAGAGGAGAGACAGAGAAAAAATTAAAAAAAAATGAATAAAAAATAATTAAGAAAGAATATTTAAATAGAGTGTTAAAAAAAAAAAAGTTTTGATGAAAAGAATATTATAAAATGATGTTTTATATATTATAAAATTAATTTTTAAGATGATAAATACTAAACTTTTTAGAAGCGTTAATGGGAATGCTTACATATGGATCAGGTTAAACTTAAAAGCCCATTTTTTTAATAAATTTTATTCATTTTGTAATGATTGAGGCGACGACTGAATCGGACTCGGACATTGCTTCTTGGGTATGCCATCTTGATTTGATGGTAGAATTTTATTTGATGGACTCAGTGCGATTTTTTTTCAATAAACTCTTTTAGTTTTGTAAGTAATGACTAATTATATGTCAGGTTTACGATTGATATATAAAAAATGTGTAAGAAAAATTGATAATTGCACCTAAAATGATTACAAACCTCCACTACCACCAATTAGTTGTTGCGGACAATTGTATGAGAGATCATTCTTGGTGTGAAAGTTACAAATCTTTTTAAAAGCTTAACTTCAAAGTTCAAACTTCCACAAATCTTGACACAACAAAATGGCTAAATGAAGTGGCCTTTGGTTAAATCTAATCAATGAAGCATTTGAAAAGTTCCCTTCTTTTTTTTTTTTTTGAGGAGGTAGAAAAGTTCCCTTTATGTAAGCTTTCATGTTTAAAAAGAGCAAGTACATAATAACTCTACAGTTACATGTCAAGTACACTAATTTTGGATCAATTTCGTGCTGTAGTTTAGAGCATCCCTTAGCATTGTTAGACATAACCTCCAAAATAGCTTTGTTCCCAATCTTCCAAATAGCTCATAAGATTGCTGCAAAAATGAAAGAAAAATCAGGCAATTTTTTAGCCAAATCTTACATGTTAGATAACCCATTAACAATCTAAAGTAGCCTGTTTAAAAAAAAAATTTATATATTACTTTCGTTTTTATGCGTTCTAATAAGTACTATTGTTTTCTCAAAAGAAAATATAAAGATATTTATCTCACATTGGTTGTGTGGATTAGAGTTACAGTTCTTATAACTCCAAGCTACTACTACAAACGTTACCCTTTTGTAGTAATACTCTAGTTATCATGGTTTTTAAACCCATACCGTTTAACGAATCGTAAAAAAAAGAGGTTTAAAGTTTTTGAGGTTCGACCAAGGTCGGATCGAGGTCGAACTGTGATGATGTCATAATTAATTAATATGAAAATAAATAAAATAATTATGTAAATTTTAACAATCTTAACAAAAACAGTATTTAAAGATGTTAAAAATATATCTTGATTAAAGATTAGAAGATACTTCTCATAATTTACTACAAAGATTAATAAACATCCTCTAATTATTTAAGATATTCTATTAAATTTGTAATTTACTGATATAATTAGCCAAAACTAATGCATTTAAAGTTTATATAATTCATTCGTAGCTCAGAGTTAAAACTATAAATAACATTACATATATATAAAGTTTATTTCATTAAATATATATAAAGTTTGAAATTGTAGTAGGTATTCAACTAAAAGTCTAAAACACATTTCTCAAAACTAAAAAACGTGTCAAAGTAAAATTAAAACAACTATGTGGCTGTGGAATTTTTTTGTTTAAAAAATATAAAAGATCTCATCTCTATCTCATCCCCACACAATAAAAAACACAAACACGTTGGATCTCTTCTCAACTTGTCTTTCTCCCATCCTCTCTGTCTTTGTATCTTTTCTCTTTTTTTGAGAATCTCACCTCTCAGTCTCTCATACAACAAGTAGATCAGAGCTCACGTCTCTTCCTCTTTCAGCTTTCTTCCTAAGCAAACTGATTTATCAATGGTAGATCTAACATCTATCTAAGGTTTGAGCTTTTGGTGGCAATGAACAAGCCCAGCCACCGGCCATTTTCAGTGAAGATTTTTGTGGGAGGAACCATGAGAATTGTTCACGGTTCTGAGAACCGTGAGGTTCAACCCCGGTTTGAACGGTTTCTTAACTTTTTGGTATAGAACGGTTTTAGTGGTTAAAATAACCGTGATGGTGAGGGGTTCGAGGTTAGCCGGGTCGGATCGTACGGTCCGATCTGGGTCTGAAAACCTTGCTAGTTTTTTTTTTTTTTTTTTAGAGAGATAATTACAACATGCTGCTAACCCCGCCGCTCGAACCCTTTTCCTCCTAAACCCCCAATCACTTTGTGCATGGGGAGGTGCCAATTTAGCTACAAGGCCTTTAGCCCTTGCTAGTTATGTAATGTATTAGAGCACTCACAGCAGTGTAGCTAAATAGCTATATAGTTATTTTAGCAACACCAAAACACAAAAAAAAATGGTTGCAGTAGTAGAGCTAAAGCTAAAAATTTTAGCTTCTCAGCTACAGTGCACATCTATCTTTAGATGTGCACTGTAGCTCAAAGGTAAAAATAAAATAAAAAATTATTACACTTCTTTCATCAAACAAAAATTTCCTATTTTCTTTCTCTCTCTCCGGCTTCTCTTCTTTCTTCTTTCTTCCTCAAATATTTTTTCTCTCTAGCTTGCCGGCTAGCTCCCTCATCCCTCAGCTCGCCAGCCAGCTTCCTCATCCCCAATCTGTTCCGCCGACCCACCCCAAGCCCTATCGCTGATCTCCCTATCGCCAAGTCAACCCAATTCCCAAGTACCCAGATGGGCTACCGTTGTTTTCTCAGTTGGCAAGTTGTGAAGACAAGCTGGTTTTGATGGATGAGAACAAGAACGTGTTGGAATTGGCGTGGGTTTACGATTTGAGGAAGGACGAGTGGGCCGAGTTGACTCGGATGAGTCAGGAACAGGACGAGTGCGAAGGGGTAGTGATTGGGTGGTGGTTTTTTCTTTCCTACTGTGGATTGCTACTGCTGGTGGTGGTGGTGGATGATTGTACTGTGCTGTGCTGGTGTTTTTTTCGATTGATTTTTTATTATTATTTTAATGAGTTATTTGTATTATTTTAATCAAATAGCTAAAAGTATAGCTCCATTGTTGTGGGGTGTGAAGAGGTAAAATAGATAAAATAATTTTTGTAGGTGCCAAATAGCTATATTTTTTGCTCCACTACTGTGAATGCTCTTACAAGCTTGTTGGTTTGGGGTGCCAATAATTGGGTTGGATATATTAAACTCATTTACCCATTTATTACCTATTTAACTAACTACTTCCAACTCAAACCCAACCCAACCTAGTTATTATGTGTAAACCCCAACCCACTCAATTACTCAATAATCAAAATTATCAAAATGTCCCTAAAACTTGAAAATGACCAAAGTACTCATAAAATCATTTAAATTTACCAAAATACCTCTTAAACTTAAAAAAGACCAAATATGCTCAAAAACCACTAAAATTGACCAAAATACCCCCGAAACCTAAAAAATTACTAAAATACCCCCGAAACTAAAGAAAACGACCAAAATACCCCCTAAACCTAAAAAATGACCAAAATACTCCTGAAACCTAAAAATTGACCAAAATACCCTTGAAATCTAAAAATGACCAAAATACCCCTGACACGTAAAAAAAATTGACCAAAATACCCGTTAAACCTAAAAATTGATCAAAATACTCTCAAAACGTAAAAATGACCAAAATACCCCTCGAAACCTAAAAAATGAGGAAATACCCCCAAAACTTAAAAAATGACCAAAATACCCCCGAAACCTAAAAATTAACCCAAATACCACCTAAACCTAAAAAATGACCAAAATACCACCAAAACCTTAAAAATGACCAAAATAACCCCAAAGCCTAAAAATTGACCAAAATAACCCTAAAACCTAAAAATGACCAAAATACTCTTGAAACTTAAAAAATACCAAAATACCACCTAAACCCAAAAAATGACCAAAATACCCCCTAGAACTATAAAATGACCAAAATACCCTCGAAACCTAAAAAATGACCAAAACATCGTCAAACCTATAAAATGATGAAAATACCCCTAAATCTTTAAAATGACCCAATTAAACCCAAAACCTCTCAAATGACCACAAATAACCTGAAACCTCTAAAATTACCAAAAATAACTTGAGACCTCTAAAACGACCAAAATAACTCTAAACCTCTAAAATGACCAAAGTACTCCTCAAAATATCTAAAATGACCAAAATACCACTAATCCTATAAGATGAACAAAATACACTCGAAGCATCTAAAATTACCAAAATAGGGGTTTGGGGTATTTTAGATGTTTCGAGGGTTTTTTTCGTCAAATTAAAGGTTCTAAGAGTATTTTAGTCATTTTGTAGGTTTCGAGGGAATGTCACTAATTTTTTTAGGTTTTAGGGGTGTCGTTAATTTTTAGATTTTATGGCTATTTTGGTAATTTTCTATGTTTTTCAGGTCTTTTAATCATTTTTTAAGTTTTGGGGATATTTCAATCATTCTTTAGGTTTCAGGGGTATTTTAGTCCTTTTTTAGGTTTAGGATGTATTTTGGTCATTTTTTTTATGTTTAGGGAGTATTTTGGTCATTTTTTATTTTTAGGGGAGATTTTGGTCATTTTTTTAGGTTTAGGATGTATTTTTATCGTCTTACAGGTTTAAGGGGCAATTTTGTCATTTTATAGGTTTCAAAGTATTTTAGTCATTTTTTAGGTTTCGAGGATATTTTGATCATTTTTTAGGTTTAGGAGTTATTTTGGCCATATTTAGGTTTCGGGAGTATTTCGGTCATCTTTAGGTTTCGAAGGTATTTCGATCATTTTTAGGTTTTAAGGGTATTTCGATCATTTTTTAGGTTTAGGGGGTGTTTTGATCAATTTTTAGGTTTAGGGGGTAATTTGGTCATTTTTAGGTTTAGGGGGTATTTCGGTCATTTTTAGGTTTAGGTGATATTTTGGTCATTTTCAGGTTTAGGAGGTATTTTGGTCAATTTTTAGGTTTTGGGGTTATTTTGGTCATTTTTAGGTTTCAAGGGTACTTCATTTATTTTTTAGGTTTAGGTGGTATTTCGGTTTTGGGGGTATTTCAGTTATTTTTTAGGTTTAGGGGGGTATTTTGGCAATTTTTAGGTTTTGGGGGGTATTTCGGTCATTTTTAGGTTTTGGGGGGTATTTTGGTAATTTTATTGGTTTATGGGTATTTTGGTCATTTTTTAGGTTTTAGGGGTGTTTCGGTCACTTTTTAGATTTCGGGGGTATTTTGGTAATTCTTAGGTTTAGGGGGGTATTCGGTCATTTTTTAGGTTTCGGGGTATTTTGGTAATTTTTAGGTTTATG
This sequence comes from Quercus ilex subsp. ballota, assembly GCA_032727855.1. Taxonomy (NCBI): domain Eukaryota; kingdom Viridiplantae; phylum Streptophyta; class Magnoliopsida; order Fagales; family Fagaceae; genus Quercus; species Quercus ilex. Next base: position 33,482,463 of record CM064908.1, read on the forward strand.
GGGTATTTTGGTCTTTTTATTTAAGTTGTAGGGGTATTTTGGTCATTTTTAGGTTTATGGAGTATTTTGGTCTTTTTTAGGTTTAGGGGGTATTTTGGTCAATTTTTAGGCTTATGGGGTATTTTGGTCTTTTTTAGGTTTAGGGGGTATTTGTTGGGGTTTATGCCCTCAAATCCAATTTATTGGCATGTCATAAATAATTAAATTGTTTAATTATATAAGACTATTTATAAATGAACTAATGGGACATTATTTTAGTCCATGAGATGCATAGTATGTGATTTATGTGATTTAGTCACAGAAGATATAAGTCACAAGTTCTTTGTAAACTCAAAATTTTAGTTTGTAGTCAGTAATGAAATTTGGCATTTCATTTGCAAAGACTATAACATATCAACTAAGATGATTTGTCTTGATCATGGAAGTGGAGACTTCTAGTTAATATGTTGATATGTTTTAAGAGTTAAGACATATTGAACTGGACTGCTGTGAGATTTATTATTCTCCTAATGACTGTCAAATGAATAATAAATCTCACAACTTTTATTTACATCAACTCTAAATCCTGAGAGAATAACGAACTTGATCATGAGGTATAGGTTGCTTTGATATATCAGGAGTTAGATCTAAAGTCACGATCAAAACCTCAATATTGGGCAGCCGCATTTAATGTTGATGGAACATATATTTTCAAGGAGTTACTAAAGTATATATTTATGAAATTGAATTTCATAAATATATGATGAATAACTTAAAGGATTAAACTGGATACTCAATGATAAAGATGTAGTAATCTTCAAAGTGGCAATCAATATTTATGACTTTGTATAATAAAGTCTAGAGATATAATTTATTAATAAAGCCTAGAGTGCAATTATATTCATATAGTGGTATTGAATATAATTAATGGTAATTTTGGACTTGTCAAAAGTTGACAAGAAAGTCCAAGGCCTATTGGATTTAGAGTCTTATTTGTTCCCTTTTGGTCCCACTCCAAACCACATACTAAAGCCCAATTAAAATGGCCTAAATGGCTAGCCTAATTAGATAATCAATTATATATATGTAAGGGGAGAAACATACAGAATTTTAATAAGGTTTTTATTAAGGTCATGTAAGAGAATTCTAATAAGAGTTTTCAAAAAGAATGAAATGGTGTGTATGTGAGTGTAAGCCACTCTCTTATTCTCCCATTAGAAACTGATTAAGAGACCACACTTCTTAGGCATTAAGTGGAATTGGAGTGAAGATTAAAAGTGTTCCGTAGTACTTCTAATCTTTTGTTTTGAATTTCACCGCACCAAGGTACTCTTTTTTGTTTGTAAATTCTGAAACTTACATAGTACATGTTATCAATTGTGAATAAAGTATATCCGTTAATTTTTCGCTGCATATGTTTTGTATGCGATACAAACATGTATTTTTCCAACAGTATTTTGGTCATTTTTTAGGTTTAGGGGTATTTTGGTCAATTTATAGGTTTTGGGGGTATTTGGTAATTTTCAGGTTTAGGAGGTATTTCAGTCATTTTTTAGGTTTCGGGGGTATTTTGGTAATTTTTAGGTTTAAGGGGTATTTTGGTCATTTTTAGGTTTATGGAGTATTTTGGTCATTTTGTAGGTTTAGGAGGTATTTTAGAAATTTTTAGTAGTTTTGGGGTATTTTTGAGTTGGGTGGTTTGTAAAAATGATACTTGTATCATAATTGGGTCTAATTTTGTAGTCAGTTAAAACCCAATAAACATTAATATTAATTGGGTTCATACTTATTTAACCTAATTAATAATTGGATGGGTTTGGGCTGATTTTGCCACCCTAGTGGTTAACAAGGAGCTTCCAAACACAGAAGCTGACAAGAAGCTTTCAAATACAGACCCACAGCCACAAATTCAGTCGATTCTTGAGTTTAAATCTTTTTCCTTTCTTACTCTTCTTGGTGTTTAGATCCTTCCAATTTTTGATTTAATTCACTCCAATATCTCAAAAATATAAAACAAAGCATGTTAAAACTTTTTTTTTTTAATTATCTTAATGCTCTGTGTAAAGATAATGTTTAGTAAATTGATAGACACATTGTATTTATATTCTACTATTCAACCAAATTGCATGAAATGGTCATTCCAACTTCATGTTGAGAGTCTTTCATGTAAAAGCAACCCATCATGCTAATCGAATAAGTTGTCATGACTTATGATAATGCCACCTCTCAAATTTGGCTACATACCGTGGTGGAGCTAGCAATTTTCTCAAAGGGGCTAAGCTAAATGTGTCATTATAATATTATATTCTGATAGCTAAGGATGGTAATGAGGAAGGGCATGGTCGAAGGATGAGATCTTCACCCCTGCCCTGCATGGTTTTATCTTATCCTATCCCTGCCCAGCCCCGTATGACTAGGAAAACTTCCTTACCCCATCCCTGCTCCTTGAGGACCAGTAACCCCGCCTTGTAAAATTATATTTCGTGCTAATTAGCCCTGCAACTTTTACAAATTTTTTTAATAAAACCTATTTCATTAATATAAATATATTTGAAATTACAAATAAATTTATCCAATCAAATCAAAGTTGATGGTGAAGGAAAAAGTTAACTCCCATCTCATCCACATACCTCGTCCAAAGAAAAGAAGAAATTGGCCTTTGAGTTTAAATCAACACTCGTCCAGTCAGTCTCCATCGTCCTGAAGGACAAAGACGAGACATTGTAATAATGTCTCGTCCGTCCCTGAGGATGGACGAGCTAGGCATTATAACGACGTCTCGTCCTTTGTCAAGATGAGATGGACGAGATGAAACGTTGCACTTGTTCCCAACAAATGCTATGTTTCATCAACCGTTCTATAATAAATGATTGAGAATGAAATCCTGTTGTAACTTCCATGACAGTTGTAGAGGTTACTCTAAAGACCCGAGATAGCAGGAGAAGTTATAAGGTAACCGCCTTAAGCGACCACTATATAAAGGATTCATTGGCAGAAGAGCGAGGTATGAAAAACATTCTCTAAAAAAAAATAGAAACTTAAGAAATATTTTTTGAGTTTTTTGAGACCTTTCATTGACTTTACCATCGGAGGATTTTGGGCCGGCCTCCACCGGTCTCCTCTGACCCTGTTTGATTTTCCAGGACACAGCCTTCAAGATCGACATCTGGAGATTCTCAGCCCACTGATTTCCTTACCATCATCAGTTGGCGCCGTCTGTGGGAAGAGAATTCGTCGCCCTTGAACTTAATTTGTTGAGTTCTGCGATTTCTTTCTCTTACAAAGGGTTGAAATGGTTCGGACAAGATCTAAGGCTAATAGTTCAGGCCCTCAACAGAGCAGGGACGCCTCTAGTAACCCTCATCGTGACCGTCAATCAGCGCCCACCATGCAGCCATCTTCGGTCCAACACATGCAATCCATGGCCGCTACTATGGCGGAGTTAACCCGCTAAAACCAGGAGTTGGTAAGACAACTTGATTTGGGGAGGCAGCGTCACGAATGGAATACTGAAGGACAGGCCCAGAGTCAAGAAGAGGAAAGGAATGTTAAACCTGAAAGCCAGTCAAGGGGTACCGTTTCACGGAGGGTACCTCATTTAGAAAGGGAAATGGATCAAATGAGAAGGGTTATGGATGAGATGAGGGAGAATATGAGGAAAGTGAACCCTCTAGAAGATTTAGTTCACAGGACTGATTCCCCCTTCGTGGCTTCCATCAATGCTCACCCTTTGCCATCCAAGTTTAAGATGCCTTCATTAGATTCGTATGATGGGACGTGGGATCCTTTTGACCATATTGCCACCTTCAAAACTACCATGCATCTTTAAGGGGTTCCAGATGAAATAATGTGCAGAGCTTTCCCTACTACCCTCAAAAGACCTGCACGAGTGTGGTTTAGCAAAATTCCTCCTAACACAGTGACGTCCTTCGAGGAACTAAGCAAGTTGTTCGTCAATAATTTTATCGGAGGATACAGGCACAAGCGTTTTTCGTCTAGCTTGCTAACCATAGAGCAAGGAGAGAATGAAAGTTTGCAGTCTTTCATCACGCAGTTCAACAGGGACGCCTTAGCAGTGGACGAGGTGGATGATAAGCTCCTTTTGGCAGCATTCCATAATGGGGTTCATTCTGACCTGTTCATCCACAAATTATATGAACAGGCGCCTCAGACTATGGCTGAACTAGTCCATTCAGCTCAGAACTTTATGAATGCGGAGGATGCCATCATAGCCAAGAAGAGGAAGAGAGTTGAGAACGTGGAAGCCAACTCGATGCGTCATTCGGAACAAGGTCCTCTTCCTAAGAAGGGACGAACAGAAGATAGGAAAGACCGAGAGAAGAAGGCGGGTCCTTTAGCACGGAATCAACAGTACACCCCTTTGAATGTGCCACTCGAGCAAGTCCTTATGCAAATCAAGGACGAGCCTTCCTTGAAGTGGCCGGGAAAGATGAAGGGAGATCCCAACAAGCGCAATAGGAATAAGTATTGTCATTTCCATAGAGATCATGGGCATGATACGGACGAGTACTTCGATTTGAAGCAGCAGATAGAGAATCTTATCAGGCAAGGGAAGCTGAGAAATTTTCTTGGACGAGACCACAAGGACGAGAAATTGAAAGGGAAGGTAGAGGAATCATCGCGACCACCGCTCGGAGAAATAAGAGTAATCATAGGGGGAAGTTCAACAGGACAGTCATCCAAGTCAAAGAAAGCATACTTGAAAGCAGTGCAGAGCGTCCAACTCTCTGGACGATCACTGAGCGAGAGGACCACGGACGAGAAAGCAATTACCTTCACGGACGAGGATGCCGAGAGAATTCATCACCCTCATGACGATGCTATTGTCATCACCCTCCTTATTGCTGATTACAAGACTAGAAGGGTGTTGATAGATAATGGGAGTTTGGCTGATATTTTATATTATCCAGCTTTTCAGCAGATGAGGTTAGGACGAGACCGACTCCGTCCAGCGAGCTCCCCCCTAGTAGGTTTTGGTGGAATGAAGGTACAACTCGTGGGTGTTATTTCATTACCAGTGACTGTGGGGGCACACCCGCAATAAGTCACCAAGGAGGTGAGCTTCCTTGTGGTAGATTGTTCATTATCCTATAATGCCATAATTGGAAGGCCGACTTTAAACAGTTGGAAGGCTGTTACATCTACTTATCACCTGTCGGTTAAGTTTCCAACAGAACATGGAGTAGGACAAGTGCAAGGAGACCAACTAGCAGCAAGAGAGTGTTACCTGGCAATGTTGGCCATGGACGAACAAATTCAGGCCATGAATATTGAAGAAAAAAGAGTCATGGTAGAACTTGCTGAAGTGTTAGAAGATGTTTCTTTAGACGAGAACAACCATGAGAGGTGTACCAGAATTGGGGCAGATCTAGAAGAAAAGCTTAAAAAGGACCTCATCCAGTTTTTAAGGAAAAACATTGATGTATTTGCTTGGACTAATGAGGATATGCCGGGTATAGATCCTAGCGTCATCACCCACCTTCTGAACGTATGTCCTTCCTCAAAGCCAGTTCGACAAAAGAAAAGGGTGTTCGACCCCGAGAGAGATGAGGCTATTAAAGACGAGGTTCAGAAGTTGATGGCGGCGAAGTTTATACGAGAAGTGTACTATCCAGATTGGTTGGCCAACGTGATGATGGTCAAAAAAGCGAACGGCAAGTGGAGGATGTATGTAGATTTTACTGATCTAAACAGGGCTTGCCCCAAGGATAGCTATCCATTGCCGCGCATTTACCAACTAGTGGATTCTACTGCAGGCCATAAATTACTTAGTTTCATGGATGCTTTCTCAGGATACAACCAAATACGAATGGATGAGGCCGACCAGGAGAAGACGTCCTTTGTTACTAGTCAAGGCTTATTTTGTTATGAAGTAATGCCCTTCGGTTTGAAAAATGCTAGAGCAACATACCAATGACTTGTCAACCACATGTTTCGTCCTCAGATCGGGCGAAACATAGAAGTCTATGTGGACAACATGTTGGTGAAAAGCCTGGGTGAGGAGAAGCATTTGGACGACCTGCAGGAGACTTTTAATACACTTAGGCAATACGAAATGAAGCTGAATCCTGGCAAATGTGCTTTCGGAGTGGCGTCAGGAAAATTTCTTGGGTTTATGGTTTCGCATAGGGGGATCGAGGCAAACCCAAAAAATATTAAAGCAATTCTAGACATAAAGCCTCCACAGAGTATCAAAGAAATCCAGTCTCTTACCGGGCGAGTTGCAGCCCTCAACAGGTTTGTGTCTAAAGCAACTGACAAGTGTCTACCGTTTTTCAAGGTTTTAAGGAAAGCATTTGAGTGGACGGACAAGTGCGAAAAAGCCTTCCGAGATTTGAAAACGTACCTCGTTATGGCTCCACTGCTAAGCCCGTCCGTGACAGGAGAAGAGCTGTTTTTATATTTGGCAATGACCCCGCATGCCATGAGCTCAGCATTAATAAGAGAGGAAGGAAAAGTGCAGAAGCCAGTGTACTATACAAGTAAGGCACTGAGAGGAGCGGAAGAACGATATCCATTAATAGAAAAGCTGGCTTTCGCATTAATAACAGCCTCCAGGAAGCTAAGGCATTATTTCCAGGCACATGTCATCAACGTCATGACGGATCATCCACTCAAGAAGGCAATGAACAAGTTAGAGGCTGCAAGACGATTGATTCAATGGGCTGTTGAACTTAGTGAGTTTGACATCAAGTACCAACCAAGGCACGCCATAAAAGCTCAAGCTCTGGCAGACTTCATTGCAGAGTTTACCCCAAATTGCGACAATGTAGGTGAGATGGAAGACAGCCAGAAATGGATCGTCCATGTGGATGGTTCGTCTACACAGCACGCAGGAGGAATAGGTGTGATTCTGCAATCTCCAGAAGGGGACAAACTCAAACACAAAGTTCGTTTGCAGTACCAAGCGACCAATAATGAAGTTGAATATGAAGCTCTTCTTAAAGGGCTGGAACTAGCTAAGTCCGTGGATGCAAAATCAGTACTCGTCCTGGGAGATTCTTAGTTGGTCATGGGCCAGATAAATGGGACGTATGAAGCGAAAGAAGGACGAATGAAGAAATATCTGGAAAAAGTGTCACGACTTGTGAAGAAGTTTAAGGAAGCTAAATTCGTTCAAATCCCAAGGGAGGAGAACGCGGAAGCGGATGCTTTAGCAAAGGAAGCCTCAGGGACAGGAGCCATGGATGAATTCGATGAAGTCCAGTACATCCCAAGCATAGATCTCCCAGAAGTGAACCAAATAGGGAACGAGGAAAGTTGGATGAGCCCAATAATATCGTACTTGAAGGACGGGAAGCTTCCGGAAGGCAAGGACGAGGCCAGAAAACTCAGGGTTAGAGCAGCCAGGTATGTCCTTATGGACGAAGTTCTATACAAGAGAGGCTTTTCTCAGCCTTACCTCAGGTGTCTGGCTCCGGACAAGGCGAACTACATGCTGAGAGAAGTTCATGAAGAAGCCTGTGGAAACCATTCGGGAGCCAGATCACTTATCCATAAGATCGTCCATGCAGGATATTATTAGCCAACTCTCCAAACAGATGCAAAAGCTTATGTAAAGGTCTGCAATCAATGCCAACGGTTTAGTAACGTCCCCAGGCAACCATCAGAGTACCTAACCCCAATGACGGCCCCATGGCCTTTTGCGCAATGGGGACTAGACATCCTAGGTCCTTTCCTAATAGGTGTGAGGCAAATGAAATTTCTTGTGGTTGGTATTGACTATTTCACCAAGTGGGTAGAAGCAGAACTTTTAGCTAATATCACACAACAAAATGTCAAGAACTTCGTATAGAAGAACATTATGTGCAGGTTTGGCGTACCCAAGGTGCTGGTATTTGATAACGGATGACAATTTGACAATGTACTCTTCAAAGATTTTTGCAAACACTTTGGGATTCAAAATCACTATTCCTCACCCGCCCGCCCACCCACAAGCAAATGGCTAGGCTGAAGTTGCAAACCGATCCTTGTTAAAAATAATCAAGACTCGGCTTGAGGGGGTAAAGGGAGTATGGCCAGATGAGTTACCAGGTGTTCTGTAGGCGTATAGGACGACAGTAAGAACTCCAATAGGAGAAACTCCTTTCAAGCTGGCCTATGAAACTGAAGCAGTCATACCTACGGAAGTGCACATGGCCAATCATAGGGTGATAACCTATCAGGGCAAAGATAATGAAGAGCAACTCCGTTTGAACCTCGATCTAATAGACGAGGTAAGGATGGATGCTGAGCAAAGGATGGCAATGTACAAAAACCTCATGGCTAGGCAATATGATGCAATGGTGAAGCCAAGGCGATTCAACGTAGGAGACCTCGTCCTGAAAAGGATATCTTTAGCAACAAAGAACCCAGCTCATGGGAAACTGGGTCCTAATTGGGAAGGTCCCTACAAAGTTGTAAATTGTAAAAGGCAAGGATTCTACTACTTAGAGACCCTAGACGGGAGGAAGTTGGAACATCCTTGGAATGTTAAGCACCTGAGGAGGTACTATCAATAAAAATGCCAGCCTAGACGAGCCTGGAAACCATTTGTCTACTTGTCTGTATGCATAAGTTTGTTTACTTACGTATTTTTAGTGTTGCCTTGTTATTGTATTAATGTTATGGACGAAGTTATGGTTTGGTTTGTATTTATTTCTCTTTCAAGGCGTGAACTTCTAAGTCCATGCCTTGTCTATGAACAATATGTGTGTTGTGAACAATATTTGTGGAATGTACATAACGTTGTGTGTATCCATGATTTCCGTACCATTTTTGTTCATAATAATTTTTGAAGAGGGCTAAAAAGCTCAAGACGAGAAAATTCTCTGGACGCGGAGAATGTAATGTCAATAAACTTTCTTAAGGGAAAAGAAAAATCAAGACATGCTCGTCCAACGTAAAGGACGAGATAAAATTGGGTATGCTCATCCAAAGTAAAGGACGAGATAAAATTCTGCCTTGAGAAAAACCATAGCCCAAGGCGTATGTCCATATCATGGACGAGGTAAGCTCAAAACCAGACCAAGGATGAGGAAATGTATGGACGAGTGTTTAAACTTGTCCAAGCACAAAAACATTCCAGTCCACGGACGAGCGAAATGCAAGGTCTTACCTTCATCAAACGCGAGAATCAGCCAAGTCTAAGGACGGGTAAAGCTGATAATTACCATTTCGCATGGATAAATTACACTTGGAAAAATTCCAATAAAAATGGTAAAAGTGTATGAAACGTAGACGAGCTAAGCATACAATCTTGCATATTAATATAGAAATTCTCGTCCATGTATATATAAAAGAAAAATAACACCATTCATCCAATTGTTTCAAGGGTGGACAACCAATGTCCCAAACACCCTTGTAAAATTAAAACTAGTTTTACAAAAGCTCGTCCTTAAACCATGGACGAGCCTAATGTACTTACATTACATGAAAAAGGTCCTAAACAATGGACCAAATAAAAAGAGGGAAAGCATAATACATTAAAATATTTTCTAGGATTGGGGAGCATTCTCATTGGAGCCGTCTTGAGGAGGAAGGGTTATGGCATCATTCTCAATGTTAACATCTTCAGAACCAGTCTGAAGAAGAGAACTGGTAGCAGCATTCAGGTTAAGTTTGATGGAGCTAAAGTCCACTTCAGGGAAGTTTTCCATAGCCTCCATCCTAAAGTCCTCGAAACCTGCTGCATAATTGGCGTCTAGAAGATCAGTGTATTGCTTGGACGCCTTGAACTCAGCCACTGCATCTTCTTTCGCCTTGGAGAGAAGAGTACTCAGCTCGTCAGTCTTTTTCTGCATGTGGTCAAGACGAGTATCCTTCTCCACTGTATCAGCTTTCAATTCTTTAACCAGGTTCTGTGCCTCCCTCTTCTTTTCGTTAACTTTGGCAGCTGTTTCAGCCCATTTCTTAGACTCATCCCTCAATTCTTGGATCCTCGTCTCCAGCATGACTCTCGTCTTGTCCAACCCAATCGCCTGCCTGGACGCTGCTATAAACTTTGACATGCCCTATATACATAAAAAAAAATGTGTAAATAATAAATAAAAGGAGAAATTGATTTTGGGATAACAGAGATGAGGTAAAAATATGGTTGCATACCTTGAATAGATCATGAACACCAGAGTGTTCAAAGTCCTTTAAGGACATGTCATAACAAGCGTTTATATCCTCGTCAAGAATGGCATTTTGAAAACGCTCCCATGCCAAATCTTCATTCTCCATTATGTTTGAAGAAGCCTTTTGGGAGCGTTGAGACGAGGTGGATACGGCCGTCCTGGGCGGAGGAGTCCTGGACGGAGTCATATCAACTAGAATGGACGAGTCTACATCAAAAACTTGGGCAGGCAGCTGAGACGGAGGGAGGTTAGGCTTAACAATTTGAGAATCATGTTTTCCCTTCTTGCCTCGTCAACTGGGGAGACTGCCCAAGTCCAAATTCTTGGATAAAGCTTTTCTCTTCTCTCCGGCTGACGGACAAGGATTGGCCTGAGTCTCAGGATGACTCCCTTCAACCTGAGTATCTTTCCCCTTGTTCTCTTTCAATGTTGACATTCCTAAAAGCAAAATAGAGAACAATAAATAATAAGTTGCATTGAGTTGAATGTAAGTTGGAAAAGTATGATGAAAAACACTTACTTTTTCACACTATAACCTTGTGAGCAATGGCCTCGTCTAATGGATCAGGACCAAGTCCCCACTTGAAAAGATTGCGAAGAGTGACTAAGGAATGAAAGTTCCTCTCAGAATGAAGACGGGCCCTATGGACGCGGTCACGATGAAACTTGCTCAAGGATGGACGTTTAACACCTGTGAAGCAGATAAAGAGTTAGAAATATTGAGATATATGTATTCAAAAAAGAGGATTAAGAAACATAAGGGTGGAAGGACGTACTATCAGGACGCAGGTTCCCTAAATCTCCAGAATAAGGAGCAAAAGGGTCCCATCCAACATCTATGGGATTTCCGGACCAAAAACCAGAGACGAAAATAAATTCCGTCTTCCAATTCCTATCGGACGAAGCTAGGGACTTAATCAGTCTACAGTCCCTGCCCCTTGCTGTAAACTGGTGAAAGCCAAGTGACTGGCTTATCCCTGAGGGTTTGTAGCAGAAAAGAAACTCGTCCACAGTGAGAGGACGGTCTTTTCCAAACACTTCTTTCCACAAAATTTGCATTGAGATAATCAATCTCCATGCATTTGGATTGAATTGGCACACACCCAAACCTAGCCTAACTAATAACTCTCTAGCAAATGAATTTAAACGGAACCTAAGACCCCCCAAGAAGTAGGCCTCATAGACGCCTATTCCAAAACGGGGATTACAGCACCACTCTCCACGAACGGGTAACCTTGGGTTAAACTCGTCTGGAATCTGAGGCCATGTCCTAAGGTTGGTGAGCCTTTGCTCAGACGTTTTGGAATGTACGCCTACTGCACAACTATAGACCACCTCCTCCTCGTCCGTAAGGTTGGACAAAGGAGCATTGGACGAGGTTCCAACTTTGGAACCTGAAGCTTTCCTAAGTTCCTCCTGAAGAGCCTCTATAGGGAAACCAAGGACACCAGAGGTATATTCCTCGTCTGTGGAGCCCTCTCTACTGCTATGACTACTACTGGAACCACTATAGCTAGTGGAGTCCTGATACTCATCTATGGCTTTTTCGGTACTATCACTAGACGAAGAAATAATGGTTGCTGACATTTTGAAGAAAACTTAAAATCCTAAAGACGAGGAAAAAAGAAAGTACCTGGCTCTAGACGAAAGTAGACTATGGACGTGAAGAAACTTCTACACAAGGCTCTAGACGAAGGATTTCAGGAAGAAAATTTCAGAAAATGTACAGGGCACAGGAGGGATTCCACTATTTATAGGAGGTTGACCTGGACATTTAAAACGACGCCACCAATACGAGATTGACACGTGGCACCTACCTTGAAAACTGAATTGACAAGACTAATCGCCAATAAGATACCGACACGTAGCATACTGATTCATTTCACATCAATTATGAGCATCTAAGGACGAATTGACAAGTCACCCAATTAGTTGAACAACCCATGTGGACAGGGGGCAACTGATGGTGAAGGAAAAAGTTAACTCCCATCTCATCCACATACCTCGTCCAAAGAAAAGAAGAAATTGGCCTTTGAGTTTAAATCAACACTCGTCCAGTCAGTCTCCATCGTCCTGAAGGACAAAGATGAGAAGCTAGGCATTATAACGACGTCTTGTCCTTTGTCAAGATGAGATGGACGAGATGAAACGTTGCACTTGTTCCCAACAAATGCTATGTTTCATCAACTGTACTATAATAAATGATTGAGAATGAAATCGTGTTGTAACTTCCATGACAGTTGTAGAGGTTACTCCAAAGACCCGAGATAGCAAGAGAAGTTATAAGGTAACCGCCTTAAGCGAACACTATATAAAGGACTCATTGGCAGAAGAGCGAGGTATGAAAAACATTCTCCAAAAAAAAAATAGGAACTTAAGAAATATTTTCTGAGTTTTTTGAGACCTTTCACTGACTTTACCATCGGAGGATTTTGGGCCGGCCTCCACCGGTCTCCTCTGACCCTGTTTGATTTTCCAGGACACAGCCTTCAAGATCGACATCCGGAGATTCTCAGCCCACTGATTTCCTTACCATCATCAAAAGTAATTTTTAGTAAGAACTGAATAATATTATACAAGTGTTTAACAAGACAATATCACAATAAAACAACCTAGTATTTATTTGTTTGTTTAAATATTAGGGATTTAGGGTATGATATGAAAGATTTACAATTATATCACTTATCAATGCTAGTCGGGGCAAGGATGGGGTCGGCGGGGCTAAAATATCTAAACTCATCTTTGCGCTACCCCATTGCCCATCACTGCCCCACCACCTATGTGGGGCAAGGGAAACCCACGCAGAGTGGAGCAAAATTACCTTCCCGATGGTATCTTTAACTCTCTTAGTGCTCGTTTGGCTTGCGCGTTTTACGTCCACATCTGGCGCAAAACGCGTTTCAGCCCTTTTTTTTTTTTTTTTTTACTTTCAGCCGTAAAGGCTGACTTTTTCAACCGTGAATAGTGCATTCGTGCACTGTTCACGAACCCACAAATTTCACTTTTTAGCAACTTTTTCATTAAAAATGGGTCTCACGGTACTATTTACACATTTAAGAATTATTTTGCTACAGTGTTTTTCAGTTTTTAGTTTTCAGCTGTATCCAAACGGACCCTTAGTATAAATGTGTATGACTTTATTTTTAGAAAACAACAAAAATCTTTTACTAAAAAGATTCACCTCAATATTTTTATAAAATTACGCTTTAAATGTTCCTAAAATTAATGACTTATATATGACAAAAAATTTCAATATCAAAAGGAAAATAATTGAGACAATAGTAAATTAAAGTGCATTTATAATTTTTTTTTTAAATGAAGGGAGGTCATTTCCTAAAGCGGGCTATTATTTAGGGTCCGTTTAGTTCGTGTAAAATATTTTCCGGAAAATATTTATTTTTCGGAAATGCTATTTTCTAGAAAGGAAAATGTATTCAAGCTGTTTGGTTGCATTTCAAAAAATACTTTGAAAATATTTTCTGGTGTTTGGTTGTATTCTTGAAAATACTATGAAAAACAAATTTTCTACTTTTTGCTCACATTTTCTCAGCTTCCAAACAAATATTAATATCATTTCTCAGTCACAGACACAAAAGAAACAAAACTCAAAGAAAAAAAATATCAAATCCGGTGCGATCCTGGGGTGCGATCGCACCAAGATCGCCTGAGAGTGAGTGATCAGATCAACGGAGGACAGCGGCGATCTCAGTGTGATCGGTGCGATCCTGGGGTGCGATCCTGGGATGAGGGATGGTTCGACGGAGGACGAGGACAAGGGATGGGTAGGCGGAGTGGCTTGCATGTGACGGCGAGGCCGTGTGTCGAGGGGTGGTTCTGGGCATCACCAGTGCGATCCTGGGGTTCTTCAGGTGTTTCTCTGGCTCTCTTCTTTCAGGCAGAGCTCTCTTCTTTCTAGGCTAAGTTCTCTTCTTTCTCTGGCTCTCTTCAATTTCTCTAGCTCTCTCTTTTGCGCGTGACCCAGAAATGGTTTGAAGTGAAAATGAAAGTATAAAACCATTTCCGGGTCAAAGGAGTAAATTATGGTCAACATGCATCTGATTTTCCGGAAAATAAAATTTTCTGTAGTTGCCAAACACGCGGGTCAGTGGAAAATGATTTCCTGAAATCGTTTACCACCAAAACAAACGGACCCTTATACAATAATTTTCGACCTAAAACTCACTCTAAATTTTAAATTTTAAACTTTAAAATGGAGGGAGAGAGGCATAAAGAGGGCCTTGGCCCCTAGCCACCCATACCTCTGCCCTTGGTCACATAATCTATACAACATCATCATCATTTACATACCACCTAACCACTCTTGGCTATGCAAGTCATGACCTAAGCAACTCACATTGAATGGAAAAATTTGCTAAATAGCATAATTTTTGGAAAAAAAATTGCTAAATAGCACATGATCAAATTTATTTATGTTTGATCAGATTGCCATAATGTTTGGAACTCGAGTTTAGGAAACTCGAATTTCACTTGGAACTCGAGTTTGACAAACTCGAGTTCCAAAAAACATGTTACATAACTAAATAAGTTTAACCCGGTACTTTTTTCCTAAATATTTCAAAAAATTACTTTATTTGGAAAATATGCCCCACATTGAACCAACATGCTACACACTTAGTCAATCCAATCTCGCTTTGCGCAACTCTACCAACTTACCCAATGAACATATAAGTTAAGAGGGTTGCTTTGATAGTTAAGGGGTTAAGTATAAATCAATGTGAAAGATTAGGGTGAAAATGTATAATTTGTGCTAAATTTTATGCTAAGGGTGACCTATAATTTAGGTGTTTAAAATATATTATTATTTTTTATTTGGTTAGATTATTTAAATTTTCATAATTAATATAAAAAAAATTTAATATATTTTTGGAATCAAATATAAAGATCTTTTAGAACATCCAAAAAAATAATACCACTAAAAAGGGTTTTTAATATTTGGTTGGAAGAATAGCACCAAAAAGTTGTATTCTTATGATGGAGTAAGAAAAAAATGATAGTGGGCAGGAAATGGAAGAATCTTTTGAAATGTCGGTAGATTTTGAATTTTAGTGGAAGATCCAACTACCAAATAGTATAAACAAATGCAGAATAAGAAGGGTGGAAGGAATCGTTAAAAAATATAGTATATAAACATCAAAATCCCTGCCACTGCCAGCTAGCCAGCTTGCCTCACTGTCACTTGCCATCTCACATAATAATATATTCGCAACATTCGGCCCCGTTACTTTCTCCTGCCCTAGACGGCGCCGTTTTTCTCTCCCTACCTGTCTTAAATTTAAATTTAAAAATTAAAAAAATAAAAAAAATCTATAAAGTTGCCGTTTCAAAAGTTCTCGTATTTGGATTTCTCTTTCTCCGTTTCTATCATTGTCCACTCCATCCCACATTTCCCACTTTTTTCCCTATATTTCCTGCACGTACTATTTATCTTTTTTTTTTTTGTTTTTGTTTTTTTAATTTTTTGAAAACAAGAAAAAAAAAACAAACTCTCGTTTCCAAAAATTCACTTTGGGATCTCCAATCTCTTCTCGATCTATCTTTCTGTTTCTTCAGGTAAGTCTTCTCCTCAGATCTCTCTGTTTCAATCTATTTGTTTGTTTATGTGTATCTGTATGTGGATCTGAAATTGGATTTTTATTTATTTATTTATTTTTAGGTCAGAGAGATCGGTGGAGGAGAGAGAGAGAGAGAGAGAGAGAGCGTTATGGCGCATAGAGTGGACCACGAGTACGACTACCTGTTCAAGATCGTGTTGATCGGTGACTCTGGTGTCGGAAAATCCAACATTCTCTCCAGGTTCACGCGCAACGAGTTTTGCTTAGAATCCAAGTCCACCATCGGCGTCGAATTCGCCACCAGAACTCTCCAGGCAAGCAATATCTCTCTTTTCGTTTTCATTTTCGGCTTGATCTAGGCCTCTGATTCGGAAATTGGATTAATGATTTTTTGTTTTTTTATGAAGCGTCTGAGCTTGGATTTTAAATTTTTGGATTCGTAATTCTTGTTTTTAGGAATATGAGGTATAGGATTCTTTGGATTCGTGGAATTTTAGGCAAGAATTCAGAGGTGTTTGGTAATTGTGAACTGTAACTATTTTATTCCTTTTTCCTGTCTGATTTTTTAGGCTGGAAAAAAGTTGCATCTTGAATGATACATAGCACTATGCTTTGTCAGTCAATGTGAGATTCTGTGTTGGATCGCGTAAGTTCGATAGCATTGCTTCGAAGTTCGAAGTTTTTATAGAAGCTACCAAATGATAAACACTAGTATATATAGACACATATTTGTGTTTTAGTTTTTTTTTAGTTTTTTTTTACTTAGTTTCACTACCAAGCATCAAACAGTATGTAATCTGTATGCATGTGAAATGTACAAAAGTCTTTCCCCGTGATTTCTCTTTTATCTTTTTAACTTTTTGAAAAAAAGAAAAAGACTTCAAAAATGAAAATTTTTTCTGTTGATGCTGGCTATTGTAATTAAATGATTTTTATTTATGAAAAATGAATACTTTAAGCTTATAAGTTGCTATACATAATAGTTTAAATTGGTGAATAAGTATTGGTTGCTTAGAAATGCGGACCATGATCGAATGCTTCATGTATTGGCCAATCAAGCGGTGGATTGATGGGGATCGGACATCTTCTGTGAGAGGTTATTTTGATGGTCAAGTTATCAATGATATGATCAATTTGCTTAAAGCGATGACTATAGAAATAGCCATCTATCATTTTCTGAGCAAATGGAGCTTAACAAAACTTCATTCGCAACTTGAATAATTGAAGACAAGGTTTCTGCTTTATTTTGAATGGTGCATTTACCAACCCCCTCTCAGTAGGAATCTTTGTTAATCTAGATATACATTATACGTTGCTTTATGGATTGTTGATGGTGTGTACTTGTGCTGGAGATATTTCTTCAAATCTACCTGTTTGGATTTGTTCTTTCTTGTATTATTGGGTAACTAGGTTGATAATTCTATGTTTTTGAGTGTTCATTTTCATTGTTATGGCATGTAGCGGTTTTGTGAATTGTTGGTTTTTGACTTAACAGGTGGAGGGAAAAACAGTTAAGGCACAGATATGGGATACTGCAGGTCAGGAGCGATACCGCGCTATCACCAGTGCTTATTATAGAGGAGCTGTTGGGGCACTGCTTGTCTATGACATAACTAAGAGGCAAACTTTTGACAATGTCCAAAGGTGGCTCCGTGAGTTGAGGGATCATGCAGATTCTAACATTGTCATCATGATGGTGGGGAATAAGTCTGACTTGAACCATCTTAGAGCTGTTTCAGAGCAAGATGGTCAGGCCTTGGCTGAGAGGGAAGGTCTCTCATTTCTTGAGACATCAGCTTTAGAAGCAACAAACATTGAGAAGGCATTCCAGACCATTTTGACGGAGATCTACCAAATCATAAGCAAAAAAGCATTAGCAGCTCAGGAAGCAACTGCCGGTACCACTCTTCCTGGTCAAGGGACCACTATCAATGTTTCTGATGCATCAGGGAATGCAAACAAGAGAGCTTGCTGTTCTACTTGAGGAGACATTTGAGCGTGGTGAAAGATTTGCAAGCAGACAAACCAATTTTTTTTAAATTATAAAATTACCCTTTTACTTTTTACTTTTTTTTTTTCTTTTTTTAATGAGAGAGAGACTTGTAGGTTACTTTTTTACTTCATTGAGTTGTGATAACCGATAAGGGAGATTGTGAACTAAGAAAACAAACAGAATGTAGTACTTTTGGGGGGTTTGCTTTCTTTTGCTCCATTCTTATATATTTGCTTTTTATAAATGGAAACTCTTTGAAATTTGGGATGTTGGGTGGTTTATGGCAATTGGCATCTTGACTGGGAGATATACGGGTGTGGTAGAAGAGGCCTTGCTAGTTTAGTCTCTCCTTTGGAGTTTGCTTGTTAAGTAATTCTTCCTAATTTCTAACTTGTAATAGAAGCACTCAAAGCCATTCAGTGCAATGATATGGACTTCTCATGGTTTGGCAATATCATAGCGGAAGCTAAAAGTTTTTGTCAAATTGTTTTGTGTAATGGGAGATTTTTGTTGTCTAAAGTAGCACATAGTCTTGCAAGGCATGTTCAATTTGTTTGAGTTAGCGGTGTGGATGGAAGGAGTTTCATCTTTTATCCAACCACAACTTGATGTAGGACAACCTAGGCTTCCCAACTAGATTAGTCCTACCGTAGAACCTTAGGCTTCCCACCTAAGGTGTTTGGAATCACCACCAAACAAACCAATACAATCTCTACAAATAATCTCAATAATAATAATAATAATAATAATCTGTAAAATACAAAAGAAATCGTCTGGAGCTTTATATATAGCTCAAATGTACCTTCTCGGGTTATTTACTTAATAAAACCAGCTAAAGTTTCATTTATAAAAAAAAAAAAACCTATCTATTCCATTGCTTTTGCATTTCCATTTTGACTTTCCTATTGCTTGCCCACTTTTGAAGTCTGCTGGTGGTAGCATTGCAAACTTGGGACCAAATACCTTGCAATTAAAGCGGATTTACTACTACAAATTGTTTTGGCCGTGTACCACCACCTCTACAAATTTCTTGGGCCATGTACTACAAATTTTAGTACATAATAAGACTTATAAAATGGTTATTAACTTTTAACACCAAAAAAAAAAAATATATATATATATATATATATATTCAAAAGTTTCTTTATTATGTTGTTGATACAATATCAATCACATTTATGATCATATCAGTTTAAAAAATCTTTTATAATAAAATTGGTAGTAAAAACATGACTAGAGCCATAAGGCTGCTGAGATTACTCCTCAACTCATTGTAGCCAGCAGCATTATGCAGATAGAAGCCAAAGCAAAAGGTCTGGCCAATGTTTCTTTTCTTTTCTTCTTTTCAATCAATAACAAGCTTAATTTGTAATTTTTTTCCCTCTTTTTTTCATTGGTTTTCTCAATAAGCGGAAATGGGATAGGGCTTTGTTTAAAATTTACCTCCAAAAATAAGGATAAGATATTAAGAGTGGAATAAGCTTTGCTAAAACTTCAAATATATCTAGCCAAGTGGCTATGATTTCATTAGCAGTAACTCAACCTTTATCATTATAAGAGAATGGGGGTGGAAGGCGTGCTAACTTAGATCAAAACAGATCCAATGAGCTACATGCTCCACAATTATCTTTGGAAAATTAGTAACCAGTGAGGCAGAAGATGCGAGAATCTTGAATTTCTATTTTTATACGAGAAATCATTATAATTCTATTCAATTTGTATTGTCACATGATGTATTCTGTATGTTTTTTCACAGAAATCCCTAATCTTGTATAGTAATTCACTTGAGCAAACTCCAGATTCAGCTGTTACATGGCAAGATAACACAATTTTCCCTACTGTTATTGCCCAAACATGTAGATCATAAATATCCTGAACTCCTTCGATACATCTGAGGCCATTTTCCAGCTTATCAATGTTGATCTCGCTTGGAGTCCTCTCCATCAATATGCCATAAATCTTTCCAAGCATGGACAGAGTAGTACTTAAAGCAAGAACAGCAGATACAAGAGTGCATATCAAATCAACCACTAACCAATCGGGTTTTGCCCATATGATAGCTCCAGCAATCATCACCCCAACTGACTGAATCAGATCAGTCAAGACATGCAGGTAAGCCCCTTGGACATTTATGTTCAACATTTTGGTCTTTACTGGAGAATCTGACACCAAATTATTCTTCTCCTCGGTTGTTGCACATTCATCATCCTCTCTTTCATGATCATGATTCCTGTGTCCACACGCATGATGATTGTGATCATGATTGTGACCAAGCCATACAACCATCAGACAGTTAATAATAAATCCAAATGCTGCAACTGCAAACATTAGAGGCCCGTTCACCTTTGCATTTTTGTGAAGAATTCTATCAATGGCTTCATAGATTAAGATCCCAGAGATCAGCCATATGAGCTGCACGGATATAAGGGCACCCAAAACCTCAAGACGACTGTATCCAAAAGACTGGTGTGATGTTGCCCTCCAACCTGAAGCCCATACTGTGAAAAGAGAGATGGAGAACCCAGCAACATCAGAGAGCAAGTGGGCTGCATCTGTGAGAACTGCAAGGCTATTGGCCTTCAAACCACCAACAATCTCTACTACCATAACTAATACATAGAAAATTATGAGTCCACACAGTTTTATCGCTGACTTTGATCGTGCTTCTGACTCCAAAGTACTATTTTCTAGTTTGGAGAAAGCACAGAGAGATTTGCAAGATGACTTCGGTGGCATGGAAAGTACATCAATTTTCTCAGAGACTATTGGAATTTCAATTTCCAGCTGGGAATTTGTTCTCAAGATGGGTACTTTCTCTTGCTCCATCTGCATCATCAAACAGACCGGTTAATTTAGTGAAAGAAATCTAGCAAACCCAACAAAAAATGTCCAATGTATGATTAATTGGTTTCAAACACTAGTTGTATATCATACTTAATGCTGCAAATTCTACTAGTTCAAACAGAATATTTAAAAAGGAAAAAAAAGGGGGGGCGGGGGAGAAAAGGCCACCAGAGATCAACCAATACCTTTGTTCACATTGCTGAAAATGGGGACTCCTAGATGTTATGCAGCTTTACAAATGACCAGACATGCGATCGATAAAGCCTACTAAAGCTCAAGGCTTAACTACAGACGTGGAAGAAAAAATGGTGACAGTTTGTGAACTTGTCACAAATTCAAGGCTTGTCTTTCAACCAAGAAGGGTCCAATGGATATAAAATTAGACAAGCAAACAAGATTAAGTCATTACTTTTTAGGTCAATAGAGGCCATGTCAATCAGTGGTATGTCTTGCAGTGGCCCAAATTTCTTTGTCAGAAGAGACGAAATCTGCTAAATAAATAAATAAATAAGCACAGTTTTTGCAAGCCTCAGCCATGGTGAAAATTGAGCAAACTATAATGCATGGTTTGTGGTTGAAATTCTCTTTTAGTTGAAAAAGAAATCTGATCTAAAGTTTGTAGAACATAGCGGCCTTATTTTCTGCTCATTCATAACAACCAAAGCAGTTATGTTTGTAAAATCAATTGGAATTGACAAAGCCTTTGAATTCCAACTACCCAGGATCAGCTACTGAGATCCCTTCATTATTCTTAGACTTCTTTGTCATATCATATGTCAATACTCCTCTCTTCACAATGATGTGTTGCGCTTTGGACTTCCTCTGGTCCATCTGGTGCACTCAATAGAATCGTGTGAATATCAATCCTCCCACCAACTGGTTTCCATTGCATATAGTGAAAATCTCTAAGCCAAACTTAGTAGTCCTAAACTTATAGTGAGCGCCAATGGTTCTCTATACATGTGATCAAACTACAACGGGTTTTCAAATATTGCACCAAATTACTGCTACCCTAGGATCTCAACCTTCTTTTGTATCAATACTATATATCCTCATTATTGTCCAAAATACATTCATCTAGCAATGTACTGTTTCCGCTATACTCCAACCGACTTAGCAAGATTTCTTTATCAACTACACATCTAAACCCAAATTGATATTTCATTATCACTATTTTAGAGTACTGATTACTCTACCAATACCATGACAACTCAAACCAGAACCACTTGTCAATAGGCATAATTACACTTCAAAAACACCCAAGTTCTAACCAAAAAGTAACGAATTCTGCATGATCATGATCAACCATGAGTCTCACCTAACCCAATAGTAGGAGCATCAGGCAAAAAGATGTAAAATTTCAACATACCCAATTCAGATATCCATCAAAACATTCATAAAAAAATTGCAGAAATTTTTTTTTTTTTTAAATTTATTCAAAAGAGGGAATGAGATGTACCTGAGGAAGACAGAAGAGCAAATAAAAATCTGAATTGTTGACCCTTGGGAATTCAATCTCATGGGTTGATCAGAAAAAAGGGTAAGGAGTGAATGAAATAGTCAAAGAGGTAAATAATTAAATTGGGTAAAGGGCAGATATGGACACAAAGAAAGATCGTGTTCACTGGGAAGCCGTTCGTTTTTGTTAAAAGGGAAATGTTAACAAATTTATTAATTATTGTTAAAAGCATTTTACTAAAAAATAATAAAATAATTAATTTTTTGATAATTTTTCATACTTTGATGAAAGTAGTGTTAAAACTTTTTCGCCGGTTAAAATGACCAGTTGTTAAAAGCGAATGGAAAAGACAACCTTTTTTTTCTTTTACGTTTCCTAGTGAAAAATGAAAATCAAGTAATTTGTCTGTTTTTTTTTTTCTTTTTAACTAATTTGTCTGTGCCGAACTATAAATAGGCTGGATCCACTATCTTTCTCTCTCTTCGTTCTTCACCTTGTCCTCTGTAACATAAGAATAAGATTATCCCTTATCCCCATGTTCCAGTCTAGAGACACAGCACAGAATTTGTTTACTCAGATTTACCAACCTCAGTCTCCCATAGTTTTAGGAGGGGAAAAAAAAATGCTAAATATACATGAAATAAGATAACTTATCTATGCGGTGAGTTGTGAGTGACAGAGGTGTAATGATAAATCCATGTGAAGACACAACTCTACCACTCATAACATTATTAAAAATCTTCTCAAAAAAATATTATTAAAAAAAATAACTTTAAGGTGTAACATTGGCGTTTAGAAAATTTTAATGAAAAAATAATTAATTTTTTTTGACAATTTTTATTTTTTATTTATAAAAATTGATGGATCCTCGAAAATCAGTAGGCTGAAAATCTCGGGCGTTGATGATTTTAAGGTTGAGTCCTGAAAGAACAAATACAAAATCAGAGTAGACCGGTGGAGGCCGGCCAAAAGTCCTCCGATGGTAAAGTCAGTGGGTTTGTAATTCCAAGTATAATGGAAAATGTCTGAATGTCATACCTTCTCATAGATGAATGCTTATATAGCGTGCATGAAACGGTTATTACATTTTTGTAACTTCTCCTATTGTTGCGGAGTCCGGAAAACTTGGAAGTAACTCCCATAACTGCTGTGGAAGTTGTATTACTTGGCCTTATTTTCTCTAACCATCGTTGGTAACGGTTCGCAGTAATGGATTCTAACCTTTTACTTTTAGGACGAGATTGCCCAAAACGAGTTTGCCCAGGATGAGCTTGCTCAGGACGAGAATTCCATGAAGCTCGCCACTCTAGATAAGGACGATCCTCATGGACGAATATGGAGTTGGTTCTCTGGCACCATCAGTTGTCCCCTTGTCCATGGGTCGTCCAGGGAAATGTAGGACGTATATATTTTCGTCAGTGAATTGGTATGCCACGTGTCATGACCTCATTGGTGAAAAATCACGTTGATTGATTTAACCAAGGAGCATGCTACGTGTCCACCATTGATTTGTTGTGTCATTTCAGGTGCCAGGGTTTATTGCCTATAAATAGTTGAATACCTCTGTTACCCTTCCCATTTCCAAAATTTCCTTCCTCGTCCTAGATCCTCGTCTAGAAGTTTCCTACGTCTATAGCCTTCCCTCGTCCTAGATCCAAGTATTTTATTTATCTTCGTCCTTAGTTCTTAAGTTTTCTTTAAAATGTCTGAGATTGTGCTTTCCTCGTCTAGTGATAGTGTGGATAAGGCTATAGACGATTATAATGACCCTAGCAGTTTTAGTGGTTCTAGCGATAGCAATAGTAGTGATATTGGTAGCAGTAGTGAGGGGAACACTACGGACGAGTATGAGTCTGGCGTCCTTGGGATTCCTTTGGAAGTTTTCCAGGAGGAGCTCAGGACGAGATCTGAGTCTGGATCTAAGGCCGGCATGAGTGCTCCCTCGTCCGCTGACCAAGACAAGGTTGAGATGGTTTATAGTTGTGCCATAGGAGTAGCTTCAAAGACGGACGATAGGAAGTTAGATTTACTCAAGAAATGGTATCAAATCTCAGACAAGCTTAACCCTAGGTTAGCCATCGACGGAGAATGGTGTTGTCAGCCTCGTTTTGGGATAGGTATTTATGAGGCTTATCTTCTAAGGGGGCTTAGGTTACCTTTAAACACTTTTGCTAGGGAATTGTTAACTAGGCTAGGTTTAGGAGTTTGTCAATTTAATCCTAATGCATGGAGATTAGTCGTCTCCATGCAAGTTTTGTGGAGGAAGGTGTTTGAGGGGGATTGTCCTCTTATCGTGGAGGAGTTCCTCTACTGTTATAAGTCCTCCGAGATTAACCAATCCCTTGGCTTTTATCAATTCATAGCCAGAGGGAGAGACTATAGATTAATCAAATCTTTAGTTACCTTAAATAGGAACTGGAAGACAGAGTTCTTCTTCGTCTCAGGTTCCTGAGCTGGACGCCCCATTGAGGTTGACAGGGACCCATTGCCTCCCTACACAGGGGAGTTAAGGAACCTTCATCCTGAAGGTAAGCTCGTCCTAACTTCGTCATCTATTGTCTTCATTCTTATTTGTAGTTGTTTAAAAATTCTAACTCTTGATCCTTTGTCTTTTTTTTTTATAGGTGCTAGACGGCCTCACTTGAGTAGATTTTATATCGAACGTGTTCAAAAAGCTCGTCTATACACTGATAGGACGTTTCATTCTTTGGTAAGTCTTCAACGTCTTGCCACCTGGGGTTTAGGCCCTGAGCCTTCCGTTGAAGCCCTCACACACGGGACCACCGTTCGTAGACATAATTTTTTCTCTTTCCCTCCTCCCTTTTATTTATCTATTATTATTATTTTTTGTAATTGACGTCCTTCCTTTTAGGAATGGCGACAATGAAGGAAAACAAAGACAAGGAGGTGATGGACGAGGTAGTCAAGCAGGGGGTGCAATCTCAGCCTCGTCCATCAGCAGGCGAAAAACAAAAAAATATATCATCGAGGGTTGACTTGGGTGATCTCCCAAGTAGGCGTGGTAAAGGGAAAAAATACAAGTTGACCAAGCCTCAAGACGTTCAATCCACTCCTTTCGTCCTTGATCAAGAGCCCTCAGTGCAAATACTTGACTCTAAGCCTAAGGACCCTTCATCCAAGAAGATCCCGTCCACAGTCCACGCACCTACCTTGTCTTAGCCTTCTCAAGAAGTTCCTTAGCACCTTGTTGGGAACGAGGACTTGGCTTGGGAGAGGTTCACAACAGCGGTGACAGATGCGGATGTTGCAGCCTGCTACAACATGTCCTTGAAGGATTTTGAGCACTCTAGTGTTCATGATCTCTTCAAGGTAAGTTAAATTTTTTTTTTTTTTTAATATTTATATACATATATCTCGTCTTTGTCAATGATGCAGACATATGTGTTTGTTTGGTTCTAACCAAATTTTGATCCTTGTAGGCAATGTCTAAGTTCATTGCCGCGTCCAAACAGGCAACTGATCTAGACGAGACAAGGATCCTGCTAGAGAAGAGGATCAAGGAGGTGAAGGACGAGAGCAAGAAGTGGGTTGAGGTGGCTGCTAAGGCTAAGGAAGAGGCAAAGGAGCTACGGAACCTTAATGAGGAGTTAAGGACTAATGTCCTCGAGAAGGACACCCGTCTTGACCACCTCTAGAAGAGGAACAACGAGCTGAGCGCCCTTCTTGAAAAGACCAAGGGAGACACAGTTGTAGAGTTTAAAGCATCCAAGCAATATACTGATCTACTGGACAAGAACTATGCAGCTGGGTTTGAGGACTTCAGGCTAGACGCCATTGAGAACTTTCCCAACCTTGACTTCAGCTCTATAAAGCTTAACCTTGGTGCCGCTACAAGTTCCCTCATCCAGACAAGCTCAGAGGACATTAATATTGAAGATGATGCTAGCACCCTTCCACCTCAA
The DNA here is from genome assembly GCA_032727855.1 of Quercus ilex subsp. ballota. NCBI lineage: Eukaryota > Viridiplantae > Streptophyta > Magnoliopsida > Fagales > Fagaceae > Quercus > Quercus ilex. Next base: position 33,508,355 of record CM064908.1, read on the forward strand.
GATGACCCTAAGGACAATGCTCCTCCTGCCTAGAGACGAGATCTAAGCATTGAAGTTTCTAGTACTTTTTACTTTCTTTTTTTTTTTTTTAAATGTAACCCAAGTACATTAAGCTCGTCCATAGTTTTAGGACGAGCTGTTGAACAGTTATTTTTGTCAGGGTGTTTGGACGTTGGTTGCCGCCCTTAAACAATTGCTTGATTTTCTTTTCCATTATTGTATGGACTAGAGTTCTTTTCGATGTTATGTTGTTTCAAACTTTTATTCGTCCATAGAAGTAATTCCTTTATGTTGTGTATACGTATACATTTTCTTGTTATACTTTGAATTTCGCAAGTATAACTCGTCTTTGTAAAATGGTGATTATCAGCATTACTCATCCTTAAACTTAGCTGGATTTCACCTTTAATGAAGATAAGACACAACTTTTCACTCGTCCATAAATTGGATTGTTTTAGTAGGCGTTTTAATCAATAAGGAAAACACTTGCTTATGCATTTCCTCGTCCATGGGTTGGACATGCATTATGCTTTACCTCGTCCATTATACAGACGAACATCCTCTGAAGTTTTGCTCAGGGAAGCTAAGGTTTTACCTTGTCCTTTACATGGACAAGCATGATTTGCTTTGCTTTGCCCTTAGGAAAGCTTAGACGTTACATCTCTGCGTCCAAAGAATTTTCTCTTCTTGGGCTTTTCAGCCTTCTTATAGGTTAATTTGAACAAAAGTAGTATGGAAATCAGGAATTCACACAACATTATGTACATAACATAAATATTGTTCACAAACGAGGCACATGCTCATAAGCTAGTGCCTTCTAAGGAGTTAAATAAATACATGCAAATCCATAACTTTGTCCATAACCACATCATAATAACAATAAAATAATACTATAAAATAATACTAAAGATACGTAGATAAACAAGCTCCTTATATAGATAAATAGGCTTGTCCAGGATAACTCTATAGGATGTTCCAAGGATGTTCCAATTTCCTCCCGTCCAGGGCCTCCAAGTAGTAGGATCCTTGTCTCTTATAGTTGATAACTCTGTAGGGTCCTCACCAATTAGGTCCCAATTTCCCATGAGCTAGGTTCTTGGTTGCCAAAGAAATGTTTTTCAAGACAAGGTCTCTTATGTTGAATCACCTCGGCTTCACCATTGCATCATATTGCCTAGCCATGAGGTTCTTGTACCTTGCTGTCCTTTATTCTGCGTCTGTCCTTACCTCGTCTATCAAATCGAGGTTCAAACGGAGTTGCTCCTCGTTATCCTTATTTTGATACATCGTCACCCTGTGGTTGTCCATGTGCACTTTTGCAGGTATAACTGCCTCGTTTCCATAGGCTAGCTTGAAAGGAGTTTCCCCTGTAGGGGTCCTCACCGTCGTCCTGTATGCCCATAAATCACCTGGTAGCTCATTCGGCCATACTCCCTTTGCCCCCTCAAGCTGAGTCTTGATGATTTTTAACAAGGATCGGTTTGCAACTTCAGCTTGACCGTTTGCTTGGGGGTGGGCGGGTGAGGAATAATGATTTTGAATTCCAAAGTGTTTACATAAGTCCTTAAAAAGTGCATTGTCAAATTGTCATCCGTTGTCGGATACTAATACTCTGGGCACCCCAAACCTGCACACGATGTTCTTCTAGACGAAGTTCTTTACATTCTATTGCATGATACTTGTTAAGGGTTCTGCTTCCACCCATTTGGTGAAATAGTTTATCCCTACCACCAAGAATTTTATCTGTCCGGTTCCAAATGGAAAAGGACCCAAGATATCTAGGCCCCATTAAGCAAATGGCCACGGGGCCATCATAGGGGTGAGATACTCTGACAGCTGTCTGGGGACATTACTAAATCGCTGACATTGATCACAAACCTGACATAAGCCTTTGTATCTGCTTGGATGGTTGGCCAGTAATACCCTATACGGACGACCTTGTGGATGAGTGACCTAGCTCCTGAATGGTTTCCACAGGCTCCTTCATGAACCTCCCTCAACACATAGTTTGTCTCATCCGGAGCCAGACACCTGAGATAAGGCTGAGAAAAACCTCTCTTGTACAGTACTTTGTTCAAAAGGATATACCTGGCTGCCCTAACCTTGAGCTTTCTGGCTTCATCCTTCCCTTCTGAGAGCTTCCTGTCTTTCAAGTATGACATTATTGGGGTCATCCAGTTTCCTTCATTACCTATCTACTGTACTTCTGGAAGATCTATACTTGGGACATACTGAACTTCATCAAACTCATCCATGGCTTCATTCGCAGAAGTTTCTTTCGCTAAGGCATCAGCTTCCATGTTCTCTTCCTTTAGGATCTAAACGAAGTCAGTTTCTTTGAATTTCTTCACAAGCCGCAATACCTTTCCAAGGTACTTTTTCATTCATTCTTCCTTGGCCTCATACATCCCATTTATTTAGCCCATGACCAACTGAGAATCCCCCAGAATGAGTATTGATTTTGCTTCTACAGATCTGGCCAACTCAAGCCCCTTAAGAAGGGCTTCATATTCAACTTCATTTTTAGTTGTTTGATATTACAAATGTACCTTGTGCTTCAGCCTATCTCCCTCTAAGGATTGTAAAACAACTCCTATTCCTCCCTCATACTGTGTAGACGAGCCAGCCACATGGATGATCCATTTCTTGTCTTCCATTACTTTTAAGTCATCATAATTTGGAGTAAAATCCAGAATGAAATCTGCCAGGGCTTGAGCCTTTATTGCTTGCCTCGACTGGTACTTGATGTCAAACTCACTGAGCTCAACAGCCCATTGGATCAGTCGTCCTGCGGCTTCCAACTTGTTCATTGCTTTCTTGAGCGGCTGGTCCGTCATGACGTTGATGACATGAGCTTGGAAGTAATGCCTCAGCTTCCTAGATGCTGTGATCAGCGTAAAAGCCAACTTCTCTATCTGCGGGTATCGTCCTTCTGCTCATCTCAGCGCTCGAGTGGTATAGTACATCGGTTTTTGCACTCTTCCTTCTTCCCTAATCAATGTTAAGCTTACAGCATGCGTGACGGCTAAGTACAGATATAACCCTTCTCCCAACACAGACGGACTTAACAATGGAGCGGTTATGAGGTACGACTTCAGGTCTTGGAAAGCTTTCTGACATTCGTCCGTCCATTCGAACGCCCTTTTAAGAACCTTGAAAAATGGTAAACATTTATTGGTAGCTTTAGATACAAACCTGTTGAGGGCTGCAACTCGTCCGGTAAGGGACTGGACCTCTTTAATGTTTTGTGGAGGCTTCATATTCAGTATTGCCTGGATCTTATCAGGATTTGCTTCGATTCCCCTATATGAAACCATAAATCCAAGGAACTTTCCTAATGATACTCCAAAAGCACATTTATTGGGGTTTAACTTCATCTTGTACTGCCTGAGCATATCAAAAGTCTCTTGTAGGTCGTCCAGATGCTTCCCCTCATCTAGGCTTTTCACCAACATATCATCGACATATACTTCCACATTCTGCCCAATCTGCGGACGAAACATGTAGTTAACCAACCTCTAATATGTTGCCCCCGAGTTCTTCAAACTGAAGGGCATCACCTTGTAACAAAATAAACCTTGACTGGTAACAAAGGACATCTTCTCCTAGTCTGCCTCGTCCATCCTGATTTGGTTGTATCCGGAGAAAGCATCCATAAAATTGAGTAACTTATGCCCTGCTGTAGAGTCCACCAATTGGTCAATACATGGCAACAGATAGCTATCTTTTGGGCAAACCTTATTCAGATCAGTGAAATCTACACACATCTTTCACTTGCCATTGGCCTTCTTGACCATTACTACATTGGCCAACCAATACAGATAATAAACCTCTCGAATAAACTTCGTCGTGATCAATTTTTGGACCTCGTCCTTGATGGCATTGTCTCTCTCGGGGGCGAATACTCTTTTCTTCTGTCGCACGGGTTTAGAGGAAGGACATACATTTAAACGGTGGGTAATGACGCTAGGATCTATACCCGGCATATCCTTGTGACTCCAAGCAAATACATCAATATTATTCTTCAAGAAACGGTCGAGATTCCTCATTGTCTTCTCTTCCAAATCTGCGCCAACCTGAGTGTACCTTTCAAGATTGTCGTCGTCTAAAGGAATTTCTTCTAACGTTTTTGTGGGCTCCGCCATAATTCTACTTTCCTCAATTTTCATCGTCTGCACTTGCTCGTCCATGGCCAACATGGCCAAGTAGCATTCTCTTGCTGCCAGTTGGTCTTCTTGCACTTGTCCTACCCCATACTCCGTTAGGAACTTGACTGACATGTGATAGGTAGATGTAACCACCTTCCAACTATTTAGAGTCGGCCTTCCAATTATGGCATTGTAAGAGGACGAGAAATCTACCAGATGTAACCACCTTCCAACTATTTAGAGTCAGCCTTCCAATTATGGCATTGTAAGAGGACAAGCAATCTACCACAAGGAAATTCACATCCTTGGTTACCTGGTGCAAATATGACCCCACCACCACTAGCAACGTAACGGTGCCTACATGTTGTACCTTCATTCCTCTGAAACCTACTAGAGGCGAGTGTACTAGACGAAGCTAGTCTCGTTCAACCCTCATTTGCTAAAAAGCTAGATAATACAGAATGTCTGCCGAGCTTCCATTGTCTATCAACACTCTTCTGGTTGTGTAGTCAACAATAAGTAAGGTGATGACAATAGCATCGTCATGAGGGTGGTGAACTCTCTCCGCATCTTCGTCCGTGAAAGTAATCGCCTACTCGTCTGTGTTTCTCGCCCTGGGAGACGTCCAGAGAGTTGAGCATTCTGCACTACGTTCAGGTATGTCTTTCTTGATTTAGACGACTGACCTGTTGAACAACCTCCTATGATAACTCTTATTTCTCCAAGTGGAGGTCGCAATGACTCTTCTATTTTTCCTTTCAACTTCTCATCTTTGTGATCTCGTCCAAAGAAATTTCTCAATTTCCCTTATCTGATGAGATTCTTAATTTGCTGTTTTAAATCAAAACATTCATCTGTGTCATGCCCATGGTCTCTATGGAAGCGACAATACTTGTTTTTGTTGCGCTTGTTGGGATCTCCCTTCATTTTCTCCAGCCATTTCAAAGAAGGGTCGTCCTTGATTTGCATAAGGACCTGCTCAAGCGGCATGTTCAACGGCGTGTACTGTTAATTCCACACTGAAGGACCTGCCTTCTTATTGTCTCGGTCTTTCCTATCTTTTGTTTGTCCCTTCTTCGGACGAGGACCTTGTTTAGGGTAGCGCTGAGTGTTTACTTCTATTCTTTTCCTCTTCTTGGCTATGATCGCGTCCTCTGCATTCATGAAATTTTGGGCCGAATGGACGAGTTCGACCATGGACTGAGGCTCTTTTTCATAAAGTTTGTATATGAATAAGTCAGAATTAACCCCGTTATGGAAGGCTGCCAATAATAGCTTGTCATCCACCTCGTCCATGCTCAGGGCTTCCCTGTTGAAGCGAGTGATGAAGGACCGCAAGCTTTCATTCTCTCCTTGCTCTATGGTTAACAAGCTAGATGAGGAACGTTTGTGTCTCTGTCCCCTAATGAAGTTATTAACAAACAATTTGCTCAACTCTTCGAAAGAACTTACCGAATTCGGGGGTATTTTGCTGAATCAGACTCGTGCCGAACCCTTAAGGGTGGTAGGGAAGGCTTTACACATAATTTCATCAAGAACCCCTTGAAGATGCATTGTAGTCTTAAAAGTAGCAATGTGATCAAACGGATCATGTGTTCCATCATATGAATCCAACGAAGGCATCTTGAATTTTGGAGGCAAGGGGTGGTCATTGATGGAAGCCATGAAGGGAGAATTTGTTCGGTGAACTAAGTCTTCTACAGGATTTGTTCTTCTCATGTTCTCCCTCATCTCATCCATAACTTTCCTCATCTGGTCCATCTCCCTCTCTAAGTGTGGCACCCTTCTTGGTGTAGTACCCCTTGATTGGCTTTCCGGCTCTGCATTTCTTCCATCTCCCTGGCTCTGTCCATGCTCTTCTCCATAGGCCTCATGCCGTTACCTTCTGAGATTAATCTCCCTTCTGACCTTTTACTTTTAGGATGAGATTGCCCAGGACGAGCTTGCTCAGGACGAGAATTCCATGAAGCTCACCACTCTAGATAAGGACGACCCTCATGGACGAATATGGAGTTGGTTCTCTGGCACCATCAAAAATGATATCAAAACATTCTTAAAATTGTTCTTTAACAAAAATGGTTTAAGTCCATTAACATTTCCCATATATTATATCCCTAATTTTAATCCGGCTCTGTCTTTAGTTAAAGTAATTTTCAATTAGATGCCTCTGAAAGAGCAGGGCGGCTACAGTGTGATGGCGCTCGTGTTCCATTGCGGGCACATAGAAATCTCAATTCCTTGCTCTCATTTCATATATATATACTCTGCATGTAGTAGTACTATATATATAAAAAGCATTTTTTTTTTCGTTTAAAAAAAAAAAATCAACTTTGAAATCATAACATCAGTTTATTTTTATATATGTAAGGGGTTCTGTTAATGTATGCCCTTAACCATTCATTTTAAGAAAGTTTTTATGAGAAATTAAAAAAACTGTTAAAACAATTAATTACTTTTTTTTTTTTCATAAAAAAATTTCCTAAAATGGTTTACTACCATAGGGGCACATGTTAGTAAATCCCTGTATAACTTTTTTTTTTTTTTTTTTTTTCAATTTGCACTTAACATAAAAAGTTGTAAGCTCTTTAAGTCCTCCAATCTAATTAAGTTTTTTGTCTTGCAAGCATTGGTTGATCTAATTGTATAATTTTTTATTAATAATATATATTTCTAACCTTTTACAATTTTTTTTTTAAAAGTGTTCTTTTTCTATTGCACAAAGTATTCTTCTAAAAATTATTAGATTATGGTTCGTAATATCATCCACTTCTATTAAATTATATTATTTCCTTTTAAACAATATAAATTTTCTTAGTTTGGTTAAGAAGGAAAATGAGAGATTGGACAAAGATAGTTTTTGTGAATTTACTATTATAATATAAAAAGAAGTATTTTTTTTTTCAATCATTGCACAAGAAAAAATACAAGTTATTATTAAATAAAAGTTAAAAACTTGAACGAAATAATAGAGGGCATTTGTGACATCTCCTTTAAGCCTCCATTTCCTCTTTATTTTGGAGAGATTGGTTTTTGATAATAGGTTTGGGTTACTTCTAGTACTTTTTCAATTAGATATCTTATTTTGTTTTAAATATACAATGACAAGTGATAGTAGGTTTTAATCTCCACATTTTATTTAGTTAGTGGGTAATGTCGCAATTTTTCATTAAAACAAAAGGATATTTAAGTTAAAAAAGTATTAGAGTTAAGCCAAATCCTTTGATGATTAGGGTGGGAAACACTTGGGACTACGCATTTTCTTCTACATATTTTCTTGTGTATCAAATAGTGGAAAATACAAGTTTTATCACCACTTTTCCTCTCTCTCTCTTTCATCCACCCACTCTTCACCCCAATAGAACATACCGCAAGTGTTTGGGATATGATGAACAATAGCAAAAAGAAGATAGATGAAACTAATTGCATCCCAAAAAAAGTCAGGATTGGCTTTCTTTAGTGACGGCCATGACAATGATATGGCTCCATGAAAGAGAGAGAGAGGGGGGGTCAACTCTAGAGGCTTGTAACTATCATGCTTTATGGTTATGTTTTTGAAATGTGCTATATTAATCCTAGCAAGGATTTAGAAACCTAAAGAAAGCTTTTACAGCTAAGTAAATCTTAACACTAAACTAATCAATATAGTGAAAGTGTAAATGACTTAACCAATTTTCACACAAACTAACTACACTACACAAGACATGACAATATAGTAAAGCAAAGGAAATAAAGGGAAAGCAAGCAAATCACACTAAACACCAAGATGTGTTTAGGAAGAGGAAAACCCGACTCCCTAGTGTAAAATCCTCTCCCCTTGACCACCCGTCGGAAATCTCCACTAGGCAAGATAGTTACAGTACATTAGGACACTGAGAAACCTTCAAGTCCAAACACCTACATGTACTTGAGCCCTCCAAGCTCCAGCTAGCAATCTATTGCTCTGAGTCCCTTCTCTTCCTAGCTTACCGGAGACCCTCCATTGAAGCACCAATGGAAACACTACCAATAAAGATTGGATTTGAATGTGGCTACTCAAGTTTCCATAGTCTTTCTCTCACTCACAAGGTTTGTGTTTACGGGTAAGGAAGGTGTTTACAATATCTCAATCAATACAATGAAGGAGATGAAAAAGAGAGGTTGGATTGGTTTTTCTCAAGATAAAAGGCTCTCTCTCTCTTCATACACTTGATCTTAGCCAAAAGGCTGAGAAAGGTATCTCTCTCTTCGTACACAATGATAGGCTTCTCTTGGATTTCTCTTATGTATTTTCTAGGGTTTGTATCACCCTTATTTAAAGTCTTTGCCATGCCCCACAGCTGTTTGTGCACTGGCAAATATACATTGGATAGGTGTAGTCTAGAATGCAAAGTAAAAAGATTACGTAGTTCATGACCAAAGGTCACGTAGTGGTCCCAAGGTACACGTATGCACCCTCATCTAGACCACCTGCCACGTGGAGCTCGCGGGCCACCTAAGTCACCTTCTAGTTACCTCTAGGTTGTGAGATCTTTAGTTGATGCAGCTTTCCAAGATTGAGGGAGAGACTCAAGTACATCTACCCCAAATTACATTAAAGCCCAAGAAAAATACATCAAACATAAAATGCAATAATACAACTTGATGGGGATTAACTAAGGATAACCCGTCCTTGGATGTCGTCCATGGCCAGACCATGTCCAAAGAAAACAATTTATAGCACTCGTCCTTTAACAATGAAGTGATCCAGTCCAAAGTTCCTTCATAGACAACTAGACGTATGGACAAGTATATATATATATATATGATAGTGTAAAGAAAATGCGCTAAGTTTAATTTCGTCCTTATGGGCCATCCATGACAAAAAGTAAAGAATGGAATGTCTTATGCTCGTCCCTCTTATACTCGTCCCTCCTATGCTCATCCGTAAAGCAAACCTCATCCGTCCTTAATAATGGACGGACAAGGTCATCAGTCTCTTGGGCTTTTGATGATTTAAGTTCCACCAAATGTAAAGGATGGGTTGCGTCGTTACGAACCAAACCCTTCATTCACCGTTATAAAGCACAAATCCCAATGGGGTAACTTCCATGACAGTTATGGAAGTTATCTCTGAATCTTCAGGATTCCTCAATAACAGGAGCAGTTGTTAAACGAGTAACCGTTACACAAATACTATAGAAGCATTCCCAAATGAAGAAGTAAGGTATGAAAAAACATTCCCACAAAAAAATAACTTTAGAAATACTTCCTTTTGGTTTGAAATAACCACTGACTTTATCATCGGAGGACTTTGGGCTGGCCTCCACCGATCTCCTCTGATTCTACATTTGTTTTTTTCTGGACTCAGCCTCAAGATCACCAACGCTCAAGATTTTCAGCCTACTGAATTTTTCAGAATCTATCAATTGGCGCTGTCTGTAGGGAGAAATTTTTTGCATTTGGACTTCATCGTTGAATCCTACGATTTCTTTCTCCAACAAAGAGCTGAAATGGTCCGGACAAGATCAAGGGCTACTAGTCCAAGCCCTCAAAAAAGCAGGGACACCTCCAGTAATCCTCATCGCGACCGTCAATCGGCGCCTGCCACGCAACCATCTTCTGTCTAACACGTGCAATCCATGGCCGCCGCTATGGCGGAGTTAACCCACCAAAACCAGGAGTTGGTCAGAGAACCTAATTTAAGGAGGCAGTGTCATGAAGGGAACACTGAAGGACAGGCCCAGAGTCAAGAAGATGAAAGGAATGTTGAACCTGAAAGCTAGTAAAGGGGTACCACTTCACGGACGGTGCCTCATTTTGGAAAGGGAAATGGACCAAATGAGAAGAGCTATGGATGAGATGAGAGAGAATATGAAAAGGATAAACCCTGTAGAGGATTTGGTTCATAGAACTGATTCCCCCTTCGTGGCTTCCATCAATGCTCACCCATTGCCACCCAAGTTCAAGATGCCTTCTTTAGATTCCTATGATGGGACGCGGGATCCTTTTGACCACATTGCCACCTTCAAAACTACCATGCACCTTCAAGGGGTTCTGGATGAAATAATGTGCAGAGCTTTCCCTACTACCCTCAAAGGACCCGCACGAGTGTGGTTTAGCAAAATACCCCCAAACACAGTAACGTACTTCGAGGAGTTAAGCAAGTTATTTGTCAACAATTTTATCGGAGGGCAGAGGCACAAACGTTCCTCGTCCAGCCTGCTAACCATAGAGCAGGGAGAGAATGAAAGTTTGTGGTCCTTTATCACGCGGTTCAACAGGGAAGCCTTGGCAGTAGACGAGATGGATGATAATCTCCTTTTGGCAGCTTTCCATAATGGGGTTCACTCTGACTTGTTCATCCATAAGTTATATGAATAGGAGCCTTAGACCATGGCTGAACTCATCCATTCAACCCAAAACTTTATGAATGCAGAGGATGCTATCATAGCTAAGAAAAGGAAGAGAGTTGAGAAAATGGAAGCCAACCCAACATGCCATTCGAAACAAGGTCCTTGTCCCAAGAAGGGACGAACGGAAGACGAGAATGATCGAGACAAGAAGGCTGGCCCCTCAGCACAAAGTCAACAGTACACACCACTGAACATGCCGCTTGAGCAAGTCCTTATGCAAATCAAGGATGATCCTTCCTTGAAGTGGCCAGAGAAAATGAAGAGAGATCCTAATAAACGCAATAGGAATAAGTATTGTCGCTTCCATAGAGACCATGGACATGATACGAACGAATGTTTTGATCTAAAGTAGCAGATTGAGAATCTTATAAGGCAGAAAAAGTTGAGAAGTTTCCTTGGACGAGACCACAAGGACGAGAAATTGAAGGGTAAAGTAGAAGAGTCGTCACGACCACCACTCGGAGAAATCAGGGTTATCATAGGGGGAAGTTCAACAGGCCAGTTGTCCAAGTCCAAGAAGGCATACCTGAAGGTAGTGCAGAGCGTCCAACTCTCCGAACGGTCACCCAGAGCAAGGACCACGGACGAGCAAGCAATCACATTCATAGAGGAGGACATTGAAAGAATTCACCATCCTTACGATGACGCTATCGTCATTACCTTGCTTATTGCTGACTACACGACCAGAAGGGTGCTGATGGATAACGGAAGCTCGGCGGACATTTTGTATTTCCCAGCTTTTCAGCAGATGAGGCTAGGACGAGACAAGCTTCATCCAGTGAATTCTGCCCTGGTAGGTTTCGGTGGAACGAAGGTGCAGCCTATGGATATGCCCCAACTACCACTGGTAATGTAATAGTACCCACAGGCTGCACCTTCATTCCACCGAAACCTACCAGGGGGAATTCACTGGACGAAGCCGGTCTCGTCCTAGCCTCATCTGCTGAAAAGCTGGGAAATACAAAATGTCCGTTGAGCTTCCGTTATCCACCAGCACCCTTTTGGTCATGTAGTCAGCAATAAGCAAGGTAATGACGATAGCGTCGTCGTAAGGATGGTGAATTCTTTCAACGTCCTCCTCCATGAATGTGATTGCTTGCTCGTCCGTGGTCCTTGCTCTGGGTGACCGTTCGGAGAGTTGGACGCTCTGCACTACCTTCAAGTATGCCTTCTTGGACTTGGACGACTAGCCTGTTGAACTTCCTCTTATGATAACCCTGATTTCTCCGAGCGGTGATCGTGACGACTCTTCTACTTGACCCTTCAATTTCTCGTCTTTGTGGTCTCGTCCAAGGAAACTTCTCAACTTTCCCTGCCTTATAAGATTCTCAATCTGCTGCTTTAGATCAAAACATTTGTCTGTATTATGCCCATAGTCTCTATGGAAGCGACAATACTTATTCCTATTGCGCTTATTAGGATCTCCCTTCATTTTCTCTGGCCACTTCAAGGAAGGATCATCCTTGATTTGCATAAGGACTTGCTCAAGCGGTATGTTCAGTGGTGTGTACTGTTGACTTCGTGTTGAGGGGCCAGCCTTCTTGTCTTCCGTTCATCCCTTCTTAGGATGAGGACCTTGTTCCGAATGACGCGTTGGGTTGGCTTCCATTTTCTTAAATCTCTTCCTTTTCTTGGCTATGATAGCATCCTCTACATTCATAAAGTTTTAGGCTGAATGGACGAGTTCAGCCATGGTCTGAGGCTCCTGCTCATATAACTTGTGGATGAACAAGTCAGAGTGAACCCCATTATGGAAAGCTGCTAAAAGGAGCTTATTATCCATCTCGTCCACTGCTAAGGCTTCCCTGTTAAACCGCGTGATGAAGGACCACAAACTTTCATTCTCTTCTTGCTCTATGGTTAGCAAGCTGAACGAGGAACGTTTGTGCCTCTGCCCTCCGATAAAATTGTTGACAAATAACTTGCTTAACTCCTCGAAGGACGTTACTGTGTTTGGGGGTATTTTGCTAAACCACACTTGTGCGGGTCCTTTGAGGGTAGTAGGGAAAGCTCTGCACATTATTTCATCCGGAACCCTTTGAAGGTGCATGGTAGTTTTGAAGGTGGCAATGTGGTCAAAAGGATCCCGCGTCTCATCATACGAATCTATAGAATGCATCTTTAACTTGGGTGGCAATGGGTGAGCATTGATGGAAGCTATGAAGGGGGAATCAATCCTGTGAACCAAATCCTTTACAGGGCTCGTCCTCCTCATATTTTCCCTCATCTCATCCATAGCTCTTCTTATTTGGTATGTTTCCCTTTCCCAATGAGGCACCCTCTGTGAAGCGGTACCCTTTGACTGCCTTTCAGGTTCAACATTCCTTCCATCTTCTTGACTCTGGGCATGTCTTTCAGTGTTCCCTTTGTGATGCTGCCTCCTTAAATTAAGTTCTCTGACCAACTCCTAGTTCTGGCGGGTTAATTCCACCATAGCGACGGCCATGGATTGCACGTGTTGGACAGAAGATGGTTGCATGGCAGGCGCCGATTGATGGTAGCGATGAGGATTACTGAAGGCATGCAAATCACCAAGGATGTGAATTTTCTTGTGGTAGACTGTTCATCCTCCTATAACGCCATAATTGGAAGGCCAACTTTAAACAGTTGGAAGGCTGTTACATCTACCTACCACATGTCGGTGAAGTTTCCAACAGACTATGGGGTAGGACAAGTACAAAGAGACCAATTAGCAGCAAGAGAATGTTACCTGGCCATGTTGGCCACGGAAGAGCAAGTTCAGACCATGAATATTGAAGAAAAGAGAGTTGTGGCAGAACCCACCGAAGTGTTAGAAGATATTTCCTTAGATGAGAACAACCCTGAGAGGTGTACTAGGATTGGGGTAAATCTAGAATAAAAGATTAAGAAGGACCTTGTCCAGTTTTTGAAGAAAAACAATGATGTATTTGCTTGGAGTCATGAGGATATGCTAGGTATAGATCCTAGTGTCATCACCCACCGTCTAAACGTATGTCCTTCCTCCAAGCCAGTGCAACAAAAGAAAAAGGTGTTTGCCCCTGAGAAAGATACTGCTATTAAAGACGAAATTCAGAAGTTGATGGCGGTAAAGTTTATATGAGAAGTGTACTATCCAGATTGGTTGGCCAATGTAGTAATGGTCAAAAAAGCAAACGGCAAGTGGAGGATGTGTGTAAATTTTACTAATCTAAACAAGGCTTGCCCCAAGGACAACTATCCATTGCCGCGCATTGATCAACTGGTGGATTCTACCGCATGCCACAAATTACTTAGTTTTATGGATGCTTTCTCAAGATACAACTAAATAAGGATGGACGAGGCCAACTAGGAGAAGACATCCTTTGTTACTAGTCAAGGTCTGTTATGAAGTAATGACATTTGGCTTGAAAAACGCTGGAGCAACATACCAACAATTGGTCAACCACATGTTCCGTCCTCAGATTGGATGAAACGTAGAAGTCTATGTGGATGACATGTTGGTGAAAAGCCTGGACGAGGGAAAACATCTGGACGATCTGCAAGAGACCTTTAATACACTCAGGCGGTACAGTATGAAGTTGAATCCTAGCAAGTGCACTTTCGGAGTAGCGTCAGGGAAATTTCTTGGATTCATGGTTTCACACAGAGGGATTAAGGCAAACCCAAAAAAGATTAAAGCAATTCTAGATATGAAGCCTCCGCAAAGCATCAAAGAAGTCCAGTCTCTTACCGGACAAGTTGCTGCCCTCAACAGGTTTGTTTCTAAAGCTACTAACAAGTGTTTACCATTTTTCAAGGTTCTAAAGAAAGTATTTGAGTGGAAGGACGAGTGCCAAAGAGCCTTTCAAGACTTGAAGACGTACCTTGTTACGGCTCCGTTGCTGAGTCCTTCCATGATGGGTGAAGAGTTGTTTTTATACCTGGTAGTGACCCTACATGCCGTGAGTTCAACATTGATAAGAGAGGAAAGAAAAGTACAAAAACCAGTGTACTATGCTAGCAAGGCATTGAGGGGAGCAGAAGGACAATATCCACAAATAGAAAAGCTAGCTTTCGCACTTATCACGGCTTCCAGGAAGCTGAGGCACTACTTCCAAGCCCATGTAATCAATGTTATGACAAACCACCCGCTCAAGAAAGCCATGAACAAGTTGGAAGCCACAGGACGATTGATCCAGTGGGCTGTCGAACTCAGTGAGTTTGACATCCGATACCAACCAAGGTATGCTATAAAGGCTCAGGCCCTGGCAGACTTTATTGCCGAGTTCACACCAAGCTGCGATGACGCAGAAGGAATGGAAGACAGTAGAAAATGGGTCGTCCATGTGGATGGTTTGTCCACACAACATGCAGGAGGAATAGGAGTGGTTTTGCAATCCCCTAAATGAGATAAGTTGAAGCATAAGATCCGTCTGCAATACCAAGCAACCAACAATGAAGTTGAATATGAAGCCCTCCTTAAAGGGTTGCAACTGGCTAAGTCTGTGGAAGCGAAGTCAATACTCGTCCTAGGAGATTCTCAGTTGGTTATAGGCCAAATAAATGGGACGTATGAGGCAAAGGAAGGACGAATGAAAAAATACTTAGAAAAAGTGTTATGGCTTGTGAAGAAATTCAAGGAAGCTAACTTCGTTCAAATCCCAAAGAAGGAGAACGTGGAAGCAAATACTTTAGCGAAGGAAGCTTCAGTGACTGAAGCCATGGACGAGTTCGATGAAGTTCAGTATGTCCCAAGTATAGATCTCCCGGAAGTGCAGCAAATAGAGAATGAAGAAAATTGGATGACCCCAATAGTATCATACTTGAATAACGGAAGACTTCCGGAAAGGATGGATGAGGCCAGAAAACTCAGGGTTAGAGCAGCCAAGTATGTCCTTATGGACGAAGTTCTATACAAGAGAGGCTTTTCTCAACCTTATCTTAGGTGTCTGGCTCCGGACGAGGTGAACTATCTGTTAAAGGAGATTCATAAAGGAGCTTATGGAAATCATTCGGGAGCCAGATCACTCATCCACAAGGTCGTCCGTGCAGGGTACTATTGGCCAACTATCCAAGCAGATGCAAAAGCTTATGTAAAGGCATGTGACCAATGCCAACGTTTAGTAATGTCCCCAGACAACCATCAGAGTATCTCACCCCGATGATGGCCCCGTGGCCCTTTGCTCAATGGGGCCTAGATATCCTGGGTCATTTTCCACTTGGAACCAGGCAGATGAAATTTTTAATGGTAGGGATAGACTATTTTACTAAGTGGGTGGAAGTAGAACCCTTAGCAAGTATCACGCAGCAAAACGTAAAGAACATCGTCTGGAAGAACATAGTGTGCAAGTTTGGTGTGCCCAAAGTACTAGTATCCGACAACGGACGACAATTCGACAATGCCCTTTTCAGGGACTTCTATGAACACTTTGGAATCCAAAATCATTATTCCTCCCCCGCCCACCCTTAAGCAAACGGTCAAGCCGAAGTTGCAAATCGATCCTTGCTGAAAATTATCAAGACTCGGATTGAGGGAGCAAAAGGAGTATGGCCAGATGAGCTACCTGGTGTCCTATGGGCGTATAGGATGACGATGAGAACCCCTATTAGGGAAACACCTTTTAAGCTAGCCTATGGGTGAAGCAGTCATACCTGCAGAAGTGCACATGGCTAACGATAGGGTGATGTCATATCGGGACAAGGATAACGAGGAGCAGCTCCGCTTAAACCTCGATCTGGTAGACGAGGTAAGGACGAATGTAGAATAAAGGACGGCAAGGTACAAAAACCTCATGGCTAGGCAATATGATGCAATGGTGAAGCCAAGGCGATTCAACATAGGAGACCTCGTCCTGAAAAAGGTTTCTTTGGCAACCAAGAACCCAGCTCATGGGAAATTGGGACCTAACTAGGAAGGACCCTACATAGTTGTCAACTATAAAAGACAAGGATCCTACTACTTGGAGGCCTTGGATGGGAGAAAATTGGAACATCCTTGGAATGTTGAACACCTGAGAAGGTACTACCAGTAAGATGCCAGCCTGAATGAGTAGTTCTGGACAAGACTGAAGCTCGTTCATCTACTTATTTGTCTGCATGTTTTTAATAGTATTTTTTTGTTATTATGGTGTGATTATGGATGAAGTTATGGTTTGTATTTATTTTCATAATAGGCATTAGCTTCTTAGCAACATGCCTCGTCTGTGAATAATGTTTGTGGAATGTACATAATGTTGTGTGAATTCCTGATTTCCATACTACTTCTGTTCAAATTAACCCATGAGAAGACTAAAAAGCTCAAGACGAGAAAATTCTCTGGACGCGGAGATGTATCGTCAATAAGCTTTCCTAAGGGTAAAGCAAAATCAAGGCATGCTCGTCCAAAGCAAAGGACGAGGTAAAGCCTATGCTTTGAGCAAATCACAGTAAGCTCAAGGCATACTCGTCCATTTAATGGACAAAGTAAAGCATATTGCATATCCAAACCATGGACGAGGAAATGCATAGACGAGTGTTTTCAATTTATTAAGGCACCTACTAAAACAATCCAGTCCATAGACGAGCAAAATGCAAGGTCTTATCCTCATTAAGCATGAAAATCAGCCAAGTCTAAAGACGGATAACGTTGATGATAACCATTTCACATAGACGAGTTACACTTGGTGAAATTCCAATAAAAATGGTAAAAGTATATATATGAAATATGGACGAGTCAAGCATGAAGTCTTGCATATGGAAATAAAAAGTCTCGTCCATGCATATATAAAAGAAAAATAACAGCATTCATTCAATTGTTTTAAGGGCAGACGACCAACGTCCAAACACCTTTGTAAAATTAAACTTTTGTTTAGAAACTCGTCCTAAAACCATGGACGAGATAAATGTACTTGAATTACATGAAAAGGTCCTAAACAGTGGATCAGACAAAAAAAAAAAAAAAAAAAAAAGAAGGGAAAATGCAAAACATTGAAATATTTTCTAAGCAAGGGGAGCGTCATCCTTGGGGTCGTCTTAAGGGGGCAGAGTTGAAGCATCGTCCTCAATATTGGCGTCCTCAGAGCCGGTTTGCAAGAGAGAGCTAGTGGCAACAGCATTCAAATTAAGCTTAATGGAGCTAAAGTCTACTTCAGGAAAGTTTTCCATAGCCTTCATTCTAAAATCCTCAAAACCTTCTGCATAATTGGTGTCCAGAAGATCAGTGTATTGCTTGGACGCCTTAAATTCAGCCACTGCATCTTCTTTAGCTTTGGAGAGAATAGTACTCAACTCGTCATTCTTCTTCTGTAAATGGTCAAGACGAGTATCTTTCTCCACTGCATCAGTTCTCAACTCCTCAACCAAGTCTTGAAGCACCTTCGTCTCTTCCTTAGCCTTGGGCGCCACCTCTACCCATTTCTTATTTTCGTCCCTCATCTCCTAGATCCTCTTCTCCAGCAAGATCCTCGTCTTGTCCAACTCCATAGCCTGCCTGGACGCAGCTATAAACTTTGACATTCCTTATAAAGTGAAAGACAGAAACAATGGTTAGACGAGAAAAACCTACAATAATCAAGATGAAGTAAAAATGAAGTTACACACTTTGAAAAGATCATGAACAGCAGAATGTTCAAAGTCATTCAAGGACATGTCATAACACACAGTTATGTCCTCATCAAGCACTGCCTTCTCAAAACGTTCCCAAGCTACGTCTTCATTTTCAATAATATTCATGGGAACTCTTTGGGAAGGCTGGGACGAGGCTGGTGCAATAGTTTTGGACGAAGGAGTTTTGGAGGGGTAACTTCAACTGGAGTAGACTAGTCTATGTCAAAAATTTGGAGGGACAGCTGAGATGTGGGAAGATTAGGCTAGACGACTCCCACTTTGGATGACACCTGCTTAGCTTTCTTCCCTCGACGACTGGGAATATTTCCCAAGTCCAGATTCTTTGACAATGATTTCCTCTTCCCACCTGCAGTAGGACGACTTCCCTCGTCCATAGCTTCTTTCCCTTTGCTTTCTTTTAAGGTTGCCATCCCTGAATGGCAATTAAAATATATATATACTAAAAAAAAAAAAAAAAAGGAGAGGGAAGAAAGAAAGAGAAGAAAAGTATCAAGTATAAACTCACGTCTACGGACTGTGACCTCGTGTGAAATAGCCTAGTCGGAGGGGTCAGGACCAAGTCTCCACTTGGCGAGACTCCTAAGGCTGACCAAGGAGTGGAAATCCCTGTCAACGTGAAGACGAGCCCTATGGACATGATCATGGTGAAACTTGCTCAAAGAAGGACGCCCAGCAGCTATAAAACAATCAACAGGTAAAGATTAAACATATATATATATATATATATATATATAAAGAGAAGAGAGAAAAGAAAAAGGATAAGGGCATACCTTTAGGACGAAGGTTTCCTAAGTCCCCAGTATAGGGGACAAAAGGATCCCTACCCACGTCCACAGGATTTCCAACTCAGAAACCAGAGACGAAGATAAACTCCATCTTCCAGTTTCTGTCAGACGAGGCTAAAGACTTTATTAGCCTACAGTTTGAACCCCTAGCTGTAAACTGATAAAAACCTAAAGATTGACTGATTTCTGTGGGTTTATAGCAAAAGAGGAACTCGTCCACAGTGATAGGACGGTCTTCTCCAAATACTTCCTTCCACAAAATTTGCATAGAGATAATTAATCTCCATGCGTTAGGATTGAATTGACACACTGCTAAACCTAATCTGGTAAGCAGCTCCCTAGCAAAAGCGTTTAATAGTAATCTTAGCCCACCTAAAAAATAAGCTTTATAGACGCCTATCCCAAAACAAGGATTGCAGCACCACTCTCCACGGACGGTCAACCTGGGGTTAACCTCGTCTAGGATTTGGTATCACTTCCTAAGATTATTGAGTCTTTGTTCGTCGGTTTTTGAATTGACACCAACTGCACAACTGTAAACTGTTTCTTCCTCGTCCAAAGGACTGGATGGAAGAACACTCGTCGAGGTACCAACCTAAAACCCAGAGGTTGCCCTCTCCCTAAGTTGTTCTTGAACAACATCTATAGGAAATCCAAGGATGCCGGAAATGTATTCCCCGTTCGTGGTATTCCCCCTACTATTATTAGTACTGCTGCTAGAACCACTGTAACTGGTGGTGTCATGATACTCGTCTATAGCATGATCTAAGCTATTGCTAGATGAGAAAATGATATTTTCAGACATTCTAAGGAATACTTTTAAGGAAAACCTAAAGACAAGAAGGAAGAGAATACCTGGCTCTAGACGGAAGAAGACTAAAGGCGCAGAAACTTCTAGACGAGGCTCTAGACGAGGAGTGTCAAGGAAGAAAATTTCAGAAATGTAAAGGGTATCAGAGGGATTCTACTATTTATAGGGCATGGGCTTAGACATCGAAAACAACATAGCCAACCAAAAGATGCCACATGGCAAACGTCTCGAAAAAATTAATTGACGTGACTAGCCACCAGTGAAACTATGACACGTGGCACATCTTATTGTGAAGATAAGCTCGTCCATCCAAGGAATGATGTTAGACTATATTTCCTTGGACGACCCATGGACAAAGGGGCAACTGATAGTGTAAAGAAAATGCGCTAAGTTTAATCTCGTCCATATGGGCTGTCCATGACAAAAAGTAAAGAATGGAATGTCTTATGCTCGTCCCTTCTATGCTCTTCCGTAAAGCAAACCTCGTCCGTCCTTAATAATGGACGGACGAGGTCATCAGTCCTTTGGGCTTTTAATGATTTAAGTTCCACCAAATGTAAAGGACGGGTTGCGTCGTTACGAACCAAACCCTCCATTAACCGTTATAGATCACAAATCCCAATGAGGTAACTTCCATGACAGTTATGGAAGTTATCTCTGAATCTTCAGGATTCCTCAATAACAGGAGCGGTTGTTAAACTAGTAATCGTTCCACAAATACTATATAAGCATTCCCAAATGAAGAAGTAAGGTATGAAAAAACATTCCCACAAAAAAAGAACTTTAGAAATACTTCCTTTTGGTTTGAAATAACCATTGACTTTATCATCGGAGGACTTTGGGCCGGCCTCCACCGATCTACTCTGATTCTACATTTGTTTTTTTAAAGGCTTAGCCTCAAGATCACCAATGCCCGAGATTTTCAACCCACTGATTTTTCAGAATCTATCAATATATATATATGCATAGATGACTGAACTATACTTGGATAAATCCTACGAAGAATTTTCTAAGAATTCCACATAATAACACCATGACACATTACTCTCACTACGTGGAAGAGACTCCTTATATACCCCATTTTCTCCGCTAACTGCCCATATCATCCATGATGATAGTGGATCCAAATAAGTAGACCCACGACTAGCTCTCTATGAAAGGAACAAATCTCATTCACCCAAGGTAAGTTCTAATTATTCACTATTTTCCATCCTTGTGTCTTAAAGAGAAAATTGACTTCACCGTCGGAGGGTCCTTGGCCGAGTCACACTGGTCACCTTTGATAGTTTTTTCTTTCTTTTCAGGATTTATAGCCATCACCATAGCCCGAAGCATTCCAGCCTACTGATTTTCGTGTATCTTTAGTTGGCGCCGTATGTGGGGAGAGAAAAAAAAAGTTTTTAAATGTTAACTTTTTTGCCCTTTCCATGACAAAAAGGCTGCATGGTTCGGACTAGGTCAATGGCCACCAGTCCAGGACACCAAGAGAGTGGAAACGCCTCCAGTCACCCAAATCGTGCGCCACCACCCCCTATGACCGTCCAGCAACAGTTACAGTCCATGGCAGCAGCAATGGTAGAACCGACACAACAGAACCAGGAGTTAACTAGAGAAGTTAATATACAACATTATTAGCAACATGATGGAGAACGAGGTCAAAATGTAGAGAACAAAGGGGCTGATAATAATGCTGAAGGAGACTAGTCTAGAGGCACTGTCACTCGTAGAGTACAACACTTGAAGAGGGAGATGGACCAAATGAAAAAAGCCATGGAAGAGATGAAGGATTCCATAAGGAGAGCAAACCATGTGGATGATCTTGTCCACAGGACTGATTCCCCCTTTATTATGTCCATCACAAGTCATCCCTTACCGTCCAAGTTCAAGATGCCTACTTTGGACTCATTTGATGGGACGCATGGCCTTTGTGATCACATTGCCACGTTCAAAATAACCATGCATCTCCAAGTTGTTCCAGATGAAATCATGTGTAAAGTCTTTCCTACCACCTTGAAAGGCCCAACCAGAGTATGGTTCAGTAAGCTGCCGCTAAATACCATAACTTCGTTTCAGGAGTTAAGTAAGTTGTTCGTCAACAACTTTGTTAGGGGACAAAGGCAAAAGTGCTCATCGTCCAGCCTGTTGAACATAGAACAATGAGAAAATGAAAGTCTACGTACTTTCATCAGCCGTTTTAATAGAGAAGTTTTGTTGGTGAAAGAGATGGATGACAAGATCCTCTTGGCAGCTTTCTACAATGGAGTTAGTTCAAACCTGTTCATTCATAAGCTGTATGACCAGGAGCCTCAGACAGTAGCTGAATTGATACATTCGGCCCAAAGTTTCATGAATGTAGAAGACGCAATTATTGCCAAGAAGAAGAAGAAAGGTGAACGACTAGAGAATGGTTATATACACCATCCAAAATAAGGTCCTTGTCCAAAGAAAGCCAAAGTAGGGGAGAAAAGGTATCGCAACGGCAAGAAAGCAGGGTCATCTTCAGGACAATACTCTAACTATACTCCCTTGAATACTCCACTTGATCAAGTATTAATGCAAATCAAAGACGATCCATCCTTGAAATGGCCCGAGAGGATGAAAGGAGATCCTAGTAAGCGGAACAAAAGCAAATATTGTTGTTTTCACCGTGATCATGGACATGATACGGACAAATTCTATGACTTGAAACAGCAGATTGAGGCTCTTATTAAGCAAGGAAATTTGAAGAAGTTTCTTGGGTAAGACCACAAGGACGAGAGATCGCCAATGAAAGGCAAAGTAGAGGAACCAGCACGCCCACCGCTCGAAGAAATAAGGATCATTGTAGGAGGTACATTAATAGGAAGCTCGTCCAAAGCAAAGAAGACGTACATCAAAGAAGTCCAGAATGTTCAAATACCTGGACGACCACCGAGGATGATCAGAGAAGACGAACCCGCCATTACTTTTATAGACAAAGATGCAAGACGACAACACCATCGTCATGATGATGCGATTGTCATTACTTTGATGATTGCAAATTATACAACTAGAAGGGTATCAATAGATAATGGGAGTTTAGCAGACATCCTCTACTTCCATCTTTTCAGCAAATGAGGATTAAAAAAGAATTACTTTGTCCAATCAATGTGCCATTGATCGGGTTTAGAGGAATGAAGGTTCCACCAGTAGGCACTATCTCTCTGCCAGTTGTGGTTAGCTTTTATCCATGACAAATCAATAAGGAAGTGAATTTCCTTGTTGTAGATTGTTCATTTTTATACAATGCTATTATTGAACGACCAACTTTAAACAGTTGGAGAGCTGTGATGTCCACTTACCATTTATCTATTAAGTTTCCAATGGAGTATGGCATTGGGGAAGTACAAGGAAATCAATTAGCAGCTAGAGAATGTTACTTAGCAATGATGGCCATGGACGAGCAAATGCGAACAGTGAGCATCGAAGAAAGAAGAACATTGGCGGAGCCAATTGAGATATTGGAAGATGTACCGTTGGACAAGTCCAACCCAAAGAATGTTGGGTCTACATACCAGCGACTAGTTAACCATATGTTTCATCCACAAATTGGGCGAAACGTTGAAGTATATGTGGATGACATGTTGGTAAAGTGCGTGGAGGAGGTGCAACATTTGGACGACCTTTTAAGAAACCTTTGATACACTTAGGCAATACAAGATGAAGTTGAATCCAAGCAAATGTGCCTTCGGAGTTGCATCAGGGAAATTTCTTGGTTTCATGGTTTCCCAGAAAGGAATTGAAACAAACCCTGATAAGATCCAAGCGATTTTGAACATGGAGCCCCAAAAGAATGTCAAAGACGTCTAGACCCTCACTGGACGAGTAGCTACCCTTAACAGGTTTGTTTCAAAAGCTACTGACAAGTGTTTACCATTTTTCAAAGTGTTGAGAAAAGCATTTGAATGGATGGATGAGTGCGAACAAGCGTTTGAAGACTTGAAGACTCTTGCTTTGACTCCATTGTTAAGCCCATCTAAACCTGGAGAAGAACTGTGTCTCCATTTAGCAGTATCCCCTTATGCAGTAAGTTCAGCCTTGATCAGAGAGGAAGGGAAGGTACAGAAACCTGTCTACTACACCAGCAAAACTTTAAGGAGAGCAGAAGAACGATATCCACCCATGGAAAAGCTTGCATTTTCATTAGTGACAGCAATAAGGAAGCTCAGGCCATGAATAAGCTAGAGGCCGCTGGACTACTGATCTAGTGGGCAATAGAACTTAGTGAGTTTGATGTGCGATACAAACCAAGGGAAGTGATAAAAGCTCAGGTCCTATCAGATTTTATTGTTGAATTCATTCCTGCTAGTAGTAAGCAAGATGATGACTAAGGGGCAAAGTAGTAGGTCGTCCTTGTGGATGGCTTATCCACACAACATGCAAGAGAAATTGAGTTTTACACTTACCTGAAGGGGATCATCTGGAGTATGCAGTTCGTTTATAGTTCCAAACAACCAATAATGAAGCTGAATATAAAGCTCTGCTACAGGGCTTGGAGTTAGCTAGATCACTTGGAGCAAACTCTGTCCTTGTCCAGGGAGACTCATAGTTAATAATGGGTCAAATATATGGAACATGTGAAGCTAAGGAGGAACGGATGAAGAAATACTTTGACAAAGTCAAGCAGTGCACATTAAAGGCTTCACAACAGCTCAATTTTAGTAGATACCAAGGGAGGATAATATGGATGCTAACATTCTAGCCAAGACAGCATCTGCAAATGAAGTGATGAGTGATCAAATCAAAATTCAGTACATCTCAAGTATTGACATTCCAGAAGTACATCAGATAGATGAAGTATTCAATTGGACCGCTCTAATCATCTCTTATCTTAAAGATGCACTCCTCCCAGAGGATAAGGAAGAAGTAAGGAAGCTAAAGGTAAGAGCAACGAGGTTTGTCCTTATGGACGAGGTGTTTTACAAGAGAGGTTTTTCTCAACCCTACCTAAGGTGTTTGAATCCAGACAGGTCTCTTTATGTCTTGAGAGATGTCCATGAAGGGGCTTGTGAAAACCATTCAGGGGCCAGATCCCTCGTCTATAAGATGGTCTGTGCAGGGTATTACTGGTCGTCTATGTAAGCAGATGCTAAAGCTTATGTTAAAGCATGTGATAAGTGTTACCTAGGCAACCATCTCTTACTCCAATGGTGGCCCCTTGGCCTTTTGCCCAGTGGGGACTTGACATTCTTGGTCCCTTTCCCGTAGGGATGAGAAAGATGAAGTTTTTAATAGTGGGGATTGATTACTTTACAAAATGGGTGGAAGCGGAGCCCGTGGCGAGAATCATTAGGCAAAATGTTAGAAACTTTGTCTGGAAGAACATAATATGCCGCTTCAGAATTCCTAGAGTACTCATCTTGAACAACGGACGCTAATTTGATAATGTGCCCTTCAGATACTTTTGCGAGTAATTGGGGATCATAAATAATTTTTCCTCACCCTCCCACCCACAAAATGATGGACAAGTTGAAGTTGTAAACCGATCCTTGTTAAAAATCATCAAAACCCCGCTTGAGGGGGTGAAAAGGGATATGGCCGAACGAACTACCCAGCGTCCTTTGGGCATACAGGACTACGATAAGGACTCCAACTGGAGAGACTCCTTTTAAGTTGGCATATGGAAGTGACGCGGTCATACTCGTGGATGTTGATTTAACTAGCTACAAGGTCGCTTACTACAACAACGAAGAGAATGAAAAGCAATTTCATCTAAGCCTTGACCTTATGGATGAGGTAAGGATGGATGTAGAACGAAGGATGGCTCGTTTCAAAAACTTAACGTCCAAGAATCAGGATGCATTGGTGAAGCCAAGACAGTTCAACATCGGATATCTTGTCTTAAAGAAGGTGAACCTGGCTACAAAGGATCCCACTCATGGAAAGATAGGGCCTAACTAGGAAGGACCATACAGAGTCATCAATTCCAAAAGACGAGGTTCATACTACTTGGAAGCCTTAGATGAATGAAAGCTGGAGCACCCATAGAATGTGGAGCACTTAAGGAAGTACTACGAGTAAAGAAGACTCATCAAGAAGGTCAGCATAAACGAGCGTAAAGATTGTCAGCGATTTCTAGTAGTTTATCTGTTATCTTTTAGCACTTAAGTTTTTCAACAGTATTTTATATTTTATAGCATTTGAATTCCCTAAAAAGAACTAGCTACTAGCATGTGCTATGGACGATGTCATGAACAAAGTCCTTGTATATAAAGTAATTTGAATTCCTTAAAAAAGACTAAGTACTAGCATAGACGACGTCTTTGAACTGTTATGTACTAAGTTCTCTAATGTTTGTGGACAATGTTATGTACAGTTATTGTATATAAAGTTGCTTGAATTTTCTAATTTAAGTGTTGTGAAATTAACGTCCATGACAAATTAAAGATGTATAAAATCTTTGGACACGGAGATATATCGTCATGAGCCATCCTTAAACGAAGAAAAGTCAAATTGCCATGAAATCTAATGCAATAATGATAAGTGTAAAGCGAAGGAACAAACCTCCCAGTACACTTGTCCAAAAAATTAAGGACAAAGAAAAGCATGCATGCACCACTTTTTATGGGCAACAAGTTCAACCTACCAAATAATCCAAGCTATAGATAAAAAGAATAACCAAAGAAAGTTCCAAGAATAAGTCTAAGGACGAGCAAAATATACATTCCAAAATGAAGTCCTAAACATGGATGAGTAACACTTAGAATTAAATTTGGCAATAACAATATGGATAATAGTGCGTTCATAAATAAAAAGGGCAAACGACCATCGTCCAAAAGCTCTTAACAAAGTTAAGCCTAAACAAGGAAATTGTATCAAGATTTGTCTTTAAACATGGACGAACCAAATCTACTTAGATAAATATAAAGTGGTCCAAAACAACAGACCCTTTCTTAAAAAAAAAAAAAAAAAGAAAATAGAAAAAAATGAAGAAGAAGATAAAATGGAAATCATTTCATGGGGGATAAACCACTGGGGGCATCGCCACCAGACTTAGAGCCGTCTTTAGTAAGGAAAGGAGTGGAAGCATCGTCTTCAACATTCAGATCTTCTAAACTTGTCTGAAGCAAGGAACTTTTAGCTGCAGTATGAAGCTTGATAGAATCAAAGTTCATCTCAAGGAACAGCTCAAGAGCATCCATACGAAAATCTTCAAAGCCCACTACATAGTTCTTGTCCAAAAGATCAATGAACGATTTGGACGACTTGAATTCCTTGATCACTTCGTCTTTGGCTTGGCTCGAGGACGATCTGAGCTCTTCGTTTTGCTTCTGTAGATGATCCAGACGAGTGTCCTTTTCCACTATGTCCGTCCTTAATTCCTCTTCCAAATTCTTCAGCTCCTCCACCTCAGCCTTAAACTTCATCCTTTCCCCCGTCTTATGTCTTGACTCCTTCTCCATATCACAGATTTTTGCCTCTAATCTAACCCTTCCATGGTCCAACTCAAAAGCTTGTTTGGATGCTGCCATAAACTTTGACATAACCTGTATAAAAAGGATTAGATGTAAGGTAAGTAGACAAATACATCAATTTATGGGTGATTCAAGACAAAGAAAATACCTTGAAGAGATCATGAATTGTGGAATGATCAAAGTCCTTCACAGACATGTCATAGCACACAACAATGTACTCTTCAATCATAGCTTGTTGGAACTTTTCCCAGGCAAGATCTTCGTTCTCAAGGAGGCTCATAGGAGCACTTCTAGGAGGTTTAGACAGGGCAGTTTCAGGAGGATTAGACGAATCTAAATCAAAGATTTGTATAGACGGCTGCTTAGTAGGGGCAGGAGGGACAACCAAACCAGGCTTGACGAAACCAAATTTAGACAACTTATGCTTCACCTTCTTATGACCTCAACGGCTTGGAAGACTCCCCATGTCAATCATCTTGGACAGGGTCTTCCTTTTATCCCTTACTGCTGGACGAGGTTGGGAATGAGTCACTTCTTGCATAGTTTCCTCGTCTACCAAACCCTTCCCTTTGTTTTCTTTCATGGTTGCCATTCCTGCAAAGAAGGAAGATGTTAGAGTTTGGACGAAACAAGTAATAAAAATGCAAAGGAGAAAACTTACATCTTCGATTAGTAAGCTCGTGAGCAAGCGCCTCTTTAGTAGGTTCAGGGCTAAGTCCCCAACTTGCAAGATTGCGAAGTGTCACTAGGCAATGAAACGTCCTGTTCGTGTAAGAACGAGCTCTCTAGACATGGTCTAAATAAAATTTAGACAAGACAGGTTGTTTTATAGCTACCAAAAAAAAAAAAAAAAAAGGGTTAGACGAGTACAACAATAGAAGTGAAAATGAGTAATGAAAAAGGGACATACCCTCAGGACGAAGATTCCCCATCTTACCAGTATAGGGAGGAAATGGATCCTTGCCTACCTCAACAGGGGTTCCTACCCAAAACCCAGAGACGAAGAAAAACTCCATCTTCCACTTCCTATCAGACGTAGGGAGGGACTTTACCAATCTATAGTTTGAACCCCTAACTAAGAATCGGTAAAAACTTAGGGATTGACTAATCTTAGAGGGCTTGTAACAATATAGGAACTCGTCTACAATGAGAGGACAGTTCCCATTAAATACTTCCCTCCATAAAACTTGCATAGAGACGATAAGCCTCCATGCATTGAGATTAAGCTGGTTAATTCCTAAACCTAATCTAGAGAGTATTTCTCTGGCAAAAGCGTTAAAAGGCAACCTAAGTCCTCCAAGAAGATAAGCCTCATAGATACCTACCCAAAAACAAGGGTGGCTACACCATTCACCACGGACGGCCAATCAAGGATTAAGGTCGTCTGGGATCTGGTACCAACTCCTAAGGGAAGTAAGTTTTTTCTTATCAGTCTTTAAAGGAATGCCTACTGCATAGCTATACAAAGTCTCTTCTTCACTTGAAGAAGGAGACAAGGGGACACTGGTGGATGTGCCAGTAAGTGACCCAGAAGCCATCCTTGTCCTTATCTTCTCTTGGAAAGCATCTAAAGGGACTTCAGGAACCCCAGACATGTATTGCTCGTCTGTGGCGTTTCCCGCACTACACTGTTACTACTGCTATTAGTGCTACTACCACTAGGGCTACTATCATGATACTCGTCTATCTCTCTATCATTACTATTGCTAGACGAAGACACTACGATTTCAGACATTTTGAAAACTAAATAAAAGCCTAAAAGACAAGAAAAAGAGGATACTTGGCTCTAAATGAGGATAACTAAAGACAGAAACTCCTAGACGAGGCGTTGGACGACAAAGGTTAAAGGAGAAAATACGAGAAATGTGAGAGGGTAGGAGAGGAATTCCATTATTTATAAGCGACAGACCTGGTCACTGAAACGACGCAACCAACCAAATAAAGCCACGTGGCACTTGCCTTGAAGAACGAAACGACATTATGAACGAACCTCACGATTATGCCAAGTGTCAACATTTAAAAAAAAAATCTCAAATCGCCACAATGACAAACAACACAAGGATGAGGGGGCAACTGATGGGGATCAACTAAGGATAACCTGTCCTTGGATGTCGTCCATGGCCAGACCACGTCCAAAGAAAACAATCTACAACAATCGTCCTTTAACAATGAAATAATCTAGTCCAAAGTTCCTTTATAGACAACTAGATGTATGAACGAGTATATTTATATATATATATATATATATATGCATGGACGACTGAACTATACTTGGATAAATCCTACGAAGAATTTTCCAAGAATTCCACATAATTACACCACGACATGTTGCTCTCACTACGTGGAAGAAACTCCTCAGGCTTCGCTCCATATACCCCATTTTCTCCGCTAATTGCCCATATCATCCATGATGATAGTGGATCCAAACAAGTAGACCCACGAATAGCTCTCTATAAAAGCAACAAATCACATTCACCCAAGGTAAGTTCTAATTATTCATTATTTTCCATCATTGTGTCCTAGAGAGAAAACTGACTTAACCGTCGGAGGGTTCTTGACCAGGTCACACGGGTCACCTTTGATAGTTCTTTCTTTATTTTCAGGATTTATAACCATCACCATAGCCCGAAACATTTCAGCCTACTGATTTTTGTGTATCATCACAACTTTTGTCATTGAATAAAGCCAACAATAAAAATACTTCTCATGTTTAGAAAGGGAATAAACAAACACGACATCATTTCAATTATTCAAAAAAAAAAAAAAAAAAAAACCAAAACAAGTGCAACGAAGACTCAAAATAAGGTCTTCCTAGAAAAGATACAGACATTAATACCACAGAGCTATTGCTACTTACATGTTTTTATATATATAATATATTGGTTTGGTTAGTGTTAGGTGAAAAGGCCTAACGTCTATACCTACCAGACCCTAAACTCATCCCACCGCCCCCACCTCCCCCCCCCCCCCCCCCCCCCACAAAAAAAAAAAAAAAACCCGTACAGATTGGTATAGGAGAAAAATCGACCAAAATTGGAAATCTTGGTCGGTTTTTGTCAATCAGTTCGATCGTTCCACCTTTTTTGTTTTAAAAAAAAAAAAATTGAATACCCCTAGTTTTTCTTTCTCTTTGAGGTAGAGACCCCATAGAAACAGTCTCATTCTTTGGAGGTAATTACTCTCTCCAAGAAGTCACAAGTCGATTATTCAATTACCAGTACCATGCAATCATCAATCTCTCATGCAAAACCCTCATCTATAGGAAACCCTAATCTCATCTCCTAGTTCATTTCACATAAAGATCGAACTTCCATTGATCACACACCAAAATCACCTTAGACTAAGACCTACCTGAAACTATAAGGTCAAAAATCAATAAGTAAGCCTAATCCATAAATGTGTTCGTTACAATGTAACGAGTCCATTTCAATGCACATGGTTCTCTATCCCAAGCCACTGTTAGAAGAAGGTGCACCACTTTTTAAACCGGTGTTAGTAAAAAAAATTCGATCAAATTTGCTGTCATTGATGCTCTTGGGGATGGTAAAGTCAGGTATTAATTTTGATTAGAGAATTGGCCATGATCAAGAAAACTAGAGCAAATACAATGGCTAATTACCTAGCCATCCTTCAGAATTGTGTGTGTGTCTTTTCTGTCTTCTGTAGGTTGTAGACTTCTAGACGTGTAGTTTGAGTGAAGGCAAAGTGAATACTGAGCATTTTGTAACTACCAAAGTATGAGAGGTTGTAGTTGTATAGTTGTTTTCATTCTACTAATGCATTTTTTAGATGAACACTTTTTTGTTGCTTGTTTTCTAAGTTTCTAGTTATAGTTTACTTGCGTAAGCAGAGATAGCAATAATTGAAAATTGAAGAATTTTAACAAGAGTCAACACTCAACAATACTAGTGAGTGTTTTATACTTTTTAAGTCTTGTGAGAATAACCTAGGAGGTTGGCCGAGTTGGTTGGGCTCTTGGTCTTAAGGTATTTGTACTGGGCTTGACTGGGTGTGCTCCTTAGTTCAATTTCCTGGGCCTATGCTTTACTCCTTCGTGGGCCCACCCGGCATGAACAGTGATTAGCCTCTGGTTGAAAACTTTGAGGAAACACTGTGGGAAACCAAAAAAAAAAGTCTTGTGAGAATATGTTTGTAAGGAAATTGATTCATTTGAATGGAAAGTGGAGGGTATGAAATTTGATTTGAAACATTCATTTCGATAAAATTATGCGATCTATCAAATTACCCAAGAAAGTTACAATGTAAACTTCCTTATAAGGATCAAATAGTCATAGACTTAAATCATTATTCTTTTCACATGTACAGAGACACATTTATTTGACTCTTGTCCCACATCGTGTGTGTGTTAATGATAAAAAAAAAAAAAGCAAATGCCTGAGAATGTTAAACATGCCATATTCAACCCTTAGAAAAATTGTATAAATGGTATGACTGAGAAATGTTAGGCTTTAAAGTCCATAACAATGGAGTACAAAAGAGACAAATGTCGTGCATTTCAAACTTGCATAAGATAACAGTTCTTTACTTTCTGTTTTTCTTTATGCTGGAAATTATTGATCCATTAATTAGTTTAAAAAGTAAATCTGAGGGTCGAGTTCAATCTCACAGCAGCTTATAGCTACAAGATTGGAAAATTCTCAAGATTTTCACTAGATTTTGTTATTCATATAGTAAGAAGTGACTGGCAACAATCAAGTTGAATTATTTATATTTGTTTCATTCGGACTTGGCTTTAAAGCCATATATTTAGAGAGAATGTTTAGATTTTCTGTTAGGATATCTTATAGTGTTGGCCAATTCCATGTCAAATTTTCATATAATCAAATCATTCAATTTCATTGTATTCTGTATTTTTTGGGTATTCAAGACTAGATTGTGCAATTGGTGGGTTAACTTGTAGATTTGAGTGCTAGAGTACAAAAAGGACCTGCGGATTTAGTTGCTAGTAAGAGTTTGGAGGGCTCAAATACAATTTTGCTATATAGCTTGGAGGGTTTTGATTTGTAAGTGAATTGTACTGCAACTATCTATTATAGTGGTTTGTTTTGTCAATAAGATCATGAAGAGGTTTTTATACGTAGTGGTCTCGAGTTTTCTTCTTCAATAACTCATCCATGTGTTATCTTTGTGGTGATTTTCAGTGGGTTGTCCGATTACATGTTTTTACATGCTTAAGTTATCATTCATGTTTAAATTAATTGGCTAAATACTTTAATTTGGACTGAATTGTTAGGTTAGCCGACTAAGCCATAATTAATTTGGGGTCTAAATAATTACCATAGTAAAATTTGGTAGTTCTCATTTTCGGTCTCAATTATTTCCCTCCAAACAACTTTTTCCTTTCATTCATATTGATCTTATGACTGTCAAAGACTCAAGATGGTGAGTGACATTCTATACTTTACTCCCTTCAAAACCTTCCTTTGGGAGCAATCTTAGTCATCATTTATATTCCTTAAATGGACATGCACATGGGTGTAATGGGGAAAAATGCTGTTCACACTGCTCATTCAACAAATTTTTATGTACGGAATGGAGAATGGAATTGTTTTAAATTAATGAGACTTTTTGAAGCCCTTCTTTGTAGGTCATAGCACTTGGCAAAATCATGATTAGAGACAATAATAATTGAAATACTGTATGCTATGAGTAATTGATTTGATGTTCAGTTAATATTGGATTAGATAACATTCTATCCTATTTTAGTGTAGCTCAAAATGAGAAAATGGAAACCAATATCGTTTTTAGATTAAATTCAACTTGTGTTTGACCAAACTTATTCCATGATGTGAGGTTGATAATTTTTTTTTGAAATTCAGTCAAGTATCAAAACTACATTATAAGCAAAAAGAGTGTGTGAGAGCTAACTTAAGATCATAAACATTTTTATATGGATTTCATGGGTGGGGGCAATGTGTCTTCAAAGATCAACAGTACTAATAACAATATATATCAATATTATGATGATGATGACGATAATGATAATGATAATAATAAAGACATAGCAAAAAGAAATAAAAATTTAAAATTTAAAAAGTAAGAAATATGATTCAAATCAGTGGGGGGGAGGGGGGAGGGGTTATCCAAAAACCAAGGTTTATAAAAGTCAAAATGAATGGCAATTTTTTTTTTTTTTTTTTTTTGGAATAAGAAAATAAACTTGGATGAATCAAAATTCATAATCATTTCCGCCACATCGAAGTTGCAGCCCAGCTCTCTTTCATTCCTCCCAGTTCCCACCTTAAATTTTTTTAAACTAGAATCAATGAAATCATACACAGTAAATAACTAACTAAAACATCAAACAAAAATTTATAATATAATAATAAATAGTAATAAACTAATAATAATAATAATTAACAATAAAGTCACCCACATTCTCCACCTTCTCTTCTTTCAAAGTAGCCCCCCCCACCCCCCACTTCACCAAACCATTTCAAAAAGAGTCCGCTCCTTACTCCAAATAATTAATACTACAAAAAAAAAATAAAGGAAAGATTTTTAGTTTTTTAAAACCAAAACAACACAAGTACAAAAACAAGAACTAGGACAGGACCAAGTGACCAAAAAAGAAGAGAGCTTTGGTTCTCATAGAATTGAAGTTGAGTAGTCTTTCATCAGTTCAGTTCAGTTCAGTTCAGTTCAGTTCCTGGGTTTGTGGTGGGATTTTTGAGAATGGACTCTGGTGTACTGGATGACATTATCAACAGGCTATTGGAGTATAGGCACGTGAGAGCAGGGAAGCAGGTTCAGCTCAATGAGAGCGAGATCCGTCAGCTCTGTACTGTTTCCAGAGAAATTTTCCTCCAACAGCCTAATCTTCTCGAGCTTGAAGCACCCATCAAGATCTGTGGTGTGTTTTCTTGGTCAAACTCTTTTACTTTCTTTAACAAAAATTTCTTTGTTTCTTTTTTTTCTTTTCTTTTTTTTTTTTGAATCTTGAACAGTCTCAGATTATTGTAGTTTTTTTTCCCTTTTTTTCTATGGAGTTGGGATTTTGGGTGATTGGGGTTTGGATTTATGTTTTGAACATTGGCTTCAGAGACATATATATGGTTTGTTATTGTTCTTGGCTGGTTGGTTTTTTAAAATACCGGGTTTTGAGAAGAAACAAGGATGTTCTGGATGTTTGTATGTCATATAGCATGAAACAGCTGAATTGGGTTTCTTTCAGCTGTCCAGACTTTTAATTTTCTTAGTATGGTGATTGACGGGATTCTTGTGTTTTTGCTATATTTTATGCTTTAATATCTCTGTGATTCTTCAGAAGAAGGAAAGATGTAGCTTTTGCACATCTTGTCGGCGAATTTGATACGTTTTTATTGCAAACTGAACCATGGTGTTTAGTTACTGCTCTTAGTATTTCAGAAAATCTCCTTGGTGTTGCCGTGGGCTGTCTGGAAATGTACTAGATTGGAGAGATTAACTTATGATTGAGTTGTGAGGAAGACTCTGGGTAGATTGAAGAATTAGCTGAAGCCTTTTCTTGCCCCTCTTCATTAATTGCTAGGAAAAATGGGTATTTCCGGGGATTGATGACTTGGGATGAAAGTGGATTAAGGTAAGGGTTTGTGCATGACTAGCCCTAAAAATACCTTGACTCCAGAAGGTTGAGATATGGTTTTCACCAGAAAAATAGAGAATAAGAAGCCAAATTGTTATTGATAGTATACTTCTAAATGAGTCTAAGCATTATATATTTGAACGGGCTAAAAGCATTAACCCTATCTTGAATGTTTTGTGCATTGGGTACAACCTTTTTTAATAGCTCAACAAAATAGGGCAAGCTTCAAACATAAAGAGTGATGTGTTTGTCTATCTTGAATGTTTTGACTACAATCAATGGATGAGTTTATGGTGACATTTGCCAAAGTTATGAAACATACATTTGCTTTTGCAACTCTCACTACATAGGAAAAATTAAAACGATTAATTATTAGTTATTTCATTTGACTGTGATGTATCCAAATAATGTATATGTTTATTGATCTTTTTTCATTTCCTTTATATTCAATAAAACTGATTGTATTGTTATAACTTGGAGGGTATTGGATAATTTTGGATGGCCTTGTCTGCACAAAACTGTTTGTGGTACCTTACATTGATGCTTTAACTCAAACCTAGTTAAACTGGGAAGGGCCTGTGGGTTATGTTAAACTTGCCAATTTTATTAGTGTGCTTGATATGCCATGGTAAAGATGACATTGAGTCCCAACACATTTTTTTAATATAAATGTCATGAGAGTAGGTGGTTAAGGAATACACTTCTACTTATCAAGGTTGTGTGTTTAATGGATTGTTCTTATTGCAGACACTTTGAGATTTACTCTATGACCACAGCTTCTAGTTGAGTTGTGTATTCTATAGATGACTTCATTGGACTGGAGTCCAAAGTCACATAACTTAGAAGAGTGACATGACTAAATGTTGGAAATGCCTTCGTGGTAATAGTCATATGACTAAATGTTAGAAATCCGAAACATAGGTGATTGAATAGTGTTACAAGTGGTAAGCAACGTGGACTAGAACTTCAGAATTCACTCTGCATGTAAACATTGATTCTGCAAGCATAGTATCCATAAAGTTCCCAAAATAACTTGCCATGAGTTTTAAAAGCTGGAAGCATGGAAAATGGCATTCATTAACAGGGAGAAAGTTCATGGTAATACTGACATGTTGACATACCCTTCATACTTTTGTTTTAAACTGACAAGCATTGATAGAATATTGAATTTACCTAATTCATGGTATTGTAGTTTGTGGTTTTAAATTTATTTTCTAATAGAATTAACTCTAGAAGGTAGAATGTTTACCATTATTGTCTACTTGAGCACTTCATTTGACCGATAAGTTCTCTCCTATTGATTTATTTTTGTCCCTCAGATGCACTAGTTTGTTTTAAAGCATATTTTAGATAGTGTATTGCAAACAAGTGGGGGCTTAATGACTTTGACTGGACTACTTTTTGATGTTCCAAGACAGGTGTTTCAAATGTTATTTTGTATGCATTGTGTTGAGCGAATACTAATCTTTTTTCTTCTTTTACCAGGTGACATTCATGGCCAATATACTGATCTTTTGAGGCTTTTTGAGTATGGGGGGTTTCCTCCCAATGCCAATTATCTATTCCTAGGGGACTATGTAGACCGTGGCAAGCAGAGTTTAGAAACAATATGCCTTTTGCTTGCCTATAAAATCAAATACCCTGAGAACTTCTTTCTTTTGAGAGGGAACCATGAATGTGCATCTATTAACCGGATATATGGATTTTATGACGAATGTAAACGTCGGTTCAATGTAAGACTTTGGAAAATCTTTACTGATTGTTTTAATTGTCTTCCTGTGGCCGCGCTCATAGACGACAAAATATTGTGCATGCATGGTGGCCTTTCCCCTGATTTAACAAATTTAGATCAAATCAGGAACTTAACTCGTCCAACTGACGTTCCCGATTCCGGTTTGCTTTGTGATTTACTTTGGTCGGATCCTGGTAGAGATGTCAAAGGCTGGGGAATGAATGATCGTGGAGTCTCTTACACGTTTGGTCCAGATCGAGTGTCAGATTTCTTAATGAAGAATGATATGGACCTTGTTTGTCGTGCCCATCAGGTCTGTAATATTTTCTTCTTTGCCCCTACTTTTTGTAACTCAAGAAGCTTACCGGGATGCATCTTGTTCCAGGTAGTTGAGGACGGTTATGAATTCTTTGCTGAGAGGCAACTTGTTACGATATTTTCTGCCCCCAACTATTGTGGTGAATTTGATAATGCTGGTGCAATGATGAGTGTTGATGACAGCTTAATGTGTTCTTTCCAAATTCTTAAGCCAGCAGATAAAAAGTCTAAGTTCATTTGAACAAGACACAATAACTGCAGTCTGAATTGCCCCTAAGACTTGCCAGTGTAAGTTACCTGATAGCATCTTATCTCAGAAACTTGGTATTTTTTTGTTAATATGAATAGCTACAGCTATAATGAATAAAATGTGCTCAGCAATGGAGTTTTGGCAATCATTCTTCACTTCCAATTTATTTTGTGTAGTCACTCAATTCTGTTCTCTAAACCATAATTGTCATTATTGTTATGTATACTTCTCATTTTTGGCTGATGTTGACACCTTGCTTGCAGAATGCCTCATTTGATTCAAGACAAAGCACTTAGAAGATGAAAAGGCTGGATTTGAAGCTCCTTCAAACTTCAGTGGAATATCTAGGATCACTTTGTGTTGAAGGTATGAGTCATATATTGGAAAATTATTGTCTACAGAAGGAGCTTTGTAACTTCTCAGGATGGAGCCAACTTCCTTTCGAGCTGATGGCAAAGGCAGTATTATCATTTCAATTGATTGTCAAAGTTCTCTCACCAAAATTATGGTGTGAGTAAATACACTGAGTTATGTAAATGACTGGCACCATAGAATATGGACACCACTGGGAAAATGTTTTATCTGCCAACATTTTTCAATTAATGAATCTTTATAATTCTGGTTTTTAAGCCTTGCATTCAGACTGCTGCTGTGCATTGGAAATGTTGGGGCCTTGAGCTGAATCCCACTAAACTTTCTTACATATGCTACGACAAAAATGGTGGCATTACAAAGATATATGCCTAACTCACATGGCTTCTTATTATAAAGAAGCAAATTACTGGTAGTGAATGCTAGTATTTTGGAGAATGTGAAGCTGACTTCACAGCCTCTGCTTGGTAGCCTTCAGTCAAATTTTCTTTTTAATGGTCTTTTTGAAAGGTCAACTTTGGCAGGTCATGAAATCAAAAGTGGCTGCCATAAGACAATGTTGTACGTAGGCAAACCTGTCACAGTAATATCTTATAATTGAGATGGAAGCCAACACAACGTGACTCAATCAAACTCAACTTTTGCATGTCACTTTCTTTTTTATTTTTTGTGCAAATTTCATGTCACTTTCTTGTCCAATTCTTTTAGCCGAATTTTCACGATGGAGGAGTATATTTACTGCGTACTGCTTGTCCTAGAGACTTATGGCTAGAAGTAAATGACAGGAAACTTCCAACTTATGCATATATAGCAAGACTAAGTACAGTTTTGTGTCTTAAAGTCTAGTTGAATTGTTTTTATTTTAGTCTTTTATTCTAAAATTTTTATTTTGACATTTCTTGTTTGATTGTGTTTTCATATCGGTCCTGTCGTTCATTCCTTGGTAATTTGATTGTTAAGTGTCATTTTATGCTGAATTATTTTATGTAATACTAGCTCTAGTATTACATAAAGTATATACTTCACATGGCCCAGCAATTGGCATATCACACGTGGTTTAATTAGCTTTAGACTTTTTGTTCACATAAAATTCTTCAATGTGGACTGTGTGTGTATATATATATACCCATCATATGGTTCCTTTACGTTATTATTCTTTTCTTCTACCTATAATCTCTACTATTCTCTTCTTCTCCCTACAATTTTACAAGTATGTATTTGTTTACTCTACTTTTTTTTTTTCATCAAATTGAATATATTTTGTGTATTTGTTTAAGTTGATTTCCTTAAGTTTAATCTAATTTAGAGAACTGTTATGGATTGTCAATTGATTTTTTTTTTTTTTTAATGTTAGTTTGATTCTTAAGAAATTTTTTTTTTTTTTTTGTTTTGCGATAACTCTTAGTCTGTGAATCTACGATTGATGTTTATACTATGTTTTTTTAATTATATATTATAATATGTTTTTAATTTTTAATTGCCGCTAAAGGGCTTGAATCAGGTTAGTGCCTCCATGGAACCATAACTTGCACAGACCAATGAATCTGCATTGCAAAATATTATTTATATTGTAATATGTTTTTAATTTTTAATTGCCGCTAAAGGGCTTGAATGAGGTTAGTGCCTCCATGGAACCATAACTTGCACAAACCAATAAGTCTGCATTGCAAAAATACTATTTTTTAAATATATTATACTCTTTGCAATTGTTGTGCATCTTATTAATATGTTATTATGTTTGCAATTGTTGAAGGTGTAAAGATTTTTAATTTTTCAAAAATTTTACTTTTCATTTTTCTCTATCAAAATTTCTTTTGTTTTTAGGTAAATGCTAAGAATTTTTTTTTTTTTTTAAATCAAAATGGATAGACAAAATCAAAAATATAATTTCTTGGATGAAATCGACACTGAAAAAGACGATTGGAATATTAGAGTTAGAGTCACAAGAATGTGGGAAGTTCTTAACATTAAAACAAATGATGAACTTATGAGTGTTGATTTGGTGCTGCTTGATGAGAAGGTAAGTTTTGAAATAAGATAATAAAATTACTTTTAGCTCTTCAAATACAATTGAATTATATTTTCTTGATAAGTTTATTCTCATTTTTTTCAAGATAATCTTATTTATGCAAGTATTAGAAAATCATTTGTTAATCATTTTAGAGATATACAAGAAGGTAAAATTTATCGAATAAAATATTTTGGAGTTGTTGAAAACAAGGATGCTTATAGGATTGTGAATCACAAGTACATGATAAGATTTTATGCGACAACATCTGTGAAGTTGTTAGAAACAAATGATGAACTTATTGCAAAACAAAAATTTGAATTGGTTCCATTTGATGAGCTGAAGTATCTTGCTGACAAAAACACAACTCTAACGGGTAATTTTAATTATACATTTATACTTAAAATATATTTATATACTATTATCTTCATAACTCATTATTTTGATTAATCACTTTATCGTTTGTAGATGTAATAGGAGAAATCGTAGGAATTTCTCCCATGGAAAAGATAGAGGTGCGTGGGAAAAAATTGAACAAAAGGCTAATTGAACTTCAAGATAACAGGTTAGTTAGATATTGATGAATATATTACTTAGATTTGTACATTTTTGTTAAGAGATAAATTTTTAATTGTCTAACAAAAATGTTTATGCAAGAGGGAAAAAATTAGAATCACATTTTGGGATAAATTTGCAGAGGCAATTAATGAAGATATATGTTTTGATAATTCTGTGTGGCCTATTATAATTATCACATCAACCACTGTTAAGACTTATATGAGTAAGCAATTCTTTCTTTTGATATACATGAAATGTGTTTAAACATCATAATTTAAACTACTTATGTATGAATGATGATGGTAGGGAAATTATCATTGTCTTCTACAAACTCTTCAAAGTTGTATGTGAATTTATATATTCCAAAGGTCATAGAGTTAAGAAAAAGGTTAGTACAATTTTAAAATTACTTATTTATTTTAGTTCAATTTTATAATATCTTAAATTATTATTTTATGATACCAATAAACATTTTTAATATGTTGAATTTCAATATAGTCTTGAAGAAACTGAATTTAGCCTTGATGAGAAAGAGAAGAAGATTGAGTCGTTGCAACTATCACGTTCAATCCTCGACCCTAATGAGATTTCTAAGATGAAAAGAACACTATTGGAAATTTTGACCTTCATAAAGACTGAAAAAGAACAGGTTAGTATTAAGTGTGCAAGGTATTGTTATCTCTTACTAGAACTTGGATTCAATTGTTAAATATATTATGGCAGAGAGTAAGCAATGGTAATTAAGTTTAAGTTGATGACAACAAACTATGATTACATTAATTCCTCAAATTGATTTTGAATACGATAAAGACTTTTGGAAAAGACAGATGAAAGGAGTAGTAAATTGCTATATATTTAAGATGTTTTAAAGAGTGTTCCTGGGTCTATATTTGCTTTCCAAAATATGTTTATGTGAAAAATTCCTTTATGAACTTTTACCATGGATTCTCAACTAAGCCAGATACATGTATTAATCTCAGTTTACTACAACTTCTTCAATACCCAAACAAAGATAAATAAAAAACCAACATTAAAATTTCTTTCTTTTTCCCCCTAATCATTCCAACAACACCAAACAAAGTACTTTAGATAACAGATATTCTTTTTATTATTATAATAATTATTTATTTGGTTATTGTTTATCAAATAAAATATATATTATATAAGTTTATGATAAAACCGTGCAACGAACGGGCCTTTAACTAGTATAATATAAATAGTTAGATTACTATCCATTTCTAACCAAAATGGATGGCATAATAAACCTGTTTAATCGGCTGGTTTAGTCTAATTTTTAAAATTATGATGAAAATGCCAAAATAAAAATTTTAAAATGGAAGTACCAAAATGAAAATAACTTCAAACATTTAATGACCTTTATATTTTAGTCACCTTGCAAATATAAAGTTTTAAAAAATGCAAATGTTAAAGATCCCCACTCCATGAAGGTTAGATTTTTTTTTTTTTTTTTTTTTTTTTTTTTTTTTTTTTTTGCTGAACATGAAGGTTAGACTTAAAACTACATTTTCAAAAATTGTCAAGATTTCACATTGTTGTCCTAAATTCCTATATAACAGAAAAACCCTTGATGAAATAAAATCGATATGTTGGATTTTATCTAAAGTTTGAGATATGTTAGATTTTATCTAATTAGATTTTATCTAAATTTTAAAAATGATAAAAATTGAATTATAAAGGTATTTTTAAATTATTATTTTCTTTATATTTTCTCTTATATAACCTCGTAAACATATTAGAGGAAGGGGTGACAACATGCAGGATAGGATTGGATCATGGGTGTTCTGTTTTGTCCTTGCTCCCTCTTCAAGATGGGAAAAACTCATGTGAGGGGATTGGAAATATTTTGTCATCCCTAAAAGTATGGTTAGCAATAGAGTTGGGAGAGGTATGGCTGGATCATAGGTGTCTTGGTCCTATCTCGTCCCCATTTAGAGGTAGGGTTGGAGCAAGGCAAGACAAATTAGAAGTATTTAGCTGCATTGAATGAGGTGGCCCTGTTCCTGATGAAATAAAGATGAGACAAAAGAAGGGAGAGACGATAGAGAGATTGTTGAGAGAGAACAAAAAAAGATTTTAGGAATTGCAAAAGAATATGTATCAAAATAGCATAAATTAAGAGATACACACACACATCGAGGCAAGTTGAAGTGAACAAAACTTGTTCCCATCCCTTTTTTTATTAGGGAAAATATGCACAAGTCAGAGCGATGCATGATGGGTTGAGTAAGACAAGCATTTTTGCCATCCCTAACCCTAACCAGAGGAAACATACCATATTAGGGTCGGCTCTAGGCCTAGGTTGAAGGCCTCACCTCTCCCAACAATTTATAAAGTGTGTCAAGGCCCCCAATTACATAAATAATAGATTGTAAAATGATAATTGATTTATAATGGTTAGTTTTGCATCTTCTCCCCCGCCTCCAAAAAGGCCCCACAATATTGAGCAAATAAAAATTCAAATAAATTGAACCAGTCAACTATTTTAAACAAAATAAAAAATTTGTTATGAGTGTGTCAAATAATTATTGACAATTAATTGTTCTAACTCGTAAATGAGGCGTAATAAAACCTAAATAAAATAACCTTTTTTTTTTAGAAACAAATAAAATAACTTAATTAGCAATAGTGTATCTTAAACCAAAAAAGTTTCTAAAAATGTATATCTTAAACCAAAAAAAAAATACAAGCAGTTAAATAATTAATATGTAAATATTAAAAAAAATCTACTAAAATTTATTGGCTTGGGATTCAAAATTTATTGAACCAACATGTTCCATTTTTTCTTCTTATTCTGTCCTATTATTTTATGTTCTATCCATTATCTTTGTTATTTTATTTATTTATTTTTTTTAAAAACCCATTTAATTTAACAGCAACGATTCATTTATTTTGATGATCTAATTACTCCTTAGTCCTTATCAATAGGTAATTTCACAGTCATGTTCAGTGAATATCAGTCATTTATCAGCAATTGCTTTCACAGTCCTCTCATATTTGAATTATCCCAAAGCCGTAGACTAAAACCTAAAGCATGGTAAACAATAGTGGACACCACCATATCCTCAAGCTTAAACAGAAACCATTTGAGTCTAACTTTTAGTGGTAAGGCCAATATAGATTAGAAAGGCTGCCTCAGAAGTAGACTCCCCACCATAATCGAAAATTCTCATGTGATGTGGGCGCTTCAGTTTCACACTCCCCACACTCTCCGATCATCATCATATTCAGTCTGCACAGCTCGCACTTCTTCAAAGCCACCCATCTGCTCTCTCACCTTAAACCCTTCAAACCCCACAAAACCTGGAACAAATTGCAACCACTTGATACAGTCTTTATGTAAACAAGGCAGTCTCAAGCAAGCTCTCGAGGTTCTCTCCCACGAGCCTAACCCAACCCAACACACCTACGAGGTTTTAATCCTCTCTTGTTCCCGCCAAAGCTCGCTCTCCGATGGCCTTGATGTCCATCGCCACCTCGTCGATGCTGGGTTTGATCAGGACCCTTTCCTGGCTACTAAACTGATTAATATGTACTCGGAATTGGACGCCATTGATAATGCGCGGAAGGTGTTTGATGAAACTCGTAACAGAACGATATATGTTTGGAATGCGCTCTTTAGAGCGCTTACGTTGGCGGGTCATGGCCAGGAGGTTTTAGATTTGTATCGCCGGATGAATCAGATTGGAATTCCGTCTGATAGGTTCACGTATACGTATGTGCTCAAGGCTTGTGTTGCTTCAGAGAGTTTGATTTCGCTACTCCATACGGGGAAGGAGGTTCATGCCCATATTTTGCGACATGGGTATGAATCGCTTGTTCATATTACTACTACTTTGGTGGATGTGTATGCAAGGTTTGGGAGTGTTTCATATGCTAGTTACGTGTTCGATGAAATGCCGGTGAGAAATGTGGTCTCATGGAGTGCTATGATTGCATGTTATGTGAAGAATGGGAGGGCCTTTGAAGCTTTGGAACTATTCCGTGAAATGATTCTTGAGACCCAGGATTCAATCCCAAATTCAGTGACAATGGTTAGTGTGCTTCAAGCTTGTGCAGCTCTTGCTGCTTTAGAGCAAGGGAAGCTTATTCATGGTTATATTCTTAGAAGGGGCCTTGACTCAATCCTGCCAGTGATTAGTGCCCTTGTGACAATGTATGCAAGATGTGGTAAGCTTGAATTGGGGCAACGGGTTTTTGATCAGATGGAAAAGAGGGATGTTGTTTCCTGGAATTCCTTGATTTCAAGTTATGGGATTCACGGATGTGGAAAGAGGGCAATGAAGATTTTTGAAGAAATGATCTACCATGGAGTCTCACCAAGTCATGTATCATTTGTTAGTGTTTTGGGAGCATGCAGTCATGCCGGGCTTGTTGAGGAGGGGAAGATGTTGTTTGAATCTATGGTTAAACAACATAGGATATATCCTAGTGTGGAGCATTATGCTTGCATGGTCGACATTCTTGGTCGTGCCAATCAATTAGATGCAGCAGCCAAAATTATTGAAGAGATGCGGATTGAACCAGGACCTGAGGTGTGGGGCTCTCTTCT
The DNA here is from genome assembly GCA_032727855.1 of Quercus ilex subsp. ballota. Lineage (NCBI taxonomy): Eukaryota > Viridiplantae > Streptophyta > Magnoliopsida > Fagales > Fagaceae > Quercus > Quercus ilex. The sequence continues at coordinate 33,552,841 of CM064908.1, forward strand.
AGGCTCATGTAGAATTCACTGCAATGTGGAGCTTGCAGAAAGAGCAAGTAGAAGGCTTTTTGAGCTTGAGCCTATGAATGCTGGGAATTATGTACTCTTAGCCGATATTTATGCTGAAGCTAGTATGTGGGATGAGGTGAAAAGAGTGAAGAAGCTTTTAGAAGCCCGTGGACTTCAAAAGATCCCAGGTCGAAGTTGGATAGAAGTTAAAAGGCATGTCTACACGTTTGCATCTGTTGATGAATTTAACCCACAAATTGAACAACTCCATGCTTTGTTGGTTAAATTGTCAACAGAGATGAAGGAGCAGGGCTATGTGCCACAAACTAAAGCTGTTCTCTATGATCTTGATGTAGAAGAGAAGGAACGAATTGTATTAGGCCATAGTGAAAAGCTAGCTGTTGCATTTGGACTCATCAATACAAGTAAAGGGGAAACCATTCGGATTTCCAAAAACTTAAGGTTATGTGAAGATTGTCATTCTGTCACCAAGTTCATTTCTAAGTTCACTGATAGAGAGATTCTGGTTCGAGATGTGAATCGTTTCCACCACTTCAAAGATGGGATTTGTTCATGTGGGGATTATTGGTAGTTGTATGCAAAATATTGTTTTAATTTATTTTATTTTTCCCAATAATCGGAGGTGAGAATTGTCATCAGAGATTGAGAGAGTCCTCAGATGTATACTTAAAATACCAAATTTGTTTGACGTTTTTATACATTTCTTTTACAAGCCTCTTTCATAAATGGTCCTATCATCTTCTGTTCTCAACAGTCAATACCTTTGTTTGATTAACTAGATTATAGAAACTTGGATATGTGTCAAGGCAAAAATTAACTTGCTACTTCATGATGACTTGACAAAATTAATGTTAATGCCCATTGACCAATGGAGGAAAATTTTATTTCTATTGAAAGCAGGGACATGAATTTTTGTTTCAGTACTTTTACTGCCTTTTGTTTTTGCTTTTTTGTTTTACTGATAGCGCCTCACATGATTATTTGGCGAGGATATAAAATTCAATTCACCTAAATTGTTATTCTTTCCGTTCTTTTTATTTGAGAACCAAACAAATTTCCTCCACTACCATTCATCTTGCGAAAAAAAAATAAAAAATAAGAAGAAGAAGATTAATTTGATCATTTAGCTCTCTCCTTGAGTCGGAATTGGCAATCTAAAAATGCATAACTCTCTTGTAGAAAATAAACCAAAGGGACGGTTCAATTTGCATGCGGCAACTGTGGATCTTCAAATTGCATTGCTTTATGAGAGAGCAGTTTTAACTTTTAAAGTAAAATTTGCAAAAAGACAGTAATATTATGTCTGAGCCCGGGTTCGAACCGGGGACCTCTAGTGTGTGAGACTAGCGTGATAACCGACTACACCACCCAGACAGCTGCTTGTTATTGTGGCAACTGACCAATAAAAAGTTACTCATACAATATTTATGGATCTTGCTTTGGGCCCTCACGTGATTCCCCCGCCGCCCTCAATTCCAGTGAGTGAGTGAATTCCGATTTCAGACTTCTCCAACCAATCCGAACTCGCCTATAAGAGATTCGAAAACCTTCATTTTTCAAATAATTCATCCAGATTTATTCCAATTAAATAATCTGCATTTACCAACATATCACACAATATTTGTTGTTATTAATTTAAAATTTCTTGAATTGTTATAGGCACGACAAGTGGCACAATAACAAGATTACATTTGTACAAGTATTAGAACAAAACGAAGGCAAAAATATGGCAATTCCCATAAGAGAAATTATATTTTTACAATATTTTTACAACAAATTCTAAGTGGCAGATTGTCACTGTTGGGGCAAAAAAGTAATTTTAGTGTTAGGTTCAAATTTGAATCAATAACAACTAACCACCTATGATTTGTTGTGAAAATATTGTAAAAATGTTGTGAACATAACACCTCTCATTCCCATAATAGTTACTAGTGCATGAAGCAACGACAATGTGGTATTGATTCTGTTTACAAGTAGCATTCGTGACAAGTGTCATGCAAGCCCAACAAGAAATGGACACTTGGAAAGAACAATTTTCTATTATCAAAGTCTCAAGTATAAATAGAAGACTTATTCTCAAGAAATGGACATTATGCTCTACCGACAAACATATTTTATAAATAGAAGACTTATTCTCAAGAAATGGACATTATGCTCTACCGACAAACATATTTTTTATATAATGATCATTGTAATATTGGTTTCTTATGAGATTTTTTCATCATTCAAAGGAGTTCTTAAGGTTTTCATGCTTGTAAGTGCTTCCTCGTGACCTTATAACTGAGCTCAATCTTGTTTATCTTATTTTATTGAAGTTTAATTCAACTTCTTAGCTGTTAGTCCTAATTGATCCATAATGTACTATCTTTGATTCATTTTGATGTATAGCCTGATTACTTAGGCTTCAAGCTTTTTACTATGCACCTTTATATGTTAATCGATTAGATGAATTAGGTTATGACTTATTTAGCTAGCAATCAATTTAAGTATAATCATGGATGTAAGGACTAGAAAAACTAGTGGCCCAAGCCCACTTAGAATAGTGGCTAGATCAGTTCAACCGTGGCCCAAAACAATGAATTTGTAAGAGAGGGAAACAAACAACAAGAGAGAGGCTCTACCCGAAGATGAAAATAAGGAAGAAAAAGAAAGATGTACCTAAATGGATGAGCTCATTTCTCAATACAAGCTGGCCCGAGGAGGCCACAGTTATACAAGAAATGCTATTGTTTACTCTCTTCTCTCAGTGATCTTCTTGTTTTTTTTTTCTTAATACTTGTGTCTAGATACTTTTCTCCGTAAACCCTCTTTTTCTTATATACTCCTCCCTCCCTCACATCTCAACCTTCCATCTTTACTTAACAAATCTCCCCTCATGACACTTGTCTTTTTTTACATCTGAAGAAGGTGGTAGAAGGAGTTTGCTTAGCTGTGACTTACACTGTTTAGGTCACTTTCTCATCAATGCAGCTAATAAAGCTGTTGCCCACCATTTAATGCAGAGGCAATAGGTTACTCCAAACTGGAAACTTCCCTTATGATCACTGATTCTCTTTCTTCAGATCATTCTTCCCACTTAGAGCGCCTCAAAGTCCTTTGACTCACTCCGTCCTCTCCTCGGGTGACCTTCCTCCTTGGGCCCATGACATCCCCACACCAATACTGCAACTCTTCAACTTCATCCTTAGTTCTCGGGCACCCATAATGGATAACTTAGAATCATTACCATTAGATTTTAGTTAGAGATCGGTTATGGCACTTGATAACCTAGAATTTAGTTTACATGAATTCCATATTTTATTATTATTTTCATTCCTTCATCGGGCAATAAATCCTCTTAATTAAAGCAATATTGAACCTCACTCTCTTAACTACGAAGTCAAATAATCCACTTAAGTCTATAATCAATTATTTCGAATATTAAAATAAGAAAGTGAGCCATCTATAATCAATCCAACCATGTTAAAATTAAAATACTAGCATTAAACAATCACAAAAAATTTAATGTAATAAAATAGATCAAGATTTAGTAGTTGGATTTGGTGATAAGTCCTTCCTAATTCACATTTTATTGAATGAATTTCTTTTTATAATAACAAAAAAATATGATGTAATGAAGTAGATAAAGAATTAGTCTTTGGATTTGGTGATGAGTCCTTCCTAATTCACATTTTATTGAATGAATTTCTTTTTATAATAACAAAAAAATATGATGTAATGAAGTAGATAAAGATTTAGTCATGAAATGAAGTAGATAAAGATTTAGTCTTTGGATTTGGTGATGAGTCCTTCCTAATTTACATTTTATTGAATGAATTTCTTTTTATAATATAGAAGGTTTTTAAAAAATTACTAAATCCCTGTTTACACAAACGAATTATCAATAAAAATAATGTTATTAATCCATAACTCTTTTCAAAGCCTAAAAATCTTATAAGTCACATTTTCGTTTAATCCTAAGTTGTCAATTATGTTTAGATGGTTGTTATGATTTGTCCATTTGAACAAAATATTTTCAAGTATTGATTTATTTTGACGTATCATTTCATGAGTTACGATTAATTATATATACAATATAAAATAAATATACCTCATGGTTCTATATCATATCAAGTTATTAATTCAAAATTAAATAATTCACATTTTTAATATCATCATTACATTAACAAACATGTTAATGAGAAAAGTTTTTTAAAAAAGTAATAAAAAGAAAATGTTATATGTGAATAAATAATAGCAAAAAAAAGGAGCCTTTAGCAAAATTGACAATATTATTTCAATATGATCATTAAAAAATTAGTCAACAAAATCAAGAAACTTATAGCTCAATAATATTATCTATTCTCTATGAGAAGTAACGGCATTGTCCATTTGAGATATTGTAATTATTGAATTATTTTATAAATTAAAAATTAAAAATTAAAAAAGAAAAAATTAAAAATTAAAACCGTTAAAAAAATAAGGAGGGACGGTTTTTTGCTAAATTATTTAAAATATAATTTGGGTTGGAGAAGAGAAGAATCGCAGGGAAAGGGGGGCAGCCAGAGTTTGTTCAAATCATCTCTCTCTACTCTCTACCCTATACCATGGATGCGCACCACGCCTCCCTTGGTCGACGAACGGTACACTTCTCATCCCATCGCTTTCTTCATTTCTAAATCCCCTTTTCTTCTGTTTGATTATTCCTTCAAATCTCAGTTGGAAGAGATTCGTCAAAAGAGAGCAGCTGAGAGATTGATCAAAACTTCTTCTGGACCAGATCTCACCCAACCTTCCCTTCACAATGGTTCACACCATCTCTCTCTCTCTCTCTCTCTCATAATCAAATTATTTTTTTTAAAATTTTAAATATATAATTTTTTTTTCTGTGCACAGATTTTTTTGGAATGAAAAAATCAGAGAGCGGAAATCGACTCACAGAGGTAGGGAAAATAATTTGTAAATAATTTCAATCTGGAGAAATTTCCACAAATTTTAATTTTTAAGCCTTAGTTTTTGATTGGTTGCTGTCTAGGAAGCGCAGACACTTCATTTAAGGTGTCGTAACCAGTGTCGTTGCCGTGTCTTAATAACCATTTTATGTTATAATTTTTTCATAAATTGCTCGCGTCCGTGCTTCCTAGGTTGCTGTTATGTTTTAGTCTTTTTTTGTTAATATGGTTTCTAATTGGTGTTCCAGGCCGATGTTAGTGGTTTGGTATCTCAGCTACAAGACCTACAGAGGAAGAATGCAGAATTGGAGGAAGAGAACAATAAATTGACTTCAAAGGTAACAAAACTCCATTATATTCTGTGTGTGTGTGTGTGTGTGTTATTGTTTTGTTTATAATATGCAGCTAAGGAAGCTTGTTTTTTTGAGTAATGAATTATATGATCAATTACTGATTAGTTTGATATTTTTCTGTTTCAGCTTCAAACTAAGGAAGCTGAGAATGACACGCAACAAAAGCGTTTGACTAATCTGGTAATTGAAAGCCATTCATTATTATTCACTATGTTTTCCAAAGATAGGCTGTGTTGGCTATCATTCCCTTGTGCATTTGTCAGTTTATTTGTTGTTTGTGTATAAGCACATTGCACATTGCACATTGTTGGCACAGGGTTAAAATGATGGGAAGTGTGTGTTGAGCATGATCTATTGAGTTGGTTATACTAGGGTTCAGGGGAAAAAATTTGGTGTTCTTACAATTACTGGGATATTTTTGGTAATTGAGAATACACTAGCCGCCCTAGGCTCATTATCGCAATTTCACACAAGCTTTTTAGCTCAAGAAATAGGGCTGTATATATATGCTCATGATCCTTGTAAATCCTTCTGTAGCTGTTATAATTAAACTGCTTGCGTGTTCTCACTTATATATTTTTGGTTGGTTAAGTCGTGGGAGCGATCCATAATAGTAATTTTTAAATGAGAAATTTAATTAGAAACTCAAAAATGACACACCACCCAGCTAGATATTCATATAGTGAAAACCTTGTCTTTTTCTTTATTTTTTAATTCTAGATTTTCTTTGACGTTGAGATTTTTGCTTCTTTTGCTCATTCTTTGTTTGTCCTGCCTAAGACTTTTTGTCAGGCAAAACTCTTCTTGATTTTTCAGTTCAATTTTTTTTTTCCTCCCTGTATTAGCTTATGTTGTTTTTGCCATCAATTTCAGGAACAAAACACTGTACCATCTCTGAGAAAAGCTCTAAAGGATGTCGCGATGGAGAAAGATGCAGCAGTTGTTGCACGGGTACAGACTGTGCACGCTATATGTTTTCCTTACATGTTTACTAATTCATTTTGTTTTCTTCTGTTCTTTACCCACAAAGTCTCATATATTAGTGTAGGAGGATCTTTCTGCCCAGCTTCGTACACTCAAGAAACGTCTAAAGGAAGCAGAGGAAGAACAGTATCGAGTATGCAATCAGTTTCTATATATATAAAGGCATAGGCATTTCATTTTTTTTTTTTGGTTCTTACTAGATCTCTTGCACTAGGCTGAGGAAGATGCTGCAGCCTTGAGAGCAGAGCTGAATTCAATGCAGAGACAAGCGACGAATCCACTTGGTGGAATCAGCTCAATTGGAAATCCGCCAGATCATGTACAAATCTTAGAAAAGGAACTAGCTAGTTTAAAATCTGAGTTACAGGTTAGAACCGTTTGTTTTAATTTTATTATCTTTCTTTTGAAGTTTTTGTTTATGAGTGTCTCATGGTGGCTTACATTTTATAGCAAGCGTTAGTATTGAGGCAGCAAGAGCAACAACGATTAGTGGAGGAGCAGGCCCGGATTTCAGCTCTCGTTTCTGAAAAGCAGGAGTTCGAAGAGAAACTGACAGCTATATCTAGAAGGGCTTCAGGTATTATCCATGAATTGGTTTTTGTAGTTTGTGTTGTATATGCAATGACTCTTGAGATTTATGATATTTGCTATTGTAATTCCAAGATGTACATAATAAGGGCAATGAACTAGGAGTCGTTTCATAACAAAGCTTCTTTCCATGTAAACAAATCACTGAAAATATCTATTGAGAGATGCCAATGACCTTGAGATATTGACTTTTGCTGTCATGAATTTTACCCTTCAAGGAAGTATGGACCTTTAGAATACCTGTTCATTATTTGTCTTGTTTTTGTTTGTCAGATTTTGTTTGCATATTTGACTTAATGTTTGAATTTATCTCTCCCTCCCTCCCTCTCTCTCCACACAAACACAAATACACTTATTTATATATATGGATCTATATATACATATATGTAACTGTCCTAGATCCTGCAAGCCTTTAACATTTTCATTCTTATTGTCAATCACAAGAACCCTACTCAACTAAATAAGGCCTATGTAGTATGTACATAATTACTTGGGAGTTAGCTGTTGGAATCCTTTTTTGCCTTTTAATTTTGGGTAATTTGTAGAGCCATATCTTCTTTTAATCACATGGCATCAGGCCTTCCAGTATGGTTATATAGCTAGATTCTTTGAAGATATCTTATCTGCAGTTGTCATTGCCTTCTGGCGTATGAGAAATGTTTAGAAGATCTTTTCTACTAGCATGTTGTTCAACCATTGTGTACCCTTGTTTGTGCAATGCAGAAGAAGTTTCAGAAAAAGTGGCACAGAAGGAATTATCATTGGTAAGAGAATTTCTTTGCTTGCTCGTACTATTTTTGATTGGTCTTGGAATTGGGGTTTCACACATTGTTCTTCTATTTTAGAGTTTCAAGTTTCTCTTAGATTTTCCCTTTGAGACTTTTGTACTTTTTTCACTGTGTTCATCATTGTGAACATGAAGTATATTTGATCATTAATAAAATTACATTAATTACTTATCAAAAAAAGAAAAAAAAAAAGAAGAATTTCCTTGCTTGATGATCTTGTTTTGAAATTGCAGAGTAGCTATTTCTGTTGTTTTGATCTATCAATATACCTAGTTCAGTCATAATTGGGTGAATTTGTTCATTAGTTATTTGCAAAGAAATTGTGTTTGTTAATCATTATGTCCACTACTGGTCTTTTGTAGGATTGTAAATGAGCTGAGTATTAAGAGTTCAAGATTATTCATTTAAGCTTATTTCAAACATAAGCCCAACTTGAGCTCATCATAAACTAAATTACATGTTCAAGTTTGGTTCATTTTCTTGTTGAACAAGCTCATACTTGTTTATTATATATTTGATTAATTTATTATTTTTCCCTATACAGTAAACACTAAGACCAAAATTTTGTATCGTTAAAAATGTATAATTTTTACCACACAATGGACTATTTTATTATCAATACATAATAAATAATAATTTTAGATCTTATGAACTTATTTACAAACTTACATAATCCATTCTCAAATCTATGTAAGTATATATATATATATATATATTTACATGTATTGATATAAACGTGTAATATTATATATACTTAAATCAAGCCTCATACTCATGAGTTTATTCACAAATACATTTTTATGTTTGAGCTTGGCTAGTTTAATAGTCAAGCTTAAGTACTTAGGCTTGAGCTTGGCTCACTTGCTAAAAAAAGAAACATAGTCTGAGCTGGCTGGGTTCATCTACAGCCCTAGTCTTTTGGAAAGTTCATATGAATTATCCCAATACCTTAGTTTTTTCCATAACCATGGGCCCATGGTATCTCAACTTGTCTCCTCACTTTTCTTTTCCTTGTTATGTCTTGCTTAAATTTCTTGGTGATATTGTGATCATTGTTTGATGCACCTAAAGTGGGCACATATTTTGGAGGCTTATGTTATGCTGTTTTGATCTTAGAATTGTTTTTATTTTCTAAATTGCAGGAAGACAAGGAGAAACTTGAGAAGCAGTTGCATGATATGGCAGTAGTGGTTGAGAGATTGGAAAGTAGTAGACAGAAACTTCTGATGGAGGTTGGTCTTAGCTTACTCTATTATTCTTCGGTAAAATGTGCTCTCCATTTGATGGAAAAGATGCTTGATTATGTTTTTGGCAGATTGATTCCCAATCTTCGGAGATAGAGCGGCTTTTTGAGGAAAATTCTAATCTCTCAAGTTCTTATCAAGAGGCAATGGGTGTAGCAGTGCGCTGGGAGAATCAGGTATTGACAATGAAGGTTCTACAGAATTTTGTTTGTGAATTGGGAACTGTCTGATTCCTGTATTCTCATATTTTATCCAAAGAGCATGGTAATTTTGTTGTTTTATCTACAATGCAGTAAATCTGGTTTCTTATAGATAGACTAAACTGTTAATAATCAGTGCATATGTGGCACATTGGTGGTACCAGGTTATGACAGAAAATGACAAGTAAACTAATAAAATACGTAATAAGGTAATAATAACTAATAAAATACTAACTTGGGAACTAGTCCTATTTTGACTAGTAAACTAAAAACCTAGTAAGGTAATAATAACTAATAGGGTAAATTCCACTAAATACCCCTGAGATTTGAGCTAATACCAACCAAGTCCAAGACAATTCAAAATTGTCCAAATTGGTCCCTAAACCCAACTGAGTCTCTACTCACTGTTAACTCCGTTAGTCAATTTTTCTCCTTCTCTCAAACCTGTCTCTTCACAGGCTCCTCTCTGTGACTCCCTCTCTCTCTCTTTCTAACCTCAAATCCACCACAACCAACTAACAACCCAATAGAAACCACCAAAACTCAACCAAACTCATAGCAATAAAACCAAAATCCTCCAACAAAATCCAAATTGAAAAAACCCAACAGTGTTGTTTTTTTCTGCATTGTTTGTTTTTCTGCACAATGGTGTTTTTCTGTGCAGTGATGTTTTCTGCAGTGTTTGTTTTTTAGCAGTGATGTTTTTCTGCAGAATAGGTCTGGCTTTCCCTTGTTTTGATGTTACAGGGTTCTTATTCTCAAAAAAAACCCCCAAAAAATATTACAGCAAACTGACCACCACAATGGAACCCACAACCACCCTGCAGGAAATCCACCACCACCGAAAACCCATAACAAAACCCATAGCAACAAAACCAAAATCTTGCAACAAAACCCAAAGAACTTTCTCAGTAAACAAACAGGGAAAAAAATGATTGAATGGAACCAACAAGCAAAACTCAATGAAGAGGAAAACACAACAAATCAAGTTCATTTGAAGATTTAAACCCAAATCACAACTTGCAATCAAGAACTATGACAAAAAATCAGCCTCTCAACTCAAAATTCTAATCCAAAACAAACCTAGTCAATCAAAACATCCACTAACCAAACCCCCAAATTCACAGATCTCAGCAAGAAAAAAAAAATTTGCTTTGATCTATGTGGCTCTGTGACCATAGAGTATAAAATTCTTTTCTTGGTATTCTTTACATAATTTTAATTTCTTCTTTTCTGCTATGTGTGTAAAGGCACATGGGAATCATCCTAGGAAAAAAGTTCTTCTATTATGATTTTTGTCAAAGTATTCATGCTTTGGATTATATCTTCTAACAATAGATATAAAAATGCAGACTAGAGTATTAATTTCTTGTCTTGGTGGTACGAAATTGAGTTTGCCGTTAAATATGTTTTCTAAATTATAGGTTTGTAGGGATTATGACCATTATTGAATTGAATGAACATTTTATGTTGATTAAGGAGCATCAATTAAACTTAGGTTTTTCATTTTTAATAAGCTTTTTCTTAGCCAGAGTAGAAGTTGCAGGACTAACGCATATGTCTCAATACTTCTATGTGAGTTTTGGTGGTATACTTGAGTTTTTTTCTGGAGATATATAGAGTAATAATAAGAATTGCAGAGGTGGAGAAAACAAAAATTATGACTGTAACTTGATTAAATTTTGATCTGTGTGTTATGTCTGGCAAATAGTTAAATTTTAGATCATGGATGCATTAAAGAACTCTCAACTTTGAAGGCTTTGGGGGACTGTCTAACCTATTTATTGTCCACGAGAAATTATCTGCAGAAATCAATATTTTGATTCTTGAAGTTGCACTTTCTGTTTTAACATTAAACCCTGCCTGACATATGACTTTGTAGGTGAAAGACTGTCTTAAGCAGAATGAGGAGCTTCGTGGAACCGTAGATAAGTTGAGAACAGAGCGGGCTAGGGGCATTCCTGAATCTTATAGGGATGGGGTGGACGAGACTGGTTCATCAGCATCTACAACTGAAATTCTCTCTCTCCAGGTGAGTAGTGATTTAATGGTTGGAGGTTTTATTCCTTTGTTTTATGTGGACATCAGTTGAGAAAGAACAAGTCCAATGTTAGAACTTCACAGCAAATTGTAAAAACCAATTAAGTGGGTTTGCCAGAAGACCTCATCAATTAAACTTTTTGAAGGGTTTTTTTTTCCTTGGGCCCTTCTATGCTTCACTGCGTGGTATCATCCTAAATTCTTATTTGGTTATACTTGCTGTGTGTGATATTTTTGCTGGTCTATTTGGTTTTGTTTATAGGGCCAACTAGGAAAAGAACAGAGTAGAGCAGAGGCACTGTCAGCAGAGGTCATGCAGCTCTCAGCACGACTTCAACAAATCACACAAGCATATAACGGTCTTGCACGCGTGTAAGACTCTCTCTCGCTCTGTTATCAAATTCGTTTTGGTATTGAGTTATGAAAGATAAATCTTTTGTTGATTATTTTTCTAAATGCAGCTATAAGCCCGTGTTGCGGAACATTGAAAGCAGTCTCATCAAACTGAAGCAAGATGGGTCTGTGACTGTGCGGTGAATGCAGGAGCAATGTTGTGATATTTTGCATAAGGTCGTTAAAGCAGATCATTCATGTGTAAAGGGTTTCAAATTTGTGTTGGCATTTTTTACTTTTGAAGTTTTAACAAATGAGTTTTGTGATGATGATAGACATGGCTTTTCAGAGTGACACTGATGAGACAATTTTGTAATGCAATATCCTGGTAAAACAAAAAAAGTAGGAAAATAACAGAAACTTCAATTAGTAGTAGAACTTGTGCACCGAATTCAACTTTCGATGGATTAGGCTGAGTTGAGTTTGTGTAATTTGAAAAGAAAGTCAAGATTAGGGTCGTAACTTTTTTAGTTAATTTTTTTACTTTCTTATATCAAGAACTCAAACCCGATTGTTGGCTTGGCTTGGGTTTGATTTATTGGACAATTTAAATAGGATTATAGGTTTATTATGGTTATCAAGAAACTAATTCAAATGATAGAACAGTTATCGTATTGAGACTTTTTACAGGGAAATCAAGTTCCTACATGGTTAATCTATAATTAAAGAAACAAAATTGATTTAAAAGAAAGGGGATTTTTTATTATAAAAAAATTTAAGAAGAGCCAAAATAATTTGTCCCAGACCTCTGTCTCTAGTGCTATTAGGGTGGGGTTGGGTAGTGGTGTAGGTTGGGGTATAGGTCTTAAGGTGTAAAACATATCAATCATCACAAGAAAAAAGGATTGCAATGTGTTAATAATGATATAAAATTAATTGCACAAGTTAGATGTGATCTTATCTCATAAACGTCCACATTAAAGAAAAAGAAAATTAGAAAATCATTTTATGTTAGACACTGATGTGTTATAATTTGACAACAGCCTGTCTATTAGTGGTGAAAACATGTGCACCTGTCTAATTGATACCACCTGTCATTTATCAATAGGTGAGGTGGCATCCATTTCTTCCAAAAGTATATGTCATAGACAGTTAAATATGATATCGCTTTGGTAAGATTAAACCCATAATCCTCCATGGTTTACTACTTTTTAAGGAATCTCTAGCTTTATTAGTATTATTAATGAAGCTTTATGGCATAGAGTTTTCACTTAACCTTGGTTAAATTACTAGTTTTCAAGAAAAAAGAAAAAGAAAACAATGGCTCTCACAAGTCACATCTTGATGGAAACCAGTTGGTGAAAAAGCTTACTATATTAATAAACTAAAGGGGGGAACATAAAAAGAAAAAGCTCTTAAACAATTCTTTTTGAACGAAATTCCTTGGTTTATGCCAACAATGCTTATTAAGCAAGTAATCATGCCCATAATTAAAGTATTTTGGAACCTTTTTAAAGTGTCTTACAGTCTTATGATAGAACAAAGTAATGAGAATTGAGTTTTGCTGACACATTTCAAGCCATGAAGAAAAAAACCATATGTTTCTGCATCCCAAGCCGCAAGCACAAAGAAAGCAACCATGGAGACTCAGATAGTTCTCCCCAGAAAAAACACTCCCATCACAAATCTAAAAAAGGTGGCAAAAGCCGAGGCCATGCTTCCACGGCTCCTGCTGATCATGTTGGAGCCAACCATTCTGATGCTGCCAATGCTAACTCTGATGCTGGCATGGCTGTTGCTATGATGGGTGCATCCCATGTGTCCACGGTCGCCAGCACCGAAGGTTGTGGTGATGGCAGTGGTCATGGTGGCGGCGGTGATGGTTGTGGTTGATATGCTATTGAGAGTTGGTATAGCATTTCCCTTTTTGCTTCAATGTTATTGTCAAATTATATTTGTTGTTATTTTTTAGAGGAGGTGATGACATGTTGGTTTTGTTTTACCTCTCCTTCTCTTTTCAAATTTTTTCCCCTTATGCTTTTGGATTTTTTGTACTTTTGATTCGAAAGAGTGTGTGTGGACAATGTGAATGTGATGGATTCTGTAAGCTGGTGAGAATAGATGAGGAACCTTGATAATGTTTTATGTGTGGCAGATTGTATAATAAGGAAAGATATGTCTGAAATCTCAAAATTTCCTACAGTTAGAACATGTACGTTTTTTGATTTTGTGAAATGAATTCTTTCTCTAAAGTTTATGCTTTTCTTTCCTATGATTATATGGCTCTCCTTTTCCTATCTATGGTTTTTATTTTGGAACTATATATTCAAAGGCCACATTAATGAAATATTTGGCATTGGCTTGGCAGTTCAGCTGTCATAGGCTGATGGTTCAAGCATTATGGATTTATGCCATTTCATAATTATAACTAAATAAATAAAGGCAATCTCATAATTCATTCACCAGAAAAGATAATCTTGAAGTCTCTTCTTTCCAAAAACTTGATTTATGGACTCGGCTTCATGGTAATGAGTACTTACATGTGAAACAATCTTTCGTCATTCCTCAGTCCATGCAGAAAATGTGTTGGGTGATGAAATTGGATGAACAAGCATGATCCGAGAAGAAAACGGGAAATTGTTAATACCTTTTAAATCTGACTAGTTTAGGCTCCCAAATGCATGAGACATCATGTTTGAAATAATTTGCTTCAAAGGATAGAGGATATTGAAAACATAATGATGACAATACAATGAGTTAACTTTCATGTTTGAAATATTTTGCTTCAACGGATAGAAGATATTGATTCAAATGATATCTTCTGTTCTTCTCAAAATAAAAAATAAAAAATAAAAAATAAAAAATCTTCTGTAATGTATCAAAATAAATTTCCAACATTTCCTTCCTTAGATTTAAATTAACTTACTAGGGTACCTTTCTTTTCATTTTGATCCATCTATCATTTTAACATAAAAAAGAACAAAAAAATTTGTGATTTAGTGATATTATCCGATTTTCGTGAAGATTAATTTGGATTCGAATTCCCCGTTTCTTGTAAAAAAGAAAGAAAGATGGAATTACTATAATAGCTAAATCTTGAAAAAAGAAAAGTTCACCCAGAAAGTAGTATATATGATGGGAGCATGAAGATCAAACTAACTTGACCAACTCTGGACTCTAGAGTCTAGACCAGTCAAATCCTATCTAATTGCAATGTATGCGTGTGGATTTTTTTTTTCCAAAGCAATTGTTATATGTCAAGTTTGTTCGGTGTTAAATTGTTAATCGAGGGCCTTCATTTTTTATATATATACAGCCCCTTCTTTAATTTAACTGATCATAGTTCAACCTTTAGGGCTCTTTAATTGGGTGGGTGAACGATTTACGTAGAGCAAGCTTTTCCTTACGTGGCGGTGGGGCTCTCTAATTGATAGCTCACGTTGTGAAAGATACATCTTGTAGGTTAGGTTGACACAAACTTACCAACCTGAACGCCTAGGGGCACTTGGTCTATATTCTACTGAGGCAAGGAACAGGAACTTATAGCCTCCACAGCGAAATTAGTTTGTAGAGCTTATCATAGGAATGTTGAACCTTGGGTTGATTTGATTAAAATCAGTACTTGAATTGGCTTAATGGGAGAAGGGGTTCCAAGGTTAGAGCCTTAATTGGTCTTAAAGGGTTATTCTATTTTTCTTAAAGGTCAGTGTTGCTCTATCAGGAATGGAGATAGCACTAGAGTTAGGCATGAATTTGAATTGGTAAGGATTCGTTGAGAAGTTTATTAATTGGTTCTACTCCTTTTTAAAAGTCTTAAAGTGAAGGATCTTCTTCTAGAAAAAATGGGTAGGAGGCTGTTTATAGGCTTTCCTTCAGCTTATCAGACAATTTGTTACAAGTTTTGAAAGTTATTCCCACCTAAAGGTTTAATGACCTTCTAGATGTCAGTTTGGACTAATTAGAGCATTTGCATCAGTTGATGCATAATTTCTATTCATTTTGTAAGAAAAAACATGTTTTTTTTTTTTCTATTTTACACACATATTTTTACAAAACGCTTACATCAGTTTGTCTATTCTACACATTTATTCAATAAAATATTCATTCTTGACTCAATACCCAGCCACCATCAACGATCAATACCCAAAATCCATCATCAACCCACCCATCAAAATCCCAAAACCACTAATCAAAATTATCAAAACCCAGCCACAATTAACCCGATCAATACCCAACCACCATTAACGATCAATACCCAACCACCATTAACGGTCAATACCCAACCTCCATCATCAACCGACCCATCAAAATCCCAAAACCACTAATCAAAATCATCAAACCCACTAATCAAAACCCACGGATCAAAATCATCAAAACCACTAATCAAAATCATCGGCGATCGGCAACAGCGAAAGCATTGATCAAATAATCAAAACCATCGGCAATCTGCAACGGTGAGAGCAGCGGAGATCAGTGGAGGAAGAGAGTGTGAGGTGAGAGTCTGACCAGAGAGAAAAAGAGAGAGTGAGGTGGAGAGAGGAAAAAATAATAAAATATCAAATGCAAGAGCTATAATAACTGTGCATATATGCACGATTACTATAGCATTTGTGCATTTATGCACAATTTTACACCCACTAATGTGGGTGTTTTTTTTTATCAAAATGTGTAAAATGCCTTACTTTTTCTATTTTGCAAGATTATGCAACCACTGATGTGGTTGCTCTTTATGAGGATTTTTGGCTCAAGTCAGCCTATTAGCTAGCTAGTAGGAACTCTAGATTTACTTCTACATTTGAAGGGTGTAAGTGGGTTTATTAGAAATCTGATTATTAAAATTTTTTTTCTCATAACATTTTTGTTGGAGAAGTTTTGCCTTCCAGAGATTGGCTATACCTCCCCCCTAGTTTGTGGAATGTTCTTTTCCTTGAATCTATACCTTCTTTGAGAGTGTTGTGAGGCAAGTAGGGTTGTAAACAAGGCGAGTTTTTCGAGTGTTGAATGTTCAACCTCAACTCGACAATAAAAATAAAATGTTCATGCTCAACTCGAGCTTGAGCTAAGCCTACATATAATATTCAAGCTTGAGCTTCTCATAAAGTCCACAACTTTGCACTCAGTTTGGCTTGACTTAATTCATTATTCTAGTTGATTTTGAGCTCAATATTAAGCTCTTAAACTAGATTCAACACAAGTACATTATCAAGCCCATTTGGTTTGAATAAGTGCTCTAAAATTCCAATTAATTAACGGTTTAATACAATTTTAGCTCATTTTTCAAGCCCATACAAACTACCAAATCCATAAACAAGCCTAGGCTTGGTTTTTTTTTTTTTTGGCTTGGGCTTGATTATTAAACAAACCTAGAACTAAGGTTTAAGTTTGGCTTGCTAAACAAAGAAACATGAGCTAGCTTTTTATTGAGCCAAACCCAAAATGTTTTTGAACGACTTTGTTCATTTATAACCCTAGAAACAAGCTCCTTTTGGAATCCTATTCATGACTAGCTCTAGCAGTCTTACTCTTAAGTGGTTCAAATGTGAAGATATTAGGTTTGAATCTCGTAATGAAAAATGCTTGGAAAAATCTCATGCTCTTAACTCAATGCCCACTAGTGCGCCATCGTGAGGTCGAGATAATAGTAATGGCTCACTAATTCCCCTACTTGCAGGCCCAAACCCACTAGATATGATGCTATCATATCATTTTGATGGCCCTCCTAACATTTTTCTTCCATTAAAAAAAATAATAATAATAATAATAACAAGGAAAGGTTTGGAGGACATTCCATTTCCTACATTCAACAAGCTAGGACCAACAACGCAACAACTATAGTTGACGAAGTGACACTCAAAAAGGATATATTTTTTCTTTGTTGGATTTTTTTGGGTTCTTTAGTTAACGATTATTATTATTATTATTTTTTATTACTCGATAATTTGGGCCTGGTTAAGAAAAAGCCACAATAAGCCCAAATTCTTCTAGGGCCCATAATTACCAAAACGGACGAGAAGCCCAAAAGTAAACAACTAAATCAGAGTTTCTTATCCACTGACCGTCACTACAACATAAGCACCACGTATAAAAATCCCCCACGTGAACATCACGAGCATTCACAAAACGGCAAAACCTCACCACCTCGCTCTCTCTCTCTTACCCAAACCCTAAATCTCATTCTCTCTGTTTCTCAGTGAAAAGCAATAGCTAATAGCTATGGCGAGGCAAGGTTCTATTGCGACGCAGCAGCCACCAAAGCTACGATGGGGGGAGCTGGATGAGGACGACGGAGAGGACTTGGACTTTTTGCTGCCGCCACGGCAGGTGATCGGTCCCGACGAGAACGGGATCAAGAAGGTGATTGAGTACAAGTTCAACGACGATGGCAATAAGGTTAAGATCACAACCACCACTCGCACTCGTAAGCTCGCTAATGCTAGGCTTAGCAAGCGCGCCATCGAGCGCCGATCTTGGCCTAAGTTCGGCGACGCAGTGCACGAGGACGTCGGAGCTAGGCTCACAATGGTCTCCACCGAGGAAATCCTCCTCGAGCGCCCTAGGGCTCCTGGTTCTCTCTCTCTCTCTCTCTTTCGCTTGCTCACTTTTTATTTATTTTTGTGTGATTTAAGGAATTAGGAATTGTTTGGGTGTGGATTTGGAATTGGTTTTTTTTTTTTTGTTTTTGTATGCTGTGGTGTGTTTGGATTTTGTGCGCTAGGGTTTGTACGATTAGGATTTGTTTGTTTGTATAGAAAAAATCTACAGAGAAATTCTGTATTTTTTTTTTAATTATGGAAATTTGTGAGAGGATTACTTGGGTAAAAAAAAAAATTAGGATTTACTTAATTTTTTAAAGCGAAGATTACTAAATTCTGGTTTGCTTAAATTTGTGTTCTTGGAGAGAATGAGAGAGGAGCCAATTATTAAGCTATTAAGTTTCAAATGAAGATTGATTGGAATTTCGTGGTATTTGTTGTGATTTACTAAATATGATTCTAATTAGTAAAAAATTTAGGTACGATTCCTTAGGTGTGGTACCTTATATTCCTCAATTAAATTCAACTATGTGGCTGCATTGACCAATGCAGTACAAAAGGTGCTGTCTTTGCCAAGAACAATTAAATTCAATTATGTGTTTCATTGGTCAAAACAATCATATGGATGAATAATTGGGGAACCTAAGGTTCAACACCAATGGAATTGTACTTAAATCTTGTCATTTGAATTAATAATTCAGTTGTTTTGTGGGAAAAAAAGAAAAAAGATATACTTGGTAAAGGTGGCTATTTAATTCAGTTGTCTTATTTATTGGTAAGTTTACACACACAGGGGGGGGGGTGCCATTTGAGCTACGGCCCATTTGCTCGACTGTTCACTGACCAATATCTGATATTGGTAAGAATTTACATGACATCCACTGAAAGAAGCTGGAAAGTCTAATCTATTTATTGGCAATTGGCAATTGGTATCCCATAAATAGCATAAGAAACCCTGATTCATAATTTTATAGAAGTGCTGGATTTGGCTGGTAACATTAAATTCTTTTGTGGTTTTTTAGAATTTCCTAGATTTATGTTTGCTAAATGGCAAAGAAAGGGGTCAATGTAGGAAATGATCCAAATTTCACCATGGTTTATCAGCATGACATATACCATGAAATATACATTGAGCATTTCCATGTTTATTTTCCTCAATTTATTTCCTTGCTTTGTGTTTATAAGCAACTGCTTTGTCTTCATAAACAAACTAAAAGGTAAGTTGTATTGCTTTTATGCACAACCTAATCGGTGAAAAAAATGATTGTCATAGTTGAGTTGTAGGAATGTCCGAATGTATTAAAGTTGACCCTGAATGAATCTGCTTCTGTAAAGTTGCTCGTTGTCATTTATTTTTATTTTAAAAACTTAGATTTTATACTACATCGGTGTAATTCTGAGTGCTGAATGCATTTTACTTAACGTTTGCATTCATCTATTGTTTCAATGACAAACCATAGAACATGAGTGTATTAATAATTTCAATTAATATAAACCTTTGGGTGTAATATTTACTCTTTTGCTTTAACCTGTTACACTTTGCTTCTTGTTTTTCTTTGTCATATATGTATATTTAAATGTTGGTTAAGGAATTAGGCAATGACATACAACTAGTTGCTTCTAGGGTTGTTTATTGTTACAAACTTGTAAAACCTGATTACTATTTACTAGAGATAAGTATCTTATGACTATTTATAAAAAAAAAAGAATCTCATGAGTACTTAGGGTTCAACATAACAAGGTTGGGAAGTAGAATTAGAAATCTAAGTGGCTGTTTTGATGATTATGAACTGTTGTTTTGAAAGCAAAACATTTAGTAACTATGAAATTTGATCAGAGTTCGTTGTAAGAAACAGAAGAGAGAGGAAAAAGTATGCGATCTTGTCCCATTACTTGAAGGACTAGAAATTTCAACTAATTACTTAAGTATGTGCCTGTACTTATTGTTGTACATTTTGTTCTCAACCAGTCCCAAATCTGGAAAAAGGAGGATTTTGATAGCTTGATGTCTATGTGGCCAACTCTGATTAGTCTATTGAGGATTCATGGCCAACCCCAAAATTTGGGAATAAGGCTTGGTTGTTATTGTTACTTTGTATGCAAGTAATGATCTTCCTAGATAAAGCAAACTAATGTGGAGAGTATGTTCACTGGTGTCAGTAAAGAGAATAGAAATGAACTGATTTTTTTTTTTAAATTAATTATAAAGGAGAGGGGGGTGAATTCTAGATTCTGATGTTTGGATGTTTTGGGGAATGGATGGAAAGGAATATGCGATTGCCTTCCACGCTCACCTTTGTGTTCTGCCCAAAAGGCAGCAGAATGGAGATTTTCCTGCACTAACATGCTCTTGAATTCTTGTATTTACTCTTATTTATTTTGGTAAAATAAGGGAAGGGCCGAAGGGGGCTGGGGGAGGTTCAAACCTAGGATGCACGGACGCGGCTCCGGAGGAGCCGCACCCGCGTCGGACTCGGCGGGATGCGGCGACGCGGGAGGGGCGCCGCTGACCGCGAGTCCGTGCCGCGTCGGGCCGCGTCCTGCCACGTGGATGGGCCGACTCGCGCCGACGCGGCTCAAATCGGGCCGACTTGAGCCGTATCGGCCGAAACCGCCGAAATGGCCGGTTCAGGCCGAAATGGCAGAGTCAGGCCGGATTTCAAAAAAAGAAAAAGAAAAAAAAGGTGCGAAACGCACCGTTTGAGGAAGACGAAAGAAGAAAACTGGTTTATGAAAACTAAAGAAAGGTTAAAAAAAGAAAAGGTATGAACTGGGAAGGGGAGTGACGGAAGAAACGAAGCAGAGGAAGAACAAACGAAGCTGAGGAGAAGAAAAAAAATGTAGAAAGGAAGAAACGAAGCTAAGGAGAAGAACGAAGAAGACGAAGAGATGTTTTTTAAAAGGTGTGGACGTGTGGTGTAGATTAGGCTTTGGAAAATGGAAGCCTTGGGAAATAAAATAAAAAATAAAAGGTAAAGTTGATATTCTAATGAGACCAAACGTAATGTGTTGACTTGTTGGCACTGGAGTGGCAGGTGAATAGAGAGAATAAAAATAAAAAGATTAATCTTGTGGGTTTTATTTAATTTATGAATATTATATTTGAGTTATTATCTATTATTGCTCTTAAATTTAGTATATGTATATATAATGTGAAAAAGTATGCTTAGTAATATATTAAAAATATAAATAAAAATAATTTTAATAATTTTTTAATCGCCGAGTCCCGCCGCACCTTCACCCACCTTTTTCAAAAATTTCCGAGTCCCGCACCCGCACCCGCACCTGAGTCTCGAAACGCACCCGTGCTTCCTAGGTTCAAACCCCAGTGTCCAGGCACCACACTAGGTGTTGGAATTTCTAGGGTATCTCTCAAATCCCTTGTGTATACCCTTGATTAATAGAAGGCACAAATAAAACATGCTGGTGCCTGGTACCAAAGACAGAAAGAAATCAGGGATTTTTTGAGCAGGCTACAGTACTTCAGCAGGTGAGGAGGGAAATGATAGGAAAATGATAGGTTTTTTTCCTCTCCCTTCATTTATCCTAAACCTACAAATGTAGGAAACATAAATCCTTTTACTTTGTTATTCCTTCCATTCCCTCTTCACACATCCAAATAATTTGAGTGTTCAAACTTTAAGCAAGGTAGATCTTGACACCATTAGACCCATGTAGTTGTTCACATGAAAGCCCTAAATTTACCATAACTGTATATTCACTCCAACGTTAATAACTAAACTACTTTTGGATGACTGTGTCATACAAGGTTTTATATCTTTTGCAAGTCATTGATGGGCAATGGACATTAAGCTATTTGACTTAATTCTAAATATGGGTGCTGAAAGTTGGGTATTTCAAATTTAATGTCTACAAGATGTTTGAATTTTAATGGGTCTAGTTTATGGAATTCGTTAAGATTTTGATAAACCATTGCATTTAATTGGATATGGCTCACTTCTTGATTACTTGTCCTTTAGTATGCCCAATAACCTTGCTAGAGATTCCTCTAATAATGGTGCCATTAGTCCACAAAGTGTGCATAAGAAATTTAATCAGGGATTTCACTAGCAGACTATGTATGGCTAATATATTTTGAAAAAGGAAATTTGTTTTGTGCCACATATATGCTTCATAATGTGTAATCTACTTTTGATGTGGGTACGAATAAGTATATTGTGTCTCAAGCAGACCAATGCACGCAAGTTTATTTTCACATGAATTTATTACTCCTTTTGATATTAAAATTATTCTTTGGCTTAACTTATCAAAAAAAAAGGAAAAAAATTATTCTTTGGCTTAGTTACTTTTAACCTTTCTTATTACCTCACTCTTTAAGTTTTGTTATTGCTATTGATATGTTGTTGTGAACATTGTAATTATTTGACCACGAGTAGATGGATGAGGGATTTGTCAATGCTATTAACATCTTTGAAACTGTGAACAGGTAGCAAAGCAGAAGAACCAAAGGCTGGAGGAGACCCCTTGGCTCAGCTTGGGAAAGGAGGTGCTGTTCTCATGGTTTGCAGGACATGTGGTAAGAAAGGTGACCACTGGACTTCAAGGTGCCCTTACAAGGATCTTGCTGCACCACCTGAGGGATTCATTGATAAGCCTGCCTCATCAGATGCCGCGACGACTGCTACTGGGGCAAGCAAGGGAACATATGTTCCTCCAGGCCTGAGAGCAGGGGCAGGGGCAGAAAGAACCGGATCTGATATGAGACGCAGAAATGATGAAAACTCTGTTAGGGTCACCAATCTATCAGAGGACACACGGGAGCCCGATTTGCTAGAGCTCTTCCGGCCGTTTGGTGCCGTAAGCCGGGTTTATGTTGCTGTTGATCAAAAGACTGGCATGAGTAGAGGATTTGGTTTTGTTAACTTTGTGAACAGGGAGGATGCTCAGAGAGCCATCAACAAACTCAATGGGTATGGTTACGACAATTTAATCCTTAGAGTTGAATGGGCCACACCAAGAACCAACTAGACCATGTGCATGCAGCACTCTCTCTCATCAGCTAAGGAGGATAATATTACCTGGCCTGTGAGACTTTTGGCAGGATATTAGTCTTTTTCCAAATCTCTGTTCAGTTGTTCTATGTTGAATCCGCTTGCTCAAGATTTCTCGCACCTTTTGGTATTTCATTTTCATACATATGATAAATGATGAGCTATTTAAAATTTTACATGAACAGTGGCTGTTTTTATTACAGTTGTTTCTTTGATGATATAAGATAAGCATTTCGTTGGAAGGTCCTGATTCTCCTGAAGGTGGAATGCTAAATTTTGACTTTTTTTAACAAAAAAGTATGCCATGCTATAAAAGGTCCATATAGATCTTAGTTCTGTAGTCATTAATTTTTACCAAAAGGGGTGACAGTCTTAAGAAATATGGTTGATGATAATTGACATGCCTTTACCCTCTTGAACATTTGATTTTATATTCTCTATTCAAGCAGAGCAACAACAGGTGCTCGCTAGTAGCTACAAATGGAAATAAATAGAAGAGTTGTCTGCTCAACTTGTGCAAAAATTATGCATTTTGCAGTTCATGACTTCGTTCGGGGATTGTTTGTTTGGTTGGCATTCTCTGTTGATCTCTTTAGTTCTTAAATCTTATTAGCAGCCCCTCCAAAACTTCAAAAAAAAAAAAAAAAAAAAATTTCTGGGTGTCATTTGCGCGCATATATTTTGCCAGCCAACCGTGTATTTGGGAGGACTACAGTAAAAGGAGAACACATCCACTCAAAAAGGTTGGATTCCTGACAGTGCATTGGTTGGTTGCCTGCGAGAGGCGAGAGCATTAGGCTCAATGCACTATTTAAGTTGACTTTGGTCAAAAAAATCCCGCTTTTGTTACTTTAGCTACTGTTTATAGACAATTACGTTGGAAAAATGGCACTATAGCAACTTTAGACGAAATATATGAACTACTATTTCGGAAATAAGTAGCAATCAATCATTTTTTTGATACTTGAATTCATGGAATTCGAGTTCTATCAAAATTTTCTCGGCTATTTTGAAAGCTATTTTTTCAAATAACTCAAGTACCATTTAGAATTCGATTTTTCCAAACTCGAGTACCAAAAAAGTTTGAGACTTTAATTTTTGTAAATTGATATCCTATAAATTCACATACCAAATAATATCTATCTCTCTCTCTCTCTCTTAAAAACAATATATAAAAATAAAAATTAGATTACAACTTTACTTAACTATGCATTGTCATATATCCAAAATAAAGTATATTTTTTAATTAAAATATATTTTTATTAATATATATAGTTCAAATATGATATTCAATTCTCTATATATGAAAAAAAAATTAGTTTAGTTGGTATTATTCATCAAATTATGTATTTAATGTATTAAATTAACCTTGATTTGATTAGTATTAAATAATTTTGTTTAATTAATATTTATATATTAAAGGCTCCGCATAAATTTTCGCCTTAGGCTCCAAATTATGTGGGGCCACCCCTGGTTCTGATGTAATTAGTACAGAAGATCCACGTATTGTGGTAATTGTAAATTACCGAGCATACCAATCAGAACAATAATCAAAATATGCTAATCAAAAAATTAAAAAGAATATTATTACATGCGTAAACCACATGTAATGAAATTAGTAACTAACCAAAAATATATATAGAAGAATATTATTGCACGCCCAAAACAAAGATAACGAGCAGAGTCTATTATGTTATTATGACAGGAAACAGGAAGTGGTTGTTTTTTTTTTTTTTTGAGAAACCAGGAAGTGGTTGTTGATATTGCGTTTTCCTGTGTTTTTTTTTTCCAATGATTTGATGTCATCCTCCGAATCCGAATTTTTTATTAAAGTCCATTTTGCTTCCTTTACATGCTGACGTCCTCACTATAATGATGGATCCACTGGGAGTACTATATAAGTATATATATAATTATATATCGCTGTTGATGGTTTTATAATTGCAATCTGACATGCTTTATCATTTTTTTATCAACTCTTCTAAAATGACAGGCTTTGTTTGCGACTTTGTTCACCGTTTCTATTTGGCGAAAAGTAATTTAATTAATATTCAATATATTGTGATAAAATATGTGATCCTAAACTTATTTTTTTAACAAGTTGTGATAAAAAATTGACTCTAAGAACGGTTTCAAGATCCAGAGTTTTGGAGATCACAAAATTCTTTTCACATTTGATAATAGGGAGGATGTGGAGAGAATTTTAGAGGGAGAACCATGTATTTTCGATAAACACTTGGTGGCAATGAGCCGATATGAGAATGAGTCCTTGCTTCAAGATATAAGGTTTGAGAAGACGAAACTATGGGTCCAATTGCATGGAATTCCGATGAAATTTATGACATTAGAGGCAGCGAAGAAAATTGGTAGTGTTTTGGGGGATGTTTTCGCGTCGACGGATCCAAAAATATTTGATGGTGGTCATTTTATCCGAATTCAGGCCTCCATTGATCTATCATTACCATCATGCCGTGGTAGATTGATTTCTGTAGGTGAAGGAGGTAAGCATGTGTGGATATCATTCAAGTATGAGAGGTTACCGAATATGTGCTACTGGTGTGGAAGACTAAATCACGATGACAAAGACTGTGAGTTGTGGATTAACAGTGAAGGAACTCTCACACCTGAGCATTGTGAATTTGGTCCATATTTGAGAGCTCCACCATTTGTTGTTGCAAGACGAAGTGCAATATTAGTCCTTGGGTTCTATGCCGAGAAGAAGAAGAGGAGTTCAAGTACACTAGAAGACATTGATTCAGGCCGGACCTCTGATTCTGGTAGAGAAAGTGTACCAGAGCAGCCACATGGAGTAACGGCTAGCAATAATATTAGTATTGAAGACGAGGAAATAATTGCATCATTAAGGCGTAATGAAGGGGATGGGATTACTTGGGAAGATTCAGTCAATCTTAAGTTAAGGAGATAATTATTGAGGATTTGAAGACTCCTAAGGAAACCGAAATTGCTGGGGAGGTAAGTAATGAGGAGTTAAGTCTAGCTCAGGAGTTTGGGGTGGCTAATTTGCTTGGATCGGGAAGGAGTTTGACAAGAAGCCCTAGTGCACGTGATAACTTAAGTGCATGTGAAAACTTAAGTGAGAATCCAACACTTAACAAATCACGTGTTGCTAAGGCAATTAGGGTTCACAAATCACCTAATTCACATGCTTCACCTACCTGGACATGCAGAGAAAGGAAAAAGCCTAAGGGTGACACGGCAGCAAGTTTTTAGTTACAAGGGAGGGAGCTCGTGGAAATCATATTGGCAAAAGATCTCACTGTAGTGTTTTTAGCCGAGACGCTTATAGATGATGCAAGGCTAGAGTTTGTGCAAAGAAGTATTGGTTTTGATCATAGATGGGTTGTACCAAGAGTGGGAAGAGGTGGAGGATTAGTTCTGTATTGGAAAGCTTCGATCAATCTAAAGGTGGAAGATTCGGATAGGTACTATATTGATGCGGTGATTGATAAAAATATGGAGAATGAGTGGAGATTAACGGGTTTTCATGGTGAACCGGATACAACAAGACGTCATGAAGCTTAGGCAAAACTTAGGGCTTTAAACTCAAGACCTGAAAAACCATGGCTTTGTTATGGGGATTTTAATGAAATTATCAGACAAGATGAGAAGCTTGGGGGTGCAAGAAGGCCTTATAATCAGATGCAGCAATTTAGTGAGGTGATTGATGAATGTGGGTTCATGGATTTAGGACTTAAGGGCTCTAAATTCACTTGGAGTAAGCACTTCGAAAATGGGGTTTCAATTTGGGAGAGGCTTGATAGGTGTTTGGTAAATAATAGTTGGTTCATGAAGTTTGGAGGTTCAAGGGTGTACCATTTGTCATGTAACTCTTCGGAACATATTCCAATTCTTTTATCACTATTAGACCTGAACCTACCTACTCGGGAAAAAAATTTCTGGTTCGAACAAATGTGGCTCTCAAATTCCAGTTGTGAGGAGGTGGTAGTTTCGGCTTGGGGCAGTGGGTATGAAGTCGGTTTTGAGGGTGATATACTAACAAAAGTGGAGAAGTGTGGAAAGGAATTGGGGCAATGAGAGAAAAATGTTTTTGGGAATTTGAGATTGGAATTGAACCGGTTGAAAAAGGACCTAGCTAGAGAAGAGAAGGTAGCCATGGTTAGTGGGAATAATTTTTAGGTGAGACATATTAAAAAAGAAATTGAGGTGTTGCAGGATAGGGAAGCTATGATGTGGGCTCAACGATCACGAATTCTATGGGCAAATCAGGGGGATAAAAATACAAAGTATTTCCATAGCTATGCCTTAAAGAGATATAGGAAGAACTCAATGGAAGGTATTAGAGATGAGGGAGGTGTATGGAGAACTAGAAAGGAGGATATTGGGGAAGTGATGGTGAACTATTACAAGTCTCTATTTACCTCCACAGATGGGAGGGTTTCCACAGGCATCTTAGATTGTGTGCCTACAGCGATAGATGAGGAGATGAATGAAAGTCTATGTAGAGGGTTTGAAGCAAGTGAAGTAGCTACTGCCCTCCAACAAATGGCGGCCCTCAAGTCTCCTGGACCGGATGGCATGCCTCCGCTCTTTTATCAACATTTTTGGAGCATGGTAAATCATGATGTCACCTTTTCCATCTTGTCATGGTTGAACTCAGGTACTATACCTACTCTCTTAAACCATACTTTTATCACACTTGTTCCAAAAATAAACTCCCCTGAATATGCACACCAATTTCGCTCTATTAGCCTTTGTAATGTCCTTTACAAAATTTATTCCAAAATTCTTGCAAATCACCTCAAAAAATTACTTCCATCCATTATCACAGAACATCAATCAGCCTTCACTAAGGGTAGATTAATTTCTAATAATATTTTGGTGGCCTTCAAGACCTTGCATAGTCTACAAAATTACAAAGGGGGTAATTATGGTTATATAGCACTGAAACTGGATATGAGTAAAGCGTATGACCGGGTGGAGTGGTATTACTTGGAGGGGATAATGAGGAAAATGGGTTTTAGGGAGAGGTGGATAAACCTGGTTTTGGGTTGTGTGAAAAAAGTATCATATTCTGTTTTGGTAAATGGAGAACCCTGTGGGATGATTTTTCCTACAAGAGGGATTAGGCAGGGAGATCCACTTCCCCCCTTTCTATTCCTTCTTTGTACGGAGGGGTTGAATGGCTTAATTGAAAAGGCAGACCTACAAGGTGATATCCATGGTTACTCCCTTTGTTGAAGGGGCCCAAAACTAACGCATCTTCTTTTTGGAGATGATAGTTTTATTTTTTGCAGAGCAACAATGGAGGAGTGCGATAATGTCTTGGAGACACTAAAAGAGAATGAAGAAGCCTTGGGTCAAAAAACGAATAGGAGTAAAACCTCCTTGTTCTTTAACAAGTCCACTCCGGAGGGGGTGAAGCATGGAATTAAGGCGGTTTTAGGTGTGCCAAAAATCTTGCATTTTGAAAAATACCTTGGGCTACCCTCATTGGTTGGGAAAGGAAAAAAAGAAAGTTTTAGCTACATTAAAGAGAAGGTTTGGCGGAAACTTCAAGGGTGGGAAGCAAAATTACTTTCACAAGCCAGAAGGGAAGTGCTCTTAAAGGCGGTCATACAAGCCATCGCCACTTACACTATGGGATGTTTCATATTGCTTATGAGTTTGAGTAATGAATCGAGGCTCTAATCAAAAGATTTTGGTGGGGCCAAAGGGGCGGTCGTAGAAAAATCCATTGGATTAAATGGGAAGAGATGACCAAATCTAAGACTATTGGTGGTATGGGCTTTCGAGATCTTGCTATGGTCAATGATTCCCTCTTAGCAAAGCAAGCACGGCGGCTACTAAATAATAAAACCTCACTCTTCTACAAAGTATTTAAAGCTCGTTTCTTCCCAAATTCATCGCTTATGGAGGTTGCCGATTCAAGGATGGGGTCTTATGCTTGGAAGAGTATCCTTAGAGGACGAGACATCATTCAAAGGGGGCCATTATGGAGGGTAGGAAGTGGAGAAAAAATAAACATTTGGCAGCAACGTTGGCTGCCAAGAAAACACCTAATGTTTCTGCCTACTTGCCCATTGGAGAGTTTTGAAAATTATACCGTAGATTCACTTATTGACCCAAGCACAAGAAAATGGAATGAAGAGATGGTGGATGGATTATTTGTGGAAGAGGATGCTAAGTTGATCAAGAAAATCCCCCTAAGTCAACATGTGACAGAGGACACTTTGTATTGGCCCTACTTGACCTCAGGAAATTACACTTGTAAGTCCGGATATAGGTTCCTTAAAGAAGAAGAGGAGCTGCAATTAAATTCTCAAACTCCTCCTATCTATCATAAGCGAGTTTGGAAGGAAGTATGGCAGATGCAAGCTCCTCCAAAGATAAAAAAATTTTCTTTGGAGAGCTTGCTGTAATGTACTTCCAACCAAACAAGCTTTGATGCATAGGAAAATTTTAGAGGAACCAATTTGTAAGAGGTGTAAACTGGTAGTGGAGGACTCGGTGCACGCTTTATGGTCATGTCCGAAGCTGGATGTAGTGTGGACTGATCAGGAAAAATGGGGGTTTAGGTGCGAAATTGAGTTCACATGTGTAAGGGAGTTGCTGGCTTACACGCCCTGGACTGTTTGGAATCAAAGGAACAAGGTGAGGCTCAATTTGCAAGCCTGTTCGTTGCACCATGTTGCTGTACAGGCAGCTGAATTGTTGGCGCAATACAAAGCCAACACAAAAGCGTCAGGTATGCAAGTAAGGAGTAACGGAAATGGAGGAAATAGGTGGAGAGCACCGCAAGCTGGTTTCGTGAAAGTCAACTTTGATGGAGTGGTCTTTGATGATGCAAATAAGTCAAGTGTTGGTGTTGTAATAAGGGATAGCTATGGTGCTGTCTTAGCTTCTTGTTTAGAGAATACTTTTCAGGCGTATAAAGTTGAGGTGACAGAAGCGTTGGCTACTCGGAAAGCTTTGTCGTTTGCACATGAGCTGGGGTTCCAAAATGTCATTCTCGAAGGTGATGCATTACGTTTGATTCAAGTTTTAAAATCTCAAGA
Organism: Quercus ilex subsp. ballota; assembly: GCA_032727855.1. Lineage (NCBI taxonomy): Eukaryota > Viridiplantae > Streptophyta > Magnoliopsida > Fagales > Fagaceae > Quercus > Quercus ilex. The sequence continues at coordinate 33,582,905 of CM064908.1, forward strand.
ACATAACCTATGCCCATTGGGTCTGCTGGTGGAGGATGTGAAAATTTACTCAAGTCATTTTCAAAGAGTGTTGTATTCTCATGTAAAGAGAAACGGCAATAGTGTAGCTCATAATCTGGCGAGACATAATATAAGCATACAAGATTTTCAAGTATGGATGAAAAATGTACCTTCTCATATTGTTTCGGTTTTACATTCGGATGTAACTCATTTACATTAATAAAAGTACTCAAGTTCTTTCTCAAAAAAAAAAAAAAAAAAAAAAAATCAACTTCTAAAATCAGATGAATTTAAACCTTAAAATTTTCAAATTTGATTTCTATAGATTTGATTAGAGAGTTCAAATTGATACGATTTTAAATTTCAAGATTTGATTTGAAACTAATGAAACCATGTTGTGATAATCTTAAATATTAGGTCCAATTTGAAACTATCCTTAAAATTTGTGGTTTAGAATGTAATTTTCTCCCTTTATCTCTCTAATGCGGTGAAGAGGACAGTACGAAGCTTGGAGGCATATCCATCGCAAGTATAAAGGTGGTAGCAGGCCAAAATATGATTGGCGAAAGGGGAAATTCAAATAGTCTAAATATGTGGCCATAATAATTCATGTTCAATGGTAAGGTTAATCCTTAAAAATTGTAGATACGTACGAAGTTATAATTCGATGGACAGGTTCTTAAGGGTCATGGGATTTCGTGACTTGCTACAGAGAGGCACGCCGTGCGTTAATCATGATTGCCTTTGCGATATTGCATGTACAGAGCTAAAGGAAAAGGACACATGAACATGCTCACAAAAAGGAGAATCTTTTCAGATTTAAGGAAAAAAAAAAAAAAAAAAAAAGCTGACAAGACTTGCGATTACTCGAGAAATTATCAGGTCTACCGACCACTGAAGTGATCCTTTCAACTAATAAAATAAAGGTTATGTTAATAATTTATTTTAAGAAAAATTTGATATCATTTTTATGAAAAATGAAAAAATTTGTCAAGATATTAATTATTTTTTTTTTCATAAAATTTTTTTTTAAATGGATTATTAACTAGTGTCCTAAGGACACTCGTTAGTATTTCCCATAAAATAATGATACATATAGAAATATTTGAGTCAGATTTATAATTAGTACAAGAATTAAAAATAAAAAATTGTTATGTCATATTTGCATAAATAACAACATTTTATTGGATAGAATGCCCAAAAGGACAAAAAAAATGTTGGCTAGTTGCTAAATTTCTTTTCTCATGTCACTTGGAATTGTGTGTATATTTGACGTAGGGTAAGGACAAAATTATTTTGTTTAAAATATTTTAAATGATTGAGTTATTTGTTTTGGGTAAAATTAGTTAATTGAACTTAATTCTTTTTGGGATTGTTAATTTTGTTTTAAATTTTAGATCTGTAAATTTTTATGGACTTTATAAGGATTAATAATATTATTAAAGAAGGGCTAAGTGTAATTTTATTGAACCAAATTGCTAAAATGAGTGTGTGTGTGTGTGTGTGTGTATATATATATATATATATATATAAACTAATGCAAAATTCTCTTGCATCATATTCAATAATTTGCCCAAAAAATTTACAAATGAACCATGTCTTAATAATTGTTCATCAACATATAAAATAATTGAAATTGATGAATGCAACTAGTTTTTCTTTTATCTACAGTAAATGTTAATGCCCAAATAGTTAATGGAGTAATGATAACCTGATTGGGTTCCTAACCGGTAATACCTAAAAATCAAATCCCCTAGTCCCTTATAGAAATAATCTGAAATGTATAAGAGTGAAAGGGGAGGGAAATGGATCTTTTAAAATTAATTGTTGAATGCAGAGTAGTAGTTGACCAAATCTAAGGCACTGGAGCGCAACTCCAACGTGGACAAATCAAGTTTAACGCTCTTATATATATCATTTGATTAAGATGAGTCGATCTTATGATATGGTAATCTCATGTCAGAACCAAAGTGCGGGCTCAATGGGTGAGGCAAATAGGCAACTGTCTAAGTTCCCAATGAAAAAATGCCTCCAAATTTTTATTAATAGAGATTTTCATTTACTAATGGAAGTATTAATTAAGTCTCAAATATTCACCTAAAAAAAATAGTTTTTTTTTAATCAAATAAAAACCAATTAATGAAAAATCTTTTCATTGGATGTGGCAATGATTGTTTGCTTTTCTCAATTTTAGAATTTAGAGTGTAAAACTAATTAATCTCCCACGTACAAATACTGAAAAAACTCATTAATCTCTCATTAGAAAATAAATTTATACTCAAATTTTATTTAGAGATATCAAATATATAATTTTATTAAAAATTTTAATCATAATTTTTTAGTATTTGGATGCTTCACTCAATAAATAGTGTTTATTTTAATTATATAGTCATTGAATAATACTATGGATTCGTTTTAATTTGTAGTTTTGCATCTAAAAAATAGATTTTAAATGAAAAAAATACTAAATATTAAATAAATATTTAATTAACACTCAAATTGCACCATGAGGCTCCACAAGTATGGTAATATGATAATTGGTGGAATAGTAAAGCACACATGTCAAAATCTAAGCATGGTGATGTAATGATAAACACGCATGTTTGAACTAAACATGCTAATGTGATCAACACACATGTTCACAGGGATTAGAACATGGTCATGAAGCACCCTTCTATAAATAATTCTATAGACACTGGACTTCTTTTATTAACATTTGAGATAGCTTGTGAATTGTGAGTTGTGGTTTTTTTTTTTTTTTAATGAAAGCCCACGACTTTAGGGGCTTAGTTAAAGTGAAGGGCGATTTTAGAAAATTTTAAGGTTGATCAAAAAGATTTAATAGAGGGAGGTAGTGCCTTACTCATTAGTAGTACGATATTTTTAAGTAGCCTAGTAGTCAATAGGATTAGCGGGTTCAACTCTCTTAAGTAGAATGAGTGGGTATGGTAAAATCAGGTCCACTTTTAAATAAGAAAAATGTTATATTTATAATATTTTTACAATACTTTACAACACTTTACAAAAAAATCTTAAATGATAAGTGTGGGGCCAAATAATCCCACGGCCCAGCCCATTTCATTCCTGGGCCGAAGGTCCGAGCCGGGGAGGTACCTATGCCCGAGGATGACCTCATCGTCGGTCATCTCGGCATTAAATACACCTGACTCCTACCCTGGTCGCATTAATGAGGAAAGGACCCGCACCAGCATCGCCTTGGTTGCCGTGACTCCCAAAAGAGACTGAGAAGACGGCTGATGGGACAAGCACCTGAGCAACGTCCAGATCGTTCAACAAGTGTAGGGCTAGGATTGGTTGGGTAAATGGTATATAATGTAAAGGAATCCCTCAGAGAATGGGGGTTGTTGTTTTTTGGAAAAAGGAACGAAAAAGGAAAAGGACAAAAAGTCTAAGAACAAAGGGGAAGAAAAGCCTCCTCGGCCGTGGACCGAGGAGCATCCCCCAGTTGTAAAATCGCTCCAAGTCTTTCAATGAATAAAAGAGACCGGAGTTCACACCTCGTGAACGCTGGCCGGCGCCTAGACCTTCGATCCCACTATCTATAAATTCATTGCGGAGTTCGTTGGGCTTTTGACCCGTGTCCCTTGGGCTTGGGCAACCAAAAACCCAGACCCTACAATTGGCGCCGTCTGTGGGAAGGATTAGTGCGCCGCTGGCGCAACAGGCGACTGTTCAAAACGATCATGCTATGGAAGATTGGTGGTGATGCAAAAAAAAAAAAAAAAGAACTATCAAACAAACATCGCAGAAAGATAAAAGCTCAAAGATAGAAGATTCAAAAAAAAAGAAACTTGAATATTATTTCATATAAAAAGTTACAGATTACAATCAGAGGCTAAGGCAGGCTTGTTTTACAACTGTTCCTACCAGCTAGTCCTACAATCAGAGACCCAGGCGGACCCGTCCTAAAACTAGCTAGAGGGAAGTATCAATCCGTACCCTTATTGGCATCAAGAGAATGGGAGAACTTGACAATAAGGGGGCGGAAGGGGGCCGGGGGCTTGAACAAAGTGAGGAGCAGATGCAGGGGCTTCGGGAGGCCCTCCCCCATGATGTTCCCTTGATTCTCTCCAGCCCACGCGAGTGTTGGCCGTCGGTGACGGCAACGCTCGGGCACTGCCCATAATGTGAGTTCGCATGTCTCCTCCGTCGGGGGTGCGCTCTGAGGAGGGACGTTAGGTATTTCAACGACATCCCTCCGGGTCACCGTGCATGGCGCCATCGGGGTTACGCCTAGACTCTGCCGCACCGGAAGCCCAGTGGGGGCTACGGCCACAACGGCTCTTGGCACGGATGTTCTCATACCCGTCCAAAGCCGCCCCATATCGCCTAACTCCGGTCACAATTCCGACGGGGTTGTTAAAGGGGCATGAGGAGTTGTAGGGGTATCTTCTTTCTGGTTGGGTTGAGAAGTTCATGGAATGTGGAGAAACCATCCCCCCAGGAGGCCTTATATAGAGGATGAAGGTTGGTGGGAGTTAATTCACGCAGATTTCGAAAAGATGGTTACCAAAGCGTTGGATAGTAATGAAGCGGCCAGATTCCAAGGGAGCCGCAAACCGTTGAGCTCATGTGGATTTACGAGGCCATTAATGAAAGCGCGTTTCGCGCACCGAAGCGTCAGGCGCGGAACACGAACGGCCAAGAGACGCTTTGCAAATGAAAGAGATGAGGGCTCGAGCTGGAGGCGAGATCAATGCCACGTGTAAGATCGTGACCCGTCCGAGGGAGGAGTCATCCCCAGTAAACCGCTTCAGACGGCCAAGCGTTAGACAGAACCAAGGCACTGCATGGTCCTCGGACTCAGGCCTATGGGGAAACTAACCGCTCCAGAGGCCAAGCGTTAGACAGAACCAAGGCACTGCATGGTCCTCGGACTCAGGCCTTTGGGGAAACTAACCGCTCCAGAGGCCAAGCGTTAGATAGAACTAAGGCACTGCATGGTCCTCGGACTCAGGCCTATGGGGAAACTAATCGCTCCAGACGGCCAAGCGTTAGATAGAACCAAGGCACTGCATGGTCTTCGGACTCAGGCCTATGGGGAAACTAAACGCTCCAGAGGCCAAGCGTTAGACAGAACCAAGGCACTGCATGGTCCTCGGACTCAGGCCTATGGGGAAACTAACCGCTCCAGAGGCCAAGCGTTAGACAGAACCAAGGCACTGCATGGTTCTCGGACTCAGGCCTATGGGGAAACTAACCGCTCCAGAGGCCAAGCGTTAGACAGAACCAAGGCACTGCATGGTCCTCGGACTCAGGCCTATGGGGAAACTAATCGCTCCAAACGGCCAAGCGTTAGACAGAACCAAGGCACTGCATGGTCCTCGGACTTAGGCCTATGGGGAAACTAACCGCTCTAGAGGCCAAGCGTCAGACAGAACCAAGGCACTGCATGGTCCTCGGACTCAGGCCTATGGGGAAACTAACCGCTCCAAAGGCCAAGCGTTAGACAGAACCAAGGCACTGCATGGTCCTCGGACTCAGGCCTATGGGGAAACTAACCGCTCTAGAGGCCAAGCGTTAGACAGAACCAAGGCACTGCATGGTCCTCGGACTCAGGCCTATGGGGAAACTAATCGCTCCAGACGGCCAAGCGTTAGACAGAACCAAGGCACTGCATGGTCCTCGGACTCAGGCCTATGGGGAAACTAAACGCTCCAGAGGCCAAGCGTTAGACAGAACCAAGGCACTGCATGGTCCTCGGACTCAGGCCTATGGGGAAACTAACCGCTCTAGAGGCCAAGCATTAGACAGAACCAAGGCACTGCATGGTCCTCGGACTCAGGCCTATGGGGAAACTAACCGCTCCAGAGGCCAAGCGTTAGACAGAACCAAGGTACTGCATGGTCCTCGGACTCAGGCCTATGGGGAAACTAATCGCTCCAGACGGCCAAGCGTTAGACAGAACCAAGGCACTGCATGGTCCTCGGACTCAGACCTATGGGGAAACTAACCGCTCCAGACGGCCAAGCGTTAGACAGAACCAAGGCACTACATGGTCCTCGGACTCAGGCCTATGGGGAAACTAACCGCTCCAGATGCCAAGCGTTAGACAGAACCAAGGCACTGCATGGTCCTCGGACTCAGGCCTATGGGGAAACTAACCGCTCTAGAGGCCAAGCGTTAGACAGAACCAAGGCACTGCATGGTCCTCGGACTCAGGCCTATGGGGAAACTAACCGCTCCAGACGGCCAAGCGTTAGACAGAACCAAGGCACTGCATGGTCCTCGGACTCAGGCCTATGGGGAAACTAACCGCTCCAGAGGCCAAGCGTTAGACAGAACCAAGGCACTACATGGTCCTCGGACTCAGGCCTATGGGGAAACTAACCGCTCCAGAGGCCAAGTGTTAGACAGAACCAAGGCACTGCATGGTCCTCAGACTCAGGCCTATGGGGAAACTAACCGCTCCAGAGGCCAAGCGTTAGACAGAACCAAGGCACTGCATGGTCCTCGGACTCAGGCCTATGGGGAAACTAACCACTTCAGATGACCCTAAGTGTTAGATAGAACCAAGGTCCTGAATAGTCCTCGGACTCAGGCTCACGGGGAAACTAACCACCTCAGATGATCCTAAGAGTTAGATAGAACCAAGGCACTGCATGGTCCCAGGACTTAGGCTTATGGGGAAATTAACTCTTTTAGAGGATTCCAGGTGTTAGACAGAACCAAAAGCGCTGCATGATCCTAGGACTCAGGCCTATGGGGAAACTAACTCCTTAGGGGGATTCTAAGTGTTAGATAGAACCAAAGGCACTGTATGGTCCCTGGGCCCAAGCCTGCGAGGAGGCCAACTACCTCTAGGGGATCCTAAATGACTACCCAAAGAATCTTCTACCTGGCCCTTAAAGAGCGGTGGGTCCACCCAAGCGTGCATGCGCTCACTATAATGGTTAATGCCGCGGTTGGTCGAGATGTGATTGAAGTTAGAACCATGCAAGTAAAGAAAAAACAGATAACGAACAAGTAAGCAGACAACCACAACAAACAGGAAAAGAAACAAAACTCATATTTCATTGAATCCAAAAAAGAATTACACGATGCGAATTACATTACAGTCACAAAACAAGAAGGAAAAAAAGAAGAAAATGCAAAAGACCGAAGGGCCTGCCCTGCTCACTTATTCTCCTCCCTTAGTTGGGGGCTGAACTATAGCAGCCTCAAGGCCTTCTGCGCTTTGGCCAGGAGGGACAGCCTGCGAAGGCGTGGCAGGAATGGCTGTCTCCTCAGCAACAGGAACTTCAGCTTCAGAGGCAGACTTCACAACCTCCTGGGGCACCCCTTCAACGGGGCCCTCACCCGATTTTGCCCCCTTAGGAGGATCACTTTCCTGGACGAGCTCAACCGCGGGCTCGGCAATTGATGTGTCCTCACCCGTAACAGCGCCGGTTTTCTCCGCAGCCTCCTCGGCCTCAGCGCCACTCGGAGTTGCCTCGCGGATGGCAGGAGGGTAGTACACATTCTCCTCTTTCCACAAATCGGATGAGGCCTCGACCCCAGCCAGTCGGAGAGCCTCCCTCCAAACCTCAGCGGAGTACCTCCTGCACAACCCAGGGACTTAAGCCTTAAAGGCTGCCTCGGTCTCTGCCATCCCCGCAGCATAAGCCTCCTCCTCGGCTTCCTGCTTACTGGCCAAGGCTTCCTCCCTGCCCTGGTCAGCCTCAAACTTGGCCCTCAAAGCCTCGTCCCTCGCCCACTCGGCTGCCCTCTTGTCCGACTCGGCGGCAGCCACCTTCTTCGGCAGATCGGCAAGCAGCTCCCTCGCAGCCTTCAGCTGCCTCTCCGCCTCGGCCAGACGCTTTGAGTAATCCTCGGCCTGCTTCTGGAAGCCCGCGAGGCCGGACAGGGTAGTATCCCGGGTACTGGTCATCGCACTCAGCTCCTCCCGGGCCTTGGCAAGATCAGCCTCAGAGTGTTTAAGGACCTGGGTGGCCTCCAAGCGTTTCTCACGCTCCACGTCCATGGCCTTCCCCTGGTCACGGGCCACGTCCTCTAATCTAAAAGTGGCCTGAACGGCCTGGCAGACAAGACAAATACGCCATCAGCTGAGCCCAGAAAAAAGCGAAAGAGAAGCTACAAACTGGAATAAGTCACAAATGACGAAAGACTTACCATTCCCAAGTACTGCTTGAGGCAGAGGAAGACCTCCCTGCTCCTCATAGTCGCCAGCTCTGCCATGTCAGCTGGGAGTAGCAAGCACCTCTCCACCGCGTCGGCCACATACGTGCCTTCGCCCTCATTGAAATCCCTGAGGGAGGAGTCTTCCCTTAGCGGCCCCCCACGGAGCATTGGGGCAGGAAGCCAGGCCTAGGGCTCGGGCTGGCCCTTGACCTGCTTATCCTAGCCTTGGGAGCCTATCTTCAGCTGTTTGGATGGCCGCCGATTACCACCCTCTTCTCGCGGGGACCCGGACCTCTCCTCAACTGGCCTTTTTCCTTTATCCTTCTTCTGCTTGGGATCAGAGGGCTCGCTCCTGGGAGGCAAACTCGTCTTGGGCGGAGGAGGAGGAAGCTTTGACTGCGTAGAGGCCGACTTGTCCTAGGCAGAACGAGTTTTTGGAGGAGGAGGAAGCTCTGACTTTGATTTCCCCGGCTGGCCTTCAATCAGATCCGACAGGCTAGGTTGGGGCCTCTTCTTGTAACCCATCTCGTGCCGGGAAGAGGACTGGGACACTGAGAAGTCTGCTTCAGTCAGACGAGGGTCACCCAAGTCTCCCGGAGGGTCCTCGGACTGGCGAGCTTGTTCAAACACGTCAAATGCGTCCTCGGCAGGGCCAGAATCAGCAACTTCCACTTCCCTCTCTGGGCCTACTTCAGCGGACTCCAAGAGTCTGAGGGAGGAGGAGGGGCCCGCAGGTATTACGCCTTCAGATGTGGAAGGCACCTCGGGGAACCGAAACCCGTCCTCGGTCACTGTTATTTTTCGAAGCCGAGGATCCTTTACTTTGATCACGTACTTCGGCGCCGCAAATGACTTGTGAGCCGGGTCGTATTTCAAGATCTCGTGGGCGGCCCTAACCTGATTGTCGGCCTCGTTCACGAAAACCTCTGCCCTCAGCGCCTTTTGCAGGTCTTCCCGGTTGATTAGGCTGAAATGGCGCGTGAAGGCGTGCGGATCTGCAAGAGGACACATATTCATATCAGAAACCAGACGGTGCGAAAGAAATGGACGAGGTAAAGAACGGAACTAGTCGAGGTCCCCATTTTCCCACTGCCCACCTGGGGTCCCCTCCGTCGTCGGGCAGTGAAGGCCATCATGCCACTCTCCAGACACGATGAGGAAGTCCTTGTTCAAACCCTTGCTGGACTCAGGGAGACACTGTATGAGCCGGACTCTATCATCCCTGGTCTTCAGATAATAAGTCTCGCCCCTCAGACACTGGAGGTTATAACACCAGTTGACGTCATGGTGAGTCAACCTCAGGCCCATCTTCTCATTTAGGGCATCCACGCAGCCCAGAATCCTAAAGACATTGATGGCACACTGGGTAGGGGCTATCCGGAAGTGCATTAGATAGTCCCTCATCACCGGACCCATGGGTATCCTCATGCCACCTTCAACGAAGGTAGCGATGGGAACCACCACCTCACCCTCTTGTCTCCGAAAGCGCCACTCGCCCTCCGCGCAATACCTCAAGCCCACGTTGGCTGGTATCTTGTAATCGGCGATGAATTTCTCCATCGCCTCCTCAGTGAAAACATATTTCTTAAATATACCCATCACAACTGATGCCTAAGCAGGCTAAGAGAGAGCAAACGAAAGAAAAGGAAGAAGTGGAGAAAGAGAAAGTCCAAGAGAGATAGTAACTTACAGAATTGTGTAGAAGCTCCTCAGACAGACTTTTTATGCTGGAGATGTAGACTCTTGAGTGCAAGTGAACAGAGAAACCGGCTGTTCAATCGGGTATTTATACCCTCAAATCAAGGAGCTGTGCGGGCTTTCCCACTCCTAACTGCTAGATGAACCCCCACCGTTGGATTATTATCCTCCCGTTGAACGTGGGGAGCACGGAGCCGTCAGGATTTAATGAGGGGCACGTCGCACCCTTCGAGGCGTCAGTAACGCTTCTGGGGCAGGCGAAAAGACTCTAGTACCCACGGAGGACCCAACTCAATGGATCGTGTGGCAGGCCCGAGGACATCAAAATCCTCCTCTCCGCCCTAGGACGCGGACAGCAAAATTTTGAGGGGCTATTGTGGGGCCAAATAATCCCACGGCCCAGCCCATTTCATTCCTGGGCCGAAGGTCCGAGCCGGGGAGGTACCTATGCCGGAGGATGACCTCATCGTCGGTCATCTCGGCATTAAATACACCTGACTCCTACCCTGGTCGCATTAATGAGGAAAGGACCCGCACCAGCATCGCCTTGGTTGCCGTGACTCCCAAAAGAGACTGAGAAGGCGGCTGATGGGACAAGCACCTGAGCAACGTCCAGATCGTTCAACAAGTATAGGGCTAGGATTGGTTGGGTAAAGGGTATATAATGTAAAGGAATCCCTCAGAGAAGGGGGGTTGTTGTTTTTTGGAAAAAGGAACGAAAAAGGAAAAGGACAAAAAGTCTAAGAACAAAGGGGAAGAAAAGCCTCCTCGGCCGTGGACCGAGGAGCATCCCCCAGTTGTAAAATCGCTCCAAGTCTTTCAATGAATAAAAGAGACCGGAGTTCACGCCTCGTGAACGCTGGCCGGCGCCTAGACCTTCGATCCCACTCTCTATAAATTCATTGTGGGGTTCGTTGGGCTTTTGACCCGTGTCCCTTGGGCTTGGGCAACCAAAAACCCAGACCCTACAATAAGTTATTGTTTGTTGTTACTAATAAGCAAGAAAGCAATTTGACTAATTTCAATAGTGAATTTAGATTAAAACCAACAACCTACTACTTAACTTACTACCTAATATCTAAAAAGCCGTGAGTTATGGTGATCTTCGGGGTTTCTCATTATGTAAGTATGGTCCGCAAATCTCTCATCTTTTCTTTGCGGATGATAGCTTGATTTTTTGTCGAGCAAAAATGGGTGATGTGCAAGTTGTTCAAAATATCCTATCCATGTATGAAAGGGCATCCGAGCAAAAGGTTAATAGCCAAAAGACCAATTTGTTCTTTGGGAAGTCAGTTTCGGATTCCACAAAAAATGCTTTGAAAGATTTTTTGGGAGTTCCAGAAATCAAGGAGTATGAGAAGTATTTAGGGTTCCTAGCAGTTGTGGGTAGGAAAAAAAAGGAGAGCCTAGTTTACATTAAGGAAAGGATTTGGGGTAAGCTCCAAGGGTGGAAGGAGAAACTTTTGTCTCAAGCCGGGAGAGAGGTCCTCTTGAAGCAATTGTTCATGCCATTCCAACCTTTGCGATGAGTTGTTTTAAGTTGCCTTTAAGCCTCTGTCATGACATTGAGGTTATGATTAAAAATTTCTTTTGGGGGCAGTAAGGGGAAAGGAGGAAGATCCATTGGAAGAAATGGGAAACTCTTTGTCAACCCAAGAATGAAGGTGGGCTGAATTTTAAAGACTTGAGTAAATTCAATGAAGCCATGCTAGCTAAGCAAGTTTGGCGATTGATCCATGATAAGGAATCCCTCTTTTATCGGGTTTTCAAGGCAAAATTCTTCCCTTCGGGTGACATTTTTTTTGCCCAAGTAAAGTCTGGATCCTATGCGTGGCGTAGCATCCTTAGTGCTCGGAAGGTAGTGGCTGCTGGGGCTAGGTGGAGAATTGGTAATGGGATCACTACTCGAATATATTCTGATTGTTGGCTTCCAGGTGGAGGTTCGGGTAGGATCACTTCCCCTATCTTGGATATTCCAGCAGATTCAATAGTAGCTGATCTCTTTGAGGAAGACTCGGGTTGGTGGAATGGGGTGCTGATTGACAGAAACTTCTTGCCTTTTGAAGCTCAAAAGATCAAATCTATCCCCATCTGTAACACCCCTCAAGAAGATATTTTAATATGGCCAAAAACAAGGGATGGGAATTACTCTGTAAAATCGGGATACCAGCTCCTTCGTGAACTGGAAAACAGTGAGTTGGCTTTAGCTTCGGACATTGGGGAAAATAAAAATTTTTGGATTGGTTTGTGGAAAATGAGGGTACCAAATAAGATAAAAACCTTCGCATGGAGAGCCTGCACAAATTCTCTCCCTACGTTGGTTAATCTGGTAAAGCGAAAGGTTGTTTCCTCACCCCTCTGTCCCAATTGCAAAAGCGAACCTGAAACGGTGATTCATGCGCTTTGGAATTGTGAAAAACTTGGCTTGGCTTGGGGAAATAGCTTTGAGGAGTTGAAAGCTGGATCTCACTTTTTCCTAATGTTTGCTGATCTTTTCAGGTACACGCTGCAGAATTCACGAGGAGCAGAACTGTTTATCACGCAATGCTGGTTCTTATGGAATCACCAGAATAAATGCAGAGTAAAGGAGACAGTAACGCCATTAGAAAAACTATCTGATTTGGCATAGCAATACCTCCAGGAATTCCAGCAGTCCCGTAGCAAGCATATCATCAAGCAACCAAAGCAGACCATTTGGAAACCACCGGATTCGAGCACCTTGAAGACAAACTTTGATGGTGCTATTTTCGAAGAATTGGATGCAACAGGTATTGGAGTCGTTGTCCGTAATTCCTCTGGTGAAGTACTGGGGGCCTTATCTGAGATCACTCCCCTGCCTTCGTCTATTCTTGCTCTGGACACAATTGTAGCGCGAAGAGCAGTCACCTTTGTACACGAGCTCGGTTTGGACAGCTCTACGTTTGAAGGAGACTCTAAAACTTCGATCCTAGCAATTAAAAATAAATGTTTTCACCACCCTTTAGTGGGTCATTTGGTTAAAGACATTATTCTTTCAGCTAGTTCTCTTCAGCATTTTTCTTTTTCTCACACTCGCAGGCAAGGTAATGGTTTGGCACATGCCTTAGCTCGGAGAGCGAGATTGTCTTTCTCTGTTTCTATCTGGAAGGAGTCTGTTCCTCCTGATATTTTTAAGCATGTTGTTTCTGATTTGTTAGCAATAAAATAGTTGGCCGGTTTGGCCTGATTCTAAAAAAAAAAAAAAAACTTATTACCTAATATTTGTTGTAAGAATATTGTGAATGTAACACTTTTATTTAAATTTGCAGAAATGATTTTTTTTATTTATGCTAAATGCCTAAAAAGGAGAAGTGCATCTACATTAATTACCCGTGACCTTCACCTACCTAATAATTTATTGGGTTAGCCGGATTAATTTATTAGAGTTTCTTTCCATATCTACACTTCACCTTCTTTATTAATTTATTGAGTTCAAGTTACATTTTGTGTAATTCTAAGTAATATTACACCAATCAATATTTTTTAATTGGATGTGAATTTTGACAAATTGACTGTTGGATTACATTATCTTTGTATATTATCCATGCTTGCAAAATTTCAAGGTGATCAAAAATCAATAGTCAAGTCATCTATCAATTGTGTAAATTCGAGTTTTTGTAGTTTAAAATAATGTATAAGATCCTCTAAAAAAAATAATGTATAAAAGACAAGTTTATAGATCGAATGGTAAATAACATCCGATTGGTATGAAATTTAGCGTGCATGTTTAGAACATATAGAACATGTAATCCAATGGTGAAATTTTCAAAATATAAATTCATTAACAAGTTATTGGGTGGTGTAATATTACTTAGAGTTACACCAAGTCTAACTTGAACCCAACCATATATATATATATATGTTGAGGCCTGTTTTTGATAAAAAGGGCCCAACAGCAGGAAAGCCAAATTATAAGTGAAAAGGGAACGCAATATAAGATTTGTAAGTAATGACATGAACTAAGGGCTGAAAAGGTCCAAGTAAAAGAAGAAATAGGAACAAGGCCCAATGGGCCAATACAGCAAAAAGCAGCAATAGGCAAACCCTCGGGCCCAAGAAGAGGCAAAAGTGGGGCAGGCCCAATGAGCCCGTGTCATCATCCATAAAAGATGAGCACGGGCAGAGAGCATACAAGAGCAGAATGGGACAAAGTTGAGTAGCAAAGGCAGAAACAACGAGAAAACAAAAAAGAGAGTAGTGGAACAACCATACTATGGCCAGAGCACCACTAACCTACACCCTGCCAATGGAAGGGAGGTGGACTTACAGTCAAGATATTTGCAGAGGATATGGTTTGGTGGAGGGGAGAAAAAGGTCTATCCCCAGTATCTAGCCGAGGCCTCTTTTAGGAGATGCTTTGCTAGGATGTCATCTTTGCCCAAAATAGGTAATAAATGGTTGAGACAACTTGATGCATACTAGAGAGGTAAGTGGAGAGACCCAAAGTCTTATCTGTTTAAGCAAGGAGGGAAAGCCTCGTGGCAAAACCAAACGAATTAAGATCTATCGTGAAATGGGTAGTGAAAGAAAGAGAGAGTAGACATGGCAGAAACAGAGTAGAGTAGATATGGCAAAAATGCATGCATCAATAGGCTATCTTTTCCTTCCTTTTATAGTAAACCCACTTTTTGAAATCTCAAAAACAGCAACAAATAGCCATCTAGGCCCATCCCCCATAATGCATAATCTTATGGAAATGCTTACCATTTTACATCCTACTAGATCACTTTATATTCTACTACATTGTTTTTATATTCTATTGTCTCATTTAATATTCTGTCGTATTGATAGTGTTAAATGCTCCCCTGATTACTTCTCTCCGCTATAACTTGTCTTTCTGCCATAAGGCATTCGCTTTAAGCTTATGAATATGTACTGACGTTCATGAATTGATACATATCTGTTCTTGTTAATATCTGTTGTCTTTATTCTTGGGGTGCTAGGCTTGTGCAAAAACTAGCCCTTTAGCAAGGTCCTACTAGAATAGTGGGCTAGACCTGACTCCCCAACCCACAGCAAAACAGGCCTTAACTCAACAAAATAGGCTCAGCCCAATAGCACAAAAAGGCTCCCACAATATACAAGATATAAATTTTACTTTAGTATAATCTAAGTGCATATGTGTATCAAATTCCATTCTGGAGACTTGAATCCTAACCCTTTCCCCCCTCATCCCACAAGAACTTTGTACTTGTAGAGTGACCATCACGTCAAGGGTGCGTGGTGGTAAGATTAGGATCTTTAAATTTGGTAGGACAACAAAATATGAATTCAACCACTTTAATGCCACAAATTAGGATATTGAATTTTTGGTAGGATAATAATATTTGGCTTATATTTTGCTCCACTTTTATTCTAGACTAAGGATCCGTTTTGTTGAAAGAGTGGAAAAGTAGGAGGATGAAAAATAGAGAAGAGATAAAAAGTTGGAAAGATAGAAGAGATTTTAGTTTCCCACATTTGTATTTGGTTGGTGGTGGAAAAGTGGAGAGACGAAAAAAAAATGAATTTGTATAAATTTACTCATATGCCCTTATTAAAAAATGATACCCAATTAATACAAAAAAGTGGTAAACAATTAAAAAATAAATAAAAAGAGGCAATCACCTAAATTTATTATAAAAAAAAAAACTTGTCAAAAAAAAAGTTTAAAACGTTTAGTTAAAAAAGGAAAAAAAAAAGAAAAAAAAAAAAAGAGCAAAACCTATATCACTCCCAAAAAAATAAAAAAGCAAAAGCAACCAGTAGGTCCACACCCAAGAAAGAAAGAAAAAAAAAAGGTAGTTCGGTTATTGATGCAACTATTCGTTTCCTCTTTATTTTCTCCCCAAATTAGGGAGATAGAATTTTGATAGGTCAGGGGAGAAAACAACTAGGCTCCACCAATTTTCCATCCTCCCCTTCTCTCCAACCAAAAACTTCAATTCTCTCCACTTTTCTCTCCCTTATTTTATATCTTCCAATTCCATGTTTCACCCCCAATCAAACAAACCCTAAAGTACACTTTTAACCTTTAGAGTTTGTGGTTGAATTCACTTTGGCCCTTTACATTTCAAAGTTTTCATTTTAGCCCTTCATGTTTGACTCTATTTCCATATTGACACTATAGATTATTAAATGTTCCATTAAGAGTCTTTTGTTTATTTATTCACTAAATAAGCGTATCCATTATCAAGTGGAGTTTGATTTTTGGCTGGATTTCATTAAATCTATTATTTCTTCATAAGTCTAACCAAGATGATTTATAATGTATCAATCATAATGTTTTAACAATTGTTGAAAGACTAAAAGCCTTATAACTCAAAAACATAGTATGTTATCCTTTATTAGGAGAACATGAGTTAGAATCCCCCTCTCGCAATGTTAACTTCATTTAGTTTAAGGCCAAAAGTGATAAATTTAAGTGTGTCTGATGAATTGAATACATAACTTGATGAATTAACTAACCAAACCAAGATTAATTTCATATAGAGAATTAAATATCATAATTCAAGTATAAAATTTAACAAAAAGAAAAGAAAATTTATGACTAAAAAAAAAAAGAGGTTTACTTTATCTTGGATATAAGGTGATGTGTGGTTAAGTAAAGTTGTAATCTAATTTTCAATTTTGATTTTGGTGTTAAGCGAGAGAGTGAGATTGTTTGGTGTATAGCCATGTGGGGGATTAGTTGGCTAATGTGGACAATTAACTTTGTAGAAGTAGGATTTTTTTTTTTTAAAGTTTCAAGTTGTCGAGTAAATTAATTATCATTGATGATTCAACACATTTATAATAATTGTTTCAAAAATAATAATTGTGGGGGGTGGGAGCCCGAAAAGAAGGAACCGTTAACAAGATCCATCTGAGGCATGCTAGGGCCTAACTGTTCATCAAATCAAGCCCGGCCCAAATAGGACAACCAAGGTGCTAGGTGGATCAGTGAACCGAGGCGGGCAATCTGCTCGAGGAGGCCGAGGAGCAAATACTTCTTGGGAGTAAAGAGACAAGCCTAAAGGCTATGAAATTGGAAACTGAGGAGGATCGTTATGACATATAAAGAAGAGTGGGATGGAATATCCAAGGAAAGCATCCATCACTTCCACATTCAATACATTGCACCAACTCAGCTTGTCGCATTAATGGCAACATGAACCCTAAACAATGCCCTCATAGCTTGCAGCCTACTTTACTACCACTAGCAAGGCAGTGATGGGACAAGTATCCAAGGAAAGATCAATAGCCCTCCAAGTGGAAAGCTGGGATGCAATCCCTATAAATAGGAAGTAAGGTTCTCCTTGAAAGGGAGATCGAAAAAAGTTCAAAGAGAGAGAAAGTGACCAGTGCCATATCAAGAAGTGTATGTTTAAGAACAATTGCTTCCTTGGGCTAAGGAATGACTCGAATAAGAATCCCTCTTTTCCTGCTATAATTTTGTACATGTATTGTCATTCTCACTAATCCCTTCCCCTTAATTATCAAACCATAACCTTTAGGAATCAAGTGTTGGCCTTAGCTACCCACTTTTACAAATTAGTTGTATTGAGCCTCCATCCCAGCCTAATCTTAATGGTCCGGGCCTAGTTCCAAGGATTTGCCCCCTACAATAATAATTTAAGGTTTTAATTGGGTTGGAGTTTCCATTGGTCTAATATTTTGGAGACCTTGTTAGATATGAGAAAAATAGGCTATAACCCTTAAAAAAAAAACAAACAATTATTATGATAAAAGTTGGACATATATATATATATATATATATATATATATTAATAGGCAAAACTTAGAGAAAATTCAATTAGAATTTGAAATTAAAATCCAATTTTGTGCCATGTGTCCACTTAAGTTTTTTAATCTTTATGCTAAATGAGTTAATGAGTGCAAAATACTAAGAATTTAATATTAATGAACTATAAAAAAAAAATTAAAAAAAATCCTACTCACATATACTCAATAAAAATCACCACAAAACAAAGATCACCGCATGTTCTATATTATTAAAAATTAGAAAAAAAATGATCATAAGTAGTATTAAATTTAGGTAAGAATTTTAATATGTGACTAATTATATTTACTTAAAAAAAAATAATTTTACTACTATTTAGATTTTTATGATAAAATTGTGTTTAATTTTAAATGTATCGATACGTACGCATGTGGTGCATGCTATTTCTTAAAAAATAATTTGACAAATAATTTATATTTTTATAATAAAAATTGTGTTTAATTTTATATGCATCCATGCGTTTAGGCCAATGCATGACTTTGTTACATGCTAGTCTCTATAAATGGGGTAATGACTTTGTATAAAGGGGGTAATAATAAAAATTGTGTTACATGCTAGTTTATATAAAGGGGGTAATGACTTTGTATAGGGAACATAGAGCTTAGGCCAACTATACTTCCCCTAATGTTGCAACCATGGAATTAGGGCCGGAGGGAGACTTGGACAAAAGGGGGGGGGGGGGGGGGGATGGCCTCCCTAATCTTTAAAAAAAAAAAATATTAATATATACATAAGTACCAATTTAACAATTTTGTTTTATAAAATTACATTTTATCACCCTTAACAATATTATTGATTCTTTTAAGAGTACTACTATAACTACAAATTTTTCTACAATATTTTTACAAATTGTTGAGGTAGTAAATTCTTATTGGATTGGATCTGGGCTCATCACTTACATCACATTTTTACTTACTAATAATCACTCACCATATTAACAATTTGTAAAAAAGTTTGTAATTTTAGCATTTTCCTCCTTTTAAAGGCCAAATCTAAAATCTAAAATAAAATAAACAAGACCAAAAAATTACCAATAGTAAAGCTAAAAACAATCAAGCCCAATCAACCAATTTTACCCAAAACAAACAACCTGACATTTTAAAAAATTTTAAACAAAATAATTTTGTTCATATCCAAACGCACACATAAAAAACACAAATAAATAAATAAAAAATCATTAGCTATTAAGCAACAGAGCCAGAAGCTAGAGTCGCCGCACGCAACCAACAATAAAACTGCCCCCCCTAACCTCAAGTCCTAGCTCCGTCCCTACAAGGAATTGTAAAAAATTAAATAAGATAACAAATGTTTGAAGAATTCTAATGATCGCAGAATTGCACCATGGAAAAATTCATATGTTAAGACCAGAAGGATGGAGAAAGCATTGGTTCTGTAAGGACTGGATTTGGAAGCCTAAGCTCACTTAGATTAGTAATGCCTTGCACTTCAACCCAAGCCCAGACAATAGAATTATTTTAGTGTAGAGATGGGAAGGCAATTACAATAGAATGGTTACCTAAGCTTAGAGCTAATGATGTGATTCACAATCAAGAAAGAATGGATCAAGCAATTGATGAAGAAAAAGGCTCCTCGGTCACTTCCAATGAAAAGTTCTTGTATATGTTTTACTTTAGTTTTGTCATGCAATACACTGTTCACTTTTTTTTTTTAATCTCTCTCTTTATTTTATTTATTTTTTTTATATCCCCCCACTCCTGTAGAGCTTCTTTCTCTTATATATCTTCCATATTGGCATCCTAGCCCTCCACTTGTACGCCCCAAAACTCTTCACTGGATACTTTTCCCATCAAGATTCTACCGAAGGTGGTAGAAGGGGTTGCTAGTTGTGAAGACACCGTTCAGGGGTCAATTCCTCATTAATGCAACTGATAAGGTTGCTGCAGAGCATTCAATGTGGGGCGGTAGGTATACCTTTTCAGAGAGCTTCCTACCACCACACTATTCCTCCCCTAGAGTGTTACCTCTCCTCCTCGGGCATTGATAAGACATCATGCATCTTTCCCATCCTCTTCTCGGGCAGACCACCTTCTTGGATCTGAGGCACTTTACAAATAGCTTGGTGAAAGACGTCCTGCTCTTTGTTCTTCTCGGTCCTCAGACACCCCACAGGTTCATTAAAGAATAATGTTTTTTAAGTTTAATAAATAAATTTAAAAATTATAATAGGGATGAAAGAATTGAACCTAGACATTTTCCTTGGAAATATCAAGTATTAATGGAACTACAACCTACAATGACACTAGACATCAAATAATTTGGTAATTCAATTTAGAGTTTATCAACTCAGGTCGTTTGCTTAAAATTTAGAAGCTGGTTAAAAAAAAAAAAAAAAAAAAAAAAACTATGAAGTATTAATGGCTTCAAGCCTCAAAAAAACCTAAAAAGTAATAATAACTAATCTCCCATCGTAACAAATGCCACTTGGCATCAAACAGTTTGGTCATTCAATTTAGAGTTAATCACCTTAGGTCCACTTGCTTAAATGCAGAAGCTGACTTTTTTATTAAAAAAAAAAATTAGTGCATTTATCATTTTTCCTTTTATTATTCAGTGCTAGAAGGAGAGATGCATCTACATCAATTACCCATGACTTCGCCTACTTAATAAGGCTAGTCGGGTTTATTGGACTTTCTTTCCTCATCTATACTTCATTGAAGAATGATCACAAAATTTTCGTAATACTTTCATAAAAAATTCTATAAGACAGGTTATTGCTAATTATTAGTAGTCAAGGGTAGCGCTATGTATGATTTAGGGTGGTCTTGTTTGGAATTTTTATTTTATTTTATTTTATACCTTAAAAAAATGAATTTTAGATTAATATTGATTATTGATCACCTAGAAGAAAAAAAACTTGACCATCCTAAAAAAAACTTGAACATCCTAAGTAAAAATTTGAGTCCATTAAAAATAAAATTTGACCTCTCCAAAATTTTGGTCTATTAAAGATTGAACCAAAAAATTGCAAAAAATGCTATATTTACAATATTTTTACAACACTTTTATGACAAATTCTAAGTGGTAGGTTGTTACCAGTGAACAAAAAAACAATTTTAGTGATATGTAAATTAGAACCAATAACAATTGTCAACTAAGATTTGTTGTGAAAATTTGTAGACATAGTATTTCTCAAATATTATCCAAATAGATAAATTCGCCTAAAAGCCCAAATCAAATGTTTAATTGTGATATTTTAAATTATTTTTTCAAAAGACATATTTTTAATTGCTATTTATATATATATATATATATATAAAACATATTTTCCAATAGTTAGTTGGTTAGTGCTTGCTTTAAATCTTTAGCTGAATTTTTTGGATTTATGTGATACATCTTGTATGTATGCATATGCACTAAAATAATGTTTCAATACTTTATTGAACATGATTAATGTAACGGTTTAATGCCTAAGTTGAATATTTCAAATGAACTTATAGTTTATCCTTTATTCTTTTTTTAGCACTATTGACAAAATCTTATAAAGAAATCACTTTTATTGCAAATTTTATCTTCTAAACAAATTCATAATTACTTGGATAATTTTCTTTCAGATTCTAGGCTATGAGAAAAGGTCTTATCTTTTCATCCTAATGATAAGGAGAAAATAAAAAGAGCATACATGGTTGGTTTAAAGAATATCTTTTCATCCTAAAGTTATTCTTGTCAACCTCTTAACCGTATTTTCCCTAAAAAGGAAATTAGTGAAACATTGCATTGATTTAATCCTGATTAGTTTAAAGAATACAAAATATTGGTTGGAACATGTCATAAAAAAAGATGATGCATTTTGCTTATATTGTTACTTATTTAGGCAAGATTTAGGTAATTGAATGAGAGATCAGTAGTTTAAAATTACTTATTGGTTGCATGCATTGAAAAAGATGTAATTGATAGCATTAATAATGAAGCTATCATACAACAATTTCAAATATGAAAAACTCGTAGAAGGAAATTTTAAAACTTTATGTATTTGAGATTTTTTTTTAATGTCAATATATTCAAGTTTTATTTTTATTAATTTAAGTTTCTTAATGACCACATTGAAAAAAATTCCTAGAGTCACTGCTATTAGTTGTCAAAAAAGTAATTTTACTAGGAGTTTTAAATTAGAAACAGTAACAACTTACTACATAAGATTTGTTGTGAAAATATTGTGGACGTAGCTAACACTTCCCTTTCTTCACCTTCTTTAATGCCCAAGATTAGGATCTTTAGATTTGGAAAGACCATAGAATACGACTTCGACCACTTTAATTCCAAAAAATAGGATATTGAATTTTTGGTAGGATAAGAAAATTTGGCCCCACCTTTATCCTAAACTAAAGTACACTTTTAGCCCTTAAAGTATATGGTTGATATCATAGTCTTTCATATTTGATTAAAATTTCATATTAATACTACCCATTATTAAATGCTCATTTAGAGTCTTTTGCTAATTTATCCACTAAATAAGTGTATTTCTTTCTTAAGTGGAATTTGATTTTAGGCTGGATTCCATTAAATCCATTATTTATTTCGTAAGTGTATTCTAGGTAATTTATGGTATATCAAACATAATTTTTTAACAAATCCCCCTCCCTAAGGTCGGACTCAATATAGTTTGAGAAGATCAAGAGAACCTACCTCCCTGGCTCAAATTGTTAGATCTAATTAAAAATTAAAACACAAATATAGGTAAGATAATTTAAGACAATAAGTACTTAATTACTAACTAGTAGTAAAAAGCCAAAATTTGAGAATAGAGAACCTACCTCCCTGGCTCAAATTGTTAGATCTAATTAAAAATTAAAACACAAATATAGGTAAGATAATTTAAGACAATAAGTAATTAATTACTAACTAGTAGTAAAAAGCCAAAATTTGAGAACTGGTGCGACATCTAACCGTGAAATAACTCTCAATGACTAAAATTAAGAGTTGAAAAAATTACTTTCAAAATCTACCATTGAATAAAAAAGACAATGCGTACCATTTTGTGTACATGTATTTAAACACATGTTTTCAGTTTTTAAACAATATTACACGTATTTCCACACACTTTTTTACTCACTCGTATTTTTAAAAAAATTAAAAACTGTTGTTTAAATACGCGTACCAAACGAACTTTTAATCATTTTAAAGTTTTTTCAAAGATATAACAAAATATATACTCTCAAAAAAAAAAAAAAAAACAGAATATATAAGGGTCCATTTGGTAGGGCATTTCAAACACTCACTTTCAATTTTTAAACAACATTACATACATTTCTATATATTTTTTCTCCACACATATTTTAAAAAATTACAAACAATACTACTCAAACTCGGAGCATATAAGTTTCTCATATTTTAGGGGTACCTAACATGCATGGGTCAAAAAGGTCGTGCAAAGCAAAAGCGATTCATTGGTTGGGGTGCTCAGAACAGAACAGCACAGCACATCCGCACATCCGCTCCATAGATAGATAGCAACGACGTGCGCTACTTCAAATCCTCTCTCTCTCTCTCTTTCTCTGTTTTTAGTGTGTACAAATGTACTGCCACCACTTCTTCCAAATCTTGTATTTACTATCTTAACCAAAAAAAAAAAAAATATATAGAAATTGAAAAAGAGGCCCAAGAAAAGGCCCAGATTCCCTTAGACAGTCTGTCTCGTGGGTTGTTCCTACCTTCCCTATATTGTTTCTCTTCCTCACTGAAACTCTCTCACTCTCTCTTTCTTTCTCATATTATTTGAGGATTATTATATAGTTGTAGCTTTGTTCTTAATAAAGATTCCAGTTTTTAGTCCAAAAGTCTTCAATGGCTTCGATCGTCGAATCTGGGTGGCAGGTACTCCCTTTTATATACCCTTTTCTTTGACAACTTTTACTCACTGTTTTTTCACTTCATCTTGAGTCTCTGTTTGATAATTGTTAGTTCTTGCCCTAGATTTTGTTTCTTTGTTCACCATTGTTGGTTCTGGACCTTGTATGTGCATGTACCAATGTCTGTGTGTGAATAGCAATGCAGGTTAAAAGACATCAAATGGGTTTATCTTGGTTTCTTGTTTTTGTTAGCGTTGTGCGTGAGATAGGGGATTTGATTTTTGGCAGTGCTTTTCAAATTGCATTTGGGTTTATGGGATTTTGTTTTTTGTTTTTTTGGTTTCTTAAACTTTTAATTTTTCCTTGTAGTATCTGTTGAGGATAGTGACACTCGAGAGTGCTGTTTATTTGCTAGTGTGAGATTAAATGGTAGAATGATTAGATTGGATGTGAAGCAATGTTTTCTTGGATTTTTGTATATTCTATTAGGAACTGTACCTAAAGGTATTTGGTAATGTATATGAGGATGGAGAATCTAGAATCAATAACTCGAATCATCAAGGTGATGGTCCCACGGTTGAGATGCTCTAGTCAAGCTTTGAATTGTCTTTATAGATCTCTTTGACCCCAAATTTTGAAATTGAAATCTGTGCTGTTCCGAAATGTTTTTGGGGATGGGTTTTTAGGAGGTTGAGCTCTAGTGGGGATTTGAAGTCCCAAGTTTGTAATACAATACTCTATAGATTTTAGCTGAATTCTTGCCACCCCCCTCCTATTTTCCTCCGATGTGAATATACCCTTGGGCCAAGAAATTATTTCTAGTGAGTGGAAACCATTATACCCTTGGGCTAAAAAGTTATTTTTTAGAAAAATGCTTAAAAAGCGGTCAAGATGTTGGAAGTGTTGGCCATTTTCATGATGAGCATTGCACTCTTTTTCTTAATATGCCAAGCACGTTCTTTTCATTTCTCAGGCCTACGAGGACTTGGGTCTTCTGATAGAAACAAGACTGTTAGTTGCTTAGGTGCCACTGTAGTTTATTGGCTGTAAGGATGATGAAACTATTCTTTGTACAACGCCC
Source organism: Quercus ilex subsp. ballota (assembly GCA_032727855.1). Taxonomy (NCBI): domain Eukaryota; kingdom Viridiplantae; phylum Streptophyta; class Magnoliopsida; order Fagales; family Fagaceae; genus Quercus; species Quercus ilex. The sequence continues at coordinate 33,607,413 of CM064908.1, forward strand.
CTTCCCCCACAACCCCCCCCCCCCCCCCCCCCCCACACTTTTTATTGAAGTTTTTATTTTTATTTTTTATTTTTTGGTTATTTCATTAATAGGAAGACAGTTTTCGGCCTAACCATTTCCTCATCTGTATGAACACCCAAGTTTTTTTTTTTTTTTTTTTTTTTTTCCCCTTGGAATAGGGCAGTAGGAATGTTACTTGAAAATGTTTCTAATTTGACTATTATGATTCTTGAAATGATAATTGTAAGAATTGCCTTGGTTGTTATGAAATATTTGTTTAACTAAGTAGAACTCTCTTTTTGATGATGCAGTATCTGATCACACACTTCAGTGACTTTCAACTGGCATGTCTTGGAAGTTTCTTTCTCCATGAAAGTGTGTTTTTCTTATCTGGACTTCCTTTTATATTTCTTGAGAGGGCAGGCTGGCTGAACAAATACAAAATTCAGGTTTAACTCTTTTACTTTGTCATTACTCATGAAGTAGTTTTGTAATTTCTTGCTTTTTCAAGCTGAACTACAACAAAAACAAAGCCTTAGTCCCATATCCATGGATCCTCGACAGCTTAGTTAGGGTTGGATGTAGTGGATCCATTTGCAATGGAGTGATTGCCATCAATCTACTGCAACCCTCCTCCTTTTCCTGGGCTTGGGACTGACTATGAACTAAATATATGTCACTAAGCACAAACACAGTCATAGTTTGTCTTTTATTTTCAAGCTGAATTGGGGATCATTTTTCCCTTTTATCAAAGCTTTAGATTAGCCAGTGATATATGGGATTAGAACATTATAAAATTCAGTCAACAATGAACGTGCTTACTAGATAGGGGCAGTGTTCATTTGGACAATAAAATGGAGTTGGCGTTTTCCTTGTTCTGTGGAAATAGCTTTGCAATGCTATTCTTCTTCTGATCAAATTGATGCTCAGAATTTTAATCCTAGTTTTCAAAATACAAAAATTTCTTATGTGTGTGTGTGGATGGAATTTGTAACAGTTTACCCATAGAGTTTGATAGTTCCTCACCCATTTTTATCTATATAGATAGAATTTTGTAACATGTTCAGATGTTTTATAAGTTAAGGATTCTTGTACAAGACAAAGTCAAATATATGAAATTGTGTTAGTATGTGTGTGAAGGGAATTTTGTAACAGTTTAAGATCAGGTGATGATGCAGACAATAAAGAGTTTGAGAGAAAACAAGATTAAATACCAAAAGTTTCAAGTATTGTGGTCTAGTTTCAATGTGCAGTTTCTTGACACCTTGGGTGATTTAGGTTATTATTGAGTTTTAGTATTAAGTTTCTTTAGGTTAAGTTTCTGGTTCAATTTTATTTATTTTTTATTACATAAGTGGTAGTTTGTAAATTTTCAGATTTGTGGAATATGCTGTAGTGTGTTGTTCTAGAGACCCATGTCTTCCTTTATGTTTTGAGTCCTTTTCCTTTTTGGATTAAAAGTTCATAATTACTTTTCGTTATTGTTAGGAGTCCTAGACTTTCTAGGAAGTGATTATTTCAAATCCAAGTGCTTTGAGGAGTAGTCTTGGTAATAGCCTACAAAAGAATCTTTATGTATTCAATTAAAGATAGATATAGAGAGATTGATTTTAATTAAATTCTAGTGGCTTATTTCAAGCTTTGAGGGTGGGTGTGTTTGCCTTCTCCTTCCTATGTGTAATTGCCTAGTTTTTATATTTCTTTGTTTCTCATTCCATTTGCCATTTAACCACAAAGAACCATCAAACTCATTCAAGATCTAATTTTTTTTTATCGCTCAACCTACCCGAACCCTTAAACATCAAAGCCTATTCAAGAACTCTTTAATGTCTCATCAAGAACCGTAATTTAGTATTGAACTCCTAAAAAGATCCTACATCACAATCGGCATCAGAGCCCAGCAAGGCTTTTGTCCTGCGTCAGGTAGTTCTCCATTGATTTTGATAGGGCCTCACCCATTTTTACCTATGTTGACGGAATTCTGAAACAGTTTAAGATATTCTACAAGTTAAGGACTCTTATACAAGTTATAACAAAGTTAGAATATGATTAAATGCTTTTTTTTCCCCTGCAAAAGATGAATGTTCCTTTCTTGCTCATGTTTGAACTGCTATCTACAATTCAAATGCAAGTTCAAAAATAACCATTTTACTCTATTAATTCAAACCCAATTGGAAAATGTTGATCATTATGGTTTATAGATTTACTAGTAGGCTAATATGTGTAAATGGGTGAGGCCCCATTAAGATTGATAGGAGGCCATCCCGTTATAGTTTATCCCTTTATAGGCACAAACACAAAGCTACAAGAATTATTTTAGTATAACTTATTAAAAAAAAAAAGAAGAAAAGAGAATCATTTTAGTATATATCTTCACTTTGCAAATAATGCTGTGTAACAAATAGCACACAACTGCACAACACTAAGCCTTTTTTTTCCCCAAGTTGTCCTCTGATATTTTATAGTCAAAAACTTTCCATTTGCAATTTCTTCTGCCACTAATTTGGTACATAGTATAGATATGTTCATCCTTCTCAGTTGTAATCAATACGTTATCTTTATTTCTCTCTCCTTGCTATTATATCAACTAGTGACATTACTTATTTATGTTTTCATACAGACCAAAAATAACAGCCCAGCAGCTCAGGAGAAATGTATTACTCGCCTACTGCTTTATCATTTTGGTGTCAATCTTCCGGTTATGCTTCTATCATATCCCGTCTTCAAATTCATGGGCATGCGTACTAGTCTTCCATTGCCGTCCTGGTATTTTCAGGTTCTTTATATACTAAAGCTTTTTTTGTTAGATATATACAATGCTATTATAATTATATAGATGCCTTCCATCAACTTATGCTGTACCTATGCAATTTCCATTTTATATAAAGCATACTAAGCAAGATCCTGATTTTGGTTCTGCAGGAATATAGTTTTTATGCAGATTATGTTCTACTTCGTCCTTGAGGATTTTATATTCTATTGGGGACATCGGGTTCTGCATACAAAATGGTTATACAAACATGTCCACAGTGTCCATCATGAGTAAGTGAAAGCTATGAGTGCTTTATCAGGTATTTGGTTGTGAAATACTCTTTTTCACTAGCTGCTTTTGGTTGCTCTTATGGGCTTGTTAACATGTCCAGATATGCTACGCCCTTTGGTCTGACTTCTGAATATGCTCATCCTGCTGAAATACTTTTCCTTGGTTTTGCTACCATTGTTGGTCCTGCAATCACTGGACCCCATCTGATTACTCTCTGGTTATGGATGGTACTAAGAGTCTTGGAGACAGTTGAGGCACATTGTGGTTACCATTTTCCATGGAGCCTCTCAAACTTCATTCCTTTGTATGGGGGGTAAGTGTCTAGTTTTTCCTCTTGTGGGTTCACTTAGCATTGTGTATGTGGTTAAATGTCCTTGATTTACATGTTGTTCTGAAGTGTTTGTTTGATGATTTTCCAGTGCTGATTTTCATGACTATCATCATCGTTTGCTCTATACCAAGTCTGGCAACTACTCGTCAACTTTTACTTACATGGACTGGCAAGTATTTTTGCACATGCTGGTGAAAGCATCAGCATGTTTCTATTTTTTGGTTGGACTCTATACTGTCTTATTATCTCTGAGCCAAGCTTGTGAAACATAAATGGATCTATGTTGAATTCTTTTATTTTCTTTTCATTTTGTTGATTTTAAATTCAACCTTTACTGTCTTCAGTCAATTCTTTTAATATGTAATCAGTCAAAAAGAAAGAACGGAAAAAAAGAAAGAATGTGGAAGATAGTAATAATAATCTCAAACCAATCCTTGACCAGTTCACTTAAAGTGTTAGTTTCTCTATATATTTTGCAAATATGAGGCTTTTCTGACATTGAGTTTTAGTCTGATTTGCTCGCTCTTGTAATTCAAAATTTTTCCAATTGAAGGTGTCTAGAGTATCACCAGTTCTAACCAGCCTCCTGGTTAACATTTAATTGCTAATCATCATGTATGGGTCTTAGGTATAGCCAAGCCTTCACTGGAGGCATAAGATGGATTGAAGCTTATCCAAACATATTGTGTACTTGCACAGGTGCTCACACAGAGAGAAGTGCAAACACATAGAAGGCTTAAGCTCTGTCTAGATACTAATTACTAGCCTTAGTTTTAATGTTGTATTGAGGCCATCTTAGTTTTTATGATGAACATTTGGTATTGTTATCATTTTAGGTACGGCTGTGAGAACAATGGACTCTAGATTCATAATGAGCCCTTGTCTCTTTGGTAAAGAATGCGTTAATGTTTTATGTGCTTTGTTGCCAGAATCTGATGCTTATGATTTTCAAGTGCTCATGCTCCAAATGTTTCTTCTTAATGTCCTTTTGACATCTAACACAATTCCAATTTTCTAGTTCTTTTTTTCTTTGTAATCTAATTGGGTTCTAAGCTATTAGAATTGTAACATGCCTTTTCTTTTGGGTTTTGGTGCTTTTATTCTTTTCTTGCATGATAATAAGCTTGTAACACCTGGAGCTTGGTATGAAAGTATACTGACCTCGTGATGACTATTCTGTATGTTTTTTTCAGGATATTTGGAACTGATAAAGGTTACAGAAAGTTGAAAGTACTGCAACATGTTGGAGACGGCGATAAAAGCAAGCAAATGTAGCGATGGTAAATTTCTTTTCTAAATAGCTGGGCATCAAAAAAATTGCTTGCTGATTTAACATGTTGGAGGTCCTGTCCTCTCCTTGCCTTATCTTGTGTTCAACCTCCTTTTTGTGTTTGATAGCTGTTCTCATTTACAGCTTGTGGTTATGTGGAATCAGTGGAAAGCTTTCTTTGGACATGGGTCCTGCTGTTGCTTACATGAATGAAGTAGCTGTTCCTTTATTCTTTCTCCTTTTTCTATGTTTGATGCTAATTCCTTATAGATTACTACTGAAGTGACCCAGTTAATAATTTGATTTTGGATCATGGAATCTTTTGATTGCGAGTACCTTGGACTTCTTATCTGTGAATGCTCATTTCTTTTATATTTTTTTCAGGTAGTTAGGTTAAATGGCAAAGGTTTTAATATATAATGTAACATCCCCTATTTTATTTACATCTTTAGGATGTACCATATGGAATCCTAATGAGATCTATTTGTAAATTATTAAAATGTTAAGTCCCTGGTAGTTAAGATTGATCTTAGAAACTTCCATGAATTCTCCTTTGTCACATTTCACCAATTGTGGAATTTTTTAATAAAAAAAATTATAAATACTTAATGATTTGTAATTCCTTTAAAGATTTACAATGATGACAACCAAGGCAGTTATTTCATGGAATTTTATAAATGGGCTTCCAAATATTTGTGGGACTTGGATATAAAGGACAGTTTTATTTGCTCGGATCTTATTCTTTAACCTCTCGTGGGTCCATTCTTTTCGCATGTTAGATTAGATGTGTGTACATATGCTACAGAATTGTGCAGATTGAACAACTTGATTGTGGAATGTCAATTATTTTTCTTATATTTGATAACATCTTCACCTAAACTGGCACATTGTGTAAACTAACGTATTTTGGTCAGAACAAAATAGAAAAGAGAAGCCAAACAAAGGTTGGATAAAAAGAAAAGAATAACTTCCTCATTTGCATTAAAGAAAACTTCAATTGGATGTCAAATTCATACTAAACCAAATGCTTTCCTCTGAAGTGGCATAAGGTTGGTTCATAGTTCATAGAAGCTTCAATCATGAGATCATTGGCATTAAATGTTATAAATTTTAAAGATATATTCAATGCCATGTTATTTAAAATTTTAATGATGAAATATCCTATACAATAATCCAAAGAATAAAATCTTAATCTTGAAATTTGACTCTATTGATTTTAAATGAAATGAAGAGTATCCAAAACAGTCCTGTGCTTTAAATGAAATGAAGGGATGGTAGGAAGCCAAAACAGTTCTATGCTTTATTAGCACTTGTCTTTACCATTTAATTAAATGTATTAACAAATCTCAACGTTTGGTTTAGTGGGTCTCAATGCCTTAAGAGATTTATGGGCAACTGAGTCTAAAACTCTAAACTAGCATCCTAGGGTCATCTCTGTCTCTCTCTCTCAAAGAATTAATAATTGCTACAAGTACTTTATGCTATGTTTGGAAGTTTTGAGAGAGAAAGGAGAGTAGAGGGGAGTAGAGGGAAGGAGAGTAGTGGAGAAGAGAGTAGAGGGGAATAGTTATCCTCCACCTTGTTTGGATGTTTTTAAAATTAAGTAAGGGAGAGGAGAATAATTAGTTTTTTCATTTGTAATTTTGTTAATATAATGAGAGTAAATTTGATAATTCATTTGGTCAAACATTTTATACTTCACTCTCCCTCCAAATCTCTCTAATTTGGGGAAATTAAAAATGGGCGATTGGAAAGAGTTCAAACTCCTCAAAACTCCTCCAAATCTCTGTCCCTCATTCCTTAAAATTTTTTCAAATAAGCTAATTAAATTACTCTTTCCTCCCTTTACTCTACTCCTCCTTCTTTTTTAAACTCTCAAACAAGTCATTAGTGCGTAGGACGAGGGACTAGGTACAATTTATAGAATAGTCAAATGTTGGACCAAGTTTGGAGGCCTAATTCAAAACCTCTTATGAGGTCAAAGAAAAAGCCAACAGAATTTGAGAATCCTGTAATGAGAGGTGATTTGATTTTGACGTACATGGGTGTCGTTGTGTCTTTGTTTCTCACCAAACAAATTCCCTTTGATTGATAATAGGATATTATGGATCAAACATTCAAACTCCACTGCTCCTTGTTCTTTTCCCCCAATTATTAGCTATAATAAGGCATAGACTATAGACCACTCACGCTACCGTATCTTAGCGTTCACGCTTCACAGCTATATTCCCTTCTCTTATACGTGTCCATTATTTATTGTTACAGCCTTAAGCTTTTACTAATTTTTAGTACCATCTTTGAAGAAGAACCCTAAATTAAATTCACCATTCGAAAATTTTAGGAATCAAATTACCTTTTTTTTTTTTTAATGGTCTATCAGAGTAGTTGTTGGTTTGGCATGATATATATATATATATATATATATATATATATACACATACATATATTTTTGGTAAAATACTATTTTGACCTTTAGAATTTATTCGTTTCTAAACTTAAATTTTTTTTTTTCAAATTTAAATTCTGTGAAGGGTTCTTTTAGTAGTATAGAGACAAAAATAATGATGAAAAAGGAACATTTTTCAATAATATAGAGATGAAAAACAAACATTTGATAAAGTTTAAGAACAAAAAGTAAAATATTTTAAAAAACTTAAGGATGAAAAATAAACTTTTAACAATTCATGGATAAAAAACAAATAATTGATAAAATTTAGGAACCAAAATAGTATTTTACCCTTATTTTTTTTTAATGAAAATATCAATTTTGAAAACCAGAAAAGCTTAACAACAAGAAGATCCCAAGTCGGGGACAGAAGGGATTAGTGAGCAGTGACGACAATCAATTCTAGGAATACAATGGAAATGAAAAAAGAAAACTACAAAGACTAAATAATATAAAAAGAAAATTACAAAGACCAAATCATATAAAAAACGTAAGAATTAAGAACCTATTACACATGAAAATTTGAAGGGACTAATTGGAAATTCAATAATTTTTTTACGAAGGAAACATATATTTTAACTTAATTATTGCTAATCTTGCATATTTTTTTTCCCGTTCACCGAGTTGACTTTTTATTTTTAGTCATAAGTTATTTTGATTTTTGAACCGATGGAAAACATAAAATCTAACTATATAAGGTAACTGCTAATTATTGATTGGTTTTTGAGATTTATTAATGTCTGTGAAACTCTTCCTTAGTACCTTTTTTTTTTTTGAATGCCGATCCCTAATTTCCGCTGTCATGGAGTTGTAATAACTCATCGGGATTTTACTTTAGGAGATGGAAAATTTTAATTTTGATATAAAGATTTAACTTGCAGAATTTTTACCATTAAAATTGAATTGTAGATTTATTTATTATTTTTAATGTGGCATGCTAAATGAAACTTTGGACTTATCAATATGGGTTCAAAATATGAGAGATTCAAGCCCACAATTCACTCCAACGCAAGATAGAGGCTACTACTGAATCCTAAATTATCATATAGAGATACTTTTTATTTGATAACAATTTATCTAGCTTTTTTACGAAATTTTTTGCTGAAAGTGTGCTAAAGTATAATTGTACTTTGAAAAAAATTTGAAAAAGTAAAAAATATGAGAAAAAGTGAGGTTTTAAAAACTGTACATAAAAGCTAAAAGCTAAAAGTTAATGCTAAAAGCTGATGCCAAACATACTTTTAGTATCCATCTTTGCTAAGAACTGAAACTTCGAGTTGCTGGATTGAATTCTTAGGAGAATTGCAAGTTGAAACCTTAAACTTTATTCTCACTAGCGTATAATCCGTGCATATGCACGGTACAATTAAAAAAAATTACAATTACACACATATATAGATTCAAATTATACTCTCTCTCTCTCTCTTTTATTTTTTTTTTAATTTTAATTTCTTTTGGATATACTCATGAGTTTACTCTTTATTTTTTATTGAGTTTTTTATTTTTATTTTATTTTTATTTTTTATGATTTATCTATATTAGAATCTTCGTTTTTTGTACCTCATTAACTCACCTAGAATAAAATTAAAAAAACTTAAATAGAACATGTAGTGCAATATTAGACAACAATTAGAATCTAATTTAGAACCTAATTGAATTTTCTCTCAGTTTTGCCTATATATATATAGGACAAAGTTTAGCTACAAAATTGGTTATAGCCTAAGGTTATAACCTTATTCAATATCTTTTTATTGGAGGTAAATTTTGACAAATTTATCATTGGATTACATCTTCTTCTTATATCCTTCATGCTTGCAAAATTTCTAGAAAATTAAAGATCAATAGCTATGTCATTAATAAATTGTTTAAATTGCAAGTTTTCGTAGTTTAAAATTATGTATAAAATATAAACTTATAGATGATATAGTAAATGATATCCGATTGACACAAAATTTGACATGTGTATTAAGAGTATAAAAAACATACAATTCAACGGTTAAATTTTCAAAATATGTAGTAATATTTATTTTATTGAGTAAAATTGTAGCCTTAGGGTACAACAAATTTTGTAACTAAACTTTGTCGAGATATATATATATATATATAGTTTTGTATATTAAAAATTAAAATCATCAGATTTTGTACCACTTTTAGGTAAACTGTTTGATAAACCAACTTTTTTGTGCTAAATTTAAGGGATCTCATCAATTTGCATTATGAAGTTAGAATGCTTTCTCATGATTTAAGGCAATTAGTCCGAGATATAAACAAATATAGTAGATCAATCAAATGCTCTCCTTATGTTTGTTGCCAACATATGGGCATAGAGCATTCCATTTGGTCTTCTAAATTGGAGTTTTTGCTATTATAGATCATGATACATGAAAAGAGAGAGAAAAAAAGAAAAGAAAAAAAAAAAAGCATCCACTCATGCATTTTGCCAAAAAAAAAAAAAAATACAAACTTGTAAATATACAAGTCCACTATTCATCCCATCTCTCTTTCCTTATATTAAAATACTCTAAAAATATTATCACACACCCTTAACGTGATGTTTACTCCAAAAATTGGCCAAGACGAGTAGATTTGGGGGTGTGTGTGTTGGGGGGGTGGGGGGTGGTTTTGCAACTGATAGTTAAGCTTGCCGTTGTGAGTAGTATGTTTGTTGATTTTTGTTTTTTTGTCTTGTTTTTTTTACCTGTGGATTGAGCTGGGGATGGTTGATGGGTCGGATTGCCATTGGGTTGTTAGGTTTTTAATATGATGTGTTGTAAAATGAATGTAATTATGTAAAATAGATAAAATAATTTTTTATTAGTTCATTTTTGAGAATTTTTACAGGACTAGATGTTCTCATGGCTTTAAATTTTGCAAATGTCATTAATCCGTTTGACAAAAATCCCTTTTAATTTATTGGCCCATGGATGAGTTTAAAATATGCATTCTTTTTCCCTCCTTACTGCACTCCTCCAAATTTCCCATGTGATTAGCTTGGCATATGTGAGAAAACAAATTTGTATAAGTTGTTGCAAAATAATGTTTTGAATTTAAATTGAGCTTTTGTAAAAAAGTTATGAAGAATTGTTATTGTGAAATATAATTTTAGGTTTTAAAAATGCACTTTTATGCTCCTAAAATGCCTAATCAAATAGACCCAATGGGTCCGAAACAATTGGGGCAGAAAAAATCACCCAACTATATATATATATATATATTATTTTATTTTTTGGAGAAGCCCCCAAGGTAATTTTATTCAAAAACTAACAACAATCAGAAATAACATGAGGAATGTCTGATGGGACAAATTCCATATAGACTAACAAATGAGAAGAAAGCCTAACTCTCATGGCTAACTGCTTCCTAGTATGAGAGGAATGGGTTTGCAGAAACCCTATAACAGACCCCCCAATAAGAGCGTTAAAAACAGTTCCCGAGTCCCCTTCAAAATTTGCTTTGTTACGTGTATTGGGGTATGTGGGCTTTAGGCCCACCTTATTTACTTGTATAGCACACTTACTTGTACTGCACACTTTACCTCCCATATAAAGGTACTTATGTATATTTTATTACTTGAGAAATACAATATACTTATTCAGTATTTCTAACATGGTATCAGAGCCACCTTTTTGTGGCCATGGTTTTCTGTCCTTACGGTATATTTAAGAGCAATCTTTGTCTTTCACGATATTTTTTTCACTGCATTCATCTTCTTTGACTTCCTATTGCTGCTGTCAAAACTCTCCGGTATAGTCATACCATCGTTAGAAGTCGCATCAACATTGTAAGACTATTGCCTTCCTCAAATTACCGTCATAGAGCCAAACTTCATTCAAGGGATCTTCTTAACCTTATCAAATCTCAAGATTTCATCAAGCTTCCATCTTGAGTTTGAGAGGGGGTGTTAGAGATATATTAGCCCATTAGCATAGGCCCAAGCCTAATTCTACTTTGTGTGCAAGCCAAGTCTCCTACTTGTACTAGAAGTCTACTAGTCTAGGGTTTAATCTACTATATATTCACATGTTATGATTTATTGTAACACAAGATTTGTACTATGCTATAATATATTATTGATGTAGCCCTTTAGGGTTTTCTCCGTAGATGTAGGCCGTTAGGCTGAACCACGTAACCCTAGTGTGTTATTGTGTTCTATACTTTATGCTTTCACTTCCGCATTCATACTAGCATATTCAACATGGTGTATTAATGCTAATATTTAACATGGTATCAGAGCCACTATTCTGACCTTTTCTTAGCAGTCTTGTCTTTATTGGTGTTACTCCATTCTTAACATCGCTTCCGTCATCACAGCAGCTGTTGCAGCCTCTCGCTGTTGAACCTCCGATGTCTTCCAGCCGTCGTCCTTGGGTTTCGAACTTGCAGCCGCTGTCGTTAAGGAGTTTCACACGGCAAAGACCACTACCCTTTGCATCATCGCTGCGAATATTGCTTCGATTAATTTTCTACAGGTACCATTGAGATCATCTTGCGTCGATCTACAAACTTGTGGAAGCCTCGAAGCCATTGGAGACCGCATGCGCCCCCATGCGCTGCACAAAGGTTCTGAGTCACAACCCACGGGCCCTACGCGCCTCCACACGCCACTGCACATCTGGGTTATACCTCCATGTGCTCCCACACACTGCGTCTTCAGGTCACGCGCCTCAACGCTCCTGCTGACGTCATTCTGCCATGTTAGCCTTTGTTGCATCATCGTTGACGTCACTTGCTTGCGTCAGCCCCTGACGTCATCGTTTGACTTCTAGAGATTTGACCGTTGACTTTTAGTTGGTTTGTTCGTTGACTTTCAGCAGGGTTGACTTTTTGCAGTCCAGGTGCTCCTTACCTAGTTTTTTGCGTAAATTTCATTTTTATAGTCCATTTTTGCATATTTTGCTTCTAAATGAAGAATAAGGACAAGTATTCTTCCTTTTGTAACAATCGTCGCCGACAATCCAACAAACGTTTTTGCAATTTTTGCAAACGTTTTGGCCATAATATTGAAACTTACTATTAATGCAACAAATCAGCTGTTTCCATTTTTGCTGCTACCGTTGCTAACACTACGAGTGTCCAACCCATGGCTCTCGTCTTTGCATAGTCTCAGTCTTCTAGATCCACTTTCACCATTTCCAGAGATAACCTTATAAACATCATCGCTAATGTCATTTGTATGGTTGGTAATGCATCTTATTCCTCTTCTATCTCAGCTTTATCTGGTATGTCTCCTACCTCTTGGCTTTGTTAGGACATATGTGGTTCACATGTTAAGAACATATGTCATCCTTTTATGTAATTGGCTAATCCTTTGACAAAATGCACTTTACTTGTATTTGGGTAGATCTAGGATGTGTTGAAATACTTCAAGAAACCATGTTTCAAGATCAAGTGTTGAAGCTTTCAAAGCCTTCAAGTCTATTCAAGAAAACAAGCTGAAAGTGCAAATTCATTAAATCTTGACAGCTGTCTCGACAGTTGCATCTATCGAGGTTTAAGGAAGCTGTTCTGCCCGTGGCTCGACAGCTAGCTCGACAGATTCTCGACAGCTTCTATCTATAGAGGTTTATAAAATCAGAATTTCTGATTTGATTTCTTGGGATCCATGGATGTGTCTTTGGGCCTTCTTTTCTCCTAACCCTAGACATATAAAAAGATTGTTTTCAGGGCCGTCAAACAGTTCATAAGTTGCACAAGCATTAAGCAAACTTTGTTCAAGCAAATTGTGATCGAAGACAAAGTTTTGACCTAGTTCATCACTATTGAAGAAGTTGCTGTGTATTTGCACCAAAGGGTTTTGTGACCAAGCATCTTTTTGATCATCATCGTTGGGATGAACTGAAGAGCTTTGCAGCCAACAAACTTTCTCTAGTTTGTGATTGAAGTTGCGTATTGGGATCCGCGCAATTGGTTAGTCACGTACTTGGGAGCTGTGCATCAAAAAGGGAAATTGTCACTACAAAACAAATCCAATTGGGTATTGGGGTAAGGGTTCAACTGTAGGTTGGTAAGGTACTTGGGATTCCTTTACTTGTAACCGTTTGTTGTGATAATAGCAGAGTTTCGGGATTGGTAACCTGAAAATCACCCGGTGGGATTTTTACCGTCAGGTTTTTCCTATTCGTAAACAAATCACCGTATCATTTATTTTTCGCTACATAATTAATTTATTGGTGATTTGTTTGTGCCACCATGCGTTTGCGTGTTAAATTGATTAATTAATAACTTGGCTAATTAATTAATTTAATCACAAGGGGTTAATACGTTTTTGGCCTATCAAGTGGTATCAGAGCAGGCACACTCTGATTAGGTTTAATCTTTGTTGTGTTGATCCATTGATCCCTATTTGTCATGGATAGAGGATAGTCATTAATTATACCTCCTTTATTTGATGTCACTAACTATGCATACTGGAAAGTACGCATGAAAACATTCTTGCAGTCTTTAAATGAAAATGTGTGGCAAGTTGTGGAGATTGGCTGGACCAAGCCAAAAGAAGTGTCGGCCGATTGGGATGAAGCCAAGATCAAGGTGGTAAACTTCAACAGCAAAGCATTGAATGCCTTATTTAGCGTTGTCACCAATGAGGAGTTCAAGAAGATATCCTCCACTGAAACTGCAAAGGAAGCATGGACCATCCTCCAGACAATCTATGAGGGTACAAAGGCTGTCAAGGATTCAAAGCTTCAAAGGCTCACTACAAACTTTGAAGAAATAAAGATGGAGGAGGATGAGTCGTTTGATAAGTTCTATGCCAAGCTCAAGGATATAGTGAACTCAGCCTTCAATCTTAGGGAAACCATTCCTGAACCCAAGATTGTGAGGAAAGTGCTTAGATCTTTACCCGAGAGATTCCATGCAAAGATTACGGCTATAGAGGAATCAAAGGATATTGACAAGATTCTTTTGACTGAGCTAGTTGGAAACTTGTAGACCTACGAGCTAGGGCTATCTAGGATTGGCAAGTCGGGTAAAGGCAAGAGCATAGCCTTGAAGGCAAAGAGCAGTGACACAAATGAGTCTTCCGATGATGAAGATTCCAAGATGAAGTCCTACATTACAAGGCAATTCAAGAAGTTTATGAAGAATGCCAATGGGAGGAACTTCGAAAAGGACCGTAGACAATCCAGTTCTTCTCAGTTTAAGGGCCAAGACAAAGAGAAGAAGGATACAAAGGATGGCGGTCAGTACACTATTCCCACAGGACCTAAGTGCTTTGGGTGTCATGGCTTTGGACACATGAAACAGGAGTGTCCTACATATCTTAAGAGTATTGGGAAAAGCAAGGCACTTGCTGCAAGCTTGAGTGACACTGAACCTGTAGATGATTCCGACAATAAGGACGACGGAATCTTGAATGCCTTCACTGCCACAGTCAATCCTACTGAAGGGATTGTTGAAGACGTGGAAGAAGAAGAAGAATTGGTGGATACTAGGTGTGAGAAGATGGATGATCAAGATGATATCCATACAGCCTATGAGAAACTATACAAGCTCTCTAAGAAGCATGAGAAACTGTATAGGCTGGCCACCAAGAAGCTCAGTGATGTGGAACTTGATCGTGAAGAGCTGTCCACAAAGTTTGATGAAGCTAATTAAATAATTGGTGCATTGAGGTTAACAATTTCTTGGCTAAGAAGACCAAGAAGCTTGAAGCGGAACTGTTTCAAGTTAGAGTTCAATTGGAGAGGACTTCAAGTGCAAAGCTTGATGAGATGCTCAGCATTCAGAAATTTACTTCGAATTGAACAGGTTTAGGGTATGGTCTTTCTTCCTCTAATATTGCTTCTACTAGTATTACTGTTTTTGTTCCTCTTGCTAATAATGTTGAAATTGATAACAATGATGTTAAAACTGAATTAGCTAGTGAGAACTTAAACAAGGGTAAATTTATCTTAGGAGCACCCCCTAAACAAGATAAGAAAGATGTTAAAAACCCTAAGGCTAAGAAGGCTAACTCTCAAAAGTCTAAACAGAAGAAGCAGTATCTCTGTCATCATTGTGGAGCTGCCGGTCATACTCGACCAAATTGCTATAAGTGGTTATTCACTCAATAGAGCAATGACATGATCGCATCTGGAAACCAGAATCAGCTTCAATCCTCTCTTGCTCCTCTTGGTGATTTTCTTAAAGCCCTCATTTTCCTTTCAAACTTGAACGGTTTCAATTCTCCCCCCTCACCGCCGGTTCATGGGTTCAATCAAAGGAAATGTTCTTCCAAGGTGTGGAAGAAAAAAGACACTAAGTGATTTTATCACTTTCTTCTATCTTCTTGTTTTTTGTTTGTTGCATTACTTGTGTGTTTTGCATTTTTTTTTTGAGTCAGTCTAGTTTTATGATTTGCTTTGTTTAACATGTTTTTGTTTGTTTGTTTTTCAGTTTTACTTAATTTTGTTTTTCATAAAAATAAAAATAAAAATTTGAAAAATCAAAAAAATACAAAAACAGTGTGTGTTTTGTGTATATTGGTATTTGTGTACCTTGGATGGTCATTGAAACAAAATTTTCTAAACTTTGTATCTTTTGTAGCTTAGATGAGCATCTCTATGCACAACTAAGCAAGTGAGCTTTGTGGCTCTTGTTTGTGATGAGTAAGATTAAGTTATCTCTTAAACTTAACACTCGTATCACTCTTTTTGACGGGTAGGACTAGAAAATCCTAAGAGAAATGCATAAATAACCATCTCACCACTATTGTCTGCCAATCATAATATGACACTTGTATGCTACGGCATAGCAAAAGTGCAGTGTCAAAGACATCCATATGCTTCGTCATAGTAAAAGTGCAATGTCAAATGCTTAACATTTTGAGTATTTCTTTTCTCTCTCTTATATGCCCATACATGATATGCTAAATAAAAGAAAATATGCAAAGAAAATAAAAGGCAAAAAGATAAAAAATGTTTTAAATATGATTGCAAGTGTTTATTCAAGGAGATTTGGGAGTTATAGGATGTACTTCGAAGGTGATAGTCCCCATCAAACAGTTATGATTGTGTGTGAGTTAAAGTGATTTTCTCATATCTCAAATCATCATAACATGTATACACATATGCAATCTTGCTATGTTTTTCACACACAACACGCAATATTCTTTGCTACTCTTGATACATGTGCAGGTACAATGTGATTTGGCCATCACAAGGTTTTATATATGCTATTGTATACTCAATAAACTGTCTTGACTTGTTTTTGAAATATAAAATTTGTTAGAATTGTTTATTGTGTGTGTGTTTTTGGGGACCCATGTGCTTAAAATTACTGTTGAGAGATTTTTTGGGAGCTTAATATGTTGATTGGATCATTGGTTGAGTTACTTATCTGATTGCATTCATATCTATGTTTTTCTCTTCTCGAAAAACTGTTTTTAAAAGCAAGCTCGACACCTCCTCAATACCTATCTGTCGATCGAGCTTCTCAAGCTTTTTCTTATCGCAATCTCGACACATTCTCGACACCTGGTGGATTGATCGAGAAATCTCCTACCTCCTCGATAGATTCTCGACACTTGGTCGATCGATCAAGCTTTTGTCCTCAATCTGGTGTTTTATCCCTCGATACCTCCTCGACACCTTCAGCTGTCGACGTTCTTTTTCTCGACACCTCCCTCGATAGCTGTCTCGACACCTCTCGACACCTCATCTGTCGAGATTTACTGAGGCTTCTATTTAAGCTCCTTGTGCGATCCGAACCTCATTTCTCTCGATAGCTCTCTGTTTTCTCTCCCAAACACTCTCATCTCACTCCAATCTTGCTCCTCAAGGTTTCTTCAAGCTTCCTCAAGTTTTTCTTCACTTGGTAAGCTTCCTATCGCTTCATTCTTCATGCATTTCATGTTTTGAAACCTAGGTTTTGGGGTTTTTGAAAAATTTTGGGGTTTTTCAAAATTGATGATTTTTTGTTGAAATTTTGGGATGGGTTTTCTTTTAAATGTGTTTAAAACCTCATACATTGCATCACATTTGCATTATAATGGCATTTTCATGCATTTAGATGTGTGTAATATGCTTGTGTGCTGGTAGGATTGGATTGGGCTGAGCCCCTGATGCTTTTTACTTTGCATGTCACATGCTCATGCATTTTTATGCATACGTACTCTCTTTTCAATATATTTTGATATATTTGAAATTTTTTGGGTCTCCTTCTCTCCCTTTCTCTCTTTGTTTACGTTAGTCGTGTCTATGGCACCTAAACATAAGTTTGCTCCGTCTCAGAACCCTGTTCGTTCCGGGACATCATCTTCTTCTGATCCTACTCCTTCTAACATTCGGTTCTGTGATGAGGATGCCTGAAAGGATTTCTCAGAGAAATTTTCACAACGAGGTGTTCATTCAGAACGCCGAGTCATTTTGGTAGACTTCACTGATACTAACCTTCCCAATGTCATTCACAGTCGGGGATGGGAGTCACTGTGTGACGTCCCGATCACTTGTCCTCTTGTGCTTATTCAGGAGTTTTACTCCAACATACAAGGGATTGATTCTTCAATACCTCTCTTTCACACTCACGTTTGAGGTACGCGCTTTGCTGTCACATCACAGCTTGTTGCGAATGTGCTTCGTGTTCTGAGGGTAAAGCATCCTGACTACCCCGGTTGTGAGCGTCTGAGGACTGTGTCCAAGGACGAAATGATGTTTGCTTTCTGTGAGCACCCATCTGTTTGGGGTGAGCGTCAGTTTACACCATGTCGACCTTTTGCTAAAGGTCCTAGATTAATGAACATGGTGATGACTTTTGTTTTGCACCCACTCTCTCACTATAACTCTATCACAGAGCCTTGTGCTCGCTTCTTGCTTTCTTTGTTAGAGCACCTCTCTATAGATTTTCCTTTACATTTCATTCTTTCCATCATAGATGTGTTTAAGGATACGACTACCTGTGATAAGCTCATCTTCCCTTCAGCTATCACGCGGATTCTACACCACTTTTCTATTCCCTTTCCCTCTTCTGATCTCTTTTCTGTCATGTGTGCCATAGACGCTACTACTGTAAAATGTAGTGAGGCTCAGTTTAGGTCACGACAGGAGTCAGCAGCTCCTCCCTCCGATTCGACTCTATCTCGTTCGGCACCCTCTCGGTCTACTCCATCTACATCTGCTCCCTCATCTTCCATGGGCGATGTATCTCTTGGAGACATCATGGCGCAGTTGTAGCGCATGGATGCTCGCCTTGATACACTCTCTTCGGAGTTGTATCAGGTGAACGTTCGTGTCGGTCGTATTGCACGATGGCAGGCGGCCATGGGTGGCTATGCTTCTAAGGCTACTCCTTCACCACCTCCTCTAGTGGCTTCTGATTCTGATATTGAGAATGATGATGATGATGATGGTGATGACGATGATGCTTCGGATGATGATGATGGAGATACTAGCTCTACTAATGAGATGTTTACTTGACACTCTACCCTTTGTCACTCGTGACAAAAAGGGGGAGTAATTTTGGGATATGAGAGTAGTCATCTTAGGGGGAGACTTAATATATGACATTTTGTTAGGGGGAGTGTTGATACTTGAGGGATGTAGTGAGGATATGATGTATCTTTTCTTTTCTTTTTGTTATAGATACATTGTTCTTGTACATTGGGTCTTGTGATTATTTTTACGCATACATTGTACTTATCTTCTTTATATGTTGATGTATATTTCTTCACCTACCTTACATGTGTTGTTTCTTTTCTCTCTTCATACACATGCTTCTTATACTTGTATGCAATCTATTATTTCTGTTTCACACAAAGATGCCTTGATGATTTTTGTTTAAAGTGTTTCAGAAATACAAGCTGTCAAGGTCTACTTGCCATAAATTTTCTTCTTGCAAAATTTTTCAAGAGTTTATGTTAAGATAGATTTTATTGTATTCAACAAGTGAATATGAGTTGAGTGATTTATGACTTTTCTCATATCTCATTTGTTTGTTGTGGTTTTGTCACGGATTGCCAAAGGGGGAAATTGTTAGGACATATGTGGTTCACATGTTAAGAACACATGTCATCCTTTTATGTAATTGGCCAATCCTTTGACAAAACGCACTTTACTTGTATTTGGGTAGATCTAGGATGTGTTGAAATACTTCAAGAAACCATATTTGAAGATCAAGTGTTGAAGCCTTAAAGTCTGTTCAAGAAAACATGCTGAAAGTGCAAATTCATTAAATCTCGACAACTGCATCTATCGAGGTTTAAAGAAGCTATTCTGCCTGTGACTCGACAGCTAGCTCGATAGATTCTCGACAGCTTCTATCTGTCGAGGTTTATAAAATCAGAATTTCTGATCTGATTTCTTGGGATCCGTGGATGTATCTTTGAGCCTTCTTTTCTCCTAACCTTAGACATACAAAAAGATTGTTTTAAGGGCCGTCAAACATTTCACAAGTTGCACAAGTATTAAGCAAACTTTGTTCAAGCAAATTGTGACCGAAGACAAAGTTTTGACCTAGTTCATCATTATTGAAGAAGTTGCTGTGTATTTACACCAAAGGGTTTTGTGACCAAGCATCTTCTTGATCATTATCGTTGGGATGAACTGAAGAACTTTGCAGCCAACAAATTTTCTCTAGTTTGTGATTGAAGTCGCGTACTAGGATTCTCTCAATTGGTTAGTCACGTACTTGGGAGCCGTGCATCAAAAAAGGAAACTGTCATAACAAACCAAGTCCAATTGGGTATTGGGGTAAGGGTTCAACTGTAGGTTGGTAAGGTACTTGAGATTCCTTTACTTGTAATCGCTTGTTGTGATAATAGTGGAGTTTCGGGAGTGGTGACCTGAAAATCACCCGGTGGGTTTTTTGCCGTCAGGTTTTCCCCATTCGTAAACAAATCACCGTGTTATTTATTTTCTGCTGCATAATTAGTTTATTGGTGATTTGTTTGTGCTATTACGCGTTTGCATGTTAAATTGATTAATTAATAACTTGGCTAATTAATTAATTTAATCACAATGGGTCAATACGTTTTTGGCATATTAGGCTTTTGGATTCTGCTTGTTGTAATCACATGACACTTCACTTGTCCTTATTTTCTAAACTTAAACCTACACCACACCCTTTTAATATTCGCACAGCAAATGGTTTCACAATGTCTGGTCATAATATAGGTTTAGTTTCGACATCCAACCTCTTGGTTCCTGGGATCTTTAATGTTCCTAACATTTCTTACAATTTATTTTCTATGAGACAATTAGCTGAGTTGGGTTATCGCATTATCTTTGATTATTCTGGGTGTATTACGTAGGATTCGAGGACAGGATAGGGGCTTGGGACCGGTCCTAGAGTTGGGCGTATGTTTCTCGTGGACAACCTTTGTCTTCCACTTGTTGCTCCTGTTTCTATTGCTGAAGCTGCTACAGTTTCTTCTATTCCTTCCTTTGCACTTTGGCATACTTGACTTGATCACGCCATTTTCCTTTCGGGTACAATAATTGGCTTCTAGAGGTTTGTTAAGTTCAGTGTCTACAGAAAATTTTGACTGTGTCTTATGTCAGTTAGGAAAATAACCAGTTTTTCCTTTCAATTCTGGTGAATCAATATCTACTGATATCTTTGACATTATTCATTCTGATGTTTGGGGGCCTTCCTCTGTCTCTAGTATTGATGGATCTCAATATTTTGTTGTCTTTGTTGATGATCACTCTTGCTATAACTGGATTTTTCATATGAAACATCGTTCTAAATTATTGCAAGTATATTCTAATTTTGCAAAAATAGTTGAAACTCAATTTTTCAAACGTATCAAAATTTTTCGATCTAATAATGCTTTTGAGTACACTCAATATGCTTTCCAAACTGTTTTGCATTCATATGGCACTGTTCATCAACTAACTTGTCCATGTACCTCTCAGCAAAATGGTAGAGCCGAACAAAAACTTTGTCATATTCTTGACACTGTTCGTGTTCTCCTTCTCTCTGCCAAAGTTCCTGCTCCTTTTTGGGGTGAAGCTACTTTTTATGTTGTTCATACTATTAATCGCATTCCAAGTCCTGTTATCCAAAATCAAACTCCATATGGGCGCCTTTTTGGGTTACCTCCAGACTATCACCACCTTCACTTCTTCGGTTCTGCTTCTTTCGTTCTTCTTCAGCCACATGAGTATAATAAACTTAAGCCTCAGTCAAGGCTTTGTTGTTTTCTTGGCTATGGCGAAACTTAAAAGAGGTATCGGTGTTATGATCATGTCTCTCATTGTTTTCGTGTCTTTCACAATGTTGTCTTTTGGGAACATCATTCCTTTGTTGAGCTCTCTCACTTCCATGCCTCCCTATCTTTCTCCTCTGTCTTATATCTTTTTCCAGATGAGGCACATATTCCTTCTGGAATTGCTTCTGATCCTCCTGTAGTTGCTCTTGATTCTCCTGTAGACTTCTCTGTCCAACCACCAGATATCCTTGATCCATTTCCTAGTTCACCCTTTAATGAACATGTGGAAGATGAACAGGTCGTAGACGAGCTACCCAACCCTGAGCTTGGGTCTCCTGCTCTTGCTCCGCATGAAGATCTTG
Source organism: Quercus ilex subsp. ballota (assembly GCA_032727855.1). Lineage (NCBI taxonomy): Eukaryota > Viridiplantae > Streptophyta > Magnoliopsida > Fagales > Fagaceae > Quercus > Quercus ilex. Next base: position 33,628,993 of record CM064908.1, read on the forward strand.
CACAAGACATTCCAGCTCGTCACTTAACTCGGGTAAGATCCATTCTTGCACATTTACTTGACTATCATTGTTACACTACCCTTGCTACACTGCACGAGCCTCACATCTATCGTGAGGCTTCCACTGACCCTTTATGGCAGATTGCAATGAAAGAGTAACTTGATGCATTATCTAAAAATCATACTTGGGATTTGGTGGCTCTCTCCCCTGGGAAATTTATGGTTGGTTGTAAATGGATCTACAAGATTAAGACTCGCTTTGATAGGTCCATTGAGTGCTACAAAACTCGTCTTGTTGCAAATGGTTTTATATAGGAGTATGGGATTGATTATGAAGAGACCTTTACTCTGGTTGCTCGTATCTCATCTGTTCGTGCCCTCTTAGCTATTGCTGCTGCCAGTAAAGGGGACCTTTTTCAAATGGATATAAAAAATGCAGTCCTTAATGGGGATTTAAGTGAAGAAGTTTTTATGCAACCTCCTTCTAGTCTCTCTGTTGAATTAAACAAGCTTTGTCATTTTTGACATGCACTTTATAGCCTTAAACAAGCTCTACGAGCTTGGTTTGCCAAATTCAGCTCTACCATCTCTCACTTGGGTTATATGGCCAGTCATTATGATTCTACTTTATTTCTTCGTCGTATTGACAAAGACACTATTTTACTTCTCCTATATGTGGATGATAAGATCATAACTGGTGATGACCTCAGTGATATTCAAGAACTCAAGGATTTTCTCAGTCAGCAGTTTGAGATGAAAGATCTTGAACATCTCAGCTACTTCTTGGGTCTTGAAATCACTTATTGTATAGATGGACTTTATATTACTCAAGCCAAGTATGCCTCTGAACTCTTGTCTTAAACTAGACTCACTGATCACAAGATTGTTGACACTCTAGTTGAGTTTAATGTGCATCTTACTCCCTCAGGAGGGAAACCTGTCTAATCCTTCTCTTTATAGACGATTGGTTGGTAGCCTAGTTTATCTCACTATTACTTGTCTAGACATTTCCTATGCTGTTCACTAGGTGAGCCAGTATCTGTCTGCTCCACGATCGACTCACTATGCTGCTATTCTGCGCATTCTTCAATGCCTAAAGGGCATTATCTTCCATGGTCTTTTCTACTCTACTCAGTCTCCTCTTGTTCTGTGTATTTTCTAATGCTGATTGGGCAGAAGATCCCATTGATCGCAGGTCCACTACTGGTTATTGCTTTCTTCTTTGTTCTTCTTTGATTTTTTGGCGAAGTAAGAAACAAACTTATGTGGCCCGCTCCAGTACTGAAGCAGAATATTGTACCCTTGCAGATACCACATCTGAGCTCCTTTGGCTATGATGGCTTCTCAAAAACTTAGGTGTGTACACATCCTCTGTTATTCCTCTTTATTGTAAGAACTAGAGTACCATTTATATTGCTCACAATGATATCTTCCATGAACAGATTAAACACATTGAGATCGATTGTTATTTATCCGTTATCATTTTGTCCATGATGCTTTCAAGCTGATCTCAATCTCCTCTAAAGATCAACTTGCTAATATCTTCACCAAGGCACATCTTAAGGGACGCTTTCGTACTTTGATTAACAACTTCAAGTTGGTCTCACATTCACCTTGAGTTTGAGGGGTGCTGTTAATGTGTATTAGGGTATATGGGCTTTAGGCCCACTTTGTTTATTTGTATAGCATATTTACTTATATTGCACACTTTATCTCCTATATAGAGATACTCATGTATATTCCATTACTTAAGAAATATAAAACACTTATTCGGTATTTCTAACATGCTTGATAGGTACCGAGCTCCACGACAAAATGGACTGCCTCCTGGTTGCCATTGCTTCCAAAAATCCTATTAACGGTGGAAGAGAAATCTTCTTTGACAAGGCTGCCATAAGCTCACCCCTTCCATTTCGGATGATAGTAATAATGCCAGCTTCATTAATCTGCAAACATGGTCCCGTCGTAGATTGCCTTAAGCTTGTCGGGGTCTAGAGGTTTCCACTTAACACTAGCAGTGCGTAACTGCTTTGGAAGGCCTGAGCTGGTAATCTGCAGTTCCGAGAGTAAACTGATAGTTGACCCTAATCTGCAGTTCTGAGAGTAGGCTAATATAGTTGACCAAAAATCTTCTGAGATGGTAAACTCAGTTCGTTGAGACGAAACTTGTTTCTTTGATACCAGATAAACCAAGCCACCATAGCAAAAATTTCCAGAGAACGAGGTCATTGTCCCACCAGTGTAATTAAGTCTGAAAAAGAAGCTAGGCTGGGGTGATTTGTGAAAATCCACGAATACATTGGTTCCCAAATGGTCTTGAGATCTTCACAATCACAAAGAGCATAAAGAGTGTTCTCCTAAAATTTTGAACATAGACTACCTAAAGAGTTATCTAAGATTTTATGACGTGGAAGAATTTTTTTGGGGGGGTTGGGAGGGCTTCGGAACCTTGAGTTTCCAAATTCGTGACCAAAACAATTTGGAGGCTGAAGAATCCGATCTTGATACTCTCTCTCTATCTTCCTCTTCATTGAATAAATCCCATTTTTACATTTCGGCCAAACCATACAGTCCTCTTGGTAAGTCACCCACAATGGTATAGACCAATCTTCTGAGCTTCAAAAGGGAGGACAAGCTGGTTGATCCTATTCGTATCCCACCATCCAGAGCCAGAATCAATCAAGTAGGAGACAATAGTAACATCAAGAACCTCAGCTCGTGGAGAGAGAGTTTTTGATGGTCTATCCCCCGGCAGCCAGTTCCCTTCGTATATTCGAGCACTCGTGCCATCCCCGGTTCTCCACAGCATCCCAGTGGAAATGACAGCTATAGATTTTAAAATGCTCTGCCACGCAAAAGAGCCCGTTTAAACTTCAGCCTGAAATACTGACCCTTGAGGATTACCCAATTCGTAAACAATCATATTTTATTTTGATTTGAAATTTTGTAAACAATCATTACTACACATTAAAAGAGAACAATAAAAATGATAGCGCATCCAAATCGAAGGGATATCATTAGAATGAATTATTATTCTGATATCAACTATAAGATCCCTTCCATGTGACCAACAGTATCATAACCACAAAAAAGAGAATCCATTAACCTTCAAAGGCTATCATATTTACTTCATATACTTTCCCCATATTTTGGGTTGTATATATATATATATATATATATATACATATACACACTTAATAAATGAAAAAACTACAATTACATCATTGGCCTTTTTTAATTGAATGAAATCTCTTGATAAAAGATATATCGTTCGAAAACCAAATACAAAAATAGTTGAGCTCAGCAGTTACAAACAAATAGTGGTTTCACTATTTCAAATTTGATTCCCTTCTTACCAATCACCCAAAAAAGCCCAACCCGACAAACCCAACCCATAAATTTAATTGTTTTTTTTTTTTCTTTAAAAAAATAAAAAACATTGGATGGCTAATGGTTACGTGGCCCTTCTTAGGTCAACCACGACCACGCTAACGTTGTCAGAACTGTGCCTTGCCAAGGCCAACTTCGTCAGCAACATCGACGCGTCCGAACACGCCTTGTCGGATGTTTCGGAAACAGCCACCTCAGCACCCGGCGGAGAACACGGAGGCGCGCGTGCTTTCCCTCTTAAGCACATACGCGCCACCCCACACGCCGTCTCGTTTGAAATCACGTCCCAAAGCCCATCACTCGCCAGAATCAGACAGTCATCCTCCGCCGTCCGATCCGTGATCGTCACCTCCGGCTCACAGCTCACATAAGGCTTCAGATAGTTATCACCTGCCAAAATATCACGACCCATATTGAGAAAATTTGCTATTGAATTTGAATTTGAACACGAGACTGTTAATTTTCAGTGTTTGATAATTACCAATAGCTCTAGACATGGCGAGAACTCCGAGGACACGTGGGCCGTCCCAGTAAATAACCCGACCACCCGCGGCTTGGATCCGTTTCAACTCGTCCGGACGATCCGGCTGTTACCACAGCATCTCAAATGTCACTGAAAAGAACAATTTTCAAATAAAGAAATTTGACATATTTTTTTGCAACAATCACAACCCTCGGATCAGACGATCCGACGGTCCATGCTTCCTATTGTTGTTGCAATTATATGTACCCTTTTTTAAGTACTAACCTTGTGATCGGAGGAAAGAGGTACAGGCTTGCCGTTTCGGCAAAGCACAGCTCTTGAATCACCACAATTGGCAACGATGATCTTATTGGGTGTCACAATTGCAACAACCGCAGTAGATCCAACCGCATCGCACTCTGGAGATTGAAGCTCACACCTACACTTTGCACCCAAAACGATCTCGTTCCATGCATTCACTTCCTTATCCATGCGATAAAAGCTTCGCTCCATCACTCCCTTCCACTCTTCCTCTTGCGTCTCCAACAACAACAACAACTCTTCCTTCACCAGCTCATGTAACTTTTCTCTACACTTCGTTGCCACCTGAAAATAAAAACAAGGCAAATTTTAAAACTTGGGGAATAACCAAAATCAAAGTTGCTATTTTGAATGGTTTGAATGACAAAGCGAGAAGAGAAAAAAGAAAAAAGAAAAAAAACACATACGTGAGAGCAACCATGGCCGTCGTAAACGCCGAAGTAATGAAATTTTGTTGTGGAATTGTGGTCACAGCTAGAGAACGAAGGGTGGATAGCCACAGCGTCTTCCATGTCTCTCCGTCTTCCACACACAGATGCAACACCGAATTTCGGGTACTCACTCGAAACCGAATTCGAGATCTCTTTGGTCTCGAGCCTCTCGTTTTCTTTCTTCTCATCGTCCGTAAAAGAGGCCTCTACGGCCTTCTCGCAGTCACGAGAAAACGACGCCGGGTAATAGCCTTCTAGCTTCTGACGCTTTTGCTCAGTACTACTACTCTCTGGCTCCGGTGTGGCCACGCCGGTTACGAATTTAAACCGTCTGATCTCCATTCTCCTCCGCCTCGCCGCTCGGGAGCTCTGCACACACGCCGTTGATGTCTCGCTTTCGTTCACCAATCCGCAGCAGATCCCCGCCATTTTTGAAAACCACCCAGTTTCATAACCAAAACCCAAAAAAAAAATCTCAGGCCATTTAAACCTTTGATTTTTCTCTTCAAATTATTGAAATCCAAGAGAATGCTCGCGCGCTAATGAAAAAAGCTTTTAAAGGACTTTCAGTCTAAATGGCCTTCTTTTTACGTAGAGATAGGCTTTTTTTTTATTTTTTCTTTTGGGTTATGACGGTAGTGCTTCTCGGCCTAAAAGAACAGATCTCCACCGTTGATATTCGCTGTGTTCCTCTTTTCTCCCACGTTAAAATCAACCACGTGTATCTTCAATTTCTTGTAAAGAGGTACGTGGTCCAATTGGATTTAAACACCTTTGAGTACGTGAACTCTCTTTCCTTACACGCATGTGGTCCTACGCTACTCGTACTAGGCGTGGTTTTTCTCTGTTTTTTATTATTATTTTTTAAATAAAAAATTTTCGCTTTTCATGATTTTTGACACGTGTTTCCATCGTAGGATACTAGACTCGGCCACGATTGTTGTTTAATTTTTTTTTTTTTAAATTCCAACTTTATTCCTCTCAGCTCTTGTGGTCCAATCAAATGCCTGTACGTATCAGTTTCCGATTTGGACAGGTGGGCCCATATGTCCCAATCGTTGACGTCTAATGGGAATATCTATAGGCGATTTTCTTAATCTTTTGACACGTGTCTTAATCTTAGACCCCCTTTCATTGACCCTTGGACAAAAAAGTCTAAAATAACCTCTACCGTACACGTCAGTAATAATAAAGCTTTTGATTCAGGTAGGCAGGAACATAATCAATAAATTAGATTTCTTTTACACGTGGTGTGAGGGGATTGGGCAACGTGTGCAGTGAGAGATAGGACAGTACGTCTTGTGGGGGCCATGCCATGGAAGAAAACACTCAAGCCTTAAAATTGGCTCCACGTGGAAAATCTGGCTGGCGAGCAATTGTACTATTTCTGTTGCATGAAATTGACAGGAGGCAAAGTCAGTGCCACCCGCCACGTGACCAGGCAACAAGGTCCATTCACGGCTCTAACTAGGGTTACTTTTTATGGTATGGTACTAGAAAGGTTAGGTTAGGTTAAAAATTAATTCTTTCGCTTTTGAAATGGGAAATTGAAACGCTACCAAACTCAAACGTACTCAACATGTGCTGCTGGCTTAAGGTGTGCGGGGATGTTTGACACGTGTGGAAGAGGGATTGTGATGGGAGATACGTGTTTGGTTGAGGTGGACACGTAAGGCGTTGCAGTGACTCGTGTCTGGTTGGATATATCTAAGGGTTGCAAAAATTGGATGGCGTTGATCGGGTAAGAAAGAAGAGGAGGGTACGTGGTGAGCGATGATGTGGTGGGGCTTTGGGGGTTATAGCATAGGAGTGGTGCATGTTGGGCAGGTTGCATTCGAGGGAGGTTGCATGCGTGCTTGGTTTTTAGAGCTGTGGGTTTTGTACACAATTGGGGCGCTGTGCGTGTGCGCGTGACAAACATGCATGCAATGAAGCAAGCTAAGCTTTAACACCGCGACTTAATTTTCTACTGTTTCCAAGCTCTTCTGACCAAAATGGACAAGTACCACTTTTATTTGAAATTTTTAGAAAAAAATGCTGTTTTGAAAATAAATAGTAAAGTACTACTTTTTCTAGAACTTGAGTTTTAGAAATTCGAGTTCTTCATCAATTCTGCCATTATGGTACTGCTGAGCTGGAATTTGTGCGAATAAAAAAAATTATGTGGTACTTAAACTTAGTAAAGTCGAGTTCCATGCAATACAATACTCGAGTATACTGGACTCGAGTACGTTTTATAAATAAAATGCAGATAAAAAAAATTTACACGGTACTCGAGTTTACCAAACTCGAGTACCGTGTAAATTTTATTTTATTTTATTTTTTTGTTTGGGGATAACCAACAAATAAACATAAAGCTAAAAATAAGTGGTTTTTTTTATGTTCTTATTTATTTAAACAGAAGTATTGTAAAATATAGAGATTTTAATTTCAAAATATGAATTTAATTTCTACATTAATTAAAATTGTTCATTGTTTTCTCATAAAAATTGTTCACTGTTTTCTATATAAACTATTTCTACGATTTTGTATAAAATTATTTTCTGTTTAGCATTATTTAAGAAATTGTTCACTCTCTTTTCTGCATAAATTATTTTCTGTTTACTGTTTAAAAAAATTGTTCACTGTTTTTTCATAAAACACCTAGTGAAATCGTGTTTTTTAAATTTAAACGTCAAATCTAAATGCTTTTTCATGTTTGAATTTCACAATAATTGAATATATTTTTCTGCATTGATAAAATCTGTTTCTACATTAATAAAATTTGATCTTTGCACATCATATTTACTGTATATTCAAATCTACTTACTGCATTCATAAAATCTGTTTTTTGCATTAATTAAAACTGTTCACTGTTTTCTCATAAAAATTGTTCACTGTTTTCTGCATAAATTATTTCTAACATTCTGCATAAAATTATTTTCTATTCAGCATTATTTAAAAAATTATTCACTCTCTTTTATACGTATATTATTTTCTATTCACTATTTTTTTAAGTTTTTCGCTGTTTTTTAATAAAACACCTAGTGAAATCGTGTTTTCTAAATTTAAAAGCCAAATCTGAATACTTTTTCATATTTAAATTTCACAATAATCGAATTTGTTTTTCTGCATTGATAAAATCTATTTCTACGTTAATAAAATTTGCTCTCTACACATCATGTTTACTATATATTTGAAGCTGCTTACCGCATTCATAAAATCCGTTTTTTGCATTAATTAAAACTGTTCACTGTTTTCTCATAAAAATTGTTCACTATTTTGTGCATAAACTGTTTTTAACATTGGCGTAGTTATTGCACTTAAATGGTTTTTGTGCTTTTTTTAAAAAAATATGTAACCATATGAATAATGGACAAACTCCATGAAAGAAAAATGAATGATTCGTATAAATCACCTAACGGTAAATGCCTCGAAAAATTCGTATTAGTAAAAAAGTTCGAATTAGTTGAATGTAGAACTGTTCATTAAGTAAAACTGTTTTCTGTATTAAGTAAAACTGTTTACTGTTTTCTCATGAAAATTGTTCACTATTTTCTGCATAAATTATTTCTAGTATTCTGCATAAAATTATTTTCTGTTCAGCATTATTTAAAAAATTGTTCACTCTCTTTTTTGTGTAAATTATTCTTGTAGGGTCAGAATTTGTAGCCCAAGCCCAAAACAATGAATTTGTAGAGAGTGGGTAAAAGAGATGGGTTAGTTGTGAATTTAGGAACTGTTAACTATGATATCCAGGAATGACCTAACGTAAAAACACACTTAAAAGCTAAACAAATCGATGTCCGAAGAGTAATATTATTGATTGAACAGTGAATACAGTTCTTAGAGCTACAGTAAAATCTTTCTCCTCCTCTTCTTCTTTTTCTTTTTCTCCCTAATTTTATCAGAGGACTCTTCCCTTTATATAACATTCTTTCCCATCATCTCCATCGTCCACTTGTTCTTCATCTATGTATCCAATTGAGTATATGTCACGTCAGGTATTTTCTTTAGCTCTTTATGAGTGGTGGTAGCTGAGATTACACTGTTCAGGGGTATTCTCCACATAAATGCGGCCACGAAAGTTGCTGCAGTGCATTAAACACGGTAGTTGTAGCTTTTTCTTTTAGGTATTTCTCCGTTTTTATGATCTCTAGGCATGTCCAAAGCTTATCCTTATCATTGAAGTCGTTAGGAAGATCACTTGAACCTTCCAGATATTTGCTTGATCAAGACTTTTTGTATCCGAGGAAAATGAACTCTTCGAACCACTGATGCTCTTTTCGGACTATACTCCGCGTTCATTTCCAGGTATATCTCTTCCACACGGACTCCTTCTCAACCAATTTCTTCTCTTCGGACACACAGTAATCTTCAAATAGGGCTCTAGGCCCAATACATAAGGTTGGGCTTTTACTCCCCCACAATAGCCTCTCAAAATTTTAATTTTTCCCTCGCATCCGAGGAGAAAAAATAGGATTTTTATTTGTTACGAAATAAAAGCTCAAAGCACAAAAATATCTGAGTTCACACGCATATGAGCATAGATTTAGGTGCTTCATTATTGCTGCTGTCGTTTCAGTATTCCTAAAGCGCTATTAATTACTCCAGACAGCGTTTTGTCTCTGGTATCCAACGGTGGACTATTGATCTAACGGCCGTGGTTCTTCTTTAGAATTTGGGCGGGATGACTCATACCCTTTCATTTGTCCCTATATAAAGCCTCACAAGAGGTTATTTCTCCTTTACTTTACAAATTCTCAGATTCTTCAGCAAACTCGAACATTCAAATCCACCAAGCTCTTCAATCATCAAATCCAGAATCTATAAGAATCTCTCCACGAGTTTAAAGATCATTCTCTGATTTAGTTTGTGTAAGTTCTCCTTTATTCAAACCTTTCATCTTCTCTTCGGCTAGCTTCCTCGGCCTTCAAGTAGTCACTCCCCAGTCACTGCGTTTAGAGTTTCCTCTTTTTTCTTTAATTGAGATGGGTAGATTTCAGTATATGGTGGATAGCCCCGCCCAGATGGAGGAATTTAGGGCAACATATCGCATACCTCAAGATGTGGGTTTGAGATATTGTCCTCCAAAAAGACTACTAACAGATCGAAGGGTAGGTGAAGTTATAATCCCCATCATCGCCTTCCTAGAAGGGGGAATGACTATTCCTATGGGCCGCATTACTAGAGATTACCTTCGAAACTATAAGCTTAGTCCTGACCAATATGCACCTAACGTCTTTAGAATCTTAGGAGCAATTGATGATTTGAACCGTCATTTAGGATTGGGACTCACCTGGCTCGATGTGGTATATATGTACGAGTGTCATAGCCAGAAAGGAGTGGGATACTATCTTAAATTCTGATCTGACGTTGTTAGGCTCGTCTCGTGCCTTTCCAAATCTAACAAAGGGATGAAAGACGACTATCTGATCATCTCGGGCGCGTGGCATGACGGTTTTCATTGCCCAACTCAACCAGAAGAGCTAGGTGGGACATCATAGATTTAGGTTTACTAACAGTAGATTTAGGATCTCCGTTTTTTAGCAATTTTGTCTTCTCTTTGTATCATTATTTTCAAGTTTCTGACTAAGTTTTGTTGTGATGTGAACAGATAAAGACTACGTTTCTCCTCGGCTCAGCCTCACAAACGCCGCCGCGCTCAATTATTTATTACGATCAGAAATTTTTGTAAGTGAAGACGGGCAACTTCGGTCCGTCCCTCTTATTCTTGGTTTCACGCCGAAATTGACTGATTTTCAGCCGGTTGGCAACGCGATAAGACAGGGAGACCGTCGTATCAACCGCATAGACGTTGCCCGGAAAGATTTTTTAGCTCCGTTTGACCTTTCCCCCATGCCACATCCAAATTCGCAGGGTATACCATTGCTCCTCCAGCTAATTCAGCAGGTTCCCCTCGAACCAGTAGCAGTAGGTGAAAGAGTTGCTTCTTCAACCCCTTCACTTGATGAGCAGATTGATAAGTTCAAGTTCGAAGGAGAAGCTTCAGGAGGGGTTCAGGTTTTAGACGCTGAGGAAGAGATCGACAGGCAATCCAGTGTTCTCCCATAGAGAATAGATGTACCAGACAATTCTTCAGAAGAAGACATGGCAACCCTGAGGAACTTGCTGAAGAATAGAGGTAAAAAAGCTGGACCCAAAGAGACTGGTATGTCTCAACCAGTGGTTAGTCTTCCTCCACCACCTCCTCAGGTTCCTTCGGATCTCGGCTTAAAGCAATTGCCAGATCCGAAGAAGAAGAAGCCCCTCATTGATAACGAAGAAAGGGAGGTGGTGCCTCCAAAAGGAACCAAGCAACAGAAAGTGGTTAAAGACCACCGGAGCAAAAGGGCTTCGTCTACCGAGAGCCGAGATGACTCTTTCATAGCAGATGTGCGTCGAGGACCTCGCACTTGGGCTCCCAGGTTGGAATTGGATGGTGCTCCTATCCCCTGGGAGACCTCCCTTAGAAATTATAGTGGGGCAAAGTAAGTCTCGTTGTTGAGGTCCTAGAGCAACCACTGCTCCTCCCACGAGACATGGAGTCATATAGGCGCTTCAACCAATATGAACTCTTCTTATCCATTAAAAGGGATTTAGTCATGGTAAGTGAATTGATCCACTTCCTCAATTTAAGATGCTAGTCTTTTCCATTCACCCCTTTTCTTTGCTTTATATTAAAGTTTTTCATTCTACTATGTAGATTACTCAGCAAGTTTATGTGGCCGAGGAGTGGAACAAAAATGCCTATATTGAATCCCAAGCAGAGGCCCACTCTCGGTCTGAGGCAGAAAAATCGCTGGGCAGTCTGAAAGATGATTGTGCTCATCTGTCCAACCAGTTGAAAAAGATGACCAAGCAGAGGAATAGTCTAGATGCGGGTCTTAAAAATGCCGAGAATCAGGCCGAAGACCAACTCCAGCTGCTGAATTTGACTCAGATTAATCTGGAAACAGAGAGAGCACTGGTGAAGGGTCTTCGGGCTGATCTTCAGAAAGCCAGGGAGACCGCCAAGTTGGCCGAGAAGGATGCTCAGTTGGCCAAGGAGGCAGTCGAGGCTGAAAGACAGGTAGCCTATAAACTGGGGGTAGAAGAGACCCAAGCCGGCCTTACTGAGCAGTTTGTCACGGTCTGCCGAGAGTACTGCGATATAACTTGGGGAAAAGCACTTGATGCTGCTAGGGTCTCTGTGGAATCTGACTTGAGGCAACCTGAGAGTATATACTACGATCCTGATATTCGCGAACTCCTAGGGTCCGATTCCTCTCCCCCCATACAACTCCAAGAGGCTTCGGAGCAATCCCTGATCGGCCAAGTCCCTCCTATCAACCCGGAGGCCCCCAAGGAGTCTTGTCAATCTGGTGATCAAGGCAAGCCAACTGAAGATCCTAAGGAGTTTGGTCAGCCTGGTGATCAGGGCAAGCAAGCTAAGGCTCCCCAAGATAACGGCAAAGACTTGGGAAAAAAGAGAACCCTTTCAGAATCTAAGGACCAAGCCCCAGAAGTTGCTGCTGCTCAGTCCAGTTAGGCTGCTGACCCTTTGGCCCCTCAGATGAAGGCTTAGACGTTTAGGAGTTTTTATTTCATACTTGTATTAGTTTTTCTTTTATGTAAGGGATTGTGAATTACTTTCTTTTTATCAATGAAATCGTTTCTCTTTTATTTTTAGTGTCTTCGTTGCACATCTTATGAGACTTATTATTATTGCAAATAACTATAACTTGTAATTACGGTAATATAGGCAGACTTAACAATGATATCGTGCCAATGATGCAAACAACTTATTCAAATACTGGAAGAAATAGGTCATACAAGAATTATTAACAAACATTGAATGCAATGAATGATGTGAAGGTATTACAGGTTTTCTTGAATACCTACAAGGAACATTGCTAGACACTAATTTCGGATTATTCGAATACTTACGACTACAAGACGAGGTTATTTAGGCATGATTTGTTAAATTTAAACATTAATAATGACTATAAGACGATGTTAACTAACGCAAATCATCTGGTCCGAAGACTTCAGGCATGACTGAATTCAAGTTTAAACACTTAGGGGAATTGTAAACGAGTGTTAACTAACCTGAATCATCTGGTCCGAGGACTTCAGGTATGATTGGATTTAAGTTTAAACACTTATGAGAATTGTAAATGAGTGTTAGCTAACCCAAATCATCTGGTCCGAGTACTTCAAGCATGATTGGATTTAAGTTTAAACACTTATGAGAACTCCAAAAACTTTATATAATAAACTGGCATATTGATTAAAGTAAAGATTTGATTAATACTAGTACCTTTTAAGGTTGTTTATATTCCAGGGGTGTGGTATTACATGACTATCCAAATCTTCCAAGAAATACACCCCAATGCCAGCTCCTGAAGTAATACGATATGACCCTTCCCAATTGGGTCCTAACTTTCTCCAAGCTGGGTTCTTTGCAGTGCCCACAACTTTCCTGAGTACCAAATCACCAGGCTCTAGAGGCCTTAGCTTTACGTTGACGTCATAGCCTTGCCTAAGCTTTTGTTGATAATGTGCTAATCGGACCATTGCATTTTCTCTCCTTTCCTCAATCAGATCCAAACTCTTTTCTAGCTGCTCATTGTTGCCGGTCGGACCGAACGAACTAGTTCTCAAGGTTGGGAACCCAGTCTTCAAAGGTATGACTGCTTCAGCTCTATAGGTCATTGAAAAGGGGGTCTCTCTAGTAGACCTACGAGGTGTAGTTCTCTATGCCCAAAGTATATGTGGCAATTCTTCCACTCATTTGCCCTTCGCATCGTCTAGTCTCTTTTTTAGTCCATTTACTATGACCTTGTTAACCGCTTTTGCTTGCCCATTCCCCTAGGGATAGGCAGGGGTGAAGTATCTGTTTATGATTCCCAGTTCGCTACGATAATTCCTGAATGCTTTGCTATCAAACTGTAGGCCATTGTCCGTGATGAGAGTGTGAGGAACCCCAAACCGAGTGACAATATTTTTCCACACAAATTTCTGCACATCTACGTCTCTGATGTTGGCCAGAGGTTCAGCTTCGACCCATTTGGTGAAATAGTCTGTGCTGACCAGAAGGTATTTCCTGTTTCCTGCAGCCTTAGGGAATGGACCCACGATATCTAAGCCCCATTGAGCGAAAGGCCATGGGCTGGATAGTGGATTAAGGGTTCCCCCTGGTTGATGAATGTTTGGGGCAAACCGCTGACATTGATCTCACTTCTTAACATACTCATGGGCTTCTTTTTGCATATTCGGCCACCAATAACCTTGAGTAATGGCTCGGTGAGCCAATGACCTACCTCTAGTGTGGCTCCCACAGATTCCTTCATGTAGTTCTTCTATTAGTAACTCGGCCGCTTCAGGATGCATGCATAATAAGTACAATCCTGAATATGAGCGTTTATATAGTTTCTGGTCCTCAGATAGCCAGAATCTGGTCGCCTTCCTCCGAACTTTGTCAGCTTCCCCCCTTTCTTCAGGCAAAATATCATCTTTCAAGAATTTAATTATAGGATCCATCCAGCTGAGTTCGGCCCTGATTTGGTGAACCTGGACTACCTCTCTTCTCGCCTCTATAGGCCCATGCAAGTCCTCGACTAGGATAACTCTCGGCAAATCTTGCGTCGAAGAGGTAGCGAGCGTGGCCAAAGAATCAGCATGTGCATTACCATTTCTGGGGATGTGCAGCAGATTAAAAGAGTCGAACTCCGATTGCAGACACTTAACTCGGCTCAAGTATCCCTGCATTCTTTCATCCTTCACCTCAAACTCACCTTGTACTTGACCAACGACTAACCTCGAGTCCGAGAACACCTCTACTGACTTTCCTCCCATTCTTCGAACTATAGCCATTCCCATCAGTAAGGCTTCGTACTCGGCCTCATTATTTGTGGCCGTGAAGTTTAGCCTTATTGACTTTTCAATAACAATCTTCTCTGGAGATATTAACACTAGCCCCACTCCAGAACCCTTTTGATTTGTTGCACCGTCTACATATACTTTCTAGGATGACGGGCCTCGTTGAGAAATCATGCCAACCGATTTTTCATCCATGTCATTCTCTACCGTTACCTCTTCTAAACTAGGCTCTGTGAACTTGGCCACCAGATCTGTGAGAACCTAGCCCTTGACTGAAGTGCGGGGCATGTATTTGATGTCAAAAGCCCCTAGGATAGTGCCCCATTTAGCTATTCTTCCCGTGTAGTTAGCACTCCTAAGTGTGGTTTTAAGCGGAAGTTTTGTGAGCACAATGACCGTATGTGCTTGGAAATAATGAGGCAACTTTCATGTACCAAGTACTACTGCCAAGATGGCTTTCTCCTGCGGCAGGTATTGAATCTTGGCATCATGCAATGACTTACTCACATAGTAAACTGGCCTTTGCACACCTTGGTCCACTCGTATCAATACCAAACTTACAACACAAGGAGCTACAGCAATATAGGCAAACAAGACCTCATCTGGCTCAGGACTGGACATGATTGGTGACTGAGCCAAATATTCGTTAAGTTGTTGGAAGGCCAAAGCACATTCTTCAGTCCATTCAAACCCTTTCCATTTGTTGATCAACGAGAAGAAAGGTTTACACCTATCTGCTGATCAAGAGATGAATTGGTTCAAGGCAGCGGTCATTCCAATCAATTTCTGAACTTCTTTGGGATTCCGAGGAGCTTGGAAGTTGTGCATGGCCTTTATTTGATCGGGGTTAATTTCAATTTTCCTGTGAGTTACCATGTACCCCAAGAACTTGCCTGACCCCACACCAAATGAGCATTTGGAAGCGTTTAGACGCAGCTTGTGCCTTCTTAGAACTTCAAAAATGTTTTCAAGGTCCTTTATATGTTCAGAAACGACCTTGCTTTTCACCACCATGTCATCTATATAAATTTCAGTATTTTTACCCAACTGTGGTTCAAACATCCTCGTCATCATTCTTTGGTAAGTGGATCCTGCATTTTTCAAATCAAATGACATCAATTTGTAATGGTAGTTACCGATAGGGGTGACAAAAGTAGTCTTCTCCTAATCATCCAGGGCTAACGGTATTTGGTGGTAACCCTGGAAAGCATCCAGGAAACTCATCCGAGGATGGCTGACAGTGGCATCTACTTGCTGATCAATTTTTGGCATAGGAAATGGATCCTTAGGACAAGCCTTGTTTAAGTCATTGAAGTCTACACATATTCGCCATTTCCCATTCTTCTTCTTCACCACCACAGTATTCGCTAGCCACTTCGGATAAAAAACTTCTTTAATAGCTCCAGCTTGTTTGAGCTTTGTTACTTTTTCTTTTACTGCATCAGCGTGTTCCTTAGATGGACGCCGAGGAGGCTGCTTCTTGGGGATAATCAATGGGTTGACCTTTAGATGGTGACATATGAATTCTGGATCCACCCCTGGGGCTTCGTAAGCGTTCCAAGTGAATACGTCGAGGTTTCTCTTAAGGAACTCTACTAGCTCTTCCTTCTTTTGCAGAGGTCGCTGAGATCCAACTTGAAAGAACTTTTCTGGATTATCTACGATGATAACTTTTATCAAATCTTCGCATCTAGCGCCCTCGCCTGGATCTTCGACGGGCGATACCCGATGTTTTAACTGCTATAAACCCTTTTCGGCCTTGGTCGAGGACTCAATTTCGGGCTTATGTTGGATGGCAGCCATTAAGCACTGTCTGGCCGCGGACTGATCTCCTCGGATTTCACAAAATTGTCCTTCAGATAGATATTTAACTTTCTGATGCAAAGTAGAAGAAACAGCCCCTAGCGTATGAAGCCAAGGTCTGGCTACAATTGCTGTATAGGGCGAATACACATCTATAACTATGAAATCCACCACTACCACCTCTGAGCTGGTCTGCACAGGTAATCGTATTTGGCCCTTTAGGGTAACAACTCTTCCTTCAAAACTCACCAGGAGGGAATTGTATGGTGTTAGGTCTTGAGGTTTTAGGTTCAGCCCCTTGTAGAGATCAGGATACATTATCTCTACCGCGCTACCCTGGTCCACCATTACCCTCCTCACATCATACCTTCCAATTCTGAGGGTGATTACTAAAGTGTCATCATGGGGTTGAATGGTTCCAATCTTGTTCTCATCCGAGAACCCTAAAACTAGTTGAGCATCCGATTTAGCTCTCTTCGGACCTTGGCCGAAATCCCCTGCGGGTAATCGAGCTACCGACATAACCTTCGATGGCCAGGATCCTATTCTTCTCGGTGCGGCGAAGATGACATTAATAGTTTCCAATGGAGGCTTTGAAGAGTCACCTCTTCGGGGCTCTGAGTTCATCTGACCTCCTCGGCCACTAGAATGGTGCAAGAGGTGTCTCAATTTATCCTCGCAAACCAGTTGGTCCAAATGATCCTACAGGCTCTTGCAATCCTCTGTGGTATGCCTTTGGTCTTGATGGTACTAGCAATAGAGATTATGATTACGCTTCTTAGGGTTCCCCACCATCTTATTCGGCCACTTAAAGAATGGTTCATTCTTAATCTTTTCCAAAACTTGGTGTACTGGCTCTTTGAATACAACATTGACTGCTTGAAGATTTGTTGATCCTGATTGCCCAGCAAAATCTCTCCGTGGTTTACTGCTATTGTAACGGTCCGACCTGAAATCCCTCTTCTCCTAGGGGATAACCTTGTCCTTTCCCTTCCCTTGCTGTTGATCTTCTTCAACTCTTTTATACTTTTCAATACGGTCCATGAGCTGACGCATGTTAGTAATTGGCTTACCAGTTAAGGACTTCCTTAAACCATGGTCAGTGGGGAGGCCGAGCTTAAACGTGCTAAGGGCCATTCTATCAAAATTGCCCTCCATATCATTAAACATCTCCCAGTACCTATCTGAATACGTTTTTAAGATCTCGCCCTCTTGCATGCTCAAGGATAGCAGTGAAGACAAGGGCCTGGCCACTCTTCGGCATGTGACAAAATGGGAACCGAATGCTTGAGTGAGCTCTTTGAAGGAATCGATGGAGTCTGCTTCCAGGCTGTCAAACCATCTCATTGCAACCGGTCCAAGACTAGAGGGGAAAACCTTGCACATCAAAGTTTCATCTCTAGAGTAGACAGCCATTCTTTGATTAAAGTGACTCACATGTTCCACAGGGTCCGTTTTACCATTAAAGATGGTGAACGTCAGCTGGTTAAAACGCTGAGGAAGTCTCGCTTCTTCAATCCTGCGTGTAAAAGGTGACTTGGAGATTTGATTCAAAGCCTTGCTCATAGCATCGTTCCCTACGCCTCCACGTGATGGGCCTCGAAGTTGCCTCTTACAATGATACTCTTATTCATAGGAAAAGGATTCACTGACTGGTGTTCGAGATCTCTGCTTGTAAGTGACGTCCTGCTCGTCATCGGAATCTTCATCAGAATACAAAGAAATCCGTTTCCTCTTTGCATGGCGCAACTCCTTTTTTAGCCTTTCAATTTCTAATTGCATATTCTAGTTCTTCTTTGCATGAGACATGTGACTTTCACCATGTGGCTGGCTTCGATCATTATGCGTAGTATTCAAACTACCTTCACGATCTTGTCTCTGCTCCAAATTAAGAAAATGGTCTACGTGTTGGGATGCCCTAGATTCTGCTGGTTGTTGTCCTAGTTCAACCATTATCAACTGTTACTTCCACTTTCGCTCAAGCTCTTCCTACAGATGGAGCCAATTGTAGGGTCAGGATTTGTAACCCAAGCTCAAAACAATGAATTTGTAGAGAGTGGTGAAAGAGATGGGTTAGTTGTGAATTTAGCAACTGTTAACTATGATATCCAGGAATGACCCAACGTAAAAACACACTTAAAAGCTAAACAAATCGATGTCCGAAGAGGAATATTATTGATTGAACAGTGAATACAGTTCTTAGAGCTACAGTAAAATCTTTCTCCTCCTCTTCTTCTTTTTCTTTTTCTTTCCAATTTTATCAGATGCCTCTTTCCTTTATATAGCATCCTTCCCCATCATCTCCATCATCCACTTGTTCTTCATCTATGTATCCACTTGAGTATATGTCACGTCAGGTATCTTCTTTAACTCTCTGTGAGTGGTGGTAGCTGAGATTACACTGTTCAGGGGCCTTCTTCACATAAATACGGCCACGAAAGTTACTACAGTACATTAAACACGGTGGTAGCAGCTTTTTCTTTTAGATATTTCTACGTTCTTATCATTTCCAGGCATGCCCAAAGCTTATCCTTATCATTGAAGTCGTTAGGAAGATCACTTGAACCTTCCAGATATTTGCTTGATCAAGACTCTTTGTATCTGAGGAGAATGAACTCTTCGGACCATTGGTGCTCTCTTCGGACTATACTCCGCGTTAATTTCCAGGTATATCTCTTCCACACGGACTCCTTCTCAACCAATTTCTTCTCTTTGGACACACAGTAATCTTTAAATAGGGCCCTAGGCCCAATACATAAGGTTGGACTTTTACCCCCCCACAATTCTCTATTCCCTATTTAAAAAATTGTTCACTGTTTTCTTATAAAACAGCTAGTGAAATCGTGTTTTCTAAATTTAAAAGTCAAATCTGAATACTTTTTCATGTTTAAATTTCACAATAATTGAATTTTTTTTTCATGTTTAAATGAACTCTATTGTGGTGATATCTGTACTTAGTTTTATAGGTTTGTTGACCATGATGTGCCTGACACTTCCAAGACTCTCATACATGTATATTGGCATATTAAGGAAATTAGCTTTTAAACCCGTGCAAATGCACGAGAATTACATAAGTACATGTATTTTCGGGTTCTTGGAAAAAAAAAACATCTATTTTCAACAAAATAGAAATAAAAATAATGTAAGTTTTGTAAGAGTTCACAAGTTTTGTAACATCTATTAGACGTTGTTAATGTTTACACGTTGTATGCAATACAAAATGTTGTTGTTAATGTCTGACAAATGATGATTATGTACATTCAACTTTTGCAAATCTAAAGATTAATTGTTCATTAACTGTTGAGTTTACACGATTTTGTTCATTCAACGATTTCAAAATTTTCAACAAATTTGGATGATCAATACATTAGTACACAGTTTTCCATTTAATTTTCACGATTTTGTACATTTAAAGAATTCAAACTTTTCAACTAATTCAGACTATCTGTACATCTAATTTACACAATTTTATTTTGTACTTTCAAGATTTTATACAATCAACAAATTTGAACGATCTGTACATCTATTTTTTTTTTTTTTTTTACAAATTCGAACGATCTGTACATCTAATGTACACACATTTCTCTTGAATTTTCACGATTTTGTACTTTCAACGAAATCAAATATCTCAACAAGTCCAGAATATTTGTACATCTAATGTACACAACTTTCCATTGAATTTTCACGATTTGGTATGTTCAAAAATTTCTATTTTCCATTAAGATTTCACGATTTTGTATGTTCAACAATTTTGAAATTTTCATCAAATCAGGATGATTAGTACATTAATACATAGTTTTAAATTGAATTTTCACAATTTTGTACATTTGACGACTTCAAATTTGGATGATTTGTACATCTAATATAATTAATTTTCCATTAAGTTTACTCAATTTGGTTTGTTCTTCAATTTTTATTTGAATTTTCACGATTTTACACACTTAATGAATTCGAATTTTTCAACAAATTTTTACTATCTGTACATTTAATGTACGCAATTTTTCCTTAAGTTTTCACAGTTTTGTACATTCAACGAATTTAAATTTTTAAACAAATTCATACGATCTATACATCTAACGTACATACTTTTCCATTGAATTTTCATTATTTTGTACTTTCAACGAAATCAAATTTCTCAACAAGTCTAGACTATTTGTACATCTTATGTACACCTTCGTGATTTGGTACGTTCATTGATTTTCCATCGATTTTTCTTGAATTTCTACATTCAACTAATTCGAACTTTTTTACAAATTCGAATTTTTCGAGGCATTTACCATTAGGTGATTTATACGAATCATTCATTTTTCTTTCATGGAGTTTGTCCATTATTCATATGGTTACATATTTAAAAAAACACAAAAACCATTTAAGTGCAATAACTACGCCAATGCTAAAAACAGTTTATGTACAAAACAGTGAACAATTTTTATAAGAAAACAGTGAACAGTTTTAATTAATGCAAAAAACGGATTTTATGAATGCGGTAAGCAGCTTTGAATATACAGTAAACATGATGTGTAGAGAGCAAATTTTATTAACGTAGAAATAGATTTTATCAATGCAGAAAAACAAATTCGATTATTGTGAAATTTAAACATGAAAAACCATTCAGATTTGACTTTTAAATTTAGAAAACAAGATTTCATTAGGTGTTTTATGAGAAAACAGCGAACAATTTTTTAAATAGTGAACATAAAATAATATACGCATAAAAGAGAGTGAACAATTTTTTAAATAATGCTGAACAGAAAATAATTTTATGCAAAATGCTAAAAATAGTTTATGCAGAAAATATTGAACAATTTTTATGAGAAAACAGTGAACAGTTTTAATTAATGCAAAAAACAGATTTTATGAATGCAGTAAGTAGATTTGAATATACAGTAAATAAGATGTGCAGAGAGCAAATTTTATTAATGTAGAAACAGATTTTATCAATGCAGAAAAATATATTCGATTATTGTGAAATTGAAACATGAAAAAGCATTCAGATTTGACGTTTAAATTTAGAAAACACGATTTCACTAGGTGTTTTATGAGAAAATAGTGATCAATTTTTTAAACAGTAAACAAAAAATAATTTATGCAGAAAAGAGAGTGAACAATTTCTTAAATAATGAAGAACATAAAATGATTTTATGCAAAATCGTAGAAATAGTTTATACAGAAAACAGTGAACAATTTTTATGAGAAAACAATGAACAATTTTAATTAATGTAGAAATTAAATTCATATTTTGAAATTAAAAACTCTAAATTTTACAATGCTTCTGTTTAAATAAATAAAAACATAAAAAAGCCACTTATTTTTACCTTTATGTTTATTTGTTGATTATCCCCAAACAAAAAAAAAAAAAAATTTACACTGTACTCGAGTTTTTTAAACTTGAGTAGCGTGTAAATTTTTTTATCTACATTTTATTTATAAAACGTACTCGAGCCTAGTATACTTGAGTATTGTGTTGCATGGAACTCGAGTTTACCAAGGTCGAGTACCACATAATTTGTTTTAATCGCACAAATTCCAGCTCAGCACTGCCACGATGGCAGAATTGATGAGGAACTCGAGTTTCTGAAACTCGAGTTCTAGAAAAAGTGGTACTTTGCTATTTATTTCCGAAACAGTATTTTTTTACTAAAAATTTCAAAAAAAGTGGTATTTGGCCATTTTGGCCCTATGTGGCAGCCTAAAATCAGGATCAAGTGGATCCTGTACCCATTTTTTATATTTTTCCTTTTTCTTTTCTTTGAACTCAGGCGGGGAGGCTGAGCTACGTGTTGAGTGGAGGCTACTCCAAAAAATGAAAAGAAATGGAGAACATTTATCCCTAAGGATATAATTAAAAATTCATATTTTTGAACTTTGATCTAACAAAATTATGAACTCCTTCCTGAAAACAAAAGTATTAGATCTGATAATTAAAAGAAATACTACACCTATAACATTTTCATCACAAACAAATTTTAGATAATAAATTATTACTGATAAATAAAAAAATGATTTTAGTGATGAACTCAAATTAAATCCAGCTTGGTATTTAAGAATTTTTGGTTGTCCAAGCAATATTTCTTAGCTTAACTTGTCCATTAATCGGCAAGTGTTGATATGAATGATGAGGAAGACATGATCATACGGTTTTGATCTCAAGTCTCATGAAACATATTTTCAATTCTGTTGATGATATTCTCTTGTCAGCATATGAACGTGATTGACAATATGATGCACAGGGGTAAATTTCACTGAAGCAGATTTTTTCTAGCATCGGAGGAGGATGCTAGTTAAATTTCGTAGAAACCATGATGAGGTTATAAACTTCAACGTGAAAAACAGTTTTTAACAAATCCAATAAGACAAAAGCATGTTCTAAGAATCCAATGAATCTTTTTCAGGTTAATGAAAGGATATGAAATAAAATTAAATTTAGATAAGGCGAAGTATTATGTTCAACTAAACTCTGTTTATTGTCATTGCATTATTGCCAGCTCTTAACAAATGAGATCTTTTGCGTGTATTTGTAAGCATGTTTGATTATGTAGGAAAGTTTGATTTAATAGGAAATACTAAGAAAAAATAAATACTGACGAAAGGAAAGAACTAAGTGGGAACAAAGAACTGAAAGAAGGGACAGATACAAGTATTTCGAGTTCTTTTTTATATCTTAACATTTGATTATAACTTACACAATGATCTTGTCTACTACTAATAGTTTTATAAATTAATTTTGTTAATGTATTAATTTATAAAAACATTGTTAAGATTCATGCAAATGGATCATATCTTAAAATCAAAATAGAGTTTTGATTAGGTATATAGTATCTATTCTGGTAAAGTTCCTTAGAAGTGCACATACGTAAATAAATTATGAATTCTTTGGCGTCTTATATGTTAGGAATGAATTATTAAAGCAGCCAATATGGAAGGTGCTTGTTTGCTTGATCAGAATTTTGCCATATTTAGCAAGCATTTAAAACGATGCTAAACAAAAAGAGCCGAAGTTTATTAAAAAAGAAAAGTCAAAGAGCCGAGAAGAGAAGCAGGTTCGTTTTTGCGTAAACTTCATTCTCTTTTCATTATTTTCCTTCCCTTTCTTATTTAATTTTCTATTTTTCATTCAGGGAGGACCTAAATATTGTATTTTACAAAAAAATTTCATAATCCCTGCAAGCACGTAGTAGTTGAGTAGTGGTTTTAATTGGAAATATAATAATATTTATATGAATTATATATATTTGACTGAAATTTTCTGAAATGCTTCAGAATTACCGGTTGGTGCAGAAGTTTAACAATTGAAGTTAGAATATTTTGGAGACCTTATAGAACTTTTTAGATACGTAATGTTGCTATTGGAGGTTCGGTCGGTTTAATTGGTTTGAAACTTTTTTTAGGTTCGGCCAAAAATGAAATTAAAAAAAATGTTTTTTTTTAATAAAAAAATTGGGGTTTCAAGCCTTGAACTGGGCCCAGAAGCTCTATTTTGTACTCGGATCTTACCCCACCAACAATAACAATTTAGACAAAACATAAACTTCATATATTAAGTTACTTAGTTAATATTTTGATTTGGTTCATATTTGATATTTTTGAATGAAATTATTCATAATTTTTTCCCCTAATTACATATAGGGATAAGGTTTTAACAAAAAACCTGTTTAAACTAAAATTTACTTGAAACACTTATTTTTGTTATGATGTTTCGCAGATAGAGGAAAACAAAATGATCAATTTGAGTATTTTTCAAAGTTTAAGGATTTCTAATTTTAAATTAGAAGCTCACAAGGGCAATTTAATTTTAACCTAAAGTTTAGGAATGTTTAGGGGTGTGCTCAGTTCGGTTTCGGTCGGTTTGTATAGGTATGGCCAACCGAAACCGAATATTTCAGTTTGTGAAATTCTCAACCGAAACCGACCGAAATGGTTGGAAATCAATCAGTTTCAGTGTATATCAGTTTCAGTCAGTTTCGGTCGGTTTTCGGTTTTCCAAAGAGAGGGTTATTGAGATTTTCAAAACCCTAAATTTAATCACATATAAAAAAACAAAGTAATAGAGCAACAGAGAGAGAGAGCTGTTGAACAAATCAGAACGACAGAGAAAGAAAAATTTCCAACAATATTTGTTCAACAATTTATAGTATTACATACAAATTCCAACAAAAAATTGAAAATATTTTGAATTAGCAAAAGGGTGCAAATAGAACTTTATTGTTGTTGCACTATAGCAGGAGCCTACCACCATGTCTCTGTAGTGATTTTTCAATCTGAATTGAAGAAAGAACAAAGATATGTGACTTAGAGAGAAGAGAAAGGCATGGCCATGGTCCATGGGACTCAGAGAATGAAAAGAAAAGAAAGGAATGAGGCGGCTAGACTAAGAAGGGCAGAGACCAGAGAGAAAATTGGGGAAGGAGCGAAGGGTAGAGAGAAAAAATTGAAGCGGGAAGGGTAGAGAGAGATAGAGAAAAAATTGAGAGAAAAAAAATGGGGAAAGGGGCGGTTGAAGAAAGAAAAGGGTAGCCGAAGAAAAGAAAAAGGGAAGAATAAACAGGGGTATTTCCATATTTATGCTACTACTAGGTTTTAAAAAATTAAATAGCAAAAAATACCCACGTCCCACACAAAAGCTTGAACCTGGGATCTGCTAGCTAAACAAACCACAAGGAACATACCATTAAGCCACTGATCAGTTATGTATTAATGTTATATATATATATATATATATATATATATATATATATCGGTCGTTCGGTTGATTTCGGTTTGAAAAAATCCACCACCGAAAACGAAATCGAAAATTTTCGTTTATAAAAAATGAAATTGAAATCGAACTGCACCGAAACCGAACTGAAATTTTGGACACAGTTCGGTCAGTTTCGGTCGGTTCGTTCGGTTCCTTGGTTTTTTGCACACCCTTAGGAATGTTTTTAAATTTTACCCAAAAATTATTTTAGTTATGAGACTTAGACTATAAATCATTTTCATTATGTTTAGCTTAAAAAAAAAAAAAATCAGTTTTTCATTATTTTCTATAGTAAAAATAATCACTTTCTTGAGTTTCTTGTCTGTATCAATGTCATTAGTCCAAGCTAGCCCCTCCCCATGGTAGATCCGTAGACCAAAATGCCTTACCGGGTCCCAATATCACTACCAAATTAAGTAGCATGCAGCACACTTGTGGGTCCCCATTTCAGTGATTGTTCAACTAAGTAAAAGTGAGTAGAATTCGTACCAATTTACCGAAGTGAATCTTGGACCCAACAATATCCACCTGGGCGTCAAAATTTTATGCTGTGGTCCAATCTTGTAGAACACGAGTCGACATGATCATATTATTAGATACGTGGGCAGCATTAGGCATCGTTGAAATGATCCTCTAGAAGAACTGAATAATTTATTGAATCAGTCTTTTGATCAACAACAAAAGTTAAGTCGTAATTATCCTAATAATAAATATATTAAAATACACTTTTCGGCCTTCACGTTTTAAAAATTTCATTTTATCACTTGCTAATGTTTTGCTTCTGTTTGTCAAAAGGGCAGTCCCCGTCCATATTTGGTAGTAGCCTCACCATTAAAGGTTAGATAGGCCTATCACCGCACATTTTTTGTGCAATAATCACTCTACAAATATAAGTGTTTGTGGGGTGTGAGCGACAAGGGCTAGAGTTCAAGTCTCTAGGAGAGAAAACTTCACACATACATACACTTATATTAGGTTAGAGTAAAATTTTATCTTAAAAAAATAATAATAAAAAAAAGGTTGGATAGGCCTTCACACATCACCATTTTATGCCACATATCACAAAGTGTCGTCTCATCCATATACTTGTATAAAAAGAAAATCACTTAAATCCAAAGGGAAATAGTATCTACAACATTTTCACAATAAATTTTTAATGATAAATTGTTAATTACTAGTTGTAATTGATAGACAAAAATGTAATTTCAGTAGTGAGCTCTGATTATAACTAGTAGCAACTTGCTACATAAATATTTTTGTGAAATTATTGTGAAAATATTATAAGCGAGACATTACTCAAATTTAAAATGCTAATTATTATTGCACACGCTGAGTTACTCACGGTTGTATATTATAATTACTAGCATGTAACCCATGCAAACATATAAATACATTTAAAATTAAACACAAATTTTATTATAAAAATATAAATAATTAGTCAAATTATTAAAAACATAGCATGTAACACATGCATATGTATAGATACATTTAAAATTAAACACAATTTTTATCATAAAAATATAAATTATTTTTTAAAAAGTAAACATAATTAATCACATATAAAATTCTTACATAAATTTAATACTACTTATGACAAATTTTTTTTTTCTAATTTTTAATAAGATAGAACGTGTGGTGATCTTTGTTGTGTGGTGATTTATATTGAGTATATGGTATTGGTTTAAAAAAAAAAAATTTATAGTTCATTAATATTAAATTCTTAGTATTTTGTTCTCATTAACTCACTTGACACAAAGATTAAAAAACTTAAGTGGACACATGGCAAAAACTTAAGTGGATAATTATTGTGTGGTCTCCACATAAATTTAGACAAATGGCACAAAATTGGATTCTAATTTCAAATTCTAATTAAATTTTCTCTAAGCTTTGCCTATATATATATATATAGAGAGAGAGAGAGAGAGAGAGAGAGAGTATGTAACCCATGTTTATGCATGAGAATGAAAAATTGAAGTGGTGCTATTGATGTTAGCTTTAGAGATATTAAAATGATTTTTCCTTGTAATTTTTATGGTATTAGTTACGCCAAGTTTCTCATTACATTACTATTATATATGTAATTTTAAAAATCACTATTGGATACTACATATACAATATCAATTCACAACCATTGTACTTGAAATTCTACTAATTACAACACAAAATATTAAGAATAGATTGGTCCAATAGTATCTCCTAAACTGAATAGAGATGGGTGCATGGGATCGTTCAGCTCAATTACAATTTTTAGGTTCAAGATCTTTGCATTGAAAATATTTGAATAAAAACAGTATAAAGAAAAATGCTCATTAGTTTACTATATATATGTATATATATATATACTATCTTGTAACCTCATGTATATACATAGATATACCTAAAAGATATACATTGAGATGCATCGTATAATTCTTAAATATATAATTGATAGTCGTTTATATATATATTTTTAACTCTTTAAAAGTCTTGTAAGAATATTATTACGTAGAAAATGTAAATTTTCCATTTAATATTTTTTATGTTAATTAATTCTAAACTCTTTGGTTTTTGTGCGTAATAACTCACTTGGATGGATATTTATGATGTAGTTTCAAATTTGACTTTAAAATTAAGAAATAAAATTCTCTTTAAAAATAAATAATTTAGGTTACATGACGCAAAAATTGGACTACAATTGTATAATCTAATTAGATTTTCACTAAATTTTACCTATTAATATATACTAGCATGTAACCCATGCAAACGCATGGACGCATTTAGAATTATACATAATTTTTATTATAAAAATATAAATAATTAGTCTAAATTATTAAAAAAAAAAACATGTAACACATGCATACATATAGATACATTTAAAATTAAACACAATTTTTATCATAAAGATATAAATAATTAGTTAATTTTTTTTAAAGTAAACGTAATTAGTTACATATTAAAATTCTTATCTAAATTTAATACTATTTATGATCATTTTTTTTTCTAATTTTTAATAAAATAGAATTGTAGGGACCGGGTTTGAGGGAGTGGACCCAAGCCCAGTTTTTCCCCGCAATAAATTTATAGAGAATGGGCTCAAGAACTAGGCGTTAGTGAGAAGTGCAATGACCGTGCATGGTTGCATGTGGATTAGATAACCTGAACGTGAATTGGGATGAGTAATAATGCTCCTTGGACGTGCTCTCCAAGGCTTGGAGTTCTTATAATTTCTTTGAAGATTGATTACAAAGCTTTTAGAGAATACAGGTTGCTACCATCTTCCTTAGATCATCTTTTCGTCCCCCCTTTCAGGAGGGGTTCCTTACATTATATACCCCTCTCCCGATCGATCCTAACCCTACATTTGTTGAGGAATTAGGCCATTACTCGAGTGCCTGTCCCATCAGCCACCTTCCCATTCTCTCTGTGGGTTGCGAAAACTAAGGTGGCACTGTTGTGGAGCCCCCTCCTCATTAATGCGGCCAGGACATTAGTTGAGAGCATTTAATGTGGAGGTGACAATTCGTCCTGAACTTGCTCCTCCACCATGCTTTCATTGCTGGCGTGTGGTACTTGCTTCCTGCTCTTCGAATAGTCAGGAAGGCTCCTTTGATGGCGTGTTGCCTGTTTACATCACGGTGTCGGGTGTCCGAGGATAGAGTCGTCCTCGGCGTAGCTTATTGGGCTCCTGGGCTTCTTGCTTTCATCCTCGGACAACGAACGCCTCCTCGGCTCGGGCCTTCGGTCCTGGAACGAAGTGGGCCGGGCTGTCTGACTTGCTGGCCCCATAAGAATCTGTAGTGATCTTTATTGTGTGGTGAGTATATGTGATTGTTATTTTATTTTATAGTTCATTAATATTAGATTATTAGTATTTTGCACTCATTAACTCATTTGACATAATGATTTAAAAACTTATGCAAACACATGACACAAACTTAAGTGGATAATTATAATGTGGTTCCCACATAAATTTAGACACATTGCGTGAAAGTTCAATATGGGTATGAAACATCCTTGAACGTTTAGACCCAAAATTATAAAAAACCAATTCAAGCTTATAATCAAACAATTAATGTGCGGAACATGAACATAAGCCAATCACAGAATTGATAACTAATCTAAGCCAAATATAAACACATCCACAGCAGTAAATATAAGGTAAAGATAAAGGGAAGGAAGATGCAAACACACGGACAACACACGATGTGTTATCGAAGAGGAAACCGAAGCCCTCGGCGTAAAACCTCTCCGTCGCCCTCCAAGCGGTGAAATAATCCACTAAAGAATGTAGTTGGGATACATGAATAGTAGAAGACCCTCCAAGACTAATCTACCTAAGTACCTAAGCCCTCAAAGTTTCTTACTCCAACGAAGTTACGCCAAACCTATTTCTTCTTTAGCTTCCCGGATTCCGTTACTAGACCATAGTATCAATCAATGTATATTCGTTCCTTCCAAACTGCTTCCCTTAGCACCAAATGAACCTTCTCACAGACGTAGGTGTGGTGAGAAAAGGATTTGGTTAATAACCTCTCAAGGGTATGACAATGGAGAGGAAGAGAGTAGAGGAATTTGTAGAGTCTCTAAGGTAAAGATTGTGGATGAATCAATCTTGTATTTCTCTAGGGTTTCTCTCACAAAATTCTCTTTGGAAGCTCTCTTAATATCGTGGGTATAAGGGTCTATATATAGTGGAGTGAGAAAGGAATACAAAGAGACAGTTTTTGCCAAACAGGGTGAATTGGTAGCTTGGCCTCGCGACTGGTCTAAGTCGCGAGATCAAGTCGCGAGGTAATAGTCTGGCTAGCCTGGGACTTTTGGCCTGTAGTGCGACAGCTGGCGCGACCCTTCACCTCCCCCGTGTGCTTCTCACGTGCCTGAAGTTGGCGGCTTGTAGCCGTGAGCCACCCGCGAGTTCTAGCCGTGAAACTTTGCTTCTTTGCACATACTTAACATTTTCTTCACATCTTCTCACACACTACCCTTACATAAATCCCACATAAATACAGGGTTACTAAGTGCTTAAATTACAAGCAAATTGGTACGGAATAAAGCCAACAAGATGGTTGATTAAATTCAACCTTACATGGCGCAAAATTCGATTCTAATGGAACTTTTTCTAAGTTTTACCTATTAATATATATTAGTGTATAATCTGTGCATATGAACGGTACAATTAAAAAAAAAATATAATTACACAGATATATGAATTCAAATTATACTCTCTCTCTCTTTTATTTTTTTTATTTTAATTTCTTTTGGATATACACATGAGTTTACTTTATTTATTTATTTATTGAGTTTTTGATGATTTATTTATATTAAACCCTTTGTCTTTTGCACCACATTAACTCGCCTAAAAAAAAAAAAAAAAAAAAAACCTTAAGTAGGACACATGACGCAAAATTAGACAACAATTGGAATCCAATTTAAAACCTAATTGGACTTTCTTTCAGATTTACCTATTAAATATATATATATATATATATATATATATATATATGTAGATATTAACTCATTTGGTACAAAGATTATTTTTACCTATATATATATAGATGAAATGGTGAAAAATTATAATTGAAAACATATTTCAAGTGTCTCGGGTCATTGAATGATGTAGCTGACCTTGACATCAGGAAAAAATAAAAAATAAAAAATAAAAAAGGGTCAAGTTTCTCTCCCAAGACCATAACCTCTATAGCTTCAGTTTCTGGTCCTAGGAGTCTAGGACTCATCGCCCCACTCGCAACACTAGGCCTTTTGAGTTGTACCCATTATTCCAAATATAGGGCCCATACCAACAATTTGAAAGCAACGGGTGTTTTCAGGAGGCCGCCCTAGAAGCCCAACCCATATGCACCACAGCACAGTAGAGACGCCTCTTGCATACTTAAGGGTACGTTATTTTCGAGCTTCTTAGTGATAGATTTTGTTTGATTTTGAATTTTGTTTGTTAGGTTCTGGAATTTCAATTATGGGGTGTTGGGCCCGTTTGTATATATGTTTAAACAATAGTTTTCAATTTTTTTAGAAATATGTATGAGTGAAAAAATGTGTGAAAATGTGTATAATATTATTTGAAAACATGTGTTTGAAATTATGTACCAAACAACCCCTAGTTTTTGGGATAAGCACAAACATAAGTTTCTAATTTTTATGTAGTATTGCGAAAAAATGCACAATTTTTGCCTCAATTCTCCACGTGGTTGATTGTGATCGGTAGAAAAAAAAGTAGTAAATCCATGTGAAAGTGACATGCAATCAGTCATAGTATGCCATGGTAAAAGTTGTGAGTTTGTTTGTTGTACTAAAAGAACTATTTTTTAAAAACAAAAACAAACCCTTTTAAGGTCAAAATGAAACATTTTGAACCATTAATACTGTGTTTGGTTGGGGTGATTTTAAAAAGGATGGAAAACATAGGAAGGAAAAGTGGGTGAAAAGCAGTGTTTTTCACTGTTTGGTAAAAGAAGGAAAACACTGAGGATGGAAAACCCGGGAGAAAATTTTCTCTCCCGAGCCCACAAATCTCATCCTCCCAAATCGGGAGGAAAATTGTGGGGAGAAAAGTGGACTTATGGCATTTTTACACAAATGCCCTCTAGAATCAAGTTAAAAAAAAAAAAAAAAAAAAAAAAAAAAAACCATAGAGAGAGCGCTAGAGAATGAGAGCTGTGCCTGCTAGTGCTAGAAGCTTGGAACGTTCTTAAATGAAGGAGACAAAGCTAATAAAAGAAGGGGGATGGAGATAAGGCCAACGTGTGGAGGAGAAAAACAAGGAAAAAAAAGAAAAAAGAAAAAGAAAAAAACGTATGGATGAAATGAAGGCTGAGAAAGGACAAATAATATAAAGAATAAAAAATCTTGAGAAATGTTACCACAATATTTTCACAATAAATGTTAAGTAACAGATTGTTATTAGTTAATATTAACGAGTAAAAAAATAATTTAAGTGGTGGGTTCAAATTAGAACTGGTAACAACTTTCCACATAAATTTTGTTGTGAAAGTATTGCAAAAAATGTTGTGAACTTAAAACTTTTTATTGAAAAATATAATTGTTGGTAAATTTTATATTATTTAATGAGTACAAATAAATCTATTTCTTACCTATTATGTAACAAGGGTATAATAGTCAATTTATATAAACTACATTTTCTATCATCTCACTTTTCTTTTCAACTAAACAAAAGAGTTTTCCACCATCTCACTTTTCCATCCCTCCAACTAAACACACACATGGGAAAACTAAATATTTTCTATCCTCTCACTAATTTTCCACTCCTCCATCCAAACGGACTCTAAAGGTCAAAATGAAAACAATCTCAAACTTTAAGAATGAAAAATACACTTCAACTGAATAAATAATTAGCTTTATGCATGTTGTGTTTTAATACTTTTTTAAAATTCCATTGTATAATAATTTTTCTATTCAAAATAAGTTTAACTGTGATGTGAATGAAGTTTTGAAAGTTTCTACAGTTAAAAATATGGATACAACGTCTATTAAGAAAAAAGAAAAAAGAAATGGATACAATGTAAAGTATGAAGTTTGATATATTTAAGATTTATTTTAATTTGAATATTTTACCCCATATATATATATATATATTCAATTTTATCTTTTAAAAAGTTGTCAAAATACTTTTTTTTTTTCTTTCTTAATTTGTGTTTTTGAAAAATGGATAAAGGTGGACACCAAAGAGTCATATATTCCAATTATATAAACAAAATTACAAATAACAAAAAAAGACATGGGTACGGTTAACTTACAAAAGTGAAAGTGCTTCATGTAAGAAATTTTCTCCATTTGAAATGGACCAATTTAATGGTTTAAATTAAATATTATAAATTTAAAATTGTGTCTAATAATATGTCATCTAAAATTTAAAATAACATGATGTCATGTACTGATGTACACAGTTTGAGGCTCATATAAATAAATAAATAAATAAATAAATAAATAAATATATATATATATATATATATATATATATATATATATATAGCTTATCACAACAAGCCTAGAAAAATAAACTTCACTTATTCGGGTCCAAAAAACTTAGGTTCACTTAGGTTAAAAGAAATGGGTTTTGGCCATTCAAAAGTAAAGCTTGAAATTAGAATTACACGAATACTCAGGGCCAAGTTGAGGCCATCCGCTAGGTGAAAAATGGGCCAGACAAATACGAATTCCCAAGATTGGATTTGTTCTTCAAATACCCATCTCAGAGCTAATAGTAATCTTTAGCTTTTAGTGTAAACACTAAAAAGTAAAAACCAATGGTTTTTCATGTTACTTTTCCTACATTGCTTAACCATGATTATCATTCAATAATACCAACCATAGTTTTATTAGAGAACAAAATGGTAACCTAATTGAAGCACCTGACAAGAAGAAATTTAAGATTAATGATCTGTTTGGAAATCGTTTATTTTGTTGAAACTGAAAACTGAAAACCGCTTATTTTGATGAAAATATGTAGAAAAAAGTTAAAAACTGACTTTTGGAGCAATGTGACCAACTTAATAATGAAATGAAACCCACTTTAAGAGCAAAATAAGCTATAAAAAAAAAAAAAAAAAAAGCTAAGTTTTTCTCAAATCCAAAACACAACCTAAGTTCCCTCTCACAAACCCAAATCGAATGGTCCAACCAGTAGCAGGTGCTACATGTTATGATCACAAAAATAACCACCCTTCAACATTAACTAAAACATGAAATAAATCAATTTCACTTGCCAAAAGACTCATATCTATGCACGCAATAGTATAATAGTTTATTGGTGATTATATGCATACATATCATAATGTAACAAAACTAATTAGGGACACGCAAAGGAGATCAAACTGAAATTGCCTTATTATGCAATACTACAAAGTACGGAAACTGGCATTTGTTTGCGCTAATTCTGGACCATATATGCTTATGGGAACATGAAGCCATTCACCGTCATACCTCCATCAACGCATATAGTCTGCCCGGTTATGTACGAGGCCGCCGGTAGGCATAGGAATGCTACCAAGGAAGAAACCTCTTTGGGCTCTCCAACGCGTCCCATAGGTGTTTGAGAGATAACAGCATTGAAAAAGTTTTCATCATCCAAATACTACAATAAAAAAGGAAAATAATAATTATGACATAATTTAATAAGCTAGTAATTAATTTCGATACATTG
The DNA here is from genome assembly GCA_032727855.1 of Quercus ilex subsp. ballota. Taxonomy (NCBI): domain Eukaryota; kingdom Viridiplantae; phylum Streptophyta; class Magnoliopsida; order Fagales; family Fagaceae; genus Quercus; species Quercus ilex. The sequence continues at coordinate 33,663,137 of CM064908.1, forward strand.
ATAGGTTAAGATTTTACCGTTTCTTAAAAAAAAAAAAAAAAAAAAAAAAAAAAAAAGAAGGCACACGGGTGTGATGAAAAGGTCATTACAGGTTGGGTTAAAGGGGTCTTGATGTACCAAGGTGCAACACAATTGGTCCTTATATTATCTTTTGCCCACTCGCATGCCAAATTTTTTGTCAGCTGATTCATTGCCCCTGCATACTTATAAAGACCTTCAATATTGTAGCTCAAAGTAGTAATAATATAATCCAAAAAATGATGAGATAAGCTTAGGTTACCTTTACTTGCTCCATATACGGAGCCAGTACTGATTGATACGACCCCACAAACTGAAGACACAAAGACAATGCTTCCTGCTGACGAAGCTTTCAATAGAGGATGGGCAAGTTGGCTCAAGTGATAAGCTGATTCAAAATTTGTGGCCATGATAAATGAGAAATCTTGGGCCGTATACTCCAAGGTCGGTTTTGTTTTGTTTGTCCCAACATTGTTAATCTATATCCATGCAATTATTGAACAACAGCACCAATTAGGAAATATATAAAAAATGCTAGTAAAAGCTAGTGTTATTAATAAATTGACATAATAAATAAATTTCTGGATGATTTGTTTTTTAAAAGCTTATTTGCATCACTATTTCAAAATAGTTATGCAAATACATACATAAAAATATGGGCTAAAATACAACCTTAATCATAAGGGAGGGATTAACCAAAAAATAAGCATAACCAAGGGGTGACTTACAAGGATGTTCAGTTTCCCATTAAAGAGATTAGAGGCAGTGCTAATTAGATTCTCTCTTTCAGCTCTAGAGGATACATCGCACACTGAACCGGTGACTTGGAGACCCTTCTTTTTCCATTCGCTTAAACACTCATTAAGGTTGACTTCGTTTCGAGAGCATGTATGCACAGTTGCTCCAAAACCTGCTAGTTCCTCCACAATAGCATGCCTAATCACAAAATAATAAAAGGGGATCAATTGTTTTAGCGAATCAACGCGTTGAGAACATTGCTTAAGCTTCTTTTGAATGAATATACTATTATGAGGTGAATCACTGAATATAATTGAACTGACAATACATATCATACTATCGTGCATAAAGGATAGCTACTAGCATGAAAGTATTATGATTGAAAATATTAGCAAGAATAAGTAGTAACAATAAGTTAATAATGAAGCTTTCTAGTTAAAAACAATAGCAACAAAGGGAACACAAAAGGGAAAGAAAGTAGGGACCCTATTCCTTTGCTTCCACCAGTAACAAGAGCGGTCATGCCCCGAAGTGACCATCTACTGTTATCGTGCTGAGCCATTCTGTAAGATTTGTAAACCTAGAGAGGAAAGCTTGAAAACTAGAGAGAAAGATTGAGAAACTTCTAGATTGTATTGAATTGAATAAGACTGTACAAGATCCTATATCTAATATATCAGTAACAGAGAGAAAAACAAACCACCAAAATATCAGGGAGTTAGTTGCTGCACGTGTCATATACACGTGTGTTATTTACGACAGATAAAGAATAGCTTATCTGGACTACTTGTGGTTTTAACCATTTTTTCTGTCGTTTAACTTGCTACTTCTGCATTTGCTTCTTTTTCTTCTTCTGATCTCGAGCATTTTCACACTCCCCCTCCAGGTGAGAGCTAGAACTGTGAATGTTAAATTGTTAGTGACGCTCATCTTGGTAAGTAAAGTAGCAAGCTGTTGAGCACCGAGTGCTTTTGTAAGCAAGTCTGCCAATTGTGTACGTGTAGGAGTATAAAATAACTTGATCACTTTGTCTTGTACCTTATCTCTAACCAAATGACAGTTTACCTCGATATATTTAGTTCTTTCATGGAATACATGGTTCTCTCCAATATACATTGCTGCTTGATTATCACAGAAAAGCAATGCTGGTTGTGGGTGATAGATCCTTCAATAATGCTAATAGCCAAGTAATTTCACACACAGTCACAGCCATAGCTTTGTATTCTGCCTCTGCAGATGATCTAGAGACTATGGATTGCTTTTTAGACTTCCATGAAATCAAAGACTCTCCCAAGAAAACACAGTAACCAGTAGTTGATCTTCTAGTGTCAATACATGCAGCCCATTCAGCATCTGTAAAGGCTTTCAAATGAAAATTTGATGTGGAAGATTGCAAAATCCCTTGACTAGGACAACCTTAGATATATTGCAAAACTTTATAGGCTACATCTAAATGGGGTTTTTTGGGCTTAGACATAAATTGGCTAAGTTTATGCACTGACTATGTTATGTCAGGTTTGGTAATAGTAAGGTATAACAATCTACCAACCAGTCCTCTATAAACCCCTGGATCAGGTAGTAGTTCTCCATTAAATTTACCTAGTTTTAGATTTTGTTCCATTCGAACTCTGCTAGGCTTACAAGCTATCATCCTTGCATCCTTCAGCACCTCTAGTGCATACTTTCTTTGACATAAGGTTATTCCCTTATCTGATGTAGCTACTTCAAATCTCAAATCTCCAAGACCCCACAAACTAAAGACACAAAGACAATGCTTCCTGCTGACGAAGCTTTCAATAGAGGATGGGCAAGTTGGCTCAAGTGATAAGCTGATTCAAAATTTGGGGCCATGATAAATGAGAAATCTTGGGCCGTATACTCCAAGGTCGGTTTTGTTTTGTTTGTCCCAACATTGTTAATCTATATCCATGCATTTATTTAACAACAGCACCAATTAGGGGGGAAAAAAAAAAATGCTAGTTAAAGCTAGTGTTATTAATAAATTGACATAATAAATAAAATTTTGGATGATTTGTTTTTTAAAAGCTTATTTGCATCACTATTTCAAAATAGTTATGCAAGTACATACATAAAATATGTGCTAAAATACAACCTTAATCATAAAAGCATAACCAGGGGGTGACTTACAAGGATGTTAAGTTTCCCATTGAAGAGATTAGAGGCAGTGCTAATTAGATTCTCTCTTTTAGCTCTAGAGGATACATCGCACACTGAATTGGTGACTTGGAGACCCTTTTCCTCCATTCACTTAAACACTTAAACACTTATTGTTAGAAATACTGAATAATTGTATTGTATTTCTCAGTGAAAGAATATACATGAGTGCCTTTATATAGGAGGCATATGAGTGCAGTACAAGTAAGAGTGTAGTACAAGAATGTGTGCTATACAAGTAATCTAGTTGGGTCTAAAGCTCACAACACTATACACGTTAACAGCCCCCTTCAAACTCAAGGTGGATGTGAGACCAACTTGAGGTTGTCAACCAAAGTACGAAGGCGTCCCTTAGGATGTGACTTGGTGAAAATATTTGCAAGTTGATTTTTAGAGGAGACTGAGATAAGCTTGAGAAAACCATAGACAAGATGATAATGGATAAAATGACAATAGATCTCGATGTGTTTAGTCCGTTCATGGAAGACATCATTGTGAGTAATATGAATGACACTTTGGTTGTCACAATAAAGAGGAGTAGTAGAGGATGTAGACACACCTAAGTCTTTGAGAAGCCATCATAGCCAAAGGAGTTCAGATGTGGTATCAACAAGGACACGATATTATGCTTCAGTACTAGAGCGGGCCACATGAGTTTGTTTCTTACTTCGCCAAGAAATCAGAGAAGAACCAAGAAGAAAGTAATAACATGTGGTGGACCTGCGATCAGTGGGATCGCCTGCCCAATCAGCATCAAAAAATGCACAGAGAATAAGAGGAGACTGAGCAGAGTAGAAAAGACCATGGAAGAGAGTGCCCTTTAGGTATCGAAGAATGCACAAAATAGCAGTATAGTGAGTCGATCGTGGAGCAGACAGATACTGGCATACCTGGTGAATAGCATAGGAAATGTCTAGACAAGTGACAATGAGATAAACTAGGCTGCCAACCAAGCGTTTGTAAAGAGAGGGATTAGACAATGATTTCTCCCCTGAGGCTGAGGGAGTCAAATGCACATTAAGCTCAACTGGAGTGCCAACAGTCTTGCTATCAGTGAGTCTAGCTCGAGACAAGAGTTCAGAGGCATACTTGACTTGAGTAATATAAAGTCCATCTGTAGAATGAGTGATTTTAAGACCCAAGAAGTAGCTGAGATGTCTAAGATCTTTTATCTCAAATTGCTGACTGAGAAAATCCTTGAGTTCTTGAATGCCACTAAGGTAATCACTAGTTATGATCATATCATCCACATACAGGAGAAGTAAAATAGTGCCTTTGTCAGTGTGACGAAGAAATAAGGCAGAATCATAATGACTAGTCATGTAACCTAAGCGAGAGACGGTAGAGCTGAATTTGGCAAACCAAGCTCGTGGAGATTGTTTAAGGCCATAAAGTGCACGTCGAAGATGACAAACCTTGTTTGAGTCAATAGAGAGACCAGGAGGAGGTTGCATATATACTTCTTTACTTAAATCCCCATTAAGGAATGCATTTATGACATCCATCTGAAAAAGGTCCCATTTACTAGTAGTAGCAACAGCTAAGAGGGCACGAACAGATGAGATACGAGCAACTGGACAAAGGTCTCTTCATAATCAATCCCATACTATTGTGTAAAACCTTTTGCAATAAGACGAGTTTTGTAGCGCTCAATGGACCCATCAGAGAAAGTCTTAATCTTGTAGATCCACTTACAACCAACCATAGATTTCCTAGAGGGGAAGTGTCACCAAATCCTAAGTATGGTTTTAGATAATGCATCAAGTTCCTCTTTCATTGCAATCGGTCATAAAGGGTCAGTGGAAGTCTCATGATAGGTGTGAGGCTTGTGTATTGTAGCAAGGGCAGTGTAACAATGATAGTCAAGTAAATGTGCATGAATGGATCTTACCCGAGTTGAGTGATGAGGTGGAATGTCTTGTGCAAGATCTTCAGGCGTAGTAGGAGCAGGGGACCCAAGTTCATTAAAGGGTGAACTAGAAAAGGGATCAATGATATCTAGTGGTTGGACAGAGAAGTCTACAGGAGGATTAGGAGTAGCTACGGAAGGAATATGTGCCTCATCTAGAAAAAGATCTAAGACAGAGAAGGAAGATAGGGAGGCACAAAAGTGAGAGAGCTCAACAAAGAGGCGATGTTCCCAAAAGACAACATTACGGGAGATACAAAGACGATGAGAGACAAGAACATAACACCGATACCCCTTTTGAGTGTTGCCATAGCCAAGAAAATAACAAAGCCTTGACTGAGGCTCAAGTTTTTATGCTTATGTGGCTGAAGAAGAACGAAATAAGTAGAACCGAAGGAGCGAAGATGGTGTTAGTCTGGAGGTGAACCAAAAAGGCGCTCATATGGAGTTTGATTTTTGATAACAGGACTTGGAATGTGATTAATAGCATGAACAGCATGAAGAGCAGCTTTGCCCCAAAAAGGAGCAGGAACTTTGGCAGAGAGAACGAGAGCACGAACAGTGTCAAGAATATGACGAAGTTTTCATTTAGCTCTACCGTTTTGTTGAAAGGTACCTGGACAAGTTAGTTGATGAACAATGCCATAGGAATGCAAAACAGCTTGGAAAGCATATTGAGTGTATTCAAGAGCATTATCAGATCGAAAATTTTTGATGTGTTTGGAAAACTGAGTTTCAACCATTTTTGCAAAATTAGAATATACTTGCAATAATTCAGAACGATGTTTCATATTAAAAATCCAGTTATAGAGAGATTAATCATCAACAAAGACAACAAAATATCGAGACCTACCAATACTAGAGATAGAGGAAGGCCCCCAAACATCAGAATGAATAACGTCAAAGATATCGGTGGATATTGATTCACTAGTATTGAAAGGAAAAGCTAGTTGTTTTCCTAACTGACATGAAACACAATCAAAATTTTATGTAGATACTGAACCTAACAAACCTCTAGAAGCCAATTTTTGTACCTGAGAGGAAGATGCGTGACCAAGTCGAGCATGCCAAAGTGCAAGGGAAGGAATTGAAGAAACAGTAGCAGCTGTAGCAATAGAAACAGGAGCAACAAGTGGAAGACGAAGGCTGTCCATGGGAAATATACGCCCAACTCTAGGACCGGTCCCGAGTTCCTGTCCCGTCCTTGAATCCTGCACAATACACCCAGAATAATAAAATATAATATGATAACCTAACTCAACTAATTGTCCCACATAAAATAAATTGTAAAATAGGTCAGGAACATTAAAGACATCAGGAACCGAGAGGTTAGAGGTCGAAAAAGAACCTATATTATGACCAGACATTGTGGAACCATTTGCTGTGCGAATATTAAGAGGGTGTGGTACAAGTTTGAGTTCAGAAAATAAGGACGAGTGAGGTGTCATGTGATTGCAACAAGCGGAATCCATAAACCAAGAGGAAGGAGACATACCAGATAAAACTGAGAGAGAAGAGGAATAAGATGTATTATCAACCATACGGATGACATTGGCGATGATGTTTTTAAGGTCATCTGTGGACATGGTGAAAGTGTGTCCTGAAGACTTAGACTGTGCAGAGGCGGGAGCCATTAGTTGAACACTTTTAGTATTAGCAATAGTAGCAGTAGAAATTGAAACAGCTGATTTGTTGCGATAATAGCAAGTCTCAATATTGTGGCCAAAACATTTGCAAAAATTGCAAAAACGTTTGCTGGATTGTTGGCGATGATTATTGCAACAAGAAGAAGACATGTCCTTGTTCTTCATTTAGAAGCAAAATATGCAAAAAAGGACTGCAAAAATGAAATTTATGCGAAAAACTGGGTAAGGAACACCTGGACTGCAAAAGTCAACCCTAGAGAAAAGTCAACGGTCAAAGTCAATGAACTGGTCAACGATGACGTCAGCTGACGTGGCAAGTGACATCAGCGAGTGGACAATGATGTCAGTAGATGACGTGGTAGTGATGACGTCACCTAGGGCTGACGTCAGCAGGTGCAGATCTAGCGTGTGGCGGTGCGTAGAGCGTGTGAGCTTGGGTGCAGAATCTTTAGGTGGCACGTGAGGGCGCGTGCCAGCTCCGGTGACTGTGAGATTTCCACGATTGAGTAGATTGGGGCAAGATGATCATTGTGGTACTTGAAAAATACTTATCAGAGCAAGATACATAATGAAGACGATAAGTGCAGTGGTTTGTGTGGTGCGGGACTCCTCAACGACGGTGACTGCAGGTCCGAAACCCAAGGATGACGGCTAAAAGGCGTCGAAGGTTCTACGGCGAAAGGCTGCGGCAGCTGTTGTGACGGCGGAAGTGATGTTGAGAATGGGGTAACACCTCTGATACCATGTTAGAAATACTGAATAATTGTATTGTATTTCTCAGTGAAAGAATGTACATGAGTGCCTTTATATAAGAGGCATATGAGTGCAGTACAAGTAAGAGTGTAGTACAAGAATGTGTACTATACAAGTAATCTAGTTGGGCCTAAAGCCCACAACACTATACACATCAACACTCATTAAGGTCGACTTCGTTTCGAGAGCATGTATGCATAGTTGCTCCAAACCCTGCTAGTTCCTCCACAATAGCATGCCTAGCTAATCACAAAATAATAAAAGGGGATCAATTTTTTAGCGAATCAACTCGTTGAGAACTTTTGCTTAAGCTTCTTTTGAATGAATATAGTATTATGAGGTGAATCAGTTAATATATTTTACTGATGATACATATATCATATTATCATGCATAAAGGAGAGCTACTAGCAGGAAAGGAAAGTATTATGATTGAAAATATTAGCAAGAAAAAGTAGTAACAATAAGTTATTGATGAAGCTTTCTAGTTAAAAACAATAGCAACAAAGGGAACACAAAAGGGAAAGAAAGTAGGGACCCTACTGCTTTGCTTTCACCGGTAACAAGAGCGGTCATGCCCTGAAGAGACCATTTACTGTTATCGGGCTGAGCCATTCTTTGAGTCTTTTGTAACTATTGTCGAGACTTGTGGCACAAAAGGTGAACAACACGTTTATAAATTTAGCACACAAGCTAGAATGAGTATCCAATCCAAACACAAAAGAAAGAAGAGTAGTACTACATGTAATTTTCTATCCATAGAAGAAAAACTTCATTAAAAAAGTAATACTTCTAACAAATGTGTGGTATATATGAATTCGATGCTTACGATAATATATAGATGGTTCTAAATGCTTAAATTATTAAATAGTGAATTTAAATATTTAATCATAATTTTAACACACCTTTTCAAGTGGGGGTCTTAAATAGTATGCGTCAAATTTTGGAAAGTGCTCACAACATATATGTCAAATTCTATAAAAAAATGGTTTTATTTTGAATAAAATCCTTGAATTTATTTCACTTTGAGTGCTTGCTCCACTTTATGCTTTACCGAACACAAAATACCACACATCATATATATATATTTTTTCCTTTATAAGATAACCAATTTAAAATTAAAAAAAAAAAATCAAATACATGGTATATATTAATGCAGTCGGAGAAATATATAAAGTGAAACAGCATAGAGTGTAACAAATAACTTTTATTCAATTATTTTTGGAATGAAACAACTACACGCGTTGCTCTAACTTTATATATATGTTTCAAGGGAAAAACTTTGGGCTAATACTCTAGTACATTGGACTTGTCACGATGATGACATGAGGCTCAAGCCAAGTCCATTTTTCAAAAATCCCACTTATAACACCACCATACACCGTTAGTGCGATGGTCATTCCACAAGTATAAGTGCTTGCGAAGTGTAGGGGGGCATGGGCTGGAGTTTAAGTCTTCAGGAGGGAGTTTCACACACATATACACTTAGATAAGGTTAAAGTAGAATTTTTATCTTGTATTAAAAAAAAAAATCTCACTTATTACATTCATTTATTTTCATATATTGCAGTGGGGGTGTGCTTGAAGTTTGAACATCATTGTTTTTACTATTTCAAAGTATGCTTAGGGAAAGCAGAAGCCATTCACAGTAATCCCTCCATCAACACAAATGGTATGACCGGTTTTGTAAGAAGTTGCAGGTAGGGAGCTTCACACACATATACACTTAGATTAGGTTATAGTAGAATTTCTAACTTGTATAAAAATAAATAAAAATCCCACTTATTACATTCATTTATTTTCATATATTGCAGTGGGGGTGTGTCTGAAGTCTAAACATCATTGTTTTTACTGTTTCAAAGTATGCTCAGGGAAAGCAGAAGCCATTCACAGTAATCCCTCCATCAACACAAATGGTCTGACCGGTTATGTAAGAAGCTGCAGGTAGGCATAGGAATACCACCAAGGAAGAAACCTCCTTTGGCTCTCCAATACGTCCAAGAGGGGTTTGATAGTTAACAGCCTCCAAAAACTTTTCATTGCTCAGAAACTGCAAAGAATATAATATACAAATAAAAAATTATCAATGATCTCCCAATACTCCATGAACAATTATTGATTTTCTCAAAATATTAAAAGGGTAGAAAATAGTGAATTTTAATCTTTTAACCATTAAAATGATTTTGTCAGGTTAGTCTTGAACTACTTTATTATTATTATTATTTGTTTCTTTTTTTATACTTTTTCAGTTTTTGGTTGGCATGCCTAACTCAGAAAAATGACCACTAATGCAAGATACTAGAGTACCGTACTAATTAAGGTTTGATGATGCCGAAAAAACTACCAGTAAGTCACACGGTCCTCATGTGCTCGTAACATAATCTGCACAACAAAAAGAGAAGACCTTACAGAGAGTACCGGTGTGGTGTCGGCCAAATACCTTTTGAAGGTCAAGTCAGAACTTCTCACAACTCCAGAGTGCCAGAGCTGGGGTGAATTATGCATACCTTGGTTTGTGAGGGTATTGGAGATTTTATAGTAGTAGAGGGTTGACATCTCTTCCTTGAGTTAGAAGATTTTCCTTATAGGAATCCTTATAAATGTATATTGCGTGATCCTTTCCTTGTAGGAGACTAATACTGAGCGTGGGGTACAAGACATTTCCAAATACAAACATGCGTGGTGGCCAAGTCAAGATTATGTCAGAATCGTCAGCCTCGTGTATCTCCTTCAGCTTAGTGGCGTCAGCTTTCCATCCCTCCTACATTGACCTTGTTAGCTTAAAGCCGTAGACTCCCTACTGTTTTCACTTGTTGATGGACACAAGTAAAGCTGACGGGTTTGTTTGGAACGCCGCTTAATGCCTTCCCATTAGTGAGCGTATACTTACAATTTTAACCTTATCAGCTGCCCCCCACTCCATATCCTCGTTAGCTTAAACTGACGGGTTATGGAGTTAAACTTTTTATTGCTGATTTCCTCTTTTTGGTCAGGAGAGAGGGAAAGCCATTTATGGGCAATTCCTTGAGCAGCCTTTATTAAATGCTCAGACACATGGCGCATTTCGATTGGCTCCACTTTTGGACGAGGGCATCGCTTTGTCTTCCGTGCATATTTTTCCTTATATATACTTCGTTTCCTACCCTCATTTCTCTCATTTCAACCTTGCTGATCTTTGAGAGAGAGCTTGTTGCCTTGAGATTTTCATCCTCGTCAACCCGCTGATCCGTCACTCTCGCCGTCTCTTCTTCCTAAGGAGACTTTTACTTGTAAGCTTTTCTTTCTTCTTCTTTTGCCTTATATTTTTCATTTTGATTAATTGATTCAGTAGTGAGGCCGTTAATCTTAGGTTCTCAGAATGAATCCGTCGCTTGTAGGTAGTCAGATGTCTAGAGAAGCGTCGAGTGAGTAGTCGTTAGTCCGCGATGCAGCGAGCTACGACGAGGTCTTTGGTTCAGGTCATGAGCTCGAAAGCTCTTCCTGGTCGTCAAAGAAGAAAACGTCAGCCCAATCTCTTGACGAGGAAGTTGGAAGTTGTTAAGGTACAAATTTTTGGGCCTTAATTTCATTAGCCCACTCACAAAAATACCCACACAAGCCCATAAATTATTTTTAGCCCACATAAACATTTCCCACATATTACTCAAATATTCTCCATATTATTGAGCCTTCACAAATATACCATATATAAGGCCCATAAATTACCTTGGGCCTTCGCACAAATATCACCCATTATATCCAACATATTATCCAACTTAAATTCTCCACAAATAATACTCACCATATCACTACCAAAATTGGGCCACAAAATTACACTATCTCCACACAAAGCCCAACATCACTAAACTTGTAGGCAAAACCCAAAGAAAGCCCCAACTCCCTAAAGCCCACTACGATGTGGCAACTTCAAAGCCCATAACGATGTGGAAAGTTCAAAGCCCACTATGATGTGGCAACTTCAAAGCCCACTATGACGTGGCAAATTCAAAGCCCATTACGATGTGGCAACTTCAAAGCCCGCTACGACGTGACACCTTTACAAAGCCCGCTACGATGCGGCACTATTTAGAAAGCCCGTTACGATATGACACTTCCACTAAGTTTGTTGCTACACGGCAATATTTTTACAAAATCTTAAATCATTTTGGCAAAAACAATTACTTTATGCACAAAGCCCAAATGCTAATTTGACACCTATTTTATAAAACCCAAATGTTAATTTGGCACCTATTTCATAAAGCTCAAATGTTATTTTGACAACTATTTCATAAAGCTCAAATGTTATTTTAGCAACTATTTTAGCACATATTTACAAAATCAAGTATTATTTCAACACTTGCTTTATACTAAGTCCCTAGCTCATGGGAAATATAAATTACTCATGTATCAAAAAATATTGCTTTCACAAAATTTATGGGAACTATGCCTATTCTTTCCATAATCAACTAACTACAAAGCCCATGAATATCACCATGGCAAAACTACTCATTTTGTAGGGATATCCAAGCTCAAGGAAGCTTATCTACAAAACCCAGCTGGGTCAGGCTAGCCCACACACAAATCCCAGCAGTTGGAAAACACGTGAACTGGTCAGCCAAATTTCAGCAACAATTGAACAGCTGGAGCCCCTTCCTATCAGGTCCCAACTTGTCCAATCAGATCAGAAAATGGACACGTGTCCACCAGGGGATGAATCCTTCCTTGACAAGCTGAAATCCCATCATTTCTCACATGACATAAAGCTAAAATTGATGTGACAGAAAGTTGGGAAGCTTCAGCCAGCTGTCCCTTCTTTTTTCTCCAATCCAGCCAGTCAAACATCAAAAGTAACCATGACCAAGCCACTGAAGCTCCTGAAATAACATGAAATCAGCTCATTTTCATACTAAAAATGTGTATTCTGTGGTAAATGAACCAAGCACATGAACCTCAAATGGGAAAACTTAGGGAAATGTGGTTTGGAGGGCACCAAGGGGATTCCAGCAGAGTTCCCAGTAAGGGCTCCAAGGTTGACACCTGGCTTGGGGCGACACAACCTGCCCTAGGGAGCTCTGATTCTAGTTGTAGCATAACCAAGATCATTAGCCTAAAGCATACTCTAATCCCATTAGCCAAGGCTAAACAACATTCAATGCTAAGCTAGAAACCCAGCTGTTATTACTCAAAACAACAAGAACTTTCTAAAAGTTGAGCTTACCACTCTTGACTAAAATCCTAGGAATGATACTCTAAGGATTTCCTAAAGATTGAGGAAGATTTAGCAAAGATTATTTGCTAATTACCCCTTAAAACCCAACTATAAATAGGATTCTCCATTAATGCTTCAACAACCAACTCACTAAGCTACACACCAAGATTTTTCCTTAACCTCTCAGTAAAAAGCATTCTCTAAGCTCTAAAAAGTCACTGAGTTCTTAGTTTCAAGCTTAGAAACGAAGTTCCCTAGCTCCTGACCCAAAAACACTCCTCATAGCTCTACTAAAAAAATATTCAGCTACACCTAGCAGAAAGTCCCAGCAGTCTTACTATACACTCCCACTCATTACTCATACTACACAGAAATGACTCTCACTACTCATACTACCTGAAATATCCCTCATTACTCACTATATTCATGAGCATGTCTTTGTACCATAATGATCTTGCTGCGCTAGCTAAGATCTCTCTCTCTCTCTCTCCCTTCATCTCACACTAAGTTTTCTCCATTATTTGTTATTATGGAACCCATGATATTTGCTTATTCATTTACTATTAATGGTTATGATGTAACTGTTACTATAGAATTTTTCCCTCATATTTTTGTACTAGAAGACTCTTCTCCAAAGCTAACGGATGATGAGTCTGAAAATGTAGATATTTCCCTTAATTTGTGAAGTAGTTAACAGTTGGGAGTTTATTCTATTTCATATTATTTTACCACTAGGCCACTTTCTGCAGAAGTATTTTATCGCTGGGCCGTTTTCTGCAGAAACATTTTACCATTGGGCTATCTTTTGTAGAAATGTTTTATTGTTGGGCTATATCTTACAGTATGTTTTTTTTTTTTTTAACCATTCTTGTCAGCCTCAACCTAAGCCCAAGGCATAAAATACAGTGAATTCTTTGGACCTTCACCGATAGCCTTTGGGTCGTGCATCAAGCCTATCGTCGAGTTTCAGTATAGACCTCCAACCCATTATAAATCTTATTTGTCGGAAGTGAAACTTTTTCGCCCCCGACAGAAGTTATGGAGAGGAGGGTGAGGAAGAATTAGTAAGTGAGGAAGAAGTGGTAATTAGGGAAGACGAAGTTAAGGAGGAAGAAGAGGTTAGTGATGGAGACAGAGATGAAGGTGATGCGGAATCTTATGAGGGAACCTAAGGAAGTCTTGGAGGCAACCACCCCTTCATCCTTCCCGAGGATTGGACCGTCAATAAATTTTTACCAAAGATGAGTGATAGGGTCTTTAAGGAGTTACGTACCCGTTACCAGATTCCAGACCACATCCCAATCTATCTCCCTAGAAAAAATGAAAGATGCTGCTCGGGGAGGACCGCAGACATTGGCATGTACGACGCTATGTTTGCTGTGGGACTAAGACTACCATTGACGGCCTTGCGCCGTTAGCTGGTTGATTTTATGGGACTATCCGTCAGCCAGATCGCTCTGAATGCCTGGAGGATCTTCATAAGTGCTGAGATCCTTTGTGGTCGTCTGAGTGGTGGGAACCTTCAGCTTTCGCTGGGCGAGTTCTTCTATTGCTACATACCCCAACATATCGTCTCTTCTCAAGGGATATACCATTTCACTGCCCGTCAGAAGGACTTGAGACTTGTGTCCGATATGCCAGACTCTAATAGGAGCTGGAAAAGTAGATACTTTTTTATTCAAGGGATGGATTGGGTATGCCGTCCAGAAGAATGGGTTACAATGCCTCGTGGTTTTGACAATACCTGGGGAATAGTCAAAGACTCAGGTTTTAGCCTCGACAACTTTTAAGTATACTCTAGAGTAGTATACCAGAGAGTTTTGTCATTTCTATATGACTCTTGTGCACATTTGTAGGGGGAGAGATATTTCATAGGGGAGATGCATATACCAAGGGGGAGAAGACATTGTGTTAACAAGAAAACTTTGTTTTGTTTTTGTGTTGGACATGCATACATCCTTATGCTATTGTGCTTCTTTGAATGCATGTTCGAATGATCATTTGCTTTGCTATGTGATCATTGTAGTCTTTTCTATATGGCTGTTTAGGTGTATGATCAAGTTGCTCACATGTTTCACATCATGTTTACTTGATCGCAATTTACTTGCTACATTATACTTATCCTTTTACTACTTGCTTTACCTTGAGGGTCTAATGTGGTTTGTGCAAGTGTTTTAGGTTACAGGTATATATGTTCCAAGTTCATCACAACTTTTATGATTCATGATAGGGGGAGTGATATGATAAAGGAAGTACTTTATATTTTGTACCTTTTGCTTTTGTAAGCTTTTAGGGTTTGTACCCATGCTTTGTAGCTTTAGTACTTGTTGTTAAATGTTATGAATTTTCTTTAAGTACATCACTCTTGTGCCCTTTGTTGGATTTTATATCCTTAATGCAATTACCTTGTGTTGTTGCATTGGTTGAGTATTGGACATGCAAATGATACTTTGCAATTGAGCTTATTAGCTTGCATATCCGGATGTTCATTCCTTGTGTGAACAAGCATTGTGATCACTATTTATAGTGATTGTTTGTTTTTGGTCAAGCCATGGTTTATTACTTATTTCTATTTTGCTTGATCGCATTGTGCTTGCTCCATATGCATTACAGATTTTCTGCATACAATGATCATATTGTGTTGTGTTTTAGGAGATACTTGTTCTTATGGTTTAAGAGCTTTACAGATTCTAGAGTTAGGTGTGAGTGAGTTTTGTTCAACTATTCCCAACTCACGTGTTAAGTCTAGAGTTTGTTGTAGGGTTTTGTCACGGAATAGCCAAATGGGGAGATTGTAAGGTTGAATTTAATCAACCATCTTGTTGGTTTTATTCTTTGCCAATTTTCTTATAATTCAGCACTTAGAAACCTTGTATTTAGGTGGGAATAATGTAAGGGTAGTGTGTGAGAGAGTGTGATACTCAAGAATGTGCAGTGAAGCAGGAACTTGCGACTGGATCTTGCGGGTGGCTCGCGACTGGCAGGCGGCCAGATGATGCACAAGAGTGAAGCATGTAGAGAAGCTGAACTGTCATGCTAGCTGTTGAACTATAGGATAAAAAGTCCAGACTGGCCATTCAGTTAGCTCGCGGCTTGAACTCGCGACTCAGTCAAGCTGCCAGCCAGCTTTGTTTTGGAAAAACTAACTTTTCGCATTCCTTTCTCACCCTAGTATAAATATCCCTTATACCGATGAAATGTATAGAGCTTCCAGAGAGAATTTTGAGAGAGAAACCCGAGAGAAAAACAAGATTGACTCATCCACAATCTTTACATAGAGACTCTTCAAATTCCTCTACTCCCACCCTCTCCATTGTTACATCCTTGAGAGGTTTATTACCCAAATGCTTTTCTTACCATACCCATATCTGTGAGATGACTATTTAGTGCTTAGGAAGCAATTAGGAAGGGATCAATTGATATTGGTTGATGCTATGGGCTATAGCGAAATCCGGTAAGCCAAAGAAGACAAAGGTTCGGCGTAACCTCGTTAGAGCAAGAAGTTTGGAGGGCTTAGGTACACTGGATAGATTAAGCTTGGAGGGTCTTCTGCTATTCATGTATCCCAACTTCATTCTTTAGTAGATTATTGACCGCTTGGAGGGCGGCGGAGAGGTTTTACGCCGAGGGCTTTGGTTTCCTCTTCGATAACACATCGTTGTGTTGTCCTTGTGTTTATATCTCTCTTCCCTTAATCTTTGCCATTTAATTTCTACTGTGGATGTAATTTTATTTGGTTTAAATTGTTTATCAATTCTGCTATAAGCTTATGTTCATTTTCCGCACATACATTGTTTGATATTAAGTTTGAATTGGTAATTTGTGATTTGGGAGTCTAAACGTTCATAGTTTTTTATACGCTATTTGAACTTTCAAACCTCGTCAGCATTTGCTTATATTTATTTCATTCATTCTTGAAGTGTTTTAATGTCGTCATTTTGTTTCTTTTTTCAGCCAGCACTTGTCCCCACATAACTGATGAAAAGAAGGAGTTCATCTGTCTGGTTCTAGACATCCCATTTGAGCAACGAAAGTGGAGGGACTTAATCACCCTTGACACTCTTCATTTGTACTGTAGGGGCCCGGAGCCGGCGGCTGAAGCTCACAGATTGGATAAATACTCTCATCGTCATAAGTAGACTTTCTGCCATTCCTGTCAGTTCTATTCTTACCGTATGCCTTTCTAACACACGTCTGTTGTCTCCTGTAAAATGGAGGCAACTAGGCAAAGGGTGAGGGCAGTTGCTACTCGTAGGAAGGAGGAAGAGAAGAAAATTGAAAACTCGAAAATGTGTTGAAAACACAAGAGCTGTTTAGACCTCCAAATTAAAGCTACAGCTCGATTGATTTTACACTAACTTAAAACTAAGTGTGAAATAGTGTAAATGCGAGCAGATAAACAAATAAGCTACTCTAATCTATAAACTTAACAACACAGCAGTAAAATGGAATGTAAAAGAGTAGGAAAGAAAGATGTAAACACAAGACAACACGCCGATGTGTTATCGAAGAGGAAACCGAAGAACTCGGTGAAAAACCTCTCCGCTGCCCTCAAAGCGGTAATCAATCCACTAGACAATCAATTGGGATACATGGGTTAGTAAGAGACCCTCCAAGCCTAATCTACCCGATGTACCTAAGCACTCCAAGCTCTTACTCCAACAAGGCTTCTTGGAACTGTGTCTTGTTTAGCTTTCCAGATCCTGCAATACGCCCGATTGCATCCGCCAAGCCTCACCGGCTTCTTTTGGCAAATCCCTAGAGCTTCCCAAGCTCCAAAACACTCTCTACACTCTGAATAGGTGTGGGTTGTGTTTGGGTACAAATCTCCTCTCAAGGTATGACAATGGGAGAGGGAAGGACAAGATGCTACAATAATTTCTCACTAAGGATGAGTAGCTCTCTCTCTAAAAGATGGGTGTGTGTGTTGTAGAAAACCTATTTAGGGTTTTTCTCTTTAAATTACCTCATCTACATTTATGGGTAATGAGGGTATATATAGTATAGGTGAAAGGTAAGAAAGTCACACATTAAAATCCTCCAGGCAAAATGTTTTGCGACTACCTCGCGAGAAGGCCTTACCCGCGAGACACTCGCGAAAACGATAACCTGACACGACTCTTCAGCTTCCAGTCATGTGCTTCTCACATGCCCTTTTCGCGGGAACCCTTCTTGCGAACTTCTCGCGAGCTAGTCACGAAATGCACTTATTCTTCAATTATGCTTGAGTCTTCACCAACTTAATACTAAAGCCAATACAATAAAATCTCACAAAATACAAGGAACAAATTAAAACAATTACAACACTTTTTGTTGTGGAATAAAGCCAACATAAAACATAGTTGTAAATCACAACTTTACAAAAACTAAGGCGGGAGAGTCCTCGTTAGCCCCTAAGGCCATTGGTAGGGGTGCAGCTAAGAGGAAAAATGACGGGACTGACGAACTTCCGTCGAAAAAGGCGTCCGTCACTCCTGGAGAGAAACCTCCTAAGAAACTGTCACCTCCAAAGCACGGGGCTGGTAAGGGGTTGATGACGACGCCCGGTCCCGTCTCTCAAGATTCTGAGTGTCGTCTCCTTACCCACAAGGATTATGCTGTCGAGATGCTTGAGTTTATTATCAAAGATAAAGACACAGATCCTTGTGTTGGCCAGGCAACGGGATAGCTGGGGGAGTCAGGCCTTTTCGACCTTGCTCGGGTAAGTATTTTTCATTCTTCCTTTTACTTATTCATTTCAGTGCTTGCTAGCTAACGGTTACTTTTTCTTGTAGGCATTGTTTCGTATGAAAGCTTTACAGGTCAAAGGTGCAACCAACGAGGGAGTGATTGCCCGTCAGGAAAAGCGTATCAAGAACCTGACAAACGGGCAAGCTCAGTACAAGGAGGCCCTCTATACTCTTAACAAGGAGGTGAAGGAGTTGAAAGAGAAGTTGGAGGAGAAGGGTCGTCAGAGGACAAAAGATCAGGAGGACAAGGAGATGGCGGAGAAGGAGTTGTTGGCTCTGCTAGGCCAGGTGGAGATGGCCAAGGCTGACGCTGTAAAAGAGTTTAAGGAGTCTCAGGCATTCATTGATTCCTGCGCCGAATATTATGGTGTGGGGTTTGAGGATTGCCTTAAACAGGTTAAATCCAATTATCCTCACCTGGATTTGGCGAAGGTCTCAATGGATGACCCTTTGCCAACAACTCCTATAGGTGATGCTACTCCTGAAGATGCTGACGGCGCCACCGAGTGGGAGCAGGGTACTCAAGATGACAGTGTCATCCTTGTTAAGCCTACCGTGAATCCTCCCATCATTCCTCTGACTTCGTCGGCCAATCCTCCTGTTGCCGATGACCCTTTAACTCAGGATGCTCCAGATCAGTCCAAGGGTGATAAGACCCCCCAAGACCTCCCAGCCTCATGAACTTAGGATTTTTCTTTCCTTTTTATTATAATTGTAATCTAATTACTGGATAATTCCCTTTCTATTTTCTGGGTTTTGTTTTTAAAAACTCTAATTGTTTATGGTATATCCGTCCCTTTTAACATGTATGCGTTGCTCTTTATCTATATGCCCATTTTCTCGTTCTTGTATAATATGTTTTCATACGTTAGAGACAATCCAGTCTGCTTTACATGATAGGCTCGTCCATCTAAGGACGTCTACTTCGTAGACTTGATTTCTTTCCCTGGCTTTTTACTGAGCCCGTCAGCTTAGTTAGGTCTGTCCACTTTATGGGACTTGTCCAATTTGTGGATTGGCTAACAGACTTGTCCATTTTTGTGGGCTTACTGTTAAATTCATCCACCTTGTTTAGTAATGGCAATTTCATAAAGCCAGCTTCAATTACGTTTACTTTATTAAGCAATGGACTTTGTCCACTTTGTGGACCAATGTACCCGTCCGCCTTGTAGAATTAAGTTTTTCCCTTTTATGGGCTCATTATTGAACTCGTCCACTTGTTGGACATAATAAACTTGTCCACTTGGTGGACTTGATATCATTTCATCCTTCTAGGATGGAGTTGTCCACTTTATGGACTTTAATAAATTCGTCCACTTTATGGACAATAATAATAAGCTCGTCCACTTTGTGGACTTCATAATATTTCATCCTTCTAGGATGACATCGTCCACTTTATGGACAATTTTCTGTAGACAAACACTTTAGCCATGTCTGAATAAACTCCTCTTATTATGATAAACTATGCATTTGTAGAAAAAGTAGTTCTTGAAAAGAAGAAGACCTGCCCTTCGGGTTCTAAAAGAGTTAATGTAGCAAAACTAAAGTAAATAGAAAAACTAAGGAGTATAGCTAAAATTAACTTAGGTAAACTAAAGATACAGGGGTGCTACTTTTCATGCCATCCTTTCTCCTGGTAGTACTTCCGTAGGTGCTCGGCGTTCGATGGATGGTGTAATTTTCGTTTATCCAGCGTCTCTAGGTGGTAGGTGCCTTTCCTTTGCCATGACATGATTCGGTAGGGTCCTTTCCAGTTGGGGCTGTGCTTCCCCTAGAAAGGGTCTCTAGTGGCGCCCATGACCTTTGGTAGAACAAGATCTCCAATCTGAAAGTCTCTGTGTTGGACCTGGGAATTATAGTGCTTGGCTATGCAGTCCTAGTACCGTGCGAGTCTTTGTTCGGCCGTTGCCCTAACTTCGTCAACTAGATCGAGCTGTAGATGCATAGCCTCATCATTCTTGCGTTCATCATGATTGTCCACCCTGTAGCTTATGAGTCCAACCTCAGCTGGAATGACTGTTTCGCTCCTGTATGTTAGCCAAAATGGTGTCTCTTCTGTAGGACTTCTTGCTATTGTCCTATACGCCCATAGTATGCTTGGTAACTCTTCAGGCCATATACCTTTTGCCCCCCTCGAGCCGAGTCTTGATAATTTTGAGCAGGGATCGGTTCGTGACTTCAACTTGTCCATTAGCTTGAGGGTGGGCGAAGGAGGAATAGTGATTTCTGATTCCTAATTGTGAGCAAAAGTCCCGGAAAGAGTCGTTGATGAATTGTTTCCCGTTGTTTGAGACCAAGACTTTATGGATCCCAAACTTGCATACGATGGACCTCCAAATTAAGCTTCGCACATTTTTCTCCGTAATAGTGGCTAAGGCTTCAGCTTCCACCCATTTTGTGAAGTAGTCTATGCCCACTATCAGGAACTTCAGCTGTTGCGCCACTATTGGAAACGGTCCCATGATGTCTAATCCCCACTGAGCGAATGGCCATGGGGCTGTCATTGGGGTCAATTCTTTGGATGGCTGTCTGATGACATTGCTGAACCTTTGACATTTGTCGCAAGCCTTTACATAAGCTTGAGCATCCTTCTCCATGGTGGGCCAGTTGTACCTCGCTAGAACGAGTTTGTGCACCAACGACTGCGACCTTGAATGGTTTCCACAGATCCCTTCGTGTACTTCTCTCATGACGTAGTCTGCTTCTTCAGGACTGAAACACCTTAGGTATGGGCGGGAGAAGCCTTTCTTATACAAGATGTCCCTCATTAAGATGAATTATGCTGCTTGGACCTTCAGCATTCTTGCAGCCTCCCTCTCGTCCGGTAAGGCACCATTTTTTAAGTAAGAGATTAATGGTATGGTCCAGTTGCTTTCAGAGCCTATCTCCTGCATATTGACAGAATCTATTAGTGAAGAAAGCTGAACAAAAGAGAGTATGTTATTAAGGGCGGTCATATGTTCTGCCGAAGTGGCTTTAGCAAGGCGGTTGACTTGTTCGTTCTCTCCTCTGGGGATTTGGATGATCTTAGCCTTTAGCTCGTCTACCATTCTCCTTACTTGCTCCAAGTATCTCTTCATTCTTTCACCTTTGCACTCGTAATCCCCATTCAACTGGTTGGTGACGACCTGAGAGTCGCAGTAAAGAACCACACTTGGGGCTCCTGCTGCTTTGGCAAGATCAAGTCCTGCCACTAAAGCTTTGTATTCTGCTTCATTGTGGTGTTAAGGAAGTCGAGGCGGACTATACATTCAATCTTGTCTCCTTTAGGAGAAAAGAACACAACACCTATTTCGCCGGCCTGCCTATTGGACAACCTGTCTGTATATATACTCGATTAAGGGCATTCATCTGCCCCCTTGTCTTCCCTGTTGGTGAATTCTGCTATGAAGTCAGCGATGACCTGTCCTTTGATGGTGGTATGTGGGCGGTACTGAATGTCAAACTCACTCAACTCTATTGCCTACAGCGCCAATCGACCAACAGCTTTGGGATTGCTCATTGCCCGTCGTAAGGGTTTGTCAGTTAGGATGATTACCGTGTGGGCTTGAAAGTACGGTTTGAGTTTGCAGGTTGCCGTCACTAAACCGAAGGCGAGCTTTTTTATGGGTGGATACCTTTCCTCTGCACCACGAAATGCCCGGCTGGCGTAGTATACGGGTTTTTGAACCTTGTCTTCTTCTCTAATCGGGGCCACGTTGACGGCTGCCAGGGAGACGACTAAATAAAGGAAGAGCTCTTCCCCCGGTTGCAAAGGACTTAGTAACGGTGGGGAAGAGAGGTAAGCCTTCAGATCCTCGAACGCTTGCTGACACTCGGCAGTCCATTTGAACGACTTCTTCAGCATGCAAAAGAAGGGTAAACACTTATCCGTCGCCCCTGATACGAACCTGTTCAGGGTGGCTACTTTTCTGTTTAAACTCTACACTTCTTTTACATTCTTTGGGGGAGGGGGGGAGGCCTCTCTACTATGGCTCTGATTTTGTCTGGGTTGGCCTTAATACCTCTTTGAGACACCATAAAACCAAGAAATTTCTCGGTGTTACTTCAAATGCGCATTTACTTGGATTGAGCTTCATGTTGTAGGCAAGAAAGGTGCCGAAAGTTTCCTCGAGATCCTTCAAATGGTCTTCCTTTCTTCAGCTTTTTACTAGCATGTCGTCGACGTAGACCTGAACATTCCTTCCGATTTGGTTCGCAAACATCTTGTTCATGAGCCTTTGATACGTTGCGCCCGCATTCTTAAGGCCAAACGACATCACTTTGTAACAGAAAAGACCTTGATTGGTAATAAATGAAGTCTTTTCCTGGTCCGCTTCGTCCATCTAGAGTTGATTATAACCTGAAAAGGCACCCATGAAGCTCAGTAGTTGGTGCTAAGTTGTAGAGTCTACCAGTACGTCGACTCGAGGGAAAGGGTAGCTATCCTTGGGGCATGCTTTGTTCAGGTCCGTAAAGCCTACGCACATCCTCCATTTCCCGTTGGCTTTCTTGACCATCACCACATTTGCTAGCTAATTGGGGTAGTATACTTCCCTGATGAAGCTTGCCTCTTGTAGCTTGCCTACTTCTTCTGCTATTGCTCGGTCTCGTTCTTGGGCGAACACTCGCTTCTTTTGACGGACGGGTGAAAAGGAGGGCGACATGTTCAGCCTATGTACCATGACTGAAGGGTCGATTCCTGGCATGTCTTCATGACTCTAGGTAAACACGTTTTGGTTTTCTTTGAGGAAAGCTACGAGTGTTAGGCGAACCGTTGGGCTGGTGAGAGTGCCAATCCTCATGGTTCTGTCTAATCTGGTGCTATTGAGGGGTATCTCTTCGAGCCTCTCTATGGGTTCTGCCCCCGTCTGGTGTTCTTCTATACTCATGGTCTATAGATGGCCATCCATCTCCAACATCGCAATATAACATTTGCGCACGGCTACTTGATCCCCTCGCAATTCTCCTACTTCGTACTCAGTGGGGAATTTGATCATCAAGTGGTAGGTTGAAGTTACGGCCTTCCATGAGTTAAGGTTAGGTCGTCCTATGATGGCGTTGTAGGCAGAAGAGCAATTGACAACAAGGAATGTAACGTCCCTAGTGATTTGCTGAGGATAATCTCCAATTATGACAGGCAATGTAACTGCACTGAGGGGGTATACTTTTGTTCCTCTGAACCCAACGAGTGGAGCGTTGGTTGGAACTAGTCATTCTCTGTTGATCCGCATTTGTTGGAATGCTAGGTAGTAGAGAATGTCTGCAGAGCTTTCGTTGTCAACCAAGACTTGGTACGTGTTATAGTTTCCTACCTGGATGCTAACGACGGGCGTGTCATCATACGAGTGGTGAAGACGTCGGGCATCTTCTTCTGAGAAACCAATAATGGGGTTGTCTACCCATGGCATCTTCGGACGGTGCTCATTAGCTGAACATTCTGAACTATTCTGAGTTAAGTCTTTCGAGCCTTTTTGGACGAGCTAGCGGTCGCCGTGCCTCCCACAATCATCCTTATGTCTCCTAAGGGTTGTCTGGGATGCTCGTTGTTCCGTCGGGGAGCCTGCTCTTGAGGAGGCAGATCTGCTCTCTCCCTGCTGACGAACTTCTGTAGCTTCCCTTGCCTGATGAGGGCTTCAATTTGCTGTTTTAAGTCGTAGCAGTCAGCCGTGTCATGACTGTGATTACGATGAAAACGGTAGTATTTGTCTCTAGATCGTTTGTTAGGATCTCCCTTCAGCTTTCCAAGGAAGGTTAAGGCTCCCTCGTTCTTGATTTGCATTAGGACTTGGTCGATTGGGGCAATCAATGGAGTGAAACTCGTGAATCTCCCCGCAGGGGGCTTAGAGTGCCTGTCATCCCTTCGTTCTCTAGTTCTCGTCATCTTTCGTCCTTTGTCCTGTCATGTATCTTCCTGCGTTTCTCTTTTCTTGGGTTTCTCCTCTCAGGCCAGAAGCGCATCTTCAACATTCATGTATTTAGTCGCCTTGTAAAGCACATCCGACGTAGTCTTTGGGTCGTTCTTATACAGTGAAAATAGGAACTTACCCTTCTGCAACCCATTCGTGAAAGCGGCTACGAGTATTTTGTCATCGGTTTCATTGATTGAAAGTGCTTCTTTGTTAAAGTGTGCTATATAAGACCTCAGCGTCTCATCTTCCCGTTGCCTGATGCTCATTAGGCATGCAGTAGACTTTTTATACCTGTGTCCCCCGATGAAGTGTGAAGAAAATTGGGCATTTAGCTCCTTGAAAGTACTAATGGAGTTAGGCGTCAATCTGCTAAACCGAATTCTTGCAGGACCCTTCAACGTAGTAGGGAAGGTTCTGCACATGATCTCGTCTAGTATTCCTTGTAGGTGCATCAGGGTCTTGAAGGACTCCAGGTGGTCTAAGGGGTCCTTAGATCCATCGTAACTTTCCACTTGCGGCATACGGAACTTTGGCAGAAGGGAGTAGGACGAGATGGATGCAGTGAAGGGCGACTTAGTTCGGTAGACCAGGTCGTCGAGATCATTAGACACCCGTCCTCTGAGGGCGTTCATCATAATGTCCATCCGTTTCTTCATCATCTGCATCTCTGTGACTATGTGAGGGGAAGCCGTATTTAAGCCAAAGGGTTGGCTGGTATCCTGTCACTCTTGTTTGCTTGGGGTGTTGCTACCTTCCGGTCCTTCTTGGTTCCTTTTTTCAGCGCTAGTTCCTTCTTGATCTTCTTTTTGGGTGTTTAATGCTGCGTTTTTCTGGTGTAGCTATTCTACTAGATCAAGGTTTTGTTTGGTGAGGCGTTCCATGGCAACGGCGAGAATTTGAACCTATCTCTCGAGGGTAGTTGTGGGTGATTCGTCTCCTTGAACGTCGTTGGTGGTTGTCATTGAGCGAGTGAGCACGATGCAACTTTTTGTCCGGGAGACGATGGTATGGCTTACAAATCATAGGTTCCCACAGACGGCGCTAACTGATGATGCCGAAAAAACTACCAGTAAGTTACATGGTCCTCACGTGCTTGTAACGTAATCTGTACAACAAAAAGAGAAGGTCCTACAGAGAGCACCTGTGTGGTGCCAGCCAAATACCCTCCGAAAGTCAAGTCAGAACTTCTCACAACTCTAGAGTGCCTTGGTTTGTAAGAGAATTGGGGCTTTTATAGTAGTAGAGGGTTGACATCTCTTCCTTGAGTTAGAAGTATTTTCCTTATAGGAATCCTTATAAATGTATATTGCAGGATCCTTTCCTTGTAGGAGACTAACACTGAGTGTGAGGCACAAGACATTTCCAAATATATACATGCGTGGTGGCCAAGTCAAGATTATGTCAGAATCGTCAGCCTCGTGTATCTCCTTCAGCTTAGTGGCGTCAGCTTTCCATCCTCCCTACATTGACCTCGTTAACTTAAAGCCATAGACTCCTTACTGTTTTCACTTGTTGATGGACACAAGTAAAGCCGACGGGTTTGTTTGGAATGTCGCTTTATGCCTTCCCATTAGTGAGCATATACTTACAATTTTAACCTTATCAAGGTTAAATCTTGCAAATTGTTCACAGTTCTTAGTACATGAATAAACTTCAATCAGTATTTGTTACAAATATTTGTATACTGAGGATGTCATATGTGTTGTTAATTAATGGAAGAGGCATA
The DNA here is from genome assembly GCA_032727855.1 of Quercus ilex subsp. ballota. Classification (NCBI taxonomy): domain Eukaryota; kingdom Viridiplantae; phylum Streptophyta; class Magnoliopsida; order Fagales; family Fagaceae; genus Quercus; species Quercus ilex. The sequence goes on from CM064908.1 coordinate 33,688,908, forward strand.
CTAATTCTGACAGAAATTAAATATGGTTATCCTGTTAACATATGTGAGTATAGTGATTAAAATACTAGCATTTTTGCATGTTTAGAGGCATATACACACGTGTATATATAATAATAATAATAATAATAATAATAATAATAATAATAATAATAATAATAATATTGTTGCTCAATGGCCATTTCTTCATGTTTTCAACAAGGACATTTATAATTCAAATTATTATTATTATTAAAAAAAAAAAAAAACCTTTCTCCTTGTGAAAGTAATTTAAGTATCATACATACTACATATGCACCTAGAAATGTTGCATGAGGTATTCACCAATTTGGATACAAATTAGCAAAGTTACAAATAAGGATAAATTATTATTAAGAACTTTTGTATTTTCTACTTTAGTGTGGTAAGATTTGTTGGGGAGATAAACACCTTGGGAGACTCTTTGAGTAATTCATATAACATATAGAGACGCTTTAATCCAAAAGGTCTAAGCTCCAATTGGTTTGTGCTTAATTATGTTATATTAATTAGTTATTCTTCTCATCATTATTAAATGTGGGACTTCACTCACGCATGTAACCCAATAATCTCCCTCTTATGTGTGAGTCTCTGCCTCTTTGTAGGCTTCAAGACTCCTCTGTGTAGTCACGAGGTTTGGGCCACATTTGAAAATGCGGCCTAAAAAAATGCGGCCATAGGCCAAATGGGCCTATGGCCATGTTTTTTGGACCTAAGGGCGCGTTTTACAAACGTGGCCTATGGCCATTTTTTTTGTAGTGCTATTTGCTCCCCCTTGCCTAATGAGGGTTTTTTTTTTTTTTTTTTTTTTTGTTTTTTGCATCATCTATGTCTCTCTACGTGTCAACCCTGCATGTCTTTTATCCTTCATGGGAACCTCACACTTCATCATTGTCTAGCACCATTGGCAATAATACTCCTTTGTTAGGCCTTTTCCAAGATTGTTTGTGTGGGCTTCATGGGCTTGCTTGTTGCAACATATCTTTCTCGCTCCAACTGCAAAAGGGACCCGCCCTACTCCATTTGCAAATGGGCATCAAGTACACACACTCCGTTCCTGCTCCAACTGCAAAAGGAACCTCGATAACTTTGCCAAATTTTCCCTACATCACTGTGGGCTCTAATACCACTTGCTGGGGGAGATAAACATTTTAAGGAGACTCCTTGAATAATTAATATAACATATAGAGACACTTTAACCTAAAAGACCTAAGCCCCAATGGATATGTGTTCAATTATATTATATTAACTACTCATTCTTTTCATTATTATTCAATGTGGGATTTTACTAACACGTGTAACCCAACAAGATTTATTACAAAGTTTTTGAAAATATATACTTTCTTCCTGATTGTTAAATTTAGGCTAACAAAACTTCCGTAACAATAAACCTCATCACTTAGCACATTTAACAATTATAATGTGGGGGGATGGACCCATTTTCCCTAATAGGTCCACCATTAGCAGACTTTGATGGACTAATGGGGGGATGGACCCATTTTCCCTAATAGGTCCACCATTAGCAGACTTTGATGGACTATCTTGCTTATTAGGCCCGACATGTTTCCCAGCCCGAGTTCCCTCCGTGGAACCTCTTGGATATTTGTTTGGACCGAACCATTTCAAAGACTAAATCAAAGGTCCTCGAGAGCCTTTAGACAATGGGTCTCTCGATCCAGGTTGTTAGGGTCATAGTTTTCATGCGCGGACATATCCTTTGACAAAACACACTTTACTTATAATTAGGTAGTTCTAAGTGGTTTCTAGAATATCATGAAGTATGTTTAGTAAATAATATAAGTAATATTAATGAAGACATGAAGACTGCACCACGAAACAAGTGAAGAAAAGCTGAAAAAGTGAACCTTGACACTAGTTTCGATACTAGCATCTATTGAGAATAAATGAAGTACCTCGATACTAGTCTCGACTCCTCTTGATCTATCGAGCTTTGCAGATCTAGAATTCTCATATCTATTTTTTGGCCCATGATAACTTGGATTACTAGAGTTTCGTTCATTAAACTCTTAGGGGATATAAAAACTTTATTTTAAAGTCATCACAAGACACAGAGACTTAGTTAGAGAAGCTACTATGTTCTTATGTGACTTAGGGTTTTGTAACCAAGTGTTTCCAGATCTTTAACGTGTATTGAAGTGAAGAACTTTGTATTCAACAACAAACATTGGTTGCTGGAAATTTATTCATGCACTGAGATTTGTGCAATGGAAGAAGTCTCTACAAGAACAAGTTCAATTGGGGATTGGAGGGAAGGTTCAACTGTATGTTGGTACTTTGGGATAGTCTAGGGTAGTGGTAAGATTCCTTATACTTGTAACCACTTGATTCTTGATTAGTTATTCTTGATAGTGGTGACTTAAAAATCACCCGATTGAGTTTTTGCCTTGTGAGAGGTTTTCCCTACTTTTGAACAAATCACCTTGTCAAAATTAATTTTTGGCACACTTTAGTTTATTTGGTGATTTGTTCGTGTCTTCACAATTTGCATGTAATTTAACCTAATTAATCAACTTGGGTAATTGAATTAGAGGGAAGGGATCTATTACTCTACATCGGTACTTAGTATCCGGTAAAGAAAAATTACTATTTCTCGAGGAGAGAACCAACTGATCAAGAAAAGATAAATTTAGAGGGAAGGGATCTATCACCTCCACAGTAATGCTACCACTTACTAACGACAACTCAACATTGAATGTTGAGTGACCTGTTTGAATAGAAATGGGGATAGAATTTAGCCTATACACTCTTTGTTGGCCTAATGACGACATGTATGATTTGTCAAGAGCTCACTAAGTCACTATCACTATCCTTTGTTCTCATGGGAGTGAGACAATTACGCCAATAAATACCTTCGCTTCTCATCGCGGGAGAGGAGGTAGAAAGCATAAGAAAAGGAGAGTCATTAGTCCCTGTTTGATAAGAGAGTTTATGTATTGGTTTTCAAATTGAGGTGATTATTGTGCTTTAAAAAATGTTGTAAAAATAAGTGTTTAAAGTACTCATAATGCAAAAAATGTGTTTGGTATTATGTTTTTAAAAACATATTTTCAAAAGTGAAAAAACAAAATTGAGTGTTTGGCATGACTATGTATTTTTTATATATATATTAAAAATGTGTGTTTTGTGTGTTGTTAACATCATATAGGTCCCAGAGTCATTAAAGTAATTATAACAATATTACTCAAAATTGTTACTTGAAAACTAAAAACTCCTCTTGAGGTGTTTTTAAAATATGGTATTTAAACACTCTAAATTAGAAACTGTGATTCAAACACTCTTTGTTAAACTTTGCTACCTAGCATATATATTGTTTTTGGGGCTTACTGTTTTCAGTGTTTGTTTGAACTCTTTGACCGAGCCGGCCTTAAGCTATTTGGGCTTAGGGGTACATTGGGTCGAATTAGGAACACCCTTTGTTAAACTTTGCTACCAAAAATATATTTTTTGGGGGGCTTACTGTTTTCAGTGTTTGTTTGTGTTAGGACATATGTGGTTCACTTGTTAAGAACATATGTCAATATATTTTATGTAGTTGGCTAATCCTTTGACAAAACACACTTTACTTGTAATTGGGTAGATCTAGGATGTGTTTAATACTTCAAGAAACCTTGTTTCAAGTTCAAGTGTTAAAGCCATGCAAGTTTGTCCAAGAATCAAGTGAGAAAGTGCTGAATTTTAAAGCTCGATAGCTTCTCGATACCTCCTCGACACTTGGCTATCTATCGAGATCTTTAGCTGATGCTTATCGCAATCTCGATAGCTGGTCGATCGATCGAAAAAGTTCCTGTCCCCTCGACACCTTCTCGATAGCTACTCGATACCTAGCTATTTATCGAGATTTAAAGCTCGACACCTCCCAATCGACCGAGGTATCTATCGAGGTTACAGGAAATCAGAATTTTCAAATTTGATTTTTGGGCCAGACTTTTGTATTTGTGTAGGGTTTCTTTTCTCACAACCCTAGACCTATATAAGACTTATTTTAGAGGCCGTCACATAAGAGAATACAAGGAGAACATATGCAAAAGGTGACCGATGCCTTATTCTCTCTGAAAGAAGCTATTGCGTCTTTGCGCCTTAGAGTTTTGTAACCAAGTGCTTCTTGATCTTAATTGTTGATGAAGTGAAGAACTTTGCTGCCAACATTCTTCTTCCTCAAGTTGGTGAGTGAGTCACATACTGGAATTCGTGCAAAGGAGTTAGTCACGTACTGGGATCCGTGCAACAAAAAGGGTGGTGTTCATATATTGAAGAGTTTAGAGGTTCTGAAGCAGTAGAAGGTTTCTGCTGTGAGTTCATCTATGAGGATTGTAGAGTCTAGGGACAAAAGTTTTGTACTAGATCTGAAACTTCTCTTTACTATAGTGGATTGCTTTTCGGGAAGGTTTCCCCTCACGTTTTTTACTGTGAAACTGGTTGGTTTCATTGGTTTTCCTGGGTCATCATATCTTGTCTTACTTACTTTTTCGCTGCATTCATTATTGACATGATATTGATGTTTGTTTGTTTTAACAAGTTTTATTCATAATAAATCTAATTAACAACTTGGGTTTAAAACTTGTTAATTCTATCAACCGGGGTCTAAATTTTCCAACAAGTGGTATCAAAGCGGGTTCACTCTGATTGGATTAATTTCCTGAGTGTGATCCATTGACCCCTGTTGTCATGGATAGAGGAAAATCTTTATTTATACCTCATTTATTTGATGGAACTAATTATGCGTACTGGAAAGTTCGTATGAAAATTTTTTTGCAGGCTCTAGGTGAACAAGTATGACAAGCTGTTGAAGTTGGGTGGATTAAGCCAAAGGAAGCGCCGGTGGATTGGGATGATGCAACAATTATAGCGGCAAATTTCAACAGTAGGGCTTTGAATGCTCTTTTTTGTGGGGTGACCAATGAGGAATTTAAGAAGATATTATCCACGGAAGTTGCCAAGGAAATATGGACCATTCTTGAGACCACCTATGAAGGTACTAAGGCAGTAAAGACTGTGAAACTTCAACAACTCACAAGTAGTTTTGAAGAAATAAGGATGGAGGAGGACGAGACCTTTGATAAGTTCTATGCCAAACTCAAGGATATTGTGAATTTTGCTTTTAATCTTGGAGATTGTATTGTAGAATCCAAAATTGTGAGGAAAATCCTTAGGTCCTTACCTGAAAGATTCCATGCCAAGATCACTGCCATTGAAGAAGTAAAGGATATTGATAAAATTCCTTTGACTGAGCTTGTAGGGAACCTTCAAACCTATGAGATGGGATTGGGCTCAATGGGAAAAGGTGAAAAGAGTAAAAACTTGACTCTTAAGGGTATAGAGGAAGAGACTGAGGACTCTGAAGATGAAGATCAAAGTAAAGATGAGGATGAAGATCTATCATTCATAACTGATGAAATTATCAAGCTTCTTCAGTTTAGGAAAATGGATAAGGGTAAACCTCCTAGGAAATCTAAATCCTATAGGAAGGGTAAGAATGAAAAACCCCTTATTCAATGCCATGAGTGCAAAGGTTTTGGTCATATGAGGATAGAGTGTCCAAACTACCTCATGAAGGAAAAGACCAAGAAGCCAAAAGAGAAAGGGTTGATTGCTACTTGGAGTGATACTGAGGATGACTCTTCTGATGAGTTTGTGGATGAATGTCGTCAAGTTATGGCCTTTGCTGCCACAACCGATAAGGTGATTGTGGAGAGTGCTAGTGACAGTAATGATTCTTCTGATGATGAAGTACCTAAGAAGATGACCCTTCAGGAAGCCTATGATAAGCTATGCACTGAATTCATAAAATCTGAAAAGACTTCTCATCTTTGAAGAAAAGAGCTTAATGAGGTAAAAACTGAAAAAGCTGATCTGTTAGTCAAACTAGATGAGACTTCAAGATTAGTTGAACTCTTGTTGTAGAGAATGCCTCATTAGAAGCGAAGGTTAAGAATCTTGAAGTTGAGCTTAGTCAAGTTAGAACTCAAATTGAGAGGATGTCTAATGCAAAGCTTGATGAGGTATTGAGTATTCAAAAGCCTAGTTCTGATAAGACTGGCTTAGGATATGCTGTTTCCTCCAGCTCCTTCTCGTCCATGGCTTCTGGATCAAAGACTGTCTTTGTGCCCCAATCTGAGAAAGGTAATAAATGTATGAAATCTAAATCCTTTGTTAGACCTCATGTTTGTCACCATTGTGGTGCTTCTGGACATATTCGTCCTAATTGCTTTAAGTTGTATCCTCATAAGCAATTGTCCAAACGGTCACAGGTTTTCTCTCAAGGACCTACACCTTTATTTGGAGAGTTATTAAAAGTTTTGAGCTTTTTAACTCAATTTCAGGAGAATTCTAATTCTTCTATGTCCTTTAGTAGACATACTAGGACACGTCCCTTTTCATCTTCACGGCCAAAAACTCATGCTGTGTGGGTGAGAAAGGAGCTTAAGACTTATTTGTCTTTTCTATTTGTCCTCTGCTTTGATTCTTTCTATCTAAAGTAGGACTTTCTTTACTTGATTTCTTATTTGCTTTTGCAATCATGCTTTCATGCATCTGCACATTTCTATCATGCCTTAATGCATATGCATCTTTCTTTCTGCTTTCATGTTGTTTGTCTGTTTTTGTTTGGTTGTTTAGTCTTTATTTTGTTGTTTTTCAAAATAAAAGGAAAAATCATAAAAATACAAAAACAGTGTGTGTTTTGTGTACATTGGTACTTGTGTACCTTGGATGGCCATTGAAACAAAGTTTCTAAACTTTGTATCTTTTGTAGCTTAGATGAGCATCTTTATGACCAACTAAGCAAGTGAGTTTTGTGGCTCTTGTTTGTGATGAGTAAGATTAACTTATCTCTTAAACTTAACATTCATATCACTCTTTTTAACGGGTAGGATTAGAAAATCCTAAGAGAAAGGCATAAATGACCATCTCACTACTGTTGCCCGCCAATCATAGTATGACACATGTATGTTTCGGTATAGCAAAAATGCAGTATCATAGACACCTGTATGCTTTGGCATAGCAAAAGTGCAGTGTCAAAGACATCCATATGCTTCGGCGTAGCAAAAGTGCAATGTCTATACTTAACATGTTAGGTATTTCTTTTCTCTCTTATATATGCCCATGCATAATATGCTTAAAAGAAAATATGCAAAGAAAATAAAAAGCAAAAAGATTAAAATGCTTTAAATATGTTTGCGAGCGTGTTTTCTAGGAGATGTGGGAGTTATAGGATGTACCTCGAAGGTGATAGTCCCCATCAAACAGTTATGATTATGTGTAAGTTAAAGTTATTTTCTCATATCTCAGATCGTCATAACATGTATACACTTATGCAATCTTGCGATGTTTTTCACACACAACACGCAATATTATTTGCTACTCTTAATACATGTGCAGGTACAATGTGATTTGATCATCACAAGTGTTTACATATGCTTATGTATACTCACTAAACTGTCTTGATTTGTTTTTGAAATATAAAATTAGTTAGACTTGTTTAGTGTGTGTGTGTGTGTGTTTTGGGATCTATGTGCTTAACATTTTTCTTGTTGGGAGATTTGTTTTTTCATATGTTTTGCATCCTTCTATTATCTTGTCATCCATAGCATCTTGTTTCTTTACATTCATGCATTTATATGGATTTCTTTGTACCCCCTTGATCATCTTTATATTTTTCGGGTTAAGCTTTCTAGCTTCTTGTACCCTTTGTCAATCATGACAAAAAGGGGGAGAGAAATTGTGGAGACTTTGTCGTTTCTTTTTTTAAGATTCTACAAGTTAGGGGGAGAAGTACATGCCTCTGTAAGGGGGAGATGTGTTTCATCTTGTTAGGGGGAGTGCTTACTTCCTTCTTCTTGTACCTTGGGTCTTGTGACCTTGTTTACATACATTGTGCTTATCTTTGTTATATGATATGATGATGTATGTTTTCTTTCACCTATCTCTACATGTGTTGTTTCTTTTCTATCTTTATACACATGTTTCTTATATTTGTATGCAATCTATTTTATTTCTGTTTCACACAAGATGCCTTGATGAGTTTTGTTTAAAGTGTTTCAGAAATACAAGTTGTTAAAGTCTACTTGCCATAAACTCTTTTCTTACAAAGTTTTTCAAGGGTTTGTGATAGGATAGATTATATTATATTCAACAAGTGAGCATGAGTTGAGTGATTTATGACTTCTCTCACATGTTCATTTGTTTGTTGTGGTTTTGTCACGGATTGCCAAAGGGGGAGATTGTTAGGACATATGTGGTTCACTTGTTAAGAACATATGTCAATATATTTTATGTAGTTGGCTAATCCTTTGACAAAACACACTTTACTTGTAATTAGGTAGATCTAGGATATGTTTAATACTTCAAGAAACCTTGTTTCAAGTTCAAGTGTTAAAGTCATGCAAGTCTGTCCAAGAATCAAGTGAGAAAGTACTGAATTTTAAAGCTCGATAGCTTATCGATACCTTCTCGATACCTGGTTATCTGTTGAGATCTTCAGCTGATGCTTATCGCAATCTCAATAGCTTCTCGATAGTTGGTCGATCGATCGAGAAAGTTCTTGTCCCCTCGACACCTTCTCGATAGCTACTCGACACCTAGCTATCTATCGAGATTTAAAGCTCGACACCTCCCGATCGATCGAGGTATCTAACAAGGTTACGGGAAATCAGAATTTTCAGATCTGATTTTTGGGCCAGGATTTTGTATTTGTGTAGGGTTTCTTTTCTCACAACCCTAGACCTATATAAGGCTTATTTTAGAGGCCGTCACATAAGAGAATACAAGGAGAACATATGCAAAAGGTGACCGATGCCTTATTCTCTTTGAAAGAAGCTATTGCGTATTTGTGCCTTAGGGTTTTGTAACCAAGTGCTTTTTGATCTTCATTGTTGATGAAGTGAAGAACTTTGCAGCCAACATTCTTCTTCCTTAAGTTGGTGAGTGAGTCACGTACTGGGATTCGTGCAAAGGAGTTAGTCACGTACTAGGATCCGTGCAACAAAAAGGGTGGCGTTCATATATTGAAGAGTTCAGAGGTTCTGAAGCGGTTGAAGGTTTCTGCTGTGAGTTCATCTACGAGGATTGTAGAGTCTAGGGACAAAGGTTTTGTACTAGATCTGAAACTTCTTTTTACTATAGTGGATTACTTTTCGGGAAGGTTTCCCCCCAGGTTTTTTACTGTGAAACTGTTTGGTTTCATTGGTTTTCCTGGGTCATCATATCTTGTCTTATTTACTTTTCCGCTGCATTCATTATTGACATGATATTGATGTTTGTTTGTTTTAACAAGTTTTGTTCATAATAAATCTAATTAACAAATTAGGTTTAAAACTTGTTAATTCTATCAACCGGGGTTTAAATTTTCCAATAGTTTAAACTCTCTAACTGAGCTGGCCCTAAGCTATTCGGGCTTAGGGGCACATTGGGTAGAATCAGGAACTAGGGGAAAGGGTGAATTATCCTGCATTAGAGTTGTAATTTTTGGGTTTCATTAGTTGTTCTTTCAATAAAAACAGATATATTGTTTTGGGTTATTTCTCATTTTGACCCAATAAAATAAATATGTCCAACTTCGTGGTCAAGTGCTATCATACGCAAGGAAAGTAATCTTACAGTTTCATCAGCCAGGGGGGTTTTGATAACCCATGGTGCAACAGAGTTACTTCTTATGTTATCCTTTGCCCACTCACATGCCAAATTTTTTGCTAGTTGATTCAACCCTCCTACAAATAAATATTTGGCAAAAGTTAATCGCACCATTTAACTAACATTTAAAAGCTTGCAATAAAATTAAAAGACAAATATCAAAAGAGAATTACCTTTAGCTGCAGCATAAATAGACACTCCAAGAGTTAGGCCTACTACACCAGCAACGGAAGAAACGAAAACAATGCTTCCTGCTCCTGAAGCTTTCAGAAGAGGATAAGCAAGTTGGCACATGTGATAAGCAGACTCAAGATTGGTGCACATGAGAAATGAGAAATCTTCAGCTGTGTACTCTATGGTTTGTTTTGGCATGTTGGTTCCCACGTTGTTTATCTGAAACCAGATATTAATAAGGACAACAGCCCAATAAGGCTATTGTAATTACTAATTAAAGCTCTCATACGTAAAAATGAAGTGATTCTTAGGTACTCCTTAAGCACGGAGAATGATGCTCACTCATCTCATATTCATGATGGAGTTCACCATGAATGGTGAGAGGGAGCACAATTTCTCAGTGTTTCGAAAGTACCTAAGAATTTTCTGTAAAAAATGAATGTAAATAGTATATTGAATATTGTAAATTGCAACCTCTTGGTTGTTCAAAAAGATAAAAACCCTCTCCCCTTAATTTAAAAGGAAGATAATCCATTTCATGATTTAAAAAAAAAAAAAAAAAAAAAAAGCTTAGATGCTACCCGAATGATATATAAGTGTGTGTGAAAGTCTCACATAGAAATTTTTTTTTTGAGGAATTAATATAATACAATTGAATGTAAATTTATAGGTTTAAACTTTTAGATTAATTGGTGTCACTATAACTAAAATTGAATTAATCCCAGATATGGCAATGACCATATGGCCTCTTATCAAGGAAATAAGTGCACAGATTCTTTTCTATAAAAATATTCTTCCAATACAAATTAAGTTGTTTTTATCATTGATCTCAAAAAAATGAACATGCTTTTCTAAATAAAATGGAAGCCAATGGTTATAGCACATAAAAGAACATTTTTATGAATGAAAGAATACAGATTCCTTAAGTAATACTTTTGACGGTTAGGTGTTAGAAAATATGGTGATCGATCCTTTACACTATACCAACTTTTGTGTATGGTATAAAATGCCATGCAAAGCAAAAATGGTGAGGAAATAGAGGACTTACAAGGATGTTGAGTTTGCCATTAAATAGGGAGGAAACTGTGCCGATTAGCTCTTCTCGTTGGGCTCGTGATACTACATCGCAAACAGAACCAGTAACTCGAAATCCCTTTGTCCTCCAATCATGTAAGCATAAATTGAGCTGGGCCTCATTTCGAGAACATGTGTGTACGGAAGCCCCTAGGCTTGCTCATTCCTCGACAACAGAATACCTAATCACAACATGTAGCTCTAAGTTATAGTAGAATTTCAGAAAACAAAAGTAAATAAAAAAAAAAAAATTCATGTGAAAACAAAAAATTCTAGTTGACAATTAGTATAATTTTTAAAATATATGGCAATATTAACAAGAAATAGAGAAAATAGAAGAGAGATAGAACTTTTTTTTTTTTTTTTGAGAAGGAAGAGAGAGAGAACTTAAAATGCTTAACTTGGTTCGGTTTTAGGTCCAACATTCACAACGTAAAGATTTAATTAAATGGTATTGTATATTGACTTTATATGTATTACAATTTTTTTTACTCAAAGGTATACATGTAGTACACTAATCCTATGTTAATCCATGATTTACTGAAAGACAACTGCATAATTTTCTATAAAAAAAAAAAGTCACTTCACATGACCATTTATTTATATATACTACAAAACCGAAGCCATCTCCGGCACCACCCATCTCTGGTACCACGTAGGTTCCACCCATCTCTCACTCATGATAGTTTATCCCCCCTCTCACCCTTAGTTCTTCGCACTACCAACCAAGTCCGCCACTCTCGTCGTCAATCAATTTTTTTTCTCCCTGATATGGGTTTTGGGATGGTTTGTGGGTGCTAATCTCAATTTCTACCTTGATTTTACGGAAAATATTTTACACCTGATAGGGTGTTTGGATGGATTGGAAAATACGGTCAACTGGAAAAATTTTGACCCTTTCAAATTAGAGAGAGCCTCAAGCAGAGAGTGCCCTGAAAATGGTGCAGCGGCTCACTTATCGAAAGTGCCACAGCTATGCCACCAAGTCCAACCAGCACTGGTTCTTCAAGACCCAGGTAAAAACCATTGAACTTTACTTAAAAATCTTAAAATTTTAATATTGGGTTTTTGTTTTTGTTTTGAAAGCTGGTGTTTTAGTTTGTTTTTGAAAGTTCGGATTTGTGTAAAAATATAAGAGTTTGTTTAGACCCCCAAATTAAAATTATGGCTAGATAGCTTTTATTCTAACTTATACTAAGTACGGAATAAGAGTAAGAAGCACAAACAACCGTTATCACTACCCTAAGCCATATTCATCCATTATCAACAATAAAAGGAAAGCTTAAGAGTAGGGAAGAGAGATGCAAATACAAGATAATTCCAAGACGTGTTATTAAAGAGAAAATTGAAGAACTCGGTGAAAAACCTCTCCGCGACCCTCCAAGTCGAAATCGATCCTCTAGAGAATAAAGTTGGAGTACATGAATAACAAAAGACCCTCTAAGCCTAGTCTACCCCATGTACTTGAGCCCTCCAAGCTCCTGCTACCAACTGGCTCCTTGGAACCTTGTCTTCTCTAGCTTTTCGGATCCCGCAATTCAGCCCAATTGCATCCGCCAATGAATGGCTCATTCCAATGCTTCCCAGCAGCACCAAATTCTCACTTTACACTCTGAATGAGTGTGGTAAGTGTTTGGGCTATCAACCTCTCAAGGATGTAGAGATGGAGAGGTAGGAGTTGAGGAAAACCACAAAGAAATGTGTAGATGATTGCGGGTATAATAATCTCTAACTCTCAAGTGTATATTCTAGGGTTTTCTCTCTGAAAAACATTCATTACAATTTGGGGGTAATGATGGTATATATAATGTGGGTAAAGACTTGGTAAAACAAACATAACATTCTGCCAAACAGAAAGTTTCATGAGTACTTCGCGGAATGGTCTTTCCCGCTAGACACTCGTGAAAACCTCTAGGTTGGTATGACTCTTCATCTTCTAATCATGTTCTCTACACGTGGCTCTTTTGTAGGTAAGTTTCTCACGAGATACTCGTGAAATCCACTTGTTCATCCTTTTAAACTTGAGTCTTCACACTCTCTCCCACTCATTCCTTACAATTGAAAACCCACATACATATAGGGAGAAATGATTGAAGAAATTACAATCAAATTTGGTACGGAATTAAAGCCAACATAAAATAGTTGTAAATTACAACTTTACAGATTTTTTGATAAGGGTTTGTGTTAATGTTTGTGTTTTTGTGTGGATTTTTAAGGTGAGAAGTTGGTGTATCAGACCACTAAGAAGAGGGCAAGTGGACCCAAGTGCTTTGTCACTGGCAAGAGAATCCAAGGGGTATGTAGTGTGTATGTGTGTGTGTATATATATATATATTTTGTGTTTTGGTGTATTGGGTCTTTTGCTAAATTTGAAAATGTATCTTTGATTTATAGTTATATGCTATGTCAATTTGTGATTGTAATTTTGCTATTTGTGAATCTATAACTTGTGTTGTGGTGGATGATATAATATATGTGTGCGTTGTAGTTATTATGGTTATGGTTTTTTTTTCAATTGGTTAATTATAGGAACCTAATTTGTGGTAATGTGTTGGTGAGTGGTTTAGTAATTGATGTGAGAAAGGCAGGAGTCCTGTTGGTGATAATATGTCTCAATCTTGGAAATGTGTATATATGTGGTTCCTAAGTGAGGAAATATGCTCAGCGCAGAGGATTGTAATATTGATGTTGTACTTTTACATTGCATTTTACCAAATATCTTGGGACTCATATCTAACATTTATTTGAACTTCACTGTTGATTAATCAGTGTCTGCATGGTGTTATGATGGTTAATATGTAGTGTTGTGCCCTGAATTATAGTGTAACTGTAATGTCTGTTGGCATTTGACACACTTTTGAGGAACAAGGATGTATGGATCAACAGTTGCATTGCATATTTTGAAGTCGATTTTGACATTGGAAAGTGTAATTATATCCGAGCTGGATACCCCAACCCCAAAACCGAAAAAGTGATGCTGCCGGTGGGAATTGAGCTTGACTCTTAACAAGCTTACTTATGTATGAACCATTACTGATTTTATTGCATAATTATGTGTATGCGTAGGTAATTTTAAATGATAAGTGCGAAAAATGCCCTTGTGTTTGCCAAGATATTCTTTTTAACACCATACAATCTATATGGCTGAATATGGTTTTGAGTCGGGGATTCATAAGGGTCCTTATTGGTGGGTTCAAAAAGCATTTACTGCGCTTTTGTTTTGATTTGCGTTTGAGTGTGTGTGTGTGTGTGAGAGAGAGAGGGAGAGAGAGAGAGAGAGATATCCTGATTGTCATTATTAACATAGTTTCCTGTTTGCTCTACTTAAAAGATTTGTTGATCCTCATATTCTTGATAAAAGGTAACTCTTGAGGATTTTTTATTTTATTTTATATTTAAATTTTCCTGTGATTAAGTCAAATCTAATTCAATGTTGGCCTCTCTGCAAATTTCTCACTTGAGACCTGCTGAATACAAAAGTTCTAGATTGCCTAGAAACGGTACGACTGTGAATCGGGCATATGGTGGTGTGCTGTCTGGAGGTGCTGTTAGGGAGAGGTATGTTGCCATGACAAGCTGGCTTTATTCTTTTTAAGATTCAATGGACATGTTCTAAGTTAATTTCTTTGTTTTTGTAGGATAATCCGAGCCTTCTTGGTTGAAGAGCAAAAGATTGTGAAAAAGGTTTTAAAGATTCGGAAGGCCTCAAAGAGTTAAAATGAGTGGATGATAAAGCAATAGTTTGAGTTCTGTGGTATTTGACAACAACAGTTGCGTTGCATATTTTGAAGTTGATTTTGACATTGGAGAGTGTAATTATATCCGAGCTGGATCCCCCCAACCCCTAAACCAAAAAAGTGATGCTGCTTGTGGGAATTGAGCTTGACTCTGAACAAGCTTGCTTATATATGAACTAATCATTTGAATTACCATAAATAAGATGCAATATAAACAAAATTAGTAAAATATTCTTTTTAAAATTTTATTTTTAATAATTTTTTCCTTACACGCACGGGTTAGTGACAAATTTACCTATATTTAGAAATCTTCAGAAGGAATGCATTTCAAGCTAAAAATAGCAGGAAGAAAGAAAAGAGTATTAGGCTGAGAAAGAACCCGATTCCTTTGGTACCACCAGGAACAAGAGCAGTCATTCCTTGAAGTGACCATCTGCTTTCTCTGTTTTCGATTTCTGCCTCCGCCATTTATCTCCGTCAATCTATCACTAATGTTTGCTATAAGCCTATAAGGCCTAAAATGGTCAAAACCTTTGTGCCATCCGGAGAAACAAACAAACTGGGTATTATGGTCTCAGCCTGTAACATAAAATTTTATTGTGAAAATGTGGAAATGTCTATACTGGGACTCAATGGGTTTTGTTTCATCCGGGAGTCGTCACTATCAATAATCGTCCAGTAATCTTGCTTTTTGTTTTTATTCCAGCTGTTGGTTCTCATCAGGTTGTTTGTAGTTCTTTGGTTGTTGTGTGGTTGCTCTCTGAGCTCTGTTTTAATGTTGCGTGTTGTTGAATGGGTCTTGGTCGTGTGTATGAACTCTTTATGTTTATCTAATAAAGAACATGTTATGCGAAAAAAAAAATATTGTGAACCCGTAGCCGCACGCAGTAAATTTGACTCTTCTGATTAATGTCCACATAATTTCTTATATATTAATATATGATGGGTACGGGCAACAGTGTTCAATTTTTTCGCCTTCCCGTTAGTGGTGGTCCAGACAAGGATGTTAATTACGTGAGTGTGATGATCAATACAGAGAAATGCTATTTACTAGGTAATTAGAATAACCTGAATATTTTAAGTTTCATCCTGCTATTTATAGCAGGGTTTGTTCTCTTTCGTTAAGAGTTATAAATACTCCTAGGAAGGATTGTTTTTTTCTCTCTCAAGACTTACAACCTTTCATTCAACAATGCAACTAGGTGAGAAAGGAAGTACATGAGGGTACAGTGGTACACCGTGTTGATCACCCACATTTACTTGGAATTCTTCCGACACTGTGTTTTATGTTTACTAATTCCCTCTCATGAATTTTTCACTGAGATTAATTTTCACCATTCATAGTGAAGGAAACAAATATTTGCATGATATTGCATCAAATTAAATTAGGTTTTGAATATTAAGTCGGTATTTAGCCAAAAATCAATGAGGAACCATACACAAAAGATAGTACAAACCTTGGCTCCTTTCAATGCTCTCCAAAGTCTCGCCAATGAATTATTCCACATGCTCTTTTCAGGGGTGGCTTGATGTATTTGGGGGCTTAAGGTGAAAATTGATTATCTTATTTTAGATGCAAAATTACTACTAATTAGCATGAACTACATAAAATTTTTTCTTTTTTGACAATTTTTATAAACAGAAAAAATTTGACAAATTTTTTCATACTTGTTGATATGGTAGATTGATAATGGTAAGTAAAAGAGTGGTGTTAGTGGTAGACTTAGATGAGAATTAGTAAAAGTTTGCTGAATAAACTCTTATTATTATTCTTATTATTATTATTATTATTATTATTTTTATAGAAATGCAACATTTACAATATTATTTTACAACAAATTCTAGGTTTTAAGTTTCTTTTTGTTTTCTATTTGAAAATATAACTATAATTATTTTTTTTTCCCATCAATAATAGACTATAACAACCTACTACTTTGCATTAGTTGTAAAAGTATTGTGAAAAATATTGTGGATGTTGCATTTTTCTCTATTTTTTATTTGCTTTTCATCTAGTAAAAAAATATTATTTTATTTATTGATTATAAATAATCCTATTGGTTAAAATTTGGAGGCATTTTTTTTACTTGGGGCCTTAGGCGACTGTATCTCTTGCACCACCATTCAGCAGGCCTTGGCTCCTTTCGCTTGTCAATGTGTAGGTACTATAGTACAGGGCCTACTATTGTACATAGATAGGGGGTGGGGCTAAAAATTTGTATTGATCACCAAAGAGAAGCGATGGACCTAATGGTGGGGGAAAATGATGAGTGTAAATAAAAAAGTAAAGAGAAGCAGCAGCAGGAGGAAAAGATTAGAGGGCAGTGAAATAAAAATAAAAAGAATATCAGATGCAAGAGTTACAAAGAGTGCATTGTAAAAGAGAAAAAAGAGAGAAAGAAGATGAAGTAGAGAAGGGGAAGTAATGTTAGAGAAGAGAAGAAATGCTACCATCAATTGAGAATTGAAAAAGGAAAAATAATATTTTCAAAAAAAAAATAAAAAATAAAAAATAATAATGCATCACTCATTTTCCCACAATTGTCTTTTGTGGTAGATTGTGATTAACTATCTCTGTTAATATCACATGGATTCACCATTTTTTTCTCCAACACAATTTACCACGTAGGACAATTGTGACAAAGTGTACATAAAAATCTGTGATACGTATTATTGAATAAAAAAAGAATATATATATATATATATATAAAAAGGGGAATTCATTCATGTGGAAGGTAGAATTTGGCAAATTTTTGTAAAAAAGAGACTCAATTGGAAGTTTCCTATTTTATAAATTACATTGCACATTTTTTTTTTTAAATTTACAAAAATACATCTTTTGTTTTTTGTTTTTTGTTTTTTGTTTTTTGTTTTTGGTGGTGAAAAAAAAGAGATATTGAGGAATGAAAAAGGATAAAAATGTATTGGACAAGCCAAATTTGGCTTACGTGTTGGAGGTGGGAGGGGGTGGGGGTTGGGGGCAAAGCTTTGTTTTTAGGGGAACTCAGCTCTTTAAAAAATTGAGTGAGTTCTATTTTTACCTATTGTTGGAGGGTTTTTTGAAAAATTTTAGATGAGCAAACACACGTGGCTCTGCCCCTGTACATAGACCAAATCAAGGCCTAATGTTTGATGGAAATTGAAAATAAGGAGAGCACTTTGGAGAGAGAGAGAGAGAGAATGTTAAAGTTTTTTCTTCGAGTGGTTGGTTATGAGGGAGGTTACTCTTTTTCCCAACCCTATTTTTATTTATTATTTGTCTAGGATAAGATAATCAAATAGCTATTTGCTTAGGTTTTTTTTTTCCCTTGTCTCACATGGGTGCCTTTTGGGGGCAATCATATGGCCCAATGCCAACATTCCCCCACTCGCCCATGATAGAGGTATGCTATCCTAAACATATCTCTCAATTGATTTCATCCACTTGTTCTACGCATACAAAGGGAAAGCGTTCATGCGATCAAAAAACCTAATATGCATGGTACAAAGTTGTATCAAAATTATTATAGTGACATATTGATCCATGGGTTGCTATGATGTGTTGGTGTGATTGCCGTGGGTGTGGTTGGTGGGTCATAGCATGGGTTGTGGTGGTTGGGTTGATGGGTCACGGTGTGGGTTGTGAGTGTGATGGGCTGCTCTTTGCTGGTTTGTTCTTTTGTGGGTTTGCTTGCTCTGTATCAGAGAAGAGAGAGACGAAGAGGAAGAGAGAGAAAGAGATAGAGATGATGATGAATAAAAAATAATATTTAAATGAAGTCTCTAAAAAAATAGATCCATTGATGTTGGGTGTGTTGTGAAATAGTAAGTTAAAATAGATAAAGTAACTTTTTATGGTGCTAAAAAACTAAAAATTTGCCTCCACCATTGTGGATGCTCTTAGAGCACTCACAGCAGTGAAGCTAAATAGCTATATAGCTATTTTAGCTTCACCAAAACACAAAAATCTATACTACAGTAGTGGAGCTAAAGGTAAAATTTTTACCTTCATTGCTACAGTGCACAGCTATATATGGTTGTGCACTGTAGCTGAGAGCTAAAATCAAATAATGTTTTTTATTCGCACCTCTGCTTAAGATAATATTTCTTTCTTTCTTTCTTTTCTCTTTCTTTTTCCCTCCATTTCATTCATTCTCCATTCTCAACTCTCACCTCTCACCTCTCTTTGATTTAAAAAAAAAAAAAACACTCTCAACTCTCACCTCTCTCTCAATCAAAAAAAGAAAACAAAAACTCTCACCTAGAAACAAAAACTTTCACCTGAGCTGCTGTCCTTCACTACCATCAAACATTTCTTCTTAATCTCCATCTGGACCATAATTCTCTATCTTCTTGATCACCTTTCAAAACTCTTTGCGGGTACAAAACCCACATTAAAAGAACACTGAGGTGTTGATGGAAGGGAATGCAGCTGAATTAACTGAGTGAAGAGAAGGACTGAAAATGTGGAGAGGTTAATTGAAAAATGGACGGTTAGGATTTTAAATGGTAGATGGAATATTCTACGAAATCTTTTAAGGAAGGGTCTAGATTGTCTTTGCGTGGAATATGAACCCAGCTGGATTATTATTATTATTATTATTGAGTTAACATCTTGTAGGTAGCAATTACATTTTACAACGTTTGTGGCAGTAGTGGGGTGGTTGTTGTTTATTGTAGTGGATTTTTTTTTTTTAAGAATTCGTGGATATATTATTTTATTGTTACATCAGATGATTATTTACTACCATGATGATTGAGAAATTGTTTTAGCAAAAAAAAAAAAAATGTTTAAATATAATTTGAGGTTAAAAAAATCACTTTTTAACACTAGATGATTATTTGCTATCATGTGGTGGCGCAGTGGCGGTGGCGGTGGCGGTGGCGGTGGAAGAGTCGGTGGTGGTGGCAGTGATGGCGGTAGTAGTGGCTGCTATGGCAGTTGTGGGTGGTTGTGATTGTTGTTTATTATAGTGAATCTATTATTTTATTATAGTGGATATATTATTTTATTGTTGCAGATATATTAGTTTATTGTGATGTTTATATTATTTGTTAGGACATATGTGAATCATGTCAGGAATATATGTCAGTATTTTATATAATTGGATAATCTTTTAACAAAACGCACTTTACTTGTAATTGGATAGATATAGGATGTGTTTAATGCTTCATGGAATAAGGTTTCAAGATTAAGTGTTAAAGCCATGCAAGTCTGTCCCAGAAAAAAGTGAAGAAGTGTTGGTTTTTAAATCTCGACAGTTAGCATCTATCGAGGTTTAAAAAACTGCTGAAGCTCGAAGCTCGACAGTTAGCTCGATAGATAGGGTATCTATCGAGATTTATGAAAAACAAATTTTCAGTTCTGTTTTGCATCTAATCCGTGAGTATGCGTTTAGGCTTTCTTTTCTCACAACCCTAGACATATATAAGGATTATTTTAAGGGCCATCAAAGGTTGCATAGTTGCGTAAGTGTAAAGCAAAGTCTTATTCATGCAAATTGTGACTGGAGACAGAATTTGCACTAGTTCATCTTTCTCTTGAAGAAGCTGCTGTATTTGTACACCGTAGGGTTTTGTGACCAAGAAGCTTTGTGATCTTTATCGTCTGGATGAACTAAAGAACTTTGTAGCCAAAATCTTTCTAAAGTTGGTGATCAAGTCTCGTACTAGGATCCGCGCGTCTTTTGGTTAGTCACATACTAGAAGCCGTGCATTGAAAAAGAGAGATTGTTATTATAGAGCAAGTCCAATTGAGTATTGGGGTAAGGGTTTAACTGTAGGTTGGTATAAGGTACTGAGATTCCTTTACTTGTAACTACTTGTTTTAATAATAGTGGAGTCTCGGGAGTGGTGACCTTAAAATCACCCGGTGAGGTTTTTGCCATATAGGTTTTCCCCATTCGTAAACAAATTACCGTGTCAATTTATTTTCCGCTGCATTTAGTTATTTGGTGATTTGTTTATGCTACCACGCATATTGCATGCAAATTGAATTAATTAATTAACCTGGCTAATTAATTTGTTAATTCATCACAATGGGTCAATACATTCTTAGCCTATCAAGTGGTATCAGAGCAGGTACACTCTGATTAGGTTTTAATCTTTGCAATGTGATCCATTGACCCTTGTTTGTCATGGATAGATGACAGTCTCTTATTATATCTCATTTATTTGATGACACTAACTATGCATACTGGAAAGTATGCATGAGAGCTTTCTTATAGTCATTAGATGAAAAGGTGTGGAGATAGACAAGACCAAGCCTACGGAAGTGCCGATAGACTGGGATGATGCTAAGATCGAGGCAGCAAATTTCAACAGCAGGGCATTGAATGCTTTATTCAGTGCAGTCACGAATGAGGAATTCAAGAAGATATCCTCTATTGAAACTGCTAAGGAAGCATGGACCATTCTCCAGACAATCTATGAAGGAACCAAGGCTGTCAAGGACTCAAAGTTTCAGAGGCTCACTACAAGCTTTGAAGAGATCAAGATGGAATGGATGAGTAGTTTGATGAGTTCTATGCCAAACTCAAGGACATAGTAAACTCAGCATTTAATTTTGGGGAAACCATTCTCGAACCCAAGATTGTGAGAAAGGTTCTTAGATCTCTACCCGAGAGATTTCATGCCAAGATCACCGCGATTGAGGAATCAAAGGATATTGATAAAATTTCTTTGACAGAGTTGGTTGACAATTTGTAGACATATGAGTTGGATTTGACAAGGATAAGGAAATCAAGTACGAGCAAGAGCATGGCATTGAAGGCCAAGAGCAGTGACACTGAGCCTGAGGACGATTCCGATAATGAGGATGATGGAATCCTAAATGCGTTCATTGCCTCTGTAAATCCTACTAAAGGGATTATTGAAGTTATGGATGAAGAAAAGGAATTGTGGAGTCTAAGTTTGAAAAGATGGATGAACAAGATGATATCCACATAGCCTATGCAAAGTTATACAAGGTCTCAAAAAAGCATGAGAAGTTTTATAGATTGGTCACCAAGAAACTTAGTGAAGTGAAGCTTGAACAAGAAGAAATCTCCACAAAGTTTGATGAAGCAAATCAGACCATTGGAGCATTGAGATTTGAGAATAATTTCTTGGCTGAGAAGATCAAGAAACTTAAGGCAGAACTATTTCAAGTCAGAGCCCAATTAGAAAGAACTTTAAGTGCAAAACTTGATGAGATGCATAGTCTTCAGAAATTTGCTTCCGATCGAACCGGTTTAGGGTATGATTTCTTTTCTCCTAGTATTGCTACTTCTAGTTTCATTTTTTTTTTGTTCCTCCTACTAATAATGTTGAAATTGAGAACAATAATATTAAAAATAAATTAGTTAGTGAGAACATACACAAGGGTAAATCTATCTTGGAAGCACCCCCTAAGCTTGATAAGAAAGAGATTAAGAACCTTAGGGCTAAGAAGGGAAATACTCAAAAGCCCAAACAGAAAAAGCAGCATTTCTGTCATCACTATGGCGCAGCTGGACATACTTGACCTAATTGCTATAAGTGGTTAGCCACTCAACAGAGCAACAACATCACGTCGGGAAACCAGAATCAGTTTCCATCCTCTTTTGCTCCTCTTAGAGATCTTCTCAAAACCCTTATGTTCCTTTTGAACTTGAACGGTTTAAATTCTTCCCTTTTACCACCGGATCAAGGGTTTGTTAAACGGAAATGTTCTTCCAAGGTGTGGAAGGAAAATGGCTCCAAGTGATTCTGTCACGTTTTCTCTCTCTCCCCTTCTTGTTTTTGTTTTTGCATTACTTGTGTGTTTTGCCTTTGTGTTTGGAGTCAGTCTAGTTTTATGCATTGCTTTGTTTAACACGTTTTTGGTTGTTTTCTTTTCAGTTTTTCTTTATTTTGTTTTTCATATAAAAAAAAATTGAAAAATCAGAAAAATACAAAAACAGTGTGTGTTTGTGTACATTGGTACTTGTGTACCTTGGATGGCCATTGAAACAAAATTTTTTAAATTTTGTATTTTTTGTAACTTAGATGAGCATCTCTACGCACAACTAAGCAAGTGAGCTTTATGGCTTGTGTTTGTGATGAGTAAGATTAGGTAATCTCTTGTACTTAACACTTCACTCTTTTTGACGGGAAGGACTAGAAAATTCTAAGAGAAAGGCATAAATAACTATCTCACCACTGTATGCTTCGACATAGCAAAAGTGGAATGTCAAATGCTTAACATCATTGGGTATTTCTTTTCTCTCTCATATATGCCCATGCATGGTTTGCTTAAAAGAAAAATATGCAAAAAAAAAAATAAAAGCAAAAGGATCATAATGCTTTATATATGATTGCAAGTGTGCATTCTAGGAGATGTGGGAGTTACAGGATATATCTCAAAGGTGATAGTCCCTATCAAACAGTTATGATTGTGTGTGAGTTAAAGTAATTTTCTCATATCTTAAATCGTCATAACTTGTAGACACCTATGCAATCTTGCAATGTTTTTCACACACAACATGCAGTATTCTTTGCTGTTATGTTTGATACATGTGCAGGTACAATGTGATTTGGTCATCACAAGGTATACTTGTGTAAATGTATGCTTACTAAACTATCTCAATTTGTTTTTGAAATATAAAATTGGTTAGACTTGTTTAGTGTGAGTGTGTGTTTTGGATCTATGTGTTTGACATTTTTCTTGTTGAAGAGATGATTTTGAGAGCTCAAAATGTTGTTTGGATTCTTGATTGAGTAGCATGTTTGATTTTGTTTGGATTCTTGATTGAGTAGCATGTTTGATTACATTCATGTCTGTGTTTTTCTCTTCTTGAAAAACTGTTTTAAGCAACCTCGATAGCTATCTCAATACCTCTTGATAACTAAGCTATCTATCGAGACCCTTCAACTGCTTTTTATCGCATTCTCTATAGCTCTCAATAGCTACTTCAATCCATCGAGAAACCTTTTGGATGCTCAATAGCTTCTCGATAGCTACCTCGATCCATCGAGCTTCTTTGTTTTGGAAACCTTTCGACAGCTCCTCGATAGCTGTTTCTCGCCTTTTTAATTCTTGATAGATTTCGATCCATCGAGAATTATGAAATTATATATATATGCTTCTACACGATTTTAGCTTCACTTTTCTCGATCTCTCTTGATCCATTCAGTCTCTTCACCTCCCAAAACCTTTCTCTCTCACTCCAAACCTCAAACCCACGTGTTCTTTAGCCTTTGTGTGCCTTCTCTGGTTTTGGTATGTCTCTTTTTCTCTCATTCATCATGCATTACATGTTCCTGACCTAACTTTATGGGTTTTTGTTGAAAATTTGGGATTTTTCAAAATTGATGAGTTTTTCTCAAAATTTTTGGGTTGGGTTTTACTGAAATGGTTTTAAAAGATCATGCATTGCATCACATTTGCATTATAACAATGTTTCATGCATTTAGATGTGTGTTTACCTTGTTGCAATGTTGGATGCTCGTAGGTTTGGATTGGGCTGAGCTCATGATGTACTTATATTTGCATGTCACATGTTCATGCATTTTCATGCATACGTACCTTCAAGTTTCTATTTTTTTTTTTTAATATTTTATCTTCTTGGTGCTTTTCTGATTGTCTTTCTCTCTCCCTCTATCTCTCTTTCTTGCGTTAGTTGCTTCATGTCACCCAAACGTAAATCTACTTCGTCCTAGAACCCTCTGCGTTCTGGGGCATCGTCTTCCTCTGATCCTACACCTTCTTCCGTTTGGTTCTGTGATGAAAGGGCCCGTAAGGACTTCTCGGAGAACTTTTCTAAACGAGACATTCATTCGGAACGCCAAGTCATCCTATTGAATTTTTTCGATACTGACTTACCTACTTTCATCTACAGTCGGGGTTGGGAGTCACTATGTGGCACCCTGGTCACATGTCCCTTCGTGATCGTATAGGATTTTTACTCCAATATGCATGGATTTGATTCTTTAGTACCTCAGCTTTCTACTCGTGTTCGAGGTACGTGCATTGTGGTCACTTCGGATATTATATCCGAGGTGCTCCATGTCCTGAGGGTAGCGCATCTTGACTACCCCGATTGTGATCATCTTAGGACTTTGTCCAAAGACGAGCTTATGTCTCTGTTTTGTGAGACTCCTTCTTCTTGGGGTGATCATCAGAACACCCATTGCTCGACCTTTGCTAAAGGTCCAAGATTCTTGAACATGGTGATGACATTTATCCTTCATCCTTTGTCACACTATAACACTATCACAGAACCTCATGCTTGAATTTTTTTATCCCTCATTGAGGATCTTTCTATTGACTTCCCTTCTCACTTTATCTTTTCCCTTATAGATGTCTATAGGGATATGGCGACCCGTGATAAGCTCATCTTTCCTTTAGCTATCATGAGGATTCTTCGCCATTTTTCTGTCTCCTTTCCTCCGTCTGATCACTTCTTCGTCATGGGTGCCATTGACGCAACTATTGTTAGACGAAGTGATGCTCAGTTTCGCCCGAGGCGAATGCAGACCGAGGCGGCAGCTCCTCTAGCTCCGCTCCTTCTTCTTCAACGGGTGGAGTGACACTTGAGGCCATCATGGCACTGCTTGTGCGCATGGATGCTCGCCTTGACACTTTTAGTGATGAGTTGTGTCAGCTGA
Organism: Quercus ilex subsp. ballota; assembly: GCA_032727855.1. Lineage (NCBI taxonomy): Eukaryota > Viridiplantae > Streptophyta > Magnoliopsida > Fagales > Fagaceae > Quercus > Quercus ilex. Next base: position 33,714,140 of record CM064908.1, read on the forward strand.
ACACCTGTGTCGGTTGTATCGCACGACGACAGGCTGTCATGGGTGGTTTCACTGTTTCTTCCTCTCAATCTACGCCAGCCTCTATGGATGAAAGTGACGATGGTTTCGGCAGTAAGGATGCTGATGAGGACAATGAGGCTAGCTCGCCCAGTGATGATGAGATGTCTACTTGATATACCTGCTTTTTGTCACTCGTGACAAAAAGAGGGAGTAGTTTTGATATGAGAGTAGTCATACACATAGGGGGAGGGTTAACATAGGAGATTTTTGTTAGGGAGAGTGCCCATATTCTTTGAGGGATGTAGTGAGGTTTTTATGTATCTTTCTTGTCTTTATTTTACATTTACATCATGTATATTGGTCTTCAAACCATTTGACATACATTGTACTTATCATTGGAGATATATATATATATATATATATATATGTTGATGTATGTAATTCACCTATCTTTCCATGTGTTATTTCTTTTCTTTCTTTATACACATATTTCTTATTTATTGTATGCAATCTTTTATTTCTATTTCACACTAAGATGATTTGATGAGTTTTGTTTAAAGTATTTCAGAAATACAGGTTGTTAAAGTCTACTTGTCATAAACTTTCTTCTTGCAAAGTTTTTCAAGAGTTTGTGTTAAGATAGATTTTATTGTATTCAACAAGTAAGTATGAATTGAGTGATTTATGACTTCTTTCATATGTTCATTTGTTTGCTGTGGTTTTGTCACAGATTGCCAAAGGGGGAGATTGTTAGGACATATGTGAATCATGTTAAGAACATATGTCAGTATTTTATGTAATTGACTAATACTTTGACAAAACGCACTTTACTTGTAATTGGGTAGATATAGGATGTATTTAATGCTTCATGGAATAAGGTTTCAAGATTAAGTGTTAAACCCATGCAAGTCTGTTCAAGAAATAAGTGAAGAAGTGCTGGTTTTTAAAGTTCGACAGCTAGCATCTATTGAGGTTTAAAAAGTTGCTAAAGCTTGAAACTCGACAGTTAGCTCAATAGATAGGGTATCTGTCGAGATTTATGAAAAACAGATTTTCAGTTATGTTTTTTATCTAATCCGTGAGTATGCATTTAGGCTTTCTTTTCTCACAACCCTAAATATATATAAGGATTATTTTAAGGGTCGTCAAAGGTTGCACAGTTGCGTAAGTGTAGAGCAAAGTCTTGTTCATGCAAATTGTGACTAGAGACAGAATTTGCCCTAGTTCATCTTTCTCTTGAAGAAGCTGCTGTGTTTGTACACTGTAGGGTTTTGTGACCAAGGAACTTCGTGATCTTCATTGTCTAGATGAATTGAAGAACTTTGTAACCAACATTTTTCTCAAGTTGGTGATCAAGTCGCATACTGGGATACGCGCATTTTTTGGTTAGTCACGTACTAGGAGCCGTGCATTGGAAATGAGAGATTGTCACTACAGAACAAGTCCAATTGGGTATTGGAGTAAAGGTTTAACTGTAGTTTGGTATAAAGTACTGAGATTACTTTACTTGTAACCGCTTGTTTTGATAATAATGGATTCTTGGGAGTGGTGACCTTAAAATCACCCGGTGGGGTTTTTGCCGTGTAAGTTTTTCTCATTCGTAAACAAATCACCGTGTCAATTTATTTTCCATTGCATTTAGTTATTTGGTGATTTGTTTGTGCTGCCACGCATATTGCATGGAAATTGAATTAATTAATTAACTTGACTAATTAATTTGTTAATTCATCTCAAGGGGTCAATACATTCTTGGCCTATCGTTATTTTATTGTGTTGAAAGCTAAAATAGACTCACTGCTGCTAGATGTTTTGTAAAGTGAGTAAGTAAAATAGATAAAGTAACTTTTTGTAGTGTCAAATAGTTAAAATTTTAACCCTACTGCTGTGAATGCTCTTAGCAATGAATTATTAAAGCAGCCTGTATGGATGGTGCTTGTTTGCTTGATTAGAATTTTGCCATATTTAGCAAGCATTTAAAACGATGCTAAACAAAAAGAGCCTAAGTTTATTATAAAAGAAAAGTCAAAGAGCCAAAGGTGCTATGGAAGGAGACGCGCAGAGAAGAGCAGGAGGTTCGTTTTTGCGCAAACGTCATTCTCTTTTCAATATTTTCCTTCCCTTTCTTATTTTAATTTTCTATCTTTCATTCAGGGAGGACCTAAATATTGTATTTTACATAATTTTCAAAATCCCAGCAGGCACGTAGTAGTTGAGTAGTTCAGGACTGGCCAAGATATTGTGAGGACTGAGACGAAAATTTTAAAGGGGCCTATTTTTTAAATCTAAATATTACTTAAATGATATTTTTTTTTATTTTTTATATTATAATTTTTTATTTCAAATCTGTTATTAATTCTTACTAATTAATAAGAGTAATTCATCTAAAGTGAGCTAGTCATGCTTACTATGTAGGTTTTACAAATTGATGAGTCATCAATAAATAAAAGTTATTCAAAATATTAATTTATTATATTGTTTGATCAATTTGTAAGTTTTTTGTCATAAAATTTGTATTAGTTTTAGCATTTTTCATTCACTTAATGGTGAATCGGTAATTGTGTTATATTTTTATTAATTCATAATTTTTTTTTTTGGGGGTGAAGAAGATGCTAAAATTCTACAAATTTTACTATAAAAAACTTACAAACTGATGTGACATTTCAAAAAAAGAATAAATAAATATTGAATTATTTATTGTGATTGGACATATCAACTTATAAAATCTATGTGATAAAAAAAAAAAAGTGCAAGTTACACACTCTTTTTTTAATGAAAAAAAAAAAAAAAAAAAAAAAAAAAAACTTACCGGCCCCATTTTAGTTTGGGGCCTTTCCATGTTCGGGGGCCTTAGTCTATGGCATAAATGGCCCAGGCCTAGGGCCGGCCTTGTAAGTAGTGGTTTTACTTTTAATTGGAAATATAATAATATTTACATGAATTATATATATTTTACTAAAATTTTCCGAAATGCTTCAGAATTACCGGTTGGTGCATAACTTTAGCAATTGAAGTTAGAATATTTTGGAGACCTTATAGAACTTTTTAGATATGTAATGTTGCTATTGGATGGTTTGGTCAGTTTAATTGGTTTGAAACTTTTTTTTAGGTTGGGCCAAAAATGAAATAAAAAAAATTGGGTTTTCAAGCCTAATATCTAATTATCTTTGGAAAAACCCAAGATATTTTGGGCTTCCAAGTCTAGCATTTTTATGTAATTATTAACTAGGTTTTTTTAGGCTTCCAAGCCTTTTATTTAGTTATTTATTTTTTAATTTAAAATTTGATTTCAACACTTGCCAACTTGTTCAAATAAACGGGTAAATCGTTTGTCAGATTGACAATTTTGTACACCATATAGTTGATACATTAAGTTACTTAGTTAATATTCTAATTTAAATTATTTGATATTATTGAATGAAATTATTCTTAATTTTTTCTCCTAATTACGTATAGGGATAAAGTTTTAACAAAAAACTTGTTAAACTAAAATTTACTTGAAACACTTATTTTTGTTATGCTGTTTCGCAAATAGAGGAAGACAAAATGATCAATTTGAGTATTTCTCAAAGTTCAAGGATTTCTAATTTTAAATTAGAAGCTCACGAGGGAAATTTAATTTTAACCTAAAGTTCAGGGTTTTTTTTTTTTTTTTTTTTTTTTAATTTATAAATTTTACTCAAAAGTTATTTTAGTTATGAGATTTAGACTATAAATCATTTTTGTAGGGACACTGAAAATAAGGCCCCAAGCCCACCTAGAATAGTGGTACCTTATCCTTCAAATCAAGCTCAAACAATAGAATTTTTAAGAGAGTGGCTTTCCAACTAAAAAACAATGCAAATGTAAGTCTAGGTCTAAGACTGTGGAGTCCAAAATAATAAGTGCTTGGAACAACAATCGAGGATAATAATCTCCTCAAGTAGATCTGAGGATCAATCTTGTATAAATAAGTTAAGTTCTTTTTCCTTACAAGGTATTCCTCAATTCTTCTCACTTGTTTCCTTTTTCTTGGAGATTGTCCATCTCTTTTTTTTAGGAGGTTCCCTTTCTTTTATAGTCCCTTTTCTAGCATCCCAGCCCTCCACCTGTACGTTTCAGGTGATCTTTCAGGACACTTATCCCATCAGGACTCTTTTGGAGGTGGTAGAGAGAGCTGCTAGTTGTGATGTTGTTGTTCAGAGGTCATTTTTTTCATTAATATAGTTGATTAGGTTGGTGCAGAGCATTAAATGCAGAGGTAGGAGGTGTCTTCTTTAGGAAGCTTCCTCTTTCCACCCTCGCAGGTCTCCTTTCCTCCCGTTGCCATCCTTTCTCTTATCCCTGGGCTGCACAAGGGGTGCTAGTCATACTTTGGCTTTCTAGCTCTCCTTGGGTAGGCGCAGCCCTTTGAATTTGCCTATCCTATTTTGCTAAGATTGGACAAATTCGTCCTCAAATTTGGCTCCTCCACAATTTTCATTATGTTTAGCTTAAAAAAAAAAAAAAAAACCAGCTTTTCATTATTTTCTATAGTAAAAATAATCACTTTCTTGAGTTTCTTGTCCATTTCAATGTCATTAGTCCAAGCTAGCCCCTCCCCTTGGTAGATCTGTAGGCCAAAATGCCTTACCGGGTCCCAATATCACTACCAAATTAAGTTACACACTTGTGGGTCCCCATTTTAGTGATTGTTTAACTAAGGTTGCGTTTGTTTAAGCTAAAAACTAATTCAGGAATTACTTTTACACCCTTGTGTGTGTTTGGCTCCAACAAAAAATATGGTCAAATGGAAAATCAATTACACGTTGACTGTAAAAACACCCACTTCAGCCGTAAAAACAATGCAACCCTCATTTTACCTTCAAATGATTTCCAGGACTCAGAGAGAGAGAGAGAGAGAGAGAGAGAGCGAGAAGAAAGAGCACAGGTGGCTGCCCAGCCAAGCTCCGGCCAGCCTAGATCATGCCGCCCCCATCGCCCAGATTGGGCCGGCCAAGCTTCCTCTTTTTTCTCTCTTCTTCCTCAACTATTCTTCTCCCTCTTGCTCAACGCCGCTGATCTGGCCGCCACTGACCACCAACCCACTACACTCCACCCCCAAACCCACCCTCTGCACCGGTGAGTTTCCTCCATTGTTTGAGTTCTACTTGAGTCTAACGACCTCACCTCATCTCCAATCCACACACCTCCGCCTAGCTGTCACTCTCCCTCATGTCGGCGAAGCCATGCCTGCCTCCAAAAGTCGACCCACCCTCTACAAAAGCCGATCCACCTCCCCTCAAACCCAACTAGCCAAAATCCACCCTCAAACCCATAAACAACCCATAAATGTTTTTATTTTGATTTTTGGTTGTGTTAAAGTGTATATTTTGAAATTTTCTATTATAAAATTTGTTTGGAAGTTGAGAAAATGTGAAAAATTTGTAGGAAAATAACATTTTCAGAATGTTACCAAACACCAGAAATCATTTTCCGGACTATTTTTCATTGCAAAACCAAACACCCGGATTTTATTTTCCTTACGGGAATTCATTTGCCCCTACATTCATTTTACATTTGGAATTCAATTTACATAGAGCCAAACACAGCCTAAGTAAAAGTGAGTAGAATTTGTACCAATTTACCAAAGTGAATCTTGGACCCAACAATATCCACCTGGGCGTCAAAATTTTAGGCTGTGGTCCAATCTTGTAGAACACATGAGTGCACATGATCATATTATTAGATATGGGAGCAGCATTAATCATAGTTGAAATGATCCTCCATGAGAATTGAATAATTTATTGATAATGCAGTCTTTTGATCAACAAGAAAAATTAAGCCATAATCATCCTAATAATAAATATATTAAAATGCACTTTTCACCTTTGACGTTTTAAAGGTTTTATTTTATCACTTATTAATGTTTTGCTTCAGTTTTTCAAAAGGGCCGTCCCCGTCCATATTTAGAAGTAGTCTCACCATTAAAGGTTGGATAGGCCTCAACACATCACCATTTTATGCCACATGTCACAAAGTGTCACGTCATCCATATTCTTGTTTGACAAGAAAACCACTTAAATCCAAAGAAAAATGATATTCACAACATTTTCATAATAAATCTTCAATGATAAGTTATTAATTACTAGTTGTAATTGACAGGAAAAATAGTAATTTCAGTAGTGAGCTCAGATTAGAACTAGTAATAACTTGGCACATAAATTTTTTTGTGAAATTATTATGAAAATATTCTGAGCATAGCATTACTCAAATTTAAAATGCTAATTATTATTGCACACGCTGAGGTACTCACGGTCATACATTATAATTACTAGCATGTAACCAATGTAAACGCATGGATACATTTAAGATTAAACACAATTTTTATTATAAAAATATAAATAATTAGTCAAATTATTTTTAAAAAAAATCATATAACACATGCATATGTATAGATATATTTAAAATTAAACAAAACTTTTATCATAAAAATATAAATAATTAGTTAAATTATTTTTTTAAAAGTAAATGTAATTAATCACATATTAAAATTCTTACCTAAATTTAATATTACTTATGGTAATTCCTTTTTTCTAATTTTTAATAAGATAGAATGTGTGGTGATCTTTGTTGTGTGGTGATTTCTATTGAGTATATGTGATTGGTTTTTTTTTTTTAATTTATTTTATAATTCATTAATATTAGATTCTTAGTATTTTGAACTCATTATTTAACTTGACACAAAGATTAAAAAACTTAAATAGACACATGACAAAACTTAAGTGGATAATTATAGTGTAGTCCCCACATAGATTTAGACAAATGACGCAAAATTAGATTCTAATTTCAAATACTAATTGAATTTTCTCTAAGTTTTGCCTATATATATACTAGCATGTAACACATGTGTAGGGACTCAATTTGTAAGGCCCCAAACAATACATTTTTAGAGAGTGGGTTTGAAGAAATTGCCCCTTGCAGGCAAACGGAACCCAACCATGAACCAATCACCATTGAAGGCCAGTTGCCCTTACATCTCCTCTCAGGATTGTTCCTCGGCCTTGGTCCGAGGAGCTTTTCTCCTTTCTTGTTCCCCCCTCTTTGCTGTTTTACAGGTCCTTCTTATATAGTCCTATCTTTCCATCTCTACCTTCCATCTGTTGATCATCCATGCGTTTTTCCTCTGAATCTCCATCCCATCAGCAACACTATCAGTACTCAAGTGATTCACAATAATCAATGTCGCCATGTCCAAGAGTCACATCTTCATTAGTGCGACCAGAGGGTTAGGTGAGCGCATTTAGTGCGGAGGTGACAACCTGTCCTGGGCCCGTTTCCCCATCTGTAGCTAGTCTCGGTCCGCCGAGGATAAGGTTATCCTCGGCGGGGGATTTGGGAAGTGCATGCTCCCACGCATCTTCCTCGGACGAGCCTTATTTCTCGGAATGGGCCATGGGCCGGACGTAAAGTGGGCCGAGGTCACCAGGCCCTCAGGCCCCACAATAGCCCCTCAAAATCCTGCTGTCCGTGTTCTCAGACGGGGAGGAGGATTTTGATATTCCTGGGCCCCCACAAGATTCGCCAAACCTCGGTCCACGTCAGCATTAGGGTCTATTAATCTGCCACAGGTAAATTTTTGGCGTTTCGAGACTCAAAGCGCATTTGCATTAAATTTTGGCGGCTCCGTGTTTCCCTCTTTCGATGGTGTGATGGTAATCTTCTGGCAGGGGCGACCTGTTTTTATGGGCGGGAAGTTACATTTGGTTAATCTTAATTGGAGGTATAAATACTTATTTGAACCGCTTGGTTTCTTCATTTGCGCGCGTACAAACTTTGGTACATATATTCTGAAGTTGGTCCAATTTCTGCATTAATAAGCACCCCTTTCCAATCGTAGAAAGCTTGCCAGAGGAGAATCTCACCGTTTCTGCAAGTCTTCTACTTCCCGTAGCACAGGATTCTCCTTGATTGATTGATCATAGGAGGTTTGGTTATTTTTCTGCAGATCCGCACGCCTTCGTGTGTCCTTTTCTTCTGGTCAACAAGGAGGGCTTGGAAACCGCCATTAGTAAGGAATTTTTTCTGAACAAGGTTGATAACCAGATTAGGGCTGCCCAAAAGATCCTCGGCTTAAGTGAATCGCTGAGGTAGAGAACGGTTTTACCATTTCCGAAGGATCTTCCATTTCAGAAGGCATACCATTGGTAGGCTCTTCACTGCCCCATAAAGCGGCGGAGGCCGAGGAAGGGAGTTTGGAGGAAAGAGAGGAAGTGATCGAACTAAGCTCGTGCGAGGACGAATTCGGTGTATTTGACCGAGCTGACTAGCCCGAGGGTTGGTACCCAACTGAGATGGGTCCTAGGAGACAGCCCCCGATCAGCCTTCTTGACCTACTCGGGGGCAAGTCTGGAAAGGGGGTGCCAATGGAGTCGCAACCTGAGCCTCCACCACCCAGCTCCCAGCCTTCACCCGCGCGAGCCAGGTCTCTACGTACCCCTCCAATCTCAGAATCTCGGCCTGAGTCCCCCGAACCAAAAAGGAAGAAGTCTTCCAAGGGCAAAGACCCAGTGGATAGGGACCGATCCCATCCCTCTCCAGAGAAGGATGAAGCCCGACAACCCTCTAAACAACTGAGGCTAGGTGGTAAGCGAAAAGGGAAAGAAATTATTCAACCGTCCGAGCCCCAGGCCTGGCTGCCCCCCGCCATACTCCATGGAGAACCTCTGAGGGATGACGCTACTATACGGGACTTCCGAGGAGGCGAAGGGGCTCGGGTAGCCGACGTTATGGAAAGGTCTCTTCTCCTTCCCGCCGACATGGCTGAGCTTGGGAACATGAAGGGGCCAGAGGTTGCTGAACACCTCAAGAGATACCTGGGCATGGTAAGGCATCCGATACTTGTTTATTTCATTTGAATTTTATTAACTGGCACCTCCCCTCCCCTTTACAGCGTATTCACTTCGGTGGGCAGGCTATCCAGGCTGTTTTCAGGCTGGATGAGGAGGTTGACGACCAGGGTAGCGCTCTGGCAAAAGAGCGTGATAAGTTCTTAAAGGCTGCGAATACCCTTAAGAGATCTGAGGCAGATCTGAAGAAGGCTACTGAAAGTCTTGAGGAGATGACAAAGGCTAGGGACATTGCGGCCTCTGACCTAGTCGCGGCCATGAAGCAGGCCGAGAATCAAACAAAGCGCTTGCATGATGTTGAAGGCCAATTGCATTCTGCCCAAGAGGACATTGCCGACTTGAAGAAAAAGTTAGCCGAGGCAGTATGGACAAAGGGTGTCATTGAATATGTCAGGGACGAGGCCGTGAGGGCCAAAGATCTGGCTGAGTTTGCAAGAATAGATGCAGAGCGCTTTGTAGAACAGGCAGAGGAAGAGGCCTTTGCGGAGGGGGTGGCCAAAACCGAAGCTACCTTCAAGGCTCAAGTCCCTGAAGTATGCAAGCGTTTTTGTTCCCAGACTTGGAATGAAGCCTTCAATCAAGCGGGAGTCGATGCTTCATCAGACCTTAGGAGGGCAGAGAGGGTATATTACCCCCCCGCAATCCGTGAGGTTGTCCCCACTACCTCCGAGGAAGGTTCTATATTACCAGCAGCCAGTGAAAGTCGGACCAACACTGCCGAGGACGCACCTTTAGCCGGCAGACCTCCTGAGGAGGCTGAGCCCCGTAGAGCGTCAGAGGCGTCCCTTAAAGGAACCTTTCCAAGTCAGGGTCCCTTGTAGTTAATCAAAGTCTTTCAACGGGATCCTCAAGACCAGCTTCCTAGCGAGATGGGGCAGTAACCCATTTCGTTGGACCAACCCGTTGTGACATCATGGGGCATTCCTATTTGTTTTCTTTTTCATTTTATTTTGCTTTTCGCCTTGGCGACATTGTAATGAAACTACATGCCATCTATTTGAAAGATATATTCAATGGTTTTGCTTCTATCTCACTAGTTGATGCTTTCTTTTACTTGTTACACTTTAATGTTTTGCAGAATACTTTCATTCTGTTCTGGACTTAGTCTCATGAGATAATCAGCTGTCTTTCGAGCTTGCATCCGAGGACCATACCACAACGCGGTCCCTTCTAACGCTTTTATTCTTCAGCAAATATCTAATTTTCCATAAGTTTGAGTCCGAGGACCATGCAATACCTTGGTTCTGTCTAACACTTCTGTTCCTCTGTAAGTAGCTAGTTTCCCCATAGGTTTGAGTCCGAGGACCTTGCAATACCTTGGTTCTGTCTAGTACGCAGGTATATTCACGTGGTTAGTTTCCCCAGAGGTTTGAGTCCGAGGACCATGCAACACCTTGGTTCTGTCTAACACTTCTGTTCTTCTGTAAGTAGCTAGTTTCCCCATAGGTTTGAGTCCGAGGACCATGCAATACCTTGGTTCTGTCTAACACTTCTGTTCTTCTGTAAGTAGCTAGTTTCCCCATAGGTTTGAGTCTAAGGACCATGCAATACCTTGGTTCTGTCTAGTACCCAGGTATATTCACGTGGTTAGTTTCCCCAGAGGTTTGAGTCCGAGGACCATGCAATACCTTGGTTCTGTCTAACACTTCTGTTCTTCTGTAAGTAGCTAGTTTCCCCATAGGTTTGAGTCCGAGGACCATGCAATACCTTGGTTCTGTCTAGTACCCAGGTATATTCACGTAGTTAGTTTCCCAAGAGGTTTGAGTCCGAGGACCATGCAATACCCTGATTCTGTCTAACACTTCTGTTCTTCTGTAAGTAGCTAGTTTCCCTATAGGTTTGAGTCGGAGGACCATGCAATACCTTGGTTCTGTCTAGTACCCAGGTATATTCACGTGGTTAGTTTTCCCAGAGGTTTGAGTCCGAGGACCATGCAACACCTTGGTTCTGTCTAACACTTCTGTTCTTCTGTAAGTAGCTAGTTTCCCCATAGGTTTGAGTCCGAGGACCATGCAATACCTTGGTTTTGTCTAGTACCCAGGTATATTCACGTGGTTAGTTTTCCCCAGAGGTTTGAGTCTGAGGACCATGCAATACCTTGGTTCTGTCTAACACTTCTGTTCTTCTGTAAGTAGCTAGTTTCCCCATAGGTTTGAGTCCGAGGACCATGCAATACCTTGGTTCTGTCTAGTACCCAGGTATATTCACGTGGTTAGTTTCCCCAGAGGTTTGAGTCCGAGGACCATGCAATACCTTGGTTCTGTCTAACACTTCTGTTCTTCTGTAAGTAGCTAGTTTCCCCATAGGTTTGAGTTCGAGGACCATGCAATACCTTGGTTCTGTCTAGTACCCAGGTATATTCACGTGGTTAGTTTCCCCAGAGGTTTGAGTCCGAGGACCATGCAATACCTTGGTTCTGTCTAACACTTCTGTTCTTCTGTAAGTAGCTAGTTTCCCCATAGGTTTGAGTCCGAGGACCATGCAATACCTTGGTTCTGTCTAACACTTCTATTCTTCTGTAAGTAGCTAGTTTCCCCATAGGTTTGAGTCCGAGGACCATGCAATACCTTGGTTCTGTCTAGTACCCAGGTATTGGGCGAAGGAGATTATCCTTAGCATTGGCCATACTCGGCGCGATGATGGCCTCGGCCCTGCTTCGTCGGAAGTGGGGCATTATGTGGACCGGACCATTGACCCGCAGTGCTCCGGACGAGGTTGACTTGGGACTCTAACCTCACACGTGGCAGTAACGCCACCTTCCGTTCGAGTTTCTGCCCTCATCGGTTACGAGGCGCCTCCTGACTGCTCGCATTCCGCGCCTGACGTTTCAACACACGAGGCGCGCTCTCATTAACACTCCCCTGGGCTGATGCAGATCACACGGTTGATAGGCGCCTTGGAATTTGGTCAGGATTAATGTTGCCGATAATCCTCTTTTCGAATTCTGCGTACATCAATTCCTATTAATTTTCACCCCCTATTTAAGGCCATATGGGGGAAATGTCCTTCTACACTCCACGAACCTTCTAATACACTAAGAAACATGTCTTCTCCACTTTCAAAGCCCCCTCTATAACCCTGCCAAAATTGTGACAAGAGTTTGGAGAAATGGAGAGGTCTTGGATGGGAGTAAGGGTGCTCAGGCCCAAAGTCCCCCTTCCACGACCGAGAGCCGTTGTAGCCGTAGCCCTCTTCAGATCTTCGGCGCGGCCAAGTTTGTGCGTCATCCTCATGGTGCCATGCACAGCGGCCAAGAGGGAGATCCTTGAAGTACATAACGCTCCTCCCCGGGGCGCCCCCACGCCGGTGGAAGCGTTCAAGAATACGTCATGCCTGGTGCTCGAGTGTTGCCGTCTCCAACGGTCAACCACCGTGGGGCTGGAAGAGAATCAAGGGAACAACACAAGGAAGGGCCGCCCGGCGCCCTTGCATCTGCTCCTTTCTTCGCGCCAACGCCACCGCACTGGCTTGGGCGTTGTTGGTAGCCTTAAAATAGGCCTGCCTCAGCCCCTTATCCCTTAGTTAGCTTTAAAACAGGCCCGTCTGGGCCTTTGTTTGTAGAGTTGGCTTTAAAACAAGCCTGTCTGAGCCTTTGTTTATAAATTGTAACTCTTCTACATCTAATAAAATACTGATGTTTGTCTTCTCTTTTCCTTTGAATTTTCTACTTTTCTGCAATGGTTTTTTTTTTTTTTTTTGAACTTTCCGTCGATTAGCCACCTAGTGACAATCGTCCGTTACACCTGCTAGTGCACAAATTCCTCCCCACATACGGCGCCAATTGTAGGGACTCAGTTTGTAAGGCCCCAAACAATACATTTTTAGAGAGTGGGTTTGAAGAAATTAGCCTTTGCAGGCAAACGGAACCCAACCATGAACCAATCACCATTGAAGGCCAGTTGCCCTTACATCTCCTCTCAGGATTGTTCCTCGGCCTTGGTCCGAGGAGCTTTTCTCCTTTCTTTCTTTCTCCCTCTCTTTTGTTCTATTGGTCCTTCTTATATAGTCCTATCTTTCCATCTCTACCTTCCATCTGTTGATCATCCATGCGTTTTTCCTCTGAATCTCCGTCCCATCAGCAACACTATCAGTACTCAAGTGATTTACAATAATCAATGTCGCCTTGTCCAAGAGTCACATCTTCATTAGTGCGACCAGAGGGTTAGGTGAGCGCATTTAGTGCGGAGGTGACAACCTGTCCTGGGCCTGTTTCCCCATCTGTAGCTAGTCTCGGTCCGCCGAGGATAAGCTTATCCTCGGCGGGGGATTTGGGAAGTGCATGCTCCCACGCATCTTCCTCGGACGGGCCTTCTTCCTCGGAATGGGCCATGGGCTGGACGTAAAGTGGGCCGAGGTCACCAGGCCCTCAGGCCCCACAACATGCTTACGCATGGAAATGAAAAATTGAAGTGGTGCTATTGATGTTAGCTTTAGAGGTATTAAAATGGTTTTTCCTTGCAATATTTTATGGTATTAATTACACCAAGTTTTTCATTACATTGTTATTTTATATATATATATATATATATATAAAATTTTGAAAATCATTATTGGATACAACATATACAATATCAATTCACAATCATTGTACTTGAAATTTTACTAAATACAACACAAAATATTAAGAATAAATTAGTCCAATAGTATCTCGTAAATTGAATGGGATGGGTGCATGGGATCGTTCAGCTCAATAATTACAATTTTTTAGGTTTAAGATCTTTGCAATCAAAATATCTGAATAGAAATAGTATAAAAAAAAACATGCTCATTAGTTTAAAGAAAAAATAACACCAAAAATCTAAATAATTTAATTTTTATGAAAAGCTAACAAAAGCAAAATCCAGTTTTGATTCTAATTGAATTTTCTCTAAACTTTGGTTATATATATATATTACTTTGTTAGTAATGGACCGTACATAGTCGTAGTATATTACATAAATAACTTATAAATTTGAATTATTTTTAATTACACAAAAAATGACTCGTAAATATTAAATCATTCAAACTCTATTTTCTTGTAATTTTATATATAGAGTTAGATATATGATTAGGTTATTTTTTATGATTTATTTACATTGGACTTCTCGTTATCTACACTAAATTAATTCACTTGGCACACAATTTTAAAAACTTAGATTAAATGGGACACGTAGTGCAAAATTAAAATCTAATTGAAATCCAATTTTTACACTGAACTAATTCACTTGACAAAAAAATTTAAAAGCTTAGATTAGATGGGACATGTGGCGCATGCAAAATTAGACTCTAATTGAATTCCAATTTGAAATCTAATTGGATTTTCTCTCAGTTTTAGCTATTAATATATACTAATGTATAACCCGTGCATATGCACGGTAGGTACAAATAAAAAAATTACAATTACACACATATATAGATTCAAATTACTCTCTCTCTCTCTCTTTTATTTATTTTTTTATTTTAATTTGTTTTGGATATACACATGAGTTTACTCTTTTTTTATTTATTTATTGAGTTTTTGATGATTTATTTATATTAGACCCTTCATCTTTTGCACCTCATTAGCTCACCCAGAACCAAAAAAGAAAAAAGAAAAAAAATTAATAGGACATATGGCGCAAAATTAGACAACAATTGAATACAATTTAGAACCTAATTATATTTTCTCTTAGTTTTACCTCTCTCTCTCTCTCTCTATATTTGTGTGTGTGTGTGTGTGTAGACTAGCTTGTAATCCTATGCATATGCATATGTATACTTAAAAGATATACATTAAGATGCATAATATAATTCTTACCGTGAGAGACCTCGAAAGTGCCCCTCAAAAAAGAGATTCGAGTACCTTTTAGGGCACCTCTCTTTTTGGGTAAGTGGTGTGGAATCGCCACTTTTTTTTTTTTAATAAGAAAAAATAAGAAAAAAAATAAATATGAAATACATGACTGAATTGTTCTTCTCATTGATTGAATAATAAAATACACAATTGAAAAATTGAAAATTACATGGCTTTGGGTCCTAGTTACAATCTACCAAATAATTACATGACTTTTTGTCCTAGTTACATCCTACCCAAAATAAATAAAGACAAGGCTAGATCTACTTAGCCAAAGACCTAAATTCGAAGGCTAGGTTACGGAATAGGAATGTGTTAGGCGCCCATTCCGCACAGACAAAGTCTGGTCTTCTAGACTCTTGTGACTAATGTACTTTTTTATGCATGTCATGAATGATATGTTGAACATGTGACACTAAAATTAAATCACACAAATTTATTTATGAATGAAGTCTCTTCTTTTGTTTTAAAAAATTTTAGTTTTGTTTTGATTGGTAAAAAAAATTGATTTTTGTTTGTCAAAATACCAGATCTGTTTTGTAGTATGTAGAAAAAGTGGTTTTTTGATGATAAAAATTCAGATATGTTTTTATTACATAAATTAAAGTCTTTTGGTTTTACTAAACATCAGATCTGTTTTTTAAGAACTAAAAAAAATGGTTTTTGGATTTATAAAAGATCAGATCTGTTTTGAGATAATAATAAAAAAATGTTGATTTGATAACAGAAAAATCAGATTTGGTTTGTATATGTTAAAAAAGCATGAAAAAGATTTTTTAAGAAGAGAGTTTCACTCATAATCTAAATTTATGCAAACATGAATTAAAGAAAACAAACACTAACACAATCATGTTTAATCTTTTTCTTTATTTCAAAAATTTGCATGTATTAAAGAAAAATCAGATCTATATCTAAGAAAAATACAAATTAGTTTTTAATTGAGAAAAATTCAGATTTGCATCTCATAAAGATGCAGATCCATTTTTATTTGAGAAAAATTCAGATCTGCATCTCATAAAGATGCAGATTCGTTTTTATTCGAGAAATATTCAGATCTACATCTAAGAAAGACACAGATCTGTTTTTATTTGAGAAAAATTCAGATCTACATCTAAGAAAGATGCAGATCTGTTTTTGTATATGAGGAAAAATTAGATCTACATCTAATAAATATGTAGATCTGTTTTATTTCAAGAAAAAGAATTGTTCACATGCAGATTATTGACATTCAAGAAAGAGAATATAAAAATCACATAAAAAAAAAAAATCATGCTTTAAACGAAACAACAATTAACAATTCATGTTATGGATAAAAACATTCATCAACATAAAAAGAAGCATAAAAAAAAGATAAGGCGAAGGAAACAACCTCTTGCATGAGCACCCTTTGATCTTGAGAGGATGTTTTAGGGTTCAAAGAAACTTATTCAGTTGTCTTTGAAACTTAAAAACCCTAATTTAAGCAACAAATCTCAGAGAGGATCAGCAAATATCAGCAATTTGAGAGCCTCAAAACGTGTGCCTCTCAGAGCGTAAAAAAAAGTGTCGAATTATGAGGTTCAGTCTCTATTTATAGAGGTCAGAGGGCTTAAAAAAATAGGTACAGATGATTAGGGTTGGAATTAGGACGCACTCTTTTGTGAAAAGGTCGAAAAGGGTATGCATTATTGTCACCCAAAGGCTATTGGGCCAAAACCCAATACATGGAAATTCAGCCCTTTTAGAGTGCCGAATTGGCCTTTGGACTCTGAACACTCTTTTGTCTTTGGGTGCCGTTTGGACTCGTCCTCTAGGGTTTTTTGGCCGGTCCTTGTACCTAGACGTGTTTTCATCCTCCGTCTATGATTTTTCATCTCTTTTCTGGATAATTCAAGCTATTTAAGAACAATTATCTTGTAAATAAATATCCTAAAATAAAACTTGATAAAGTTCAGATTATCCACAATTTTATTGTTATCTAATCATCCATTTTATTCTTTTGCATGCAATCCTATTTTAAACACTAATTATCAACCAATCACAGAATTATTTAATTAATTTTAATGGTTTAACCAAACAGAATTAATTTAAACTAATCATGTGTGGTCGACCTTACCTAGACACAATGCATGTTGACCATGGAAACTTGATCATGTGATATCTTTCGATTCGATGGTCCGATTTGGAAACCGGAAAAACGTTGCGACTGTTAGAATCTCAAGATCATTTTTATGATATGTAATAAATTAATTAATGCATGTAATGCAAAGACAAGTTGATGCATGTAATGCAAGAACCAATTGATGCATGTGATGCAATTATGATTTTTGTGGTATATGGATGTTTATTCAAGTCATTCTCCATGATTAAATCATGGGTGCAAAATTGAGTGTCTACACTTACATATATAATTTAAATATTATTGATAGTCATTCTTATATTTTTTTTTAACTCTTTAAAAAGTCTTGTAAGAATATTATTAGGTAGAAAATGTAAATTGTCAATTTTTAAAACTTTTTTTATGTTCATTAAATTTTTTTTTTTATTTTTTTTTTATACAAGATAGAAAATTCCACTCTAGTCTAATTTAAGTGTATATGTGTGTGAAGCTCCATCTTGGAGACTTGAACCTAGGCTCTTACCCCCCACATCCCACAAGCACTTATACTTGTGAAGTAACCATCACACTAAGGGTATGCGATGATTATGTTCGTTAATTCTAAACTCTTTAGTTTTTGTACGCAACAACTCAGTTGGATGAATATTTATGATGTGGTCCTACATTTGACTCCAAAATTAAGAAATAAAACTCTCTATAAAAATAAATAATTTAGGGCACATAGCGCAAAATTGGACTTCAATTGTATATTCTAATTGGATTTTCTCTAAGGTCTTCTTATTAATAAATACTAGCATGTAACCCATGCAAACACATGGATACATTTAAAATTAAACACAATTTTTATTATAAAAAAGTAAATATTTAGTCAAATTATTAAAAAAAAAATAGCATGTAACATATGCATACGTATAGATACATTTAAAATTAAGCACAATTTTTATCATAAAAATATTAATAATTAGTTAAATTTTTTTAAAAGTAAATGTAATTAATCACATATTAAAATTCTTACCTAAATTTAATACTACTTATGATATTTTTTTTTTCTAATTTTTAATAAGATAGAACATGTGGTGATCTTTGTTGCGTGGTGATTTCTATTGAGGATGTATATGTGATTGATTGTTTTTTATTATCTATTTTATAGTTCATTAATATTATATTCTTAGTATTTTGCACTCATTAACTCACTTGGCACAAATATTAAAAACTTAAGTGGACACATGGCAAAAACTTAAGTGAATAATTATGGTATGGTTCTTACATAAATTTACATACGTGGCGCAAAATTGAATTCTAATTGAACTTTCTCTAAACTTTCCCTATATATATATATATATATACTAGTATGTAAACCATACTTACGCATGTAAATGATAAATTGAAGTGGTGCTATTGATGTTAGTTTTAGAGGTACAAAAATGGTTTTTCCTTACAATTTTTATGGTATTAGTTATGCCAAGTTTCTCATTACGTTGTTATTATATATATAATTTTGAAAATCACTATTGAATACTATATATAAAATATCAATTCACAATAATTGTACTTGAGATTCTACTAAATACAACAGAAAATATTAAGAATAGATTGGTCCAATTGTATCTCCTAAATTGAATGGGGATGGGTGCATGAGATCGTTCAGCTTAATTACAATTTTTTAGGTTCAAGATCTTTGCATTCAAAATATCTGAAGAGAAACAGTATAAAAAAAATATGCTCATTAGTTTAAAGAAAAAATTACACTAAAAATCTAAAAAATTTAATTTTTATAGAAAGCTAACAAAAGCAAAATCCAATTTTGATTCTAATTGATTTTTCTCTAAGCGTTGGTTATATGTGTGTGTGTATATATATATATATATATATATTTACTTAGTTAGTAATGGATCGTACATAGTCATTGTATATTACATAAATAACTTATAAATTTGAATTATTTTTAATTACACAAAAAATGGCTCATAAATATAAAATTATTTAAACTCTCTTTTCTTCTAATTTTATATATAGAGTTAGATATATGATTAGGTTTTTTTTAATTGTTTATTTATATTGAACTCTTGGTTTTTTACACTGAATTAACTTACTTGACACAAAAATTAAAAAACTTAAATTAAATGGGACACATAGTGCAAAATTAAACTCTAATTGAAGTCCAATTTTTAGTCTAAATTAACTCACTTGACACAAAAATTTAAAAGCTAAGATTAGATGGGACATGTGGTGGAAAATTAGAAGATAAATCAATTCAATATATGAAATAATGTTATAGAAATTTAACTTGGCAATTTTATCATACCAATTATTTTTTGTGCTTCGTCATTGGTACAAAACCTTAGTCGCAATGATAGCTTGATTTTCTTTGCAATTTATTTATTTATTTTTTGTTTCTATCACTTTTATCCTGGTTACATCAAAAAATACACTAAAGGAGTTAATTTTTAAACATATGCTTCTAAGAAAGATTTTACGAAAATTATATTAAAAAAAACTATTAATAGAGTTCAACTTATAATCACCTTCCACTATTAATAAAAGTTTCTTAAGAAAAGAAGTTTTTAACGACGGCAGGGTAAATTTGTCACAATAAAAGTGATTCCCAACATACATATAGCCGTAAAAAATGATTATTTACTTTGAATAGTAAAATTTCCTCAATTTTGTTTTAAAAGTCTAGAATTTTGTCTTAATTTTAAAAACAGCCAAAAAAAAAAAAAAATTCTGAAAAGATCATCCAAGTACATGAGAGCTATTTTGGTCATTTCAGAAGTAAAATGTATTTTGATCATTTTGAAGCTTTTAGGGGCACTTTCATCTCTTTAGAAGTTTGTGCGTATTTTGGTCATTTCCTAGCTTTGATAGCGTATTTCAGTCATTCTGAATGGTTGGGTTGTGTCAATGGGGTTAATCAAAGTTTCTTAGTGGGTGGGTATAATAACATGTGTCCATTATGCAACTAGATGGAGATCCAAAATCTGATTGTTGGCACAAATTTTAGTTGATAATTATGGTATGGTCCCACATAAATTTAGACACATGGTGTAAAATTGGATTTTAATTTTAAATTCTAATTGAACTTTCTCTATACTTTATATATATATATATATATATATATATATTTGTGGATATAAAAGTGGTGCATTCAATATATATATATATATAGAGAGAGAGAGAGAGAATGTATATATATATATATATAGAGAGAGAGAGAGAGGGAGAGAGAGATGAGAGGAAGATATAAAGCTAAGGAAATAAAGAAAATTACTTGAAAGCATGGAATAGAGCAGAGAACTAGATACAACAAGTTGGCTGATATTATTAGATTGAACAAAGTTTTTACATAAGTCATAAGGAAATGATTTCTGAAGTAGGCTAAGTTCTCTCCCTTCATAGTTACAAAGTGGCTATTTATAGACTACGGACTTCAAACTATCTTAGCTATAATTTACAATGAATTTTGTCCGATTATAAATGAGATTGTAGGGGCCTAGTCTGTAGTGACAAGTGGCTGAAGAAGTAGGGGTCTGGCTGAACCAAAGCATTTGCTAGATAAGGCTGCTGCATGGATAAGTCTGAAGCTGCTTTAGGATGTTTTGGGGTATTTTTTTTTTTTTAGTTCATCTTTTATAGTTACTGATACCCCTAAACCCTCTTTTGACCTTTCCCTCCGTACGTCTATTGCAAATAGATTAGACTACTTGTATGAAATCTCTCATGTACCTGAAGATAGTAAAATTCCTATTACTGATTTCCTCGTTGTAAATCCTTACACTGTGTTTAATAAACCCCAACCTTCATTCAAAAAAACTATAAGAAATTTATTGGTCCTTCTCATCCTTCTATCGTAAAAGAATATGTCCAGGCTTCCAAGTTCGATCAATTCAATATCCCAGCAAGTGAAAATGAAAACTTTATCACCCTTGCCCTTCCTAGAGAGTTTGTAATTCCATGGCAAAAATTAGGGTACACACATCTTCATTTTGGTTCTGTAAGATTAGCACTAACTTTCCACAGATGAAAGGGACTCCCTGCAGTCTCTAGGATTTCACTCCTTGACTCCAAATGTTTGGAATATCAGAATGCGGTCATAGGAACTATCTAGACCATTGTAAATGCGTGAACAATTTTTGTCACACTCTTTCCAAACTTTAATATGCCTCTCAAAGATCCTCATCTTTGTAATGCTCTCAAGGTGCAAGTTCAGATTACAGGAGCTTCTCAAGTACAAGACACAAGTAAGACTCGTTGAGTAAATACCACATGTAAAGATAATGTATGAAAGTCCAGTTGGTTATCCAGAAGGCAAAAAAGGTTCTTTATGGTTGGTCCAAGTCAGGATAAATAGCAAGAAAGTTATTATGGTTTTGCTTAAGGTAATTATGAAGGACTTTGATGATTTTTTTTTTTTTTTTTGATCTGACTTCAAGGGTCAAGGTCTTTATTTGGTCTTTTATGTTAAAGGAAGGTTTTCTATCATATTAAGGATATCATCAAGGGATGAAGAGGGCAAGCCTGAGGATGAGGATGGATCTATAATAGGATATACACACAAAGGTGAAGGAATAATTGTGGTGTTAATGGCTGGAGGCTTCCTGGAAAGGTAGTCAGTGATCAGGTTATCTCTTCCTTTGATGTGCTTGAGTTTAAAGGACCATTGTGAAAACCAATTTGACCATCTGAGTAACTAAGGATGAGGAAGCATTTTCCGTTTGAACTAAAACATTTTTGGAATGGAGGACTTGTCCATTTCCATTAGAAAATTATGTTCGAGGAGATGAAACTAGAAATTTTCAATTCCATGATATAGTTGAAATGGTAAAAAATTATAATTGAAAACATAATTTCAATTGTCTCGGGTCACTGAATGATTTAGCTGACCTTGACATCAGGAAAAAAAATAAAAATAAAAAAGGGTCAAGTTTCTTTCCCAAGACCATAACCTCTATAGCTTCGGTTTCTCGTCCTAGGACTCATCGCCCCACTTCCACCACTAGGCCTTTTTAGTTGTACCCATTGTTCCAAATATAGGGCCCATATCAACAATTTGAAAGCAACGGGGGTTTTTAGGAGGCCGCCCTAGAAGCCCAACCCATATGCACCACAGCACAGTAGAGATGCCTCGTGCAAACTTAAGGGTACGTTATTTTCGAGCTTCTTAGTAATAGATTTTGTTTGATTTTGAATTTTGTTTGTTAGGTTCTTGAATTTTAATCATGAGGTGTTTAGTTTTTGGAGTAAGCACAAACATAATTTTCTAATTTTTATGCAGTACTGCGAAAAAATGCACAATTTTTGCCACAATTCTCCATGTGGCTGATTGTGATTTGTAGAGAAAAATAGTGAATCCATGTGAAAGTGACATGCAATTAGTCACATTATGCCACGTAAAAGAGTCGTGGTAAAAGTTGTGAGTTTGTTTGTTGTACTAAAAGAACTCTTTTTAAAAACAGAAACAAATCTTTAGGGTCAAAATGAAACTTTTTGAATTATTAAGGGTCAAAATGAAAACAACCCCAAACCTTAAGAATGAAAAATACACTTCAACTGAATAAATAATTAGCTTTACGCATGTTGTATTTCAAAACTTTTTAAAAATTCCATTGCATAATAATTTTTCTATTCAAAATAAGTTTAACTGAGATGTGAACGAAGTTTTGAAAGTTTCTACAGTTAAAAAAATGGATACAATGTCTATTAAGAAAAAAGAAAAAAATTGGATACAATTTAAAGTATGAAGTTTGATATATTTATGATTTATTTTAATTTGACTATGTAAAGTAAAAATTTGTAAAAATACTTTTTTTTTCTTTCTTAATTTGCGTTTTTGAGAAATGGATAAAGATGGACACAAAAGAGTCATTTACTCCAATTATATATACAAAATTACAAATAACAAAAAACACATGAGTACAGTTTACTTACAGAAGTGAAAGTGCTTCTTGTAAAAAATTCTCTCTATTTGAAATGGACCAATTTAATAGTTTAAATTAAATATTATAAATTTAAAATTGTATCTAATAATATCTCATCTAAAATTTAAAATAACATGTCATGTACACAGTTTGAGGCTGATATAAATTTATATGTTTTTTTTTTTATTTTTTTTTATTTTTTTTATAGCTTATCACAACAAGCCTAGAAAAATAACCTTCACTTATTCGGATCCAAAAAACTGCCAAAGGCCCAATCACTTAGGTTAGAAGAAATGGGTTTCGGTCACTCCAAAGTAAAGCTTGAAATTAGAATTACACGAATACTCAAGGCCAGGTTGAGGCCGTCTGCTAAGTGAAAAATGGGCCAGACAAAGGCAAATTCCCAAGATTCGATTTGTTCTTCAAATACCCATCTCAGAGCTAATAGTAATCTTTAGCTTTTAGTGTAAAAACTAAAAAAAGTAAAAACCAATGGTTTTCCATGTTACTTTCCCTACATTGCTTAACCATGATTATCGTTCACTAATACCAACCATAGTCTTATCAGAGAACAAAATGGTAACCTAATTGAAGCACTAACAAGGAAGAAATTTAAGATTAAAGGTTCGTTTGGGAACTATTTGTTTTACTGAAACTGAAAACTGAAAACTGAAAACCACTTATTTTGATGAAAGTACGTAGAAAAAAAGTTAAAAATTGACTTTTGAAGTAATGTGACCCACTTAACAGTGAAATGAGACCCACTTTAAGAGCAAAAATAAATTAAAAAGAAAAATAAGCTAAGTTTTTCTCAAATCTAAAACGCAACCTAAATTCCCTCTCACAAACCCAAATCGAATGGTCCAACCAGTAGCAGGGTGCTATGTGTTATGATCACAAAAATAACCACCCTTCAACATAAACTAAAACATGAAATAAATCACTTTCACTTGCCAAAAGACTCATATCTATGCACACAATAGTATAATAGTTTATTGGTGATTACATGCATACATCATAATGTAACAAAACTAATTAGGGACATGCAAAAGAGATCAAACTGAAATTGCCTTATTATGCAATACTACAAAGTACGGAAACTGGCATTTGTTTATGCTAATTCTGAACCATATATGCTTATGGGAACATGAAGCCATTCACCGTCATACCTCCATAAACGCATATAGTCTGCCCGGTTATGTACGAGGCCGCCGGTAGGCATAGGAATGCTACCAAGGAAGACACCTCTTTGGGCTCTCCAACGCGTCCCATAGTTGTTCGAGTGATAACAGCATTGAAAAAGTTTTCATCATCCAAATACTACAATAAAAAAAGAAAATAATAACTATGACATAATTTAATAAGCTAATAATTAACTACGATATGTTGATAGGTTAAAATTCTACCGTATTTAAAAAAAAAATTAAAAAAATTAAAGCACACGGTTGTGATGAAAAGGTCATTACAGGTTGGACTAAAGGGGTCCTGATGTACCAAGGTGCAACACAATTGGTCCTTATATTATCTTTTGCCCACTCGCATGCCAAATTTTTTGTCAGCTGATTCATTGCCCCTGCATACTTATAAAGATCTTCAATGTTGTAGCTCAAAGTAATAATAATATAATTCAAAAAATGATGAGACAAGCTTAGGTTACCTTTACTTGCTCCGTATATGGAGCCCACACTGACTGATACGACCCCACAAACTGAAGACACAAAGACAATGCTTCCTGCTGACGAAGCTTTCAATAGAGGATGGGCAAGTTGGCTCAAGTGATAAGCTGATTCAAAATTTGCGGCAATGATAAATGAGAAATCTTGGGCCGTATACTCCAAGGTCGGTTTTGTTTTGTATGTCCCAACGTTGTTTATCTATATCCATGCAATTATTGAACAACAGCACCAATTAGGAAATATATAAAAAATGCTAGTAAAAGCTAGTGTTATTAATAAATTGACATAATAAATAAATTTCTGGATGATTTGGTTTTTTAAAAGCTTATTTAAATCACTATTTCAAAATAGTTAATGCAAATACATACATAAAAATATGTGCTAAAATACAACCTTAATCATAAGGAAGGGATTAACCAAAAAAAAAAAAGCATAACCAAGGGTTGACTTACAAGGATGTTAAGTTTCCCATTAAAGAGATTAGAGGCAGTGCTAATTAGATTCTCTCTTTCAGCTCTAGAGGATACATCGCACACTGAACCAGTGACTTGGAGACCCTTCTTTCTCCATTCACTTAAACACTCATTAAGGTCGACTTCGTTTCCAGAGCATGTATGCACAGTTGCTCCAAAACCTGCTAGTTCCTCCACAATAGCATGCCTAATCACAAGATAATAAAAGGGGATCAATTGTTTAGCGAATCAACGCGTTGAGAACATTGCTTAAGCTTCTTTTAAATGAATATACTATTATGAGGTGAATCACTTTATATAATTGAACTGACGATACATATCATATTATCATGCATAAAGGAGAGCTACTAGCATGAAAGTATTATGATTGAAAATATTAGCAAGAATAAGCAGTAACAATAAGTTATTGATGAAGCTTTCTTTTGGGTGCACTGCACCATGGTCCAGCCCACACTTTGTCTTAGCTCAGTAAATGAGCTTGTTGAAAAATTGGCAAGAAGTCAGCAAATCAAATTGAATTTGCTGGAGAAGCTTGTCCGTAAGAGAAGAATTGGGTTCATCTTTTTTCTCTATAATTATGTAATGTACAAAAGTCAAGCCACATAAATGAATATGTGATGTTAAACTTGTGAGACACGTTGGAAGGAAGAAAGAAAAGAAAGAAGCAAAAGGCGAGAGTCATTCGGCTATGGCAGAGCTGAAGAAAAGAAATTGGTTGAAGCAAAGTCAAGATAAATTGGCTTGCATTTATTGTGCCTTGATGTGAAGAGTGTGAAAGGGAGAAAAGAAGGAAAAGATGAAGAAATAAATAGAGAGGCCATTCGGCCAGTGAAGATGGGCTGAAGAAGTGAAGTCCCGGGGAGTGAAGATGTAAAGCCCGAGAGTAAAAGAGTGAAGTCCCAGAGTGTAAGGACCAAGTGCAGTGTTGAAGAACTGCTTGAGTGAGAGCAAGTAAAAGAGAAGAGAAAAATAGAGAAGGTAAGAGAAAATACACAATTAGGAAGAGAGTAGTGAGTGAAAAGAAAAAGAGAGTTTTTCTTTATTCAAGTTGTATCTCTAAGTATTGTAATTTCTATTTAATATAGTGAAATTATTCGGAGTTTGTCTCGTAATTTTTCCCTTAAAAGATAAAGGGTTTTCACGTAAATCTTTGTATTATTGTGCGGTGGTACTTCTGCTGTACTTGCTGAAATTTATTTATAGTTATATAAAATTTTTCCTAACACTTTCTAGTTAAAAACAATAGCAACAAAGGGAACACAAAAGGGAAAGAAAGTAGGGACCCTATTCCTTTGCTTCCACCGGTAACAAGAGCGGTCATGCCCTGAAGAGACCATCTACTGTTATCGGGCTGAGCCATTCTGTAAGATTTGTAAACCTAGTGAGGAAAGCTTGAAAGCTAGAGAGAAAACTAGAGAGAAAGATTGAGAAACTTCTAGATTGTATTGAATTGATTAAGACTGAACAAGATCCTATATCTATATATCAGTAACAGAGAGAAAAACTACCTACCAAAATATCAGGGAGTTAGTTACTGCACGTATCATATACACGTGTGTTATTTGCGACATGTGATGTGAGATACGTGTCGGGGAGAGGTGGACACGTAAAGCGTTGCAGTGACTCGTGTCTGGTTGGATCTATCTAAGGTTTGCAAAAATTGGACCGGTTGCATTCGAGGGATGTTGCATGCGTGCTTGGTTTTTAGAGCTGTGGGTTTGTAAACAATTGGCGCTGTGTGTGTGTGTGTGTTTATTCACTTTATTGTCATTGCATTACTGCCAGCTCTTAACAAATGAGATCTTTTGTGTGTATTTGTAAATTTGATTATGTAGGAAAGTTTGATTTAATAGGAAATACTAAGAAAAAATAAAAACTGACGAAAGAAAAGAACTAAGTGAGAACAAAGAACTGAAAGAATGGATAGATACAATCATATAAGTATTTCGAGTTCTTTTTTATATCTTAACATTGACTATAACTTACACAATGATCTTGTGTACTACTAATAGTTTTATAATTTAATTAATTTTGTTGATGTATTAGTTTATAAAAACATTGTTAAGATTCATGGAAAATGATCATATCTTAAAATCAAAATAGAGTTTTGATTAGGTATATAGTATCTATTCTGGTAAAGTTCCTTAGAAGTGCACGTAAATAAACTATGAATTGTTTGGCGTCTTATATGTTAGCAATGAATTATTAAAGCAGCCAATATGGAAGGTACTTGTTTGCTTGATTAGAATTTTGCCATATTTAGCAAGCATTTAAAACAATGCTAAAGCTAAACAAAAAGAGCCGAAGTTTAATAAAAAAGAAAAGTCAAAGAGCCGAAAGGAGCTATGGAAGGAGCCGTGCAGAGAAGAGAAGGAGGTTCGTTTTTGCGTAAACGTCATTCCCTTTTCATTATTTTCCTTCCCTTTCTTATTTTAATTTTCTATCTTTCATTCAGGGAGGACCAAAATATTGTATTTTACAAAAAAATTTCATAATCCCAGCAAGCACGTAGTAGTTGAGTAGTGGTTTTAATTGGAAATATAATAATATTTATGTGGGGCCAAAAATAGTCAGGCAACCCCGGTCCACTTCGAACCAGGCCCAAGGCCCATGCCGAGGACGCGCCCAAGGTCCGAGGACTGAAGTGTAATGCCCAGCTACCCACGAAACAGTGCCGATGATGATAACGTCCTCGGAATTCCGAGATCCGAAAACGGACAAGTAGCACGCCATCAAAGGGAACCTCCCCGAGTATCCAAGGAGCAAACAGCAAATACCAAATACCGGACATGGAAGCATGGTGGAGGAGCAAGTCCCAGATGAACTGTCACCTCCACATTAAATGCCCTCAACTAACGTCCTGACCGCATTAGTGAGGAGGGGACGCCTCAACAGTGCCACCTTGGTTGCTGCCACCCACAGAGAGAATGGGAAGGTGGCTGATGGGACAGGCACTCGAGTGATGGCCTAATCCCTCTACAAATGCAGGGCTAGGATCGATTGGAAGAGGGATATATAATGTAAGGAACCCCTCCTAAAAGAGGGGGAGAGATATGATCTAAGGAATACCATAGCAATCTGTATTCTCTGAGAGAACTTTGTAACTAGTCTTAAAACAGAAATTATAAGAACTCCAAGCCCTGGAGAGCACGTCCGAGGAGCATTATTACACATCTTAATTCACGTTCAGGCTATCTAATCCACATGCAATCATGCATGGTCGTTGCACTTCTCACTAACGTCTAGTTCTTGAGTCCATTCTCTATAAATTCATTGTGTGGAAATTGGGTTTGGGTCGACTCTCTCGAACCTGGTCCCTACAATTGGCGCCGTCTGTGGGGAGAACTTATGCGTTAGTAAGGACAACAGTCAAGCATGGTAGGATCGGGCCCTCACCAAAGAACTCCCAATCGACCTGAACCGGCGAAGCCTCGGCATCAGGGTGACTATGGCGACCCCGGGGGTGGTCAGAACGACAATGGACGATTTCGAGAAGGAAGCGTGCATACTTCAACAGCGAGCGAAAACCAAGCCCAGAAACGCGATGAGGGCCAGGCCACGCAATCGGAAGAGGCCCATAGCCACGCTTCCCAGGGGAAGGATGATAAGGTGGCCATGCAGCGCGAGATAGATGGTCTGAAGAGGAAGCTGCGCCGTGCGCAGCGAAGATGGTCCGAGCCCAGCCCTGACCTGCCCTCTGACGACGAGAGTGATGACGAATACAGAAAAAGGTCAAGAACGCCCCCCAGCGAGACTTTCTCCCACGAGGACGAGCGCTACCAGAGGCGTAGGCGCGCCAACCCAACCCCCAGGGGCGTAGGAGGTGACGCCATGAGCAAGGCGCTGGATCAGCTCTCCAGGTCACCCTTCACGCGTCGTATAGAGGAAGCAGAGCTTCCTCGGCAGTTCCAGCAGCCAACCTTCATTGCTTACAACGGCAAAACGGATCCCGTGGAGCATGTGAGCCAGTTCAACCAGAGGATGGCTATCCACTCCAAGAGCGAGGCGCTTATGTGCAAAGTCTTCCTATCCAGCTTGGGACCTGTGGCGATGAGGTGATTCAACGGTCTGAGGACGAATTCCATAGACTCGTACAGACAGCTGACCCAGGCCTTTGGTTCCCGCTTTGTCACGAACAGCAGGCCTCCTCGGCCCATGAGTACACTACTGTCCCTATCCATGCGTGACGGGGAGACCCTCAAGGCCTACTCGGACAAGTACTGGGAGATCTACAATGAGCTGGACGGCAGGTATGACGTCGTCGCCATCAGTACATTCCAGAATGGGCTGCCAATGGGGCACGGCCTGAGGAAGTCCTTGACCGGAAAACCCGCCACCAGCGTGCCGCAACTGATGGATCGGATTGATAAATACAAGCGGGTGGAGGAAGATATGCTGCAAGGCAAGGGGAAGGATAAGGTCATCCCTCAGGAGAGGAGGGATTTCAGGTCGGACCGGTATAACAACGCTCGCCCAAGGAGGGATTTCGGAGGAGAACCTGGAGCGACCAATGCTCAAACCATCAACGCCGTGTTCCGAGAACCCGTGCATAGGGTGCTGGAAAGGATAAAGAACGAGTCGTACTTCAGGTGGCCGAATAAGATGGCTGGGGAACCTGAGAGGCGCAATCAGAACCGTTACTGCCAATACCACCAGGGCCACGGGCATACCACGGAGGACTGCAGGAACCTCCGGAACTACCTGGACCAGCTAGTCCGGGAAGGAAAGCTGAAGCACCTGCTGTTCAACCCCGACAATCGTTAGGGCCAAATGTATTCTAACCCTAGAGGGACACCACCATGGGGCAACCCGCTGGCACAATCAACGTAATCCTGGCGGCACCGGGGAGAACGGGCACACGCCCTTCGTGAGTGTTAACTGTGGCCCAACCGCCAGCCGAGGAGTCCCAGGCAGGGCCGAAAAGGGCTAGGAGGAGTTCCTGCCCTCCTTTGAGCTTCTCAGAGGAGGACAAGATGGGGACCACCCAGCCCCATGACAATGCTCTGGTAGTCACCCTTAGAATTTGGGGCTACGACGTGAAGAGAGTGATGGTGGATGGTGGCAGCGAGGCAGAGGTTATGTACCCGGACCTCTACAAGGGGCTGGGGTTAAGACCGGAGGACTTGACGCCATATGACTCTCCCCTAATGAGTTTCGACGGGAAGCTCGTCATCCCAAGGGGCATGATCAGGCTGCCCATACAGACCGGCCCAGAAGTGGTAGAGGTGAACTTCATAGTGGTGGACACATACTCCCCCTACACGGCCATCGTGGGGAGACCCTGGCTCCACACTTTAGGGGGCGTAGCCTTCTCCTTGCACCAAAAGGTGAAATTCCCATAAGGGGACCAGGTTCTAGAAATCCGTGGATGCCAGCCCACAGCAAGGTAATGCACGGTGGCTGCCATATCATGTCGGCTTGACGCATAGCCCTCGGCCATTACCGAAGAGGGTTTATAGCAATCAAAGACCATGGTAGCGCACCCTAATGTAGCTGCCGAAGAGGCCAAGTGTGAGGGCTTGGAGAAAGTGGTAATCGGTGATGATCCAGAGAAGTTCTTTCGGGTCGGGGCTCGGCTGCCTCCCACCGAACAAGAGGAACCGGTCGAGTTCCTTCGAAACAATATCGACGTATTTGCATGGGACCTCTACGACGCACCCGGGATTGACCCGTCCTTTATCTGTCACCATCTTAACGTTAGTCCATCTATAGTACCCAAGAAACAGCCGCCCCGACGCCCATCGAGGGAGCATGCTGACGCCATAAGGGAAGAGGTGAATAAACTCAAGCGCGCTGGGGCTATCAAAGAGGTTTTCTATCCCGAATGGCTAGCCAATACTGTGGTGGTCAGAAAGAAGAGCGGAAAGTGGAGGGTCTGTGTGGACTTCACCGACCTAAATAGGGCATGTCCAAAAGACCCATTCCCCATGCCTCGGATCGACCAGCTGGTAGATGCTTTTCAAGGCTATCATCAGATACCACTGGCCCTGGAAGACCAGGAGAAGACCGCCTTTGTGACACCCGTCGGGAATTACCACTACAAAGTAATGCCTTTCGGTCTGAAGAACACGGGATCCACCTATCAAAGGATGGTGACGAGAATGTTTGAGCCAATGCTGGGCAAGAGCATCGAAGTCTACGTTGACGATATGGTGGTGAAGAGTAAAGAGGTATCCGAACATCTGGGGGACCTCGGCCGCACATTTGACGTCTTGAGGAAGCACCAGCTGCGCCTAAATGCCTCAAAATGCTCGTTTGGGGTGGGCTCAGGCAAGTTCCTTGGGTACATGATCACCCATAGGGGAATCGAAGTTGATCCTGACCAAATCAAGGCTATTCATGAGTTGAAGCCCCCACAAAACCCCAAAGAGGTCCAAAAGCTTACTGGGATGATCGCGGCTTTGAACCGATTCATTTCCTGGTCGGCTGACAGGTGCAGGCCCTTCTATCTCTTAATCAACAAGTGGAAAGGATTTGAGTGGTCCGAGGATTGTGTTGTAGCTTTCCAGCAACTCAAGGAGTACCTATCCCGGCCGCCTATCATGTCCAATCCTGATGTCGATGAGGTCTTGTACGCATACCTTGCTGTGGCGCCCCACGCAGTGGGCCTAGTACTGATACGGGATGACAATGGCGTTCAAAAGCCAGTTTATTATGTCAGTAAGTCGCTACATGAAGCGGAGGTTAAGTACTTGCCCTTGGAGAAAGCCATACTGGCTGTGGTCCACGCCACGAGAAAGCTCCCCCACTACTTCCAAGCTCACACAGTGGTCGTCCTAACCAAACTGCCCCTAAAGTCTGTACTTCGGACTGCCGATTACACCGGGAGAATCTCAAAGTGGAACACAATCCTTGGGGCCTTTGATATCAAGTATATGCTCCGGACTTCCATAAAAGGACAGGTCCTGGCGGATTTGACGGCCGAATTCGCCGAACCCACTGTGGAAGTAGCCCCCGGGGAGGAGAGCTCGGATGAGAAATCAGTTGGGGCAGTCTCCATCCTGGGGTCACCATACTGGAAAGTATATGTTGATGGCGCAGCAAACCAGAGGGGGTTCGGAGTGGGGCTAGTATTAGTATCCCCTGAGGATCATGTCATCGAGAAGTCCCTAAGGCTCGGATTCTCGGCCACAAACAATGAGGCCGAGTATGAGGCGTTGGTGCAAGGGATGGTCATGGTACGGAAGATAGGAGGAAGATCGATAGAGGCGTTCTCAGATTCGAGATTGGTGGTAGGACAGGTAAACGGAGAAATGGAAGCCAGAGATCCGAGAATGCAAGAATACCTGAGCCAGGTCCAGCGCTCGCAGTCGGAGTTCGACCTCTTTAGCCTGTCTCATATTCCTCGGAGTGGGAACAGCCATGCCGACTCATTAGCCACGCTCGCAACATCCTCGGTAGAGTGTCTGCCCCGGATCATACTTGTGGAGCACCTAGAAAGAGCGAACGAAATGGCAAGGGGGTCGATCACCGTCCATCAGATTGAAGTGGGTCCCAGCTGGATGGATCCCATAGTGAAATTCCTCAAAGACGATATCCTACTCGAAGATAAGACAGAAGCTGAGAAAGTACGGAGAAAAGCTCCTCGGTTCTAGCTATCCGAGGATCTCCGACTATACAGGTGCTTCTACTCTGGGCCATACCTGCTGTGCGTCCACCCCGAGGCAGTAGAGTTACTGCTCGAAGAGCTGCACGAAGGAATCTGTGGGAGTCATACAGGAGGGAGATCCCTGTCACACCGAGCCGTCACGCAAGGATATTGGTGGCCGGGAATGCAACAGGAGGCCCTGGAATATGTCAAGGGGTGTGACCAGTGCCAGAGATTCGCCTCGAACATTCACCAGCCAGGAGGGGTCCTCAATCCTTTGTCCAGTCCCTGGCCGTTTGCCCAATGGGGCTTGGACATTGTAGGTCCCTTCCCAAAAGCGCCAGGGAATAAGAGGTATCTGCTGGTGGCCACGGACTACTTCACGAAATGGGTCGAGGCCGAGCCCCTGGCCAACATTAGGGACGCGGACGCCAAGAGATTCCTTTGGAGAAACATAGTTACGCGATTCGGGGTCCTTCACACCCTCATCTCGGATAATGGGCTCCAATTCGACAGCAAGGCCTTTAGGA
This sequence comes from Quercus ilex subsp. ballota, assembly GCA_032727855.1. Taxonomy (NCBI): domain Eukaryota; kingdom Viridiplantae; phylum Streptophyta; class Magnoliopsida; order Fagales; family Fagaceae; genus Quercus; species Quercus ilex. The sequence continues at coordinate 33,747,099 of CM064908.1, forward strand.
GGTACTGCTGTGAACTTGGAATCACTAACAGATATTCGACGCCCGCCTACCCTCAGGGAAACGGACAGGCAGAAGCCGTCAACAAGGTTATCGTCAACGGGCTTAAGAAGAAGCTGGACGACGCCAAGGGAAGATGGGTTGAGGAGCTGCCCCACGTCCTATGGACGTACCGGACTGCCCCTTGGTGGTCAACAGGGGAAACACCTTTTGCCATAACTTATGGCGCCGAGGCGGTGATCCCCCTGGAAACGAATTTTCGGACGCTACGAATGAGCTCTTTCACTCTTGGCAGCAATGATGAACTGCCGGGAAGGAGCCTGGACTTGGTGGACGAACGAAGGGAACGAGCAATGATCCAGCTGGCCTATTACCAGCAAAAGCTCAAACAAGGGTATGACACCAATGTGAAACTCAGGCCGCTGGCACTGAGGGACCTGGTGCTGAGAAAAGTCGTCGGGGCTGCCAAGAACCCATCCTGGGGAAAGCTGGGACCCAACTGGGAAGGCCCTTACCGAATTACCTCAGTAGCAGGAGTAGGTGCATACTATTTGGAAGATCTAGACAAAAAACCTGTACCTCGCCCCTGGAATGTAAATAACCTGAAAATGTATTATTATTAATGAAGCAGTCTTTTTGAATTCCGACTCTTAACCTGTTTCAACTTGGGATCACATGTCCGGACGGCCAGCCTAAGTGTTAGACAGAACCAAGGCACTGCATGGTCCTCGGACTCAGGCCTATGGGGAAACTAACTACTTCAAAAATACTAAGTGTTAGACAGAACCAAGGCACTGCATGGTCCTCGGACTCAGGCCTACGGGGAAACTAATTACTTCAAAAAGCCTAAGTGTTAGACAGAACCAAGGCACTGCATGGTCCTCGGACTCAGGCCTATAGGGAAACTAATTACTTCAAAAAGCCTAAGTGTTAGACAGAACCAAGGCACTGCATGGTCCTCGGACTCAGGCCTATGGAGAAACTAACTACTTCAAAAATTCTAAGTGTTAGACAGAACCAAGGCACTGCATGGTTCTCGGACTCAGGCCTATGGGGAAACTAATTACTTCAAAAAGCCTAAGTGTTAGACAGAACCAAGGCACTGCATGGTCCTCGGACTCAGGCCTATGGGGAAACTAACTACTTCAAAAATTCTAAGTATTAGACAGAACCAAGGCACTGCATGGTCCTCGGACTCAGGCCTATGGGGAAACTAACTACTTCAAAAATACTAAGTGTTAGACAGAACCAAGGCACTGCATGGTCCTCGGACTCAGGCCTATGGGGAAACTAAGTACTTCAAAAAGCCTAAGTGTTAGACAGAACTAAGGCACTGCATGGTCCTCGGACTCAGGCCTATGGGGAAACTAATTACTTCAAAAAGCCTAAGTGTTAGACAGAACCAAGGCACAAAACCAAGGCACTGCATGGTCCTCGGACTCAGGCCTATGGGGAAACTAACTACTTCAAAAATACTAAGTGTTAGACAGAACCAAGGCACTGCATGGTCCTCGGACTCAGGCCTATGGGGAAACTAATTACTTCAAAAAGCCTAAGTGTTAGACAGAACCAAGGCACTGCATGGTCCTCGGACTTAGGCCTATGGGGAAACTAACTACTTAAAAAATTCTAAGTATTAGACAGAACTAGGGCACTGCATGGTCCTCGGACTCAGGCCTATGGGGAAACTAATTACTTCAAAAAGCCTAAGTGTTCGACAGAACCAAGGCACTGCATGGTCCTCGAACTCAGGCCTATAGGGAAACTAACTACTTCAAAAATTCTAAGTATTAGACAGAACCAGGGCAGTGCATGGTCCTCGAACTCAGGCCTATGGGGAAACTAATTACTTCAAAAAGCCTAAGTGTTAGACAGAACCAAGGCACTGCATGGTCCTCGGACTCAAGCCTATGGGGAAACTAACTACTTTAAAAATTCTAAGTATTAGACAGAACCAGGGCACTGCACGGTCCTCAGACTCAGGCCTGTGGGGAAACTAACTACTTCAAAAATTCTAAGTATTAGACAGAACCAGGGCACTGCATGGTCCTTGGACTCAGGCCTATGGGGAAACTAATTACTTCAAAAGCCTAAGTATAGGACAGAATCAGAGCTCTGCATGGTGCTCGGACTCAAGTCTATGGGGAAGCCAACTACTTCAAGGGGATCCTAAGTGTCTTCTCAAAAAAAATTCTATCTGGCCCTTAGGAAACGAAGGGTCCACCGAAGCATACATGCCCTCGTTATAGTAATTGATGCCACGATTGGCCGAGATGCAATTGAAGTTAAAATCATATAAGTAAAGAAAAAGCGGATAGCGTACAAATAAGCAAACAACCACAACAAGCAGAAAAAGAAACAAAGCTCGCATTTCATTAAGTTCAAAAAGAATTACACGATAGGGATTACATTACAAATAAAAAAAAGAAAGTGCAAAAAGTAAAATGAAGCAGGCAGAGGCGCCAGGGAGCCTACTCCTTCTATTTAATTGCTTGCTCCTATGGGTGGCTGGACCAAGGCAGCTTCAGGGTCCTCTGAGCCCTGACTGAGTGGGATGGCCTGCAGAGGCGCGACAGGAGTAGCAACCCCCTCAGCAGAAGAAACCTGGGCATCAGGAGAAGGCCTCGTAGCCTGCTGAGGCGCGTCCTCGTTAGAGTCATCACTCACTTCAACCACCAAAGGAGGATTACTCCCTTGGATTGGCTCACCAGTGGCCCCAGCGTCCGAAACCCCCCCACCTGGAGTAGCAGCAGTTTCCACAGCAGCGTCCTCGACCTCAGGGCCATTTGGGGCAGCCTCGCGGATGGCAGAGGGGTAGTACACGCTCTCATCCTTCCACAGGACAGAAGAGGCCTCCACACCAGCTTGCCTAAGGGCTTCCATCCAAGTTTCAGAACAGTAGCGCCTACATACCCCAGGGACTTGGGATTTGTAGGTAGCTGCTGTCTCAGTTGCCCCGGCAGCGTAGGCAGCCTTCTCAGCTTCTTCCTTGGTGGCCCAGGCCTCCTCTCTACCCTGCTCTGCCTCGAACTTGGCCCTCACAGCTTCATCCCTAGCAAATTCAGCCACTTTTCTGGCCTCCTCGGCAGCAGCCTCCTTCTTTGTCAGATCCGCAATCAACTCTTTTGTGATCTTCAGCTGCTCCTCTACCTCACCCAGACGCTTCGTCTGGGTCTTGGCCTGCCTCTGTGCACCTTCAAGGCCTGCTACTGTGCTGTCCCGAGCCTGGGTCACGGCCTTCAACTCCTCCCTGGCCTTGGCAAGGTCCTCCTCGGAGTTCTTGAGAGTCCGAGTGGCCTCCAAGCGCTTTTCGCGCTTTTCTTCCATGGCCCTTCCGTGCTCATGGGCCGCCTCCTCCAGCCTGAAGGTGGCCTGGACAGCCTGCCAAACAAAACGGGTACATAATAATAAGCCGAGCTAAAAAAAAAAAAGGGAAAGGAAGGCAGAAAAAACTAAAACAAGAAAAGACACAAGTATTGAGGGCCTTACCATCCCCAAGTATCGCTTGAGGCTGAGGAAGACCTCCCTGCTCCTCATGGTCCCCAGCTGCCCCATGTCCGCGGGAAGTAGCAGACATCTCTCCACCGCGTCGGCCACGTACGCGCCTTCGCCCTCTCTAAAATCCCTGAAACTCGAACCCGTCCTCGGTCACTGTTATTTTCTGCAGCCGAGGATCCTTTGCTTTGATCACGTGCTTTGGGGCCGCGAATGACTTTTGGAGCGACGTGTACCCCAAGATCTTGTGAGCGGCTCTGACTTGGTGATCTGCTTCGTTTTCAAAAGCCGCCGACCTGAGCACCTTTTGCAAGTCTTCCCTGTTGATTAAGTTGTAGTGGCGCGCGAAGGAGTGCGGATCTGCAAAAAGAAAACACATTCACGATCAGTAACCAAACAGTACAAAAAGAAATGACGCATAAAACAAGTTAGAATCTTTGAACCCCCTCCTACTCCTACTGCCCCACCTGGTGTCCCCTCTGTCGTCGGGCAATGGATGCCATCGTGCCACGCTCCGGACACGATGAGAAAATCCTCGTTCATCCCCTTGTTGGACTCAGGGAGGCACTGGATAAGCCGGACCCTGTCGTCCCTCGTCCTCATATAGTAGGACTTGTTCTTCAGGTGTTGAAGATTGTAGCAGTAGTTCACATCATGATGGGTCAACCTTAGCCCCATCTTCTCGTTCAGAGCATCCATGCTACCCAGAATTCTGAACATGTTGGAGGCGCATTGGGTGGGGGTTAACCGGAAGTATGTAAGGTAACCCCTCGTCACCGGCCCCATGGGGATCCTCATCCCTCCTTCAAGGAAGGCGATGATGGGAATCACCACCTCGCCCTCCTGCCTCCGGAGGTGCCACTCCCCCTCCTCACAATACCTCAAGCCTACATTGGCCGGTATCTTATAATCGGCGATGAATTTCTCCATCGCCTCCTCAGTAAAGACGTACTTCTTAAGTCTACCCATCCCAAATGACGCCTAAGAGAGCTAAAGAAAGAGCAGATAAAAGAGAAGGAAGAGCAGAGAGAAGAAAAGCTCAGAGAGGGATAGAGCAACTTACAGAAATGAGGAGAGGCTCCTCGGACAGGCTTTTTATGCTGGAGATGTTGGTGAGAATTTGGCTGGACTCTGAATGAAGGCGCAAGAGCTCTTGATTGTGAATGACAAAAAAGGTGAAAGCGGTTCGAACGAGTATTTATACCCTGGATGGAAGAGCCGCGCGAGTTTCCCCGCCCATAAATGCTAGGCGCATCTTGACCGTTAGATTGTCATCTGCCCGTTGAACGTGGGGACCACAAAGCCGCCCGAATTTAATGCAGGAAACGTTACGCGCACCGAAGCGCCAGTAACGCACCTTGGGCAGATGAAAAGGCTCCAGCGCCGACGAAGGACAAGACTTGATTGGACACGGAGCAGATCCGAGGATATCAAAATCCCCCTTTCCGCCCGAGGACGCGGACAGCAAGATTTTGAGGGGCTATTGTGGGGCCAAAAATAGTCAGGCAACCCTGGCCCACTTCGAGCCAAGCCCAAGGCCCATGCCGAGGACGCGCCCAAGGTCCGAGGACTGAAGTGTAATGCCCAGCTACCCACAAAACAGTGCCGAGGATGATAACGTCCTCGGAATTTCGAGATCCGAAAACGGACAAGTAGCACGCCATCAAAGGGAACCTCCCCGAGCATCCAAGGAGCAAACAACAAATACCAAATATCGAACATGGAAGCATGGTGGAGGAGCAAGTCCCAGATGAACTGTCACCTCCACATTAAATGCCCTCAACTAACGTCCTGGCCGCATTAATGAGGAGGGGACGCATCAACAGTGCCACCTTGGTTGCTGCCACCCACAAAGAGAATGTGAAGGTGGCAGATGGGACAGGCACTCGAGTGATGGCCTAATCCCTCTACAAATGTAGGGTTAGGATCGATTGGGAGAGGGATATATAATGTAAGGAACCCCTCCTAAAAGAGGGGGAGAGATATGATCTAAGGAATACCATAGCAATCTATATTCTCTGAGAGAACTTTGTAACCAGTCTTAAAACAGAAATTATAAGAACTCCAAGCCTTGGAGAGCACGTCCGAGGAGCATTATTACACATCTTAATTCACGTTCAGGCTATCCAATCCACATGCAATCATGCATGGTCGTTGCACTTCTCACTAACGTCTAGTTCTTGAGTCCATTCTCTATAAATTCATTGCGGGGAAATTGGGCTTCGGTCGACTCCCTCGAACCTGGTCCCTACAATTTATATGAATTATATATATTTGACTGAAATTTTCTGAAATGCTTCAGAATTAACGGTTGGTGTAGAAGTTTAGCAATTGAAGTTAGAATATTTTGGATACCTTATAGAACTTTTTAGATACGTAATGTTGCTATTGGAAGGTTCGGTCCGTTTAATTGATTTGAAACTTTTTTTAGGTTGGGCCAAAAATGAAATAAAAAAATGTTTTTTTAATATAAAAAATTGGATTTTAAAGCCTCGAATGGAGCCCAGAAGCTCTATTTTGTACTCGGATCTTACCACTCTAACAATAACAACTTAGACGAAACATAAACTTGATATATTAAGTTAGTTAATATTATGATTTGGTTCAAATTTGATATTATTGAATGAAATTATTCATAATTTTTACCCCTTATTACATATAGGGATAAGGTTTTAACAAAAAACCTGTTTAAGCTAAAATTTACTTGAAACACTTACTTTTGTTATACTGTACATGTTTAGCAGATAGAGGAAGACAAAATGATCAATTTGAGTATTTCTCAAAGTTCAAGGATTTCTAATTTTAAATTAAAAGCTCACAAGGTCAATTTAATTTTAACCTAAAGTTCAGGAATGTTTTTAAATTTTACCCAAAAATTATTTTAGTTATGAGACTTAGACTATAAATCATTTTCATTATGTTTAGCTAAAAAAAAAAAAAAATCAGTTTTTCATTATTTTCTATAGTAAAAATAATCACTTTCTTGAGTTTCTTGTCAATTTCAATGTCATTGGTCCAAGATAGCCCTCCCCTTGGTAGATCCGTAGACCAAAATGCCTTACCGGGTCCCAATATCACTACCAAATTAAGTAGCATACAGCACACTTGTGGGTCCCCATTTCAGTGATTGTTCAACTAAGTAAAAGTGCGCAGAATTCGTACTAATTTACCAAAGTGTATCTTGGACCCAACAATATCCACCTAGGCGTCAAAATTTTAGGCTATGGTCCAATCTTGTAGAACACATGAGTCGACATGATCATATTATTAGATACGTGGGCAGCATTAGGCATCGTTGAAATGATGCTCTAGAAGAACTGAATAATTTATTGAATCAGTCTTTTGATCAACAACAAAAGTTAAGGCGTAATTATCCTAATAATAAATTTATTAAAATACACTTTTCGCCCTTCACATTTGGATGGCGTTGATCGGGTAAGAAAGAAGAGGAGGGTACGTGGTGAGCGATGATGTGGTGGGGCTTTGGGGGTTATTGCATAGGAGTGGTGCATGTTGGGCAGGTTGCATTCGAGGGAGGTTGCATGCGTGCTTGGTTTTTAGAGCTGTGGGTTTGTAAACAATTGGCGCTGTGTGTGACTGTGTGTGTGACATAAGAAAAATTATATTATGTTTCAGGTGTATATGACATCTCTCTCACAGTAGCTGGGTCCCATACAGTTGTGGGACCCAGCTGCTGTGAGAGAGATGACATATACACCCAAAACATGATATACTATCTCGTGACATAAACGTGCATGCAATGAAGCAAGTAAAGCTTTGACACCGCGACTTAATTTTCTACTGTTTCCAAGCTCTATGTGGCAGCCTAAAATCAGGATCCTGTGGATTCTTGTACAAATTTTTTATATTTTTCCTCTTTCTTTTCTTTGAACTCAGGCGGGCAGGCGGAGCTACGTGTTGAGTGTAGGCTCCTCCAAAAAATGAAAAGAAATGAAAAACATTTAACCCTAAGGATATAATTAAAAATCATATTTTTGAACTTTGGTCTAACAAAATTATGAACTCCTTCCTGAAAACAAAAGTATTAGATCTGATAATTAAAAGAAAAACTACACCTATAACATTTTCATAATTAATAAAATTTAGATGATAAATTCTTACTGATAAATAAAAAAATAATTTTAGTAATGGACTCAAATTAAATCCAGGTATTTAAGAATTTTTGGTTGTCCAAGCAATATTTCTTAGCTTCATTTGTCCATTAATCGGCAAGTGTTGATATGAATAATGAGGAAGACAAGATCATACGGTTTTGATCTCAAGTCTCATGAAACATATTTTCAATTCTGTTAATGATATTCTCTTGTCAGCATATGGACGTGATTGACAATATGATGCACAGGTGTAAATTTCACTGAAGCAGATTTTTTCTATCATCAGAGGAGGATGCTAGTTAAATTTCGCAGAAACCATGATGAGGTTATAAACTTCAACGTGAAAAACATTTTTTAACAAATCCAATAAGACAAAAGCATGTTCTAAGAATCCAATGAATCTTTTTCAGGTTAATGAAAGGATATGAAACAAAATTAAATTTAGATAAGAAGAAGTATTATGTTCAACTAAACTCTGTTGCAGTGACTCGTGTCTGGTTGGATCTATCTAAGGTTTGCAAAAATTGGACAGGTTGCATTCGAGGGAGGTTGCATGCATGCTTGGTTTTTAGAGCTGTGGGTTTGTAAACAATTGGCTCTGTGTGTGTGTGTGTGTGTGTGTGTGTGTTTATTCACTTTATTGTCATTGCATTATTTCCAGCTCTTAACAAATGAGATCTTTTGCGTGTATTTGTAAGCTTGTTTGATTATGTAGGAAAGTTTGATTTAATAGGAAATACTAAGAAAAAAATAAATACTGACGAGAGGAAAGAACTATATAAGTTGGAACAAAGAACTGAAAGAAGGGACAGATACAAGTATTTCGAGTTCATTTTTATATCGTAACATTGATTATAACTTACACAATGATCTTGTCTACTATTAATAGTTTTATAAATTAATTTTGTTAATGTATTAGTTTATAAAAACATTGTTAAGATTCATGGAAAAGGATCATATCTTAAAATTAAAATAGAGGTTTGATTAGGTATATAGTATCTATTCTGGTAAAGTTCCTTAGAAGTGCACGTAAATAAACTATGAATTCTTTGGCGTCTTATATATTAGCAATGAATTATTAAAGCAGCCAATATGGAAGGTGCTTGTTTGCTTGATCCGAATTTTGCCATATAATTAGCAAGTATTTAAAACGATGCTAAACAAAAAGAGCCTAAGTTTATTAAAAAGGAAAAGTCAAAGAGCCGAAGGAGCTACGGAAGGAGGCGTGCAGAGAAGAGAAGGATGTTCTTTTTTGCGTAAACGTCATTCTCTTTTCATTATTTTCCTTCCCTTTCTTATTTTTACATTTCTATCTTTCATTCAGAGAGGACCTAAGTATTGTATTTTACAAAAAAAATTCATAATCCCAGCGAGCACAACACGTAGTAGTTGAGTAGTGGTTTTAATTGGAAATATAATAACATTTATATGAATTACATATATTTGACTGAAATTTTCTGAAATGCTTCAGAATTACCGGTTGGTGTAGAAGTTTAGCAATTGAAATTAGAATATTTTGGAGACATTATAAAACTTTTTAGATACGTAATGTTGCTATTGGAAGGTTCGGCCGGTTTAATTGGTTTGAAACTTTTTTGGGTTGGGCCAAGAATGAAGTAAAAAAATGTTTTTTTAATAAAAAAAATTGGGTTTTCAAGCCTTGAACAGGCCCAGAAGCTCTATTTTGTACTCGGATCTTACCTCTCCAACAATAACAATTTAGACGAAACATAAACTTGATATATTAAGTTACTTAGTTAATATTTTGATTTGGTTCATATTTGATATTATTGAATGAAATTATTCATAATTTTTTCCCCTAATTACATATAGGAATAAGGTTTTAACAAAAAACCTGTTTAAACTAAAATTTACTTGAAACACTTATTTTTGTTATGATGTTTCGCAGATAGAGGAAAACAAAATGATCAATTTGAGTATATTTCAAAGTTCAAGGATTTCTAATTTTAAATTAGAAGCTAGCAAGGGCAATTTAATTTTAACCCAAAGTTCAGAAATGTTTTTAAATTTTACCCAAAAATTATTTTAGTTATGAGACTTAGACTATAAATCATTTTCATTATGTTTAGCTTAAAAAAAAAAAAATCAGTTTTTCATTATTTTCTATAGTAAAAATAATCACTTTCTTGAGTTTCTTGTCTGTATCAATGTCATTAGTCCAAGCTAGCCCCTCCCCATGGTAGATCCGTAGACCAAAATGCCTTACCGGGTCCCAATATCACTACCAAATTAAGTAGCATGCAGCACACTTGTGGGTCCCCATTTCAGTGATTGTTCAACTAAGTAAAAGTGAGTAGAATTCGTACCAATTTACCAAAGTGAATCTTGGACCCAACAATATCCACCTGGGCGTCAAAATTTTATGCTGTGGTCCAATCTTGTAGAACACGAGTCGACATGATCATATTATTAGATACGTGGGCAGCATTAGGCATCGTTGAAATGATCCTCTAGAAGAACTGAATAATTTATTGAATCAGTCTTTTGATCAACAACAAAAGTTTTTTTTTTTTGAGGAAGAACAACAAAAGTTAAGCCGTAATTATCTAAATAATAAATATATTAAAATACAATTTTCGCCCTTCACGTTTTAAAAGTTTCATTGTATCATTGACTAATGTTTTGCTTTTGTTTCTCAAAAGGGCCGTCCCCGTCCATATTTGGTAGTAGTCTCGCCATTAAAGGTTAGATAGGCCTATTACCGCACACTCTTAGCAAATACATGACATAAATTTAAGTAGATAATTATAATATGGTTCTCACATAAATTTAGATATATGACACAAAATTGGTTTCTAATGAAACTTTTTCTAAGTTTTACCTATTAATATATACTAGTGTATAATCCGTGCATATATACAGTACAATTAAAAAAAATTATAATTACACACATATATGGATTCAAATTATACTCGCTCTCTCTCTTTTATTTTTTTAATTTTAATTTCTTTTAGATATACACATGAGTTTACTTTATTTATTTATTTATTGAGTTTTTGATGATTTATTTATATTAGACTATTTGTCTTTTGCACCCCATTAACTCGCCTAAAAAAAAAAGAAACCTTAAGTAGGGCATATGACGCAAAATTAGACAACAATTGGAATCCAATTTAAAACCTAATTGAATTTTTTTTTTTTTTTTCCAGATTTACCTATTAATATATATATATATATATATTAACTCACTTGGCACAAAGATTATTTTTACCTCTATATATATATATATAGATGAAATGATGAAAAATTATAATTGAAAACATATTTCAAGTGTCTCGGGTCACTGAATGATGTAGTTGACCTTGACATAAGGAAAAAATAAAAAATAAAAAAGGGTCAAGTTTCTCTCCCAAGACCATAACCTCTATAGCTTCGATTTCTGGTCCTAGGAGTCTAGGACTCATCACCCCACTCGCACCACTAGGCCTTTTGAGTTGTACCTATTGTTCCAAATATAGGGCCCATATCAACAATTTGAAAGCAAGGGGTGTTTTCAGGTGGCCGCCCTAGAAGCCCAACCTATATGCACCAAAGCATAGTAGAGACGCCTCGTGCAAACTTAAGGGTACGTTATTTCCGAGCTTCTTAGTAATAGATTTGTTTGATTTTGAATTTTGTTTGTTAGGTTATGGAATTTCAATTATGGGGTGTTAGTTTTTGGGGTAAGCACAAACAGAAATTTCTAATTTTTATGTAGTACTGCGAAAAAATGCACAACTTTTGCCACAATTCTCCACGTGGCTGATTGTGATCGGTAGAAAAAAAGTAGTAAATCCATGTGAAAGTAACATGCAATCAGTCACAGTATGCCATGTAAAAAAGTCATGGTAAAAGTTGTGAGTTTGTTTGTTGTACTAAAAGAACTCTTTTTAAAAACAAAAACAAATCTTTTAAAGGTCAAAATGAAACATTTTGAACCATTAAGGGTCAAAATGAAAACAATCTCAAACTTTAAGAACGAAAAATACACTTCAACTGAATAAATAATTAGCTTTATGCATGTTGTGTTTTAATACTTTTCTAAAATTCCATTGTATAATAATTTTTCTATTCAAAATAAGTTTAACTGTGATGTGAATGAAGTTTTGAAAGTTTCTACAGTTAAAAATATGGATACAACGTCTATTAAGAAAAAAGAAAAAAGAAATGGATACAATGTAAAGTATGAAGTTTGATATATTTAAGATTTATTTTAATTTGACTATTTTACCCCATATATATATATATTCAATTTTTTCTTTTAAAAATTTGTCAAAATACTTTTTTTTTTTTTCTTAATTTGTGTTTTTGAAAAATGGATAAAGGTGGACACCAAAGAGTCATATATTCCAATTATATAAACAAAATTACAAATAACAAAAAAAGACATGGGTACGGTTAACTTACAAAAGTGAAAGTGCTTCTTGTAAGAAATTCTCTCCATTTGAAATGGACCAATTTAATGGTTTAATTAAATATTATAAATTTAAAATTGTGTCTAATAATGTGTCATCTAAAATTTAAAATAACATGATGTCATGTACACAGTTTGAGGCTCATATAAAAAAAAAAAAAAAAAATATATATATATATATATATATATATATGTCCTATTAAGATTGTTTTCCCCAGAAGCTCCAATATTCCTCAATACATCAAGAAACAGTATTTCCAGAACATGTTTTATATTGAACCCAACAGAGTCTCAATTTCTGATCCTCTCAAACTTGCTAAAAGCTATTTCCCTCCAAGATTTCACTGGATCCTTGAGCATAAAGATAAGAATTTAAATTATTATTCTGATCTCTTGCGTAATGAGAAATCTATCATTATTAACACCATTTCTGACAAAATTGATACCTCCAAAATTATTTACCACAGTGTTTACATTATTAATGTTATAAATGAAGAAAAATGGGGTCCTTCCCCCAGTTTTACCAGAACAATGCCCTCTTCTCCCATCCCCTATTCCTACTATGATTACATCACTGCTTGGTCAAGATTTATGCTTCACCAGAATGAAAACATGTCTCATTCCTGGTTTGTTAACTTTGATAAAAATTTCACTGGTTCTCTGCCTCTTTGGTTCATCCGTTGGTGGTCTCAATATGGCCCTATTAATGACATATTTCCTGAACCATTACTTAATGCTTTTGAATGTTTCAAGAAGTCTTATAAGGTTGATGCTCATGGTGCTAAGTTCCCTCCTTTGCTTCACTTTATTAAACGCTTCTAGATACCTTGGATATGAAAATGGCAGTATGAAAAGGATGGTGATGTTCTCTCCAGACATTGGTATGTAAAATGGTGGGGAAAATTCCCTCATGCTCAAAAAATTATTGCTACAATCTCCAGAGATTCTTCATCTCCTGCTATTCTTCCCAATGCTAAGGACTGTTCACATGGTCAATCCCCTATCCTTGATGCACCTGCTTCCTCTTCTAAATATGTTGAATCATCTATCAAACCTAGAAAAGTGAGTTCTCCTTTGGATGAAATCCGCAAGGACCCTGAAGCTCTGAATGCTCTCATTAATATGTTAAAAGGAGAAAGAGCTGGTTCAGACGATGAATGTTCCTCTAAAGCCTCTGTTACAAAAGATCCTTACTACCTTTACAATAAAGAGTGGTTTGGACATGATGAAGATGATGCTGATGACCTAGCTCAAAATTGATTGATTCACCCTATTTGCCTGGCCTGCACAATGGCCAAGAAGTTACTGTTCGTTCCCACGCTAAAACTGTTACTGTTGTCTCCCATGCTATAATAATATCTTGAAAAGAAGATTCTTCATGTTTCCAACGTCCTGAAAAGAAGATTCTTCATGTTTCCAAGACTGCTTTCAAATATTCCGAGTCCTCTTTCGGCATGCTTCTACTGTTCATGTTACTTTTACTGTTCATGTTACTTTTACTGTTCATGTTACTTTTATTGTTCAGAATATTGCCTATTTAAGGGGGGTTGTCCCTTAAGTTTCAATCAGAACTTTTCTTAGAATTTTCTTCTAGAGAGAGTTTTCCTCCTTAGAAGCCTTCTTTGAGAGAGTTCCTTGTTTCTACTACTACCTTGTTCACTACCTTGTTCCTACTACTACTTTCTCTACAAATCTTGTAACTAGGACTAATTCAAGTTTTGTAACTATTTACCTTTACTGTTGAGATCTTGTGTTCACTACTACTGTAAGTGTTTAATCTACTTTCAATAACAAGTATTTTCAGTTTTATGTTCATTATACTACTTGTTGCTACCGCCACCTTGGACGGATTACCGCCATACCGGACGATTCTAAATTGCTTTCATTTACTTTGAATTATTTTGATATATATTGCTTGGCTGGTTCTACCACCTTATTATTGTTCTAACTTGTGCTTATATTACTTTGCTTACATTTACTTTTAACATATATTATACTGTGCTTCCGTCTCTCTTCTCCTCTTCCCTTCAGCTGTGCGTCCCCTTCCTCTTTATGGTATCAGAGCCATTCTTTTCTGGCCGGTGATAGTGTTGTTGTGTCTTCGTATCTTGTCCATGCTTGTCCGAACCTTTGGTGCTCCGTTGTTGTGTCCCCTTCTTACCGTCGTTGGCGCCACCCTAGGTGTAAAGTGAATTCCTAGAACCTAACTGTAAGGCCCGTTTGAGCCAAGAGAGGGCGTGTAGGGCATGTGTGTGGTATAGGGTTGCTTAGGGTATGTGTTACGAATTGCAACGGTTGTGAGAAAAACATGATAACTGAGTGTTAAAACTAGGATAGTATGGATAAGTTGTGGAGATCCAACTCCTCTATCAGCTCCAGGACTGGTTGTCCTCTTGATATTATAGATAAGGAAGATCACACTGTTGAACATAATGAGTTTCCTGCTAGATTTAAGCACTTTAAAGATAACATTCTTGGTATAGATACTGCTTCTCTGAATGATGGTTCTGTTTATTTCAACTGTTCTCCTGATATTAGTCCTGTTGAAAATCCTATTTATCAAAATCAACTAAGAGTTTTGACTATTTTAGATGAAAACTTTGAAATTGATATGGTTTCATTATTCAATGAATTTATGCTTTCAAAAAATAGACCAAAAAGGAAATATTTCCAAAATAATTTTGCTCAGTCTGAAAAAGACCGTGTTAAAAGAAAATGGAAAGAAAAGATGCATCAATTGAAAAAGCATATTTTGTTCTTTGATTTTCTTGAAAATTATTATGTTTCAAAAGATGAAATTTCAAAAAATCATCTGAATGTGATAAAGAAATCAAATTTTGTTAAAAGTGACAAAACCATTGTTAAGTCTAGTCATCCACCTCTTGAGACTATTTTGTTAACTACTGGCAACATTGGTGTTAAAGCTTCTCCTTTCAAAATTGTTGATGATCAAACCCCTATTGTTAGTCTTATTGAACAAAATAATTTTACTAATGAGTCTTTGCATGTTATTGGTCAACAGCTTGATCGTATTGAAGAAAAAATTGTTGAAAAAACTGTTTCTGTTGAAAAATCTGCTTCTGTTCAAAAACCTGTTTCCATCAAGACTGAGGAACCTTTGATCAATTTCCCAGAACTAGGACTAGTTCAAGCTATATATATTTATAGCTTATCACAACAAGCCTAGAAAAATAAACTTCACTTATTCGGGGTCCAAAAAACTTAGGTTAAAAGAAATGTGCTTTGGCCATTCAAAAGTAAAGCTTGAAATTAGAATTACACGAATACTCAAGGCCAAGTTGAGGCCATCCTCTAGGTGAAAAATGGGCCAGACAAATACGAATTCCCAAGATTGGATTTGTTCTTCAAATACCCATCTCAGAGCTAATAGTAATCTTTAGCTTTTAGTGTAAAAACTAAAAAGTAAAAACCAATGGTTTTTCATGTTACTTTCCCTACATTGCTTAACCATGATTATCATTCACTAATACCAACCTTAGTCTTATTAGAGAACAAAATGGTAACCTAATTGAAGCACTTGACAAGAAGAAATTTAAGATTAAGTGTCTGTTTGGAAACCGCTTATTTTGCTGAAACTGAAAACTAAAAACTGCTTATTTTGATGAAAGTATGCAGAAAAAAAGTTAAAAGTTGACTTTTGGAGTAATGTGACACACTTAACAATGAAATTAGACCCACTTTAAGAGCAAAAAAAAGATAAAAAGAAAAAGAAAAAAAAAGCTAAGTTTTTCTCAAATCCAAAACGCAACCTAAGTTCCCTCTCACAAACCCAAATCGAATGGTCCAACTAGTAGCAGGGTGCTACATGTTATGATCACAAAAATAACCACCCTTCAACATTAACTAAAACATGAAATAAATCAATTTCACTTGCCAAAAGACTCATATCTATGCACGCAATAGTATAATAGTTTATGGGTCCGGTTAATGTGTGCCCTTAGGGCACACGTTAAACTTTCTATTTTTGGAAATATTTTCTCGAGAATTGAAAAAGCTATCATTACTTTTTCAATTCTCGAGAAATTTTTTTCCAGAAATGGAAATTAATGTGTGCCCTAAGGGCACACATTAGTAAAATCCATAGTTTATTGGCGATTATATGCATACATCATAAAGTAACAAAACTAATTAGGGACACGCAAAAGAGATCAGACTGAAATTGCCTTATTATGCAATACTACAAAGTACGGAAACTGGCATTTGTTTGCGCTAATTCTGAACCATATATGCTTATGGGAACATGAAGCCATTCACCGTCATACCTCCATCAACGCATATAGTCTGCCCGGATATGTACGAGGCCGCCGGTAGGCATAGGAATGCTACCAAGGAAGAC
Organism: Quercus ilex subsp. ballota; assembly: GCA_032727855.1. NCBI lineage: Eukaryota > Viridiplantae > Streptophyta > Magnoliopsida > Fagales > Fagaceae > Quercus > Quercus ilex. The sequence goes on from CM064908.1 coordinate 33,763,477, forward strand.
ACCTCTTTGGGCTCTCCAACGCGTCCCATAGGTGTTTGAGAGATAACAGCATTGAAAAAGTTTTCATCATCCAAATACTACAATAAAAAAGGAAAATAATAATTATGACATGATTTAATAAGCTAGTAATTAATTTCGATACATTGATAGGTTAAAATTTTACCGTTTCTTTAAAAAAAAAAAAAAAAAAATTAAAGCACACGTGTGTGATGAAAAGGTCATTACAGGTTGGGTTAAAGGGGTCTTGATGTACCAAGGTGCAACACAATTGGTCCTTATATTATCTTTTGCCCACTCGCATGCCAAATTTTTTGTCAGCTGATTCATTGCCCCTGCATACTTATAAAAACCTTCAATATTGTAGCTCAAAGTAGTAATAATATAATTCAAAAAAATGATGAGACAAGCTTAGGTTACCTTTACTTGCTCCGTATATGGAGCCCACACCGACTGATACGACCCCACAAACTGAAGACACAAAGACAATGCTTCCTGCTGACGAAGCTTTCAATAGAGGATGGGCAAGTTGGCTCAAGTGATAAGCTGATTCCAAATTTGTGGCCATGATAAATGAGAAATCTTGGGCCGTATACTCCAAGGTCGGTTTTGTTTTGTTTGTCCCAACATTGTTAATCTATATCCATGCAATTATTGAACAACAGCACCAATTAGGAAATATATAAAAAATGCTAGTAAAAGCTAGTGTTATTAATAAATTGACATAATAAATAAATTTCTGGATGATTTGTTTTTTTAAAAGCTTATTTGCATCACTATTTCAAAATAGTTATGCAAATACATACATAAAAATATGGGCTAAAATACAACCTTAATCATAAGGGAGGGATTAACCAAAAAATAAGCATAACCAAGGGGTGACTTACAAGGATTTTAAGTTTCCCATTAAAGAGATTAGAGGCAGTGCTAATTAGATTCTCTCTTTCAGCTCTAGAGGATACATCGCACACTGAACCAGTGACTTGGAGACCCTTCTTTTTCCATTCGCTTAAACACTCATTAAGGTCGACTTCGTTTCGAGAGCATGTATGCACAGTTGCTCCAAAACCTGCTAGTTCCTCCACAATAGCATGCCTAATCACAAAATAATAAAAGGGGATCAATTGTTTTAGCGAATCAATGCGTTGAGAACATTGCTTAAGCTTCTTTTGAATGAATATACTATTATGAGGTGAATCACTTAATATAATTGAACTGACGATACATATCATACTATCATGCATAAAGGAGAGCTACTAGCATGAAAGTATTATGATTGAAAATATTAGCAAGAATAAGTAGTAACAATAAGTTAATGATGAAGCTTTCTAGTTAAAAACAATAGCAACAAAGGGAACACAAAAGGGAAAGAAAGTAGGGACCCTATTCCTTTGCTTCCACCGGTAACAAGAGCGGTCATGCCCTGAAGTGACCATCTACTGTTATCGTGCTGAGCCATTCTGTAAGATTTGTAAACCTAGAGAGGAAAGCTTGAAAACTAGAGAGAAAGATTGAGAAACTTTCAGATTGTATTGAATTGAAAAAGACTGTACAAGATCCTATATCTAATATATCAGTAACAGAGAGAAAAACAAACCACCAAAATATCAGGGAGTTAGTTACTGCACGTGTCATATACACGTGTGTCATTTACGACAGATAAAGAATAGCTTATCTAGACTACTTGTAGTTTAACCATCTTTTCTGTCGTTTAACTTGCTACTTCTGCATTTGCTTCTTTTTCTTCTTCTGATCTCGAGCATTTTCACACTCCCCCTCTAGGTGAGAGCTAGAACTGTGAATGTTAATGATGCTCATCTTGGTAAGTAAAGTAGCAAGCTTTTGAGCACTGAGGGCTTTTGTAAGCAAGTCTATCAATTGTGTACATGTAGGAGTATAAAATAACTTGATCACTTTGTTTTGTACCTTATCTCTAACCAAATGACAGTCTACCTCGATATATTTAGTTCTTTTATGGAATACAGCGTTTTCTCCAATACACATTGTTGCTTGATTATCACAGAAAAGCAATGTTGGTTGTGGATGATAGACTTCAAGATCCTTCAATAATGCTAACAGCCAAGTAATTTCACACACAGTCATAGCCATAGCCATAGCTCTGTATTTTGTCTCTGCAGATGATCTAGAGACTATGGATTGCTTTTTAGACTTCCATGAAATCAAAGACTCTCCCTAGAAAACATAGTAACCAGTAGTTGATCTTCTGGTGTCAATACATGCTGCCCATTCAGCATCAGTAAAGGCTTTCAAATGAAAATCTGATGTGGAAGATTGCAAAATCTCTTGTGTTAAGACATATGTGATTCACTTGTTAGGAACATATGTCACTATTTTATGTAATTGGCTAATCATTTGACAAAACGCACTTTATTTGTAATTGGGTAGATCTAGGATGTATTTAATACTTCAAGGAACAAAAGTTCAAGTCTATTATTGAAGCCATGCAAATCTGTCCAAGAAACAAGTGAAGAAGTGCTGATTTTTTAAAGCTCGATAGCTGCTCGACACCCCTCGACAGCTAGGCTATCTATCGAGCTCTTAAGCTGTTTCTTATCGTAATCTCGACACCTCTCGACAGCTGGTGAATCAATTGAGAAAGCTCACGTCCCCTCGATAGCTTCTCGACACCTTTCGATCGATCGAGCTTTACGAAATTCAGATTTCTAGATATGATTTTCGGCCCATGCTGACATGTATCTGTAGGCTTTCTTTTCTCACAACCTTAGACATATATAAGGCTTATTTTAGAGACCATCACATAAGATGTTAGGACATATGTGTGTTCACTTGTTAAGAACATATGTCACTTATTTATGTAAATTGGCTAATCTTTTTGACAAAACGCACTCTACTTGTAATTGAGTAGTTCTAGGTGTTTTTAATACTTCAAGAAATAAGGTTTCAAGATCAAGTGTTGAAGTCATCAGGTCTGTCCAAGAAAAAGCAAGCTGAAGTGCAATTTCATTAAAGCTTGACACCTGCTCGATAGTTACCTCGACACCTGCTATCTGTCCAGATTTACAAAATCAGTTTTTCTGATTTGATTTTCTTGGGATCCGTGAATATGTTTTTGGGCCTTCTTTTCTTCTAACCCTAAACATATAAAAGGATTGTTTTAAGAGATGTCAAGTTGTACACAAGTTGCAAAAGCATTGAGCAATCTCTGTTCAAGCAAATTGTGATCAAAAGACGAAGTTCTTAACCTAGTTCATTTTCTCTCTAGAAGTTGTTGTGTATTTGCACCATAGGGTTTTGTAACCAAACATCTTCCTGATCTTCATTGTGTCTGATGAACTGAAGAATTTTGCAGCCAACCTCTCTTTCTAAGTTGGTGTTTGAAGTCGCGTACTGGGATCCGCGCATTGGTTAGTCACGTACTTGGGAGCCGTGCATCAAAGGTGGAAATTGTCACTACAGATCAAGTCTAATTGGGTATTGGGGTAAGGGTTCAACTGTAGGTTGGTAAGGTACTTGGGATTCCTTTACTTGTAACCACTTGATTTGATAATAGTGGATTTTCGGGAGTGGTGACCTGAAAATCACCCGGTGGGGTTTTTGCCATTAGGGTTTTCCCCATTTGTAAACAAATTACCGTGTTATTTATTTTCCGTTACATATTTAGTATTTTGTGATTTGTTTGTACTTTCACGTATTTGCATGTTAAATTGATTAATTAATAACTTGGCTAATTAATTAATTGATTTTATCACAATGGGTCATTCAGTTTGTGGCCTATCATAAGAGAATACGAGGAAAACATATGCAAAAGGTGACCGGTGCCTTATTCTCTCTGAAGGAAGCTAATGCATCTTTGTGCCTTAGGGTTTTGTAACCAAATGCTTCTTGATCTTCATTATTGATGAAGTAAAGAACTTTGCAGCCAACATTCTTATTCCTCAAGTTGGTGAGTGAGTCACGTACTGGGATTCATGCAAAGGAGTTAGTCACGTACTGGGATTTGTGCAACAAAAAGGGTGGCGTTCATATATTGAAGAGTTCAGAGGTTCTGAAGTGGTAGAAGGTTTCTGTTGTAAGTTCATCTACAAGAATTGTAGAGTCTAGGGACAAAAGTTTTGTACTAGATTTGAAATTTCTTTTTACTATAGTGGATTGCTTTTCGAGAAGGTTTCCCCCCAGGTTTTTTACTGTGAAACTAGTTTGTTTCATTAGTTTTTCCGGGTTATCATATCTTGTCTTATTTATTTTTCTATTGTATGATTTTGACATGATATTGATGTTTGTTTGTTTGTTTTAACAACTTTATTCATAATAAATCTGATTAACAACTTGGATTTAAAATTTGTTAATTCTATCAACCAGGGTCTAAATTTTCCAACAAGTGGTATTAGAGCGGGTACACTTTGATTGGATTAATTTTCTGAGTGTGATCCTTGAACCCCATTGTCATGGATCGTGGACAATCTCTTTTGATTCCTCCTTTATTTGATTAAATTAATTATGTGTACTGAAAAGTTCGTATAAAAGTTTTTTTGCAGGCCCTAGGTGAACAGGTATGGTAAGTTGTTGAAGTTGGCTGGATTAAGCCAAAGAAAGTGCCAGTGGATTGGGATGATGCAACAATCAAAGCAGCAAATTTCAACAGTAGGGTTTTGAATGCTTTGTTTTGTGGGGTGACCAATGAGGAATTCAAGAAAATATCATCCACGGAAGTTGCCAAGGAAGCATGGATCATTCTTGAGACAACCTATGAAGGTACCAAGGCAGTAAAGACTATGAAGTTTCAACAACTCACTAGTAGTTTTGAAGATATAAGGATGGAGGAGAATGAGACCTTTGATGAGTTTTATGCTAAACTCAAGGATATTGTGAATTCTGTCTTCAACCTTGGAGAATCTATAGTAGAATCCAAAATTGTTAGGAAAATCTTAAGGTCCTTACCTGAAAGATTCCTTGCCAAGATCACTGCCATTGAAGAAGTCAAGGACATTGATCAAATTCCTTTGACTGAGCTTGTAGGGAACCTTCAAACCTATGAGATGGGATTAGGCTCAATGGGAAAAAGTGGAAAGAGTAAAAACTTGGCTCTTAAGGGTATAGAGGAAGAGATTGAGGACTCTAAAGATGAAGATGAAGATGATGATGAGGATGAGGATCTAACCTTCATAACCGATGAGATTATCAAGCTTCTTCAATTTAGGAAAAAGGATAAGGGTAAACCTCCTAGGAAATCTAAATCCTCAAGGAAGGGCAAGAATGAGAAACCCCTTATCCATTGCCATAAGTGCAAAGGTTTTGTTCATATGAGGATAGAGTGCCCAAACTACCTCATGAAGGAAAAGACCAAGGATTCAAAAGATAAAAGGGTTGGTTGCTACTTGGATTGATACTGAGAATGACTTTTCTAATGAGTGTGCAGATGAATGTAGTCACGTTATGGCCTTTGTTGCCTCAACCAATAAGGTGATTGTGGAGAGTGCTAGTGATAATAAAGATTCTTTTGATGATGAAGTACCCAAGAAGTTGACCCTTCAAGAAGCCTATGATAAGCTATGCACTGAATTTATAAAATCTGAAAAGACTTCTCATCTTTGTAGAAAAGAGTTTAATGAGGTAAAAACTAAAAAAGCTAATTTGTTAGTGAAGCTAGATGAGACTACAAGATTAGTTAAGACTCTTGTTGTGGAGAACACCTCATTAGAAGAGAATGTCAAGAATCGTGAGGTTGAGATTAGTCAAGCTAGAACTCAAATAGAGAGGATGTCTAGTGTAAAGCTTGATGAGGTATTGAGTGCTTAAAAGCCTAGTTCTGATAAGTCTGGCTTAGGATATGCCATTTCCTCTGACCCCTCCTCTTCCATGGCTTCTCGATCAAAGACTGTCTTTATGCCCCAATCTAAGAAAGGTGATAAAGGTGTGAAATTCAAAACTGATTTGTCTAATTCTAAATCCTTTATTAGACCTCATGTTTGTCACCATTGTGGTATTTTTGGACACATTCGTCCTAATTGCTTTAAGTTGTATCCTCAAAAGCAAGTGTCTAAATGGTCACAGGTTTCCTCTCAAAGACCTACACCTTTGTTTGGCGAGTTATTAAAAGTTTTGAGTTTTTTAACTCAATTTCAGGAGAATTTTAATTCTTCTATGTCCTTTAGTAGACATACGAGGACCCGTGCGTTTTCATCTTCATAGCCAAAGACTCGTGCTATGTGGGTGAGGAAGGAGCCTAAGACTTAATTGTCTTGTCTGTTGTCCTCTGCTTTAATTCTTTCTATCTAAAGTAGGACTCTTTTTGCTTGATTTCTTATCTGTTTTTGGAATCATGTTTTCATGCATTTGCACATTTCTATCATGTCTTCATGCATATGCATCTTTCTTTCATGCTTTCATGTTGTTTGTCTATTTTTTTTTCTGGTTGTTTAGTTTTTATTTTGTTTTGTTTTTCAAAATAAAAAGAAAAAAGAAAAATCAGGAAAATACAAAAACAGTGTGTTTGTGTACATTGGTACTTGTGTACCTTGAATGACCATTGAAATAAAGTTTTCTAAATTTTGTATCTTTTGTAGCTTAGATGAGCATCTCTATGTACAACTAAGCTAGTGAGCTTTGTGGCTCTTGTTTGTGATGAGTAAGATTAAGTAATCTCTTGTATTTAACACTCGTATCACTCTTTTTGATGGGAAGGACTAGAAAATCCTAAGAGAAAGGCATAAATAATCATCTCACCACCGTTGCCTGTTAATCATGAAATGACATCTGTATGCTTCGGCATAACAAAAGTGCAATGTCAATTGTATGCTTCGGCATTGCAAAATTGGAATGTCAAATGCTTAACATAATTGGGTATTTCTTTTCTATCTCTTATACGCCCATATATGGTTTGCTTAAAAGAAAAATATGCAAAGAAATTCAAAAGAAAAAAGAATAAAAATGCTTTATATATGATTGCAAGCGTATATTTTAGGAGATGTGGGAGTTATAAGATGTACCTCGAAGGTAATAGTCTTTATCAAACAATTATGATTGCGTGTGAGTTAAAGTGATTTTCTCATATCTCAAATCGTCATAACATGTATACACTTATGTAATCTTGCGATGTTTTTCACACACAACATGCAATATTCTTTGCTATTCTTGATACATGTGCAGGTACAATGTGATTTGGCCATCACAAGGTTTACATGTGTTAATGTATACTCACTAAACTGTCTTGACTTGTTTTTGAAATATAAAATTGGTTAGACTTGTTTAGTGTGTGTGTGTGTGTGTGTGTGTGTATTTTGGATCTATTTCTTGTGCCCCCTTGATCATCCTTGATCATTTTTATGTCTCTCGAGTGAAACTTTCTAGTTTCTTGTACCCTTTATCAATCATGACAAAAAGGGGGAGAAATTGTGGAGAATGTGTGGTTTTTTTTTTTTGAGATTCTACATGTTAGGAAGAGAAATACATGCCTCTGTAAGGGGGAGTGTTTACCTCCTTGTTGTTGTAGAAGCTTCTTTTAGCTTCTTCTGCTTGTACACCGATCTTGTGACCATGTTGACATACATTGTACTTATTTTTTATATATGATGATGTATGTCTTCTTCACCTACCTCTATATGTATTGTTTTTTTTCTATCTTTATACACACGTTTCTTATAAGTTATATGCAATCTATTATTTTTGTTTCACACAAAGATGTCTTGATGAGTTTTGTTTAAAGTATTTCAGAAATACAGGTTGTCAAAGTCTTCTTGCCATAAACTCTCTTTTTGCAAAGTTTTTCAAGAGTTTGTATTAGGATAGATTTTATTGTATTCAACAAGTGAATATGAGTTGAGTGATTTATGACTTCTCTCATATGTTCATTTGTTTGTTGTGGTTTTGTCATGGATTGTCAAAGGGGGAGATTGTTAGGACATATGTAATTCACTTGTTAGGAACATATGTCACTATTTTATGTAATTGACTAATCATTTGACAAAACGCACTTTACTTGTAATTGGGTAGATCTAGGATGTATTTAATACTTCAAGGAACAAAAGTTCAAGTCTAGTATTGAAGTCATGCAAATCTGTCCAAGAAATAAGTGAAGAAGTGCTGATTTTTTAATGCTCGATAGCTGCTCGACACCTCTCGGACACCTCTCGACAGCTGATGGATCAATCGAGAAAACTTTTGTCCCCTCGATCGCTTCTCGACACCTCTCGATCGATCGAGCTTTACGAAATTCAGATTTCCAAATCTGATTTTCGGCCCATGCTGACATGTATCTGTAGGGTTTCTTTTCTCACAACCCTAGACATATATAAGGCTTATTTTAGAGACCGTCACATAAGAGAATACAAGGAGAACATATGCAAAAGGTGACCGATGCCTTATTCTCTCTGAAGGAAGCTACTGTGTCTTTGCACCTTAGGGTTTTATAACCAAGTGCTTCTTGATCTTCATTATTGATGAAGTGAAGAACTTTGCAGCCAACATTCTTTTTCCTCAAGTTGGTGAGTAAGTCACGTACTGGGATTCGTACAAAAGAGTTAGTCATGTACTAGGATCCGTGCAACAAAAAGGGTGGCGTAGATATATTAAAGAGTTCAAAGGTTCTAAAGCGGTAGAAGATTTCTGTTGTAACTTCATCTACGGGGATTATGGAGTCTAAGGACAAAAGTTTTGTACTAAATCTGAAACTTCTCTTTACTATAGTGGATTACTTTTTAGGAAGGTTTCCCCCCAGGTTTTTGTTAGGTTCTAAAGATTTAGGATTTTATGTATTTATAACTCTAATGTGTAATGTTGGCAAACCATGATCAAAAAAATATGTTTAGTCTTGTTTAGACTTGCTCAAAGTTGTGTATTTTATGTAAAGTTGGAATCAAGTGGCTGCAGAAGTATTAGTGACTTTCGGCCTGGTTCGATCAATCAAAAATTAGACTCGATCGATCGAAAGTTGCGTATCAACAAAATCAGCAAACGTAAAAAGGCCATAACTTATTCGTTTGAAGCCCAAATCGCGAGCCGTTTTTTACAGTATTTAAAGGACATCATAAGCTAACCCTAGGTAGGGGTTTTCAGAGCTTTTTAGAGAGATTAGAGTGCCTCTTGTGCCTCTTTGGTATTTTAGGGTTTTGTACCCAAACCTCTCTAAGGTTGTTACTCATATTGCTGTTTTGTGTAAATCTCTTGTGAGATCTTTGAGGAGCTTTCCTTTATACAAAGCTTATGGTTTTCAAGGTAGAGATATTATCTACATCTTGATGATCAACAAGGTTGCTGCCATTGGAGCTTAAAGAATAACAAGCGTGGGTGCTTGTAGCTGATTGGAGAATCCAAGAAACAAGGAGTCTGTGGATTCGGAGTTTGCACATGGTCGTGTCAGTAAGTTCTACTGGTGGGTAGCATTAGGAAGTCAAGCGGGGAGTTTGTAAGTCCTTTTGTATGAACTTCGATTCTTTCATAGTGGAATTAGGTTTTCCTTGAGGATAGGTGGGTCAAATCCTCCCCAGGTTTTTACCATGTGATTTCCTAGGTGATCATATCTTGTGTTATTTATTATTCCGCTGCTTTATATTCTTGATATGATTATGTAATTGTGATAACCTAGATTTGCATAAATTGACTAAGTTAATCACTTGACTAATTAACTAGGCTAATCTGGTTGGTTTAAGGGGTCTAAATTTCCCAACAAGTGGTATCAGAGCGGGTAGCTCTTTTGTTGTAAATCTTTTGATCTCTGAGCTGATCCTTGACCCCTGTTGTCATGGATAATTTGAAGTGTCTTTCTGATCATGTTTCTGCTCATGCTTCTGCTGATTTTATTGATGCTTGTGATGTTTTGAATAAAAAGGACACTATTGTTAGAGAGCATAAGAATTTTGTTTTTGTGCCTACTTGTCACTGTTGTGGTGTTGTTGGTCATATTAGACCAAATTGTTCTTTGTTGAGGCAAAAACCAAAATCTGAGAATAGATTTGTTGTTAGGAATACTGATGTTCCTAAATTTGTTCCTGTTTGTCACTTTTGTGGTGTCCATGGTCACATTTGTCCTAATTGTCAAAAATTGAAATTTAAGCATTCTCTATGTCAATCTAGGATATGTGATGATATTTCTCCTGCCATAAGTCCATATAAATTGTTTCATATTCTTTTGAAAAATTTATGTTTGTTGGCCTGTGAAAGGAAATTGCAGGATTTTAGTCTTTCTCAGAAGATTGGTGTAATCTCTTAAATACACTTTGCTTCTCATGGATTTTCACCTACAAAGCCGATGAATCGTGCTATATGGGTGAGAAAAGATTCTCCAATGTGAGTGTTGCTAACTTGTCCCTGATTTAATTCTTTCAATTAATTGTGGGCATGTTTTGCTTTTGTTTTTGGTTGTTTTGTTTTTTTTAGGTTGTTTTTTATTTTAAAAAAAAAATCCAAAAACATTGAAAATTTTCAAAAAGACAAAAATATTTTATTTTGTGTCTTGTTTTATTTTTCTTGAGGATTACATGAGTTATGATATCTCTCTCTTGATTTAGAACATGCTTGACATTGTGGAGAAACTTGAATAGTTTGTACTAAGCTTTTTTTGATTTTGTGTGAGTATGTACTAGTTTGTACATGTACTCAATGGTTAATTAAGAAATTGATATTTCTTATTTGTGTACCTTCTATAGCTTAGTTTTGCATTATCATGCATTGCTTTTGCATTGTTTATTTAGCATAATATGTGCCTTTTGTTTTTGGTCATAAATTTTCTTTTAGAACCAAAAAGATTTTTGTGTTTTGTATTATAGATCTTGGATTTATAATCAAGGTTGGCCACCTTATCTTTACATAACTAGTTTATGTACCTTGTTTAGTTTAGATGGGCTTATTTTATTGCACTTTACTAGTTTGAGCTTTGTAGTGCATGTTGTGTAGGAAAGATGTTTGTGGTTTTTAATCACTTTTGTTAGAACATATGTGTGTTCACTTGTTAAGAACATATGTCACTTGTTTATGTAAATTGGCTAATCCTTTGGACAAAACGCACTCTACTTGTAATTGGGTAGTTCTAGGTATTTTTAATACTTCAAGAAACAAGGTTTCAAGATCAAGTGTTGAAGTCATCAAGCCTATCCAAGAAAAAGCAAGCTGAAGTGCAATTTCATTAAAGCTCGACACCTGCTCGATAGCTACCTCGACACCTGCTATCTGTCGAGATTTACAAAATCAGTTTTTCTGATTTGATTTTCTTGGGATCCGTGAATGTGTTTTTGTGCCTTCTTTTCTTTTAACCCTAAACATATAAAATGATTGTTTTAAGAGCCGTCAAAGTGTACACAAGTTGCAAAAGCATTGAGCAATCTCTGTTCAAGCAAATTGTGATCAAAAGACGAAGTTCTTAACCTAGTTCATCTTCTCTCAAGAAGTTGCTGTGTATTTGCACCATAGGATTTTGTAACAAAGCATCTTCCTGATCTTCATTGTGTATGATGAACTAAAGAACTTTGTAGCCAACCTCTCCTTCTAAGTTGGTGTTTGAAGTCGCGTACTGGGATCCGCACATTGGTTAGTCACGTACTTGGGAGCTGTGCATCAAATGTGGAAATTGTCACTACAGATCAAGTCCAATTGGGTATTAGGGTAAAGGTTCAACTGTAGGTTGGTAAGGTACTTGGGATTCCTTTACTTGTAACCGCTTGATTTGATAATAGTGGAGTTTCGGGAGTGGTGACCTGAAAATCACCCGGTGGGGTTTTTGCTGTTAGGGTTTTCCCCATTTGTAAACAAATCACCGTACTATTTATTTTCCGCCGCATATTTAGTATTTGGTGATTTGTTTGTGCTTCCACGTAATTGCATGATAAATTGATTAATTAATAACTTGGCTAATTAATTAATTGATTTTATCACAAGGGTTCATTCAGTTTGTGGCCTATCAACTTTGTCTTGATCTTGAAGTCACATGTTATTTGACTGTCGGACTTGATCCTTTTGAGAAAGGCATAAATAACCATCTCACCACTGTTCACTAGCCAATCATGAACACCTTAGTGCATATCATAAGATTTTGTGCTCGAGAAAGTGTAGCACATGCATAAAAAGAACACAAGGTGTAGCCTCAGTTAATTGCTTAATGCTTAAAATTGGTGTGTACTATTGGGCTTGATGCCAAATCACATAATTAAAATTGGTGTATATATTATAAGGAAAAATTCAAGAAACTTACATGATTGCAAGCTTATATTCTAGGAGATGTGGGAGTTATATGATGTAACTCTTTAGGTGATAGTCTCTTTTAAATTCTATGTGATGAATTTTGTAGACTTTGTGATTGATTGCTATTCACATATCTCAAACTTTTGCTAGTTGCACACACTACACAAGTTACTCTTTGCTAAACTTGGTACATTATATTGTGTGTGTTTTGTTGTGGCCGTCCAAGATTAAAAGTTCCTTGATTTTAATGCAAAATGTATATAATGTTTGCACTTTGAGAACAAATTGATTGAAAATCTTGATTTTGGAAGATCTGGGTTAAATTCAAGTGTTTTTGAAAAACTTTTCGTCCCATACTCATGCATTTTTTATAAAACAATGTGCTTTGAGGAGTTTCTGCATTAAAATGCTCTGTTTTTCAAAAATCTGATTTTTCCAAACTTTTGATCGATCGAACTTGTTTTTCGATCAATCGAAATTGCGATTAAATTTTTTGGTTTGAGTCTGCCTGACTCGATTGATGTTCGATTGATTCTCGATCGATCGAAACTAAAAAATTTTCAGTTTCTATGTTTTTGACCAAAAATTTTTTCATACATCATTTGTGTTTAGGATTCACATGTATTGCATTGTTTTTGTATCCATCTTGCAGTTTTACAGTCATATCTCTCATTGTTTTCACACATAACATGCATATACTTTGCTAATGGGTACTCAACTTGATTTAAAAATTGATTGATTAATTTTTGAGTTTTGTACATTCTAATATATGCTATTTCTTATGTGTGAATTGCAGAAAATATTTTTCTTAAGAGATATGATAGATAATCAATGTGCAAATATTTTTCTCTATTCATGCAACTGTTTATGGGTCACATAGTGTCAAGTTTGCATTTATTGAAAGAGAGAATATTTTTTTCATGTGTATCCTTACCTTAGTTTTTAACTTTGGTTTGTGTGTTTTTATTTTCCCCACCCCCTTTATTTTTCCCCAAAACTGTTTTTCCCAAAACTTGTTTTGTTTTTCCTATTTTTATAGGGGGAAAATTTTTTTTAACCTTTGTGGTTCTTAGGGGGAGTTGTTGCTCTTCATAGGGGGAGTTGTCTCTATTTTCTCTTACTCTATTGCGTATGTTTTCTGTCTACCTTCTGATTAGGTAGTCTTTGTCAATACGTGACAAAAAAGGGGAGACATAGATGACCTGTTTGTTTTGTTTAGGGGGAGAATATAAAAACTTTTTGTTGTATCTAACTTAGGGGGAGAATTAGTTTACTTATGTTTTTATTTCTGTTTCTTGTTCACTGCTCATTGATTTATATTTATGAGTTATTCATGATATATGTATTTGTTTTGTGTTTTGTGAAGTCAAGAATTTATTTGTTGATTTACTGTTTTTCTGTCACACATGCGTTTATGCGTTTTGTTTAGTGTTTCAGGAATATACAGGTTGATTCAATTGAACTGCTGTCTACACTTGCAACTGATGGATAGTAGTTAGGATTGAACTTGTTGTTATATGCATTTTTTTGTAAAGGGTTTTTTTTTACTTTGTAAACTTTGAGTTTTTAGTTTGTGTTTTGTCACGGATTGCCAAAGGGGGAGTTTGTTAGGTTCTAAAGATTTAGGATTTTATGTATTTAGAACTCTAATGTGTAATGTTGGCAAACCATGATCAAAACAATATGTTTAGTCTTGTTTAGACTTGCTCAAAGTTGTGTCTTTTATGTAAAGTTGGAATTGAGTGGCTGCAAAATTATTAGTGACTTTCGGCCTGGTTCGATCGATCAGAAATTAGACTCGATCGATCGAAAGTCGCGTATCAGCAAAATCAGCAAACGTAAAAAGGCCATAACTTATTCGCTTGAAACCCAAATTGCGAGCCATTTTTTTTCAGTATTTAAAGGACATCATAAGCTAACCCTAGGTAGGGGTTTTCAGAGCTTTTTAGAGAGATTAGAGTGCCTCTTGTGCCTCTTTGGTATTTTAGGGTTTTGTACCCAAACCTCTCTAAGGTTGTTGGTCATATTGCTGTTTTGTGTAAATCTCTTGTGAGATCTTTGAGGAGCTTTCCTTTACACAAAGCTTAGGGTTTTCAAGGTAGAAATATTATCTACATCTTGATGATCAACAAGGTTGCTGCCATTGGAGCTTAAAGAATAACAAGCGTGGGTGCTTGTAGCTAATTGGAGAATCCAAAAAAGAAGGAGTCCGTGGATTCGGAGCTTGCACGTGGTCGTGTCAGTAAGTTCTACTGGTGGGTAGCATTAGGAAGTTAAGCGGGGAGCTTGTAAGTCCTTTTGTATGAACTTCGATTCTTTCATAGTGGATTTAGGTTTGCCTTGAGGATAGGTGGGTCAAATCCTCCACAGGTTTTTACTGTGTGGTTTCCTGGGTGATCATATCTTGTGTTATTTATTATTCCGCTGCTTTATATTCTTAATATGATTGTGTAATTGTGATAACCTAGATTTGCATAAATTGACTAAGTTAATTACTTGGCTAATTAACTAGGCTAATCTGGTTGGTTTAAGGGGTCTAAATTTCCAACAGTTTTTTACTGTGAAATTAGTTTGTTTAATTGGTTTTCCTGAGTTATCATATCTTGTCTTATTTATTTTTCCGCTGCATGATTTTGACATGATATTTATGTTTGTGTGTTTTAACAAGTTTATTCATAATAAATCTGATTAACAACTTGGATTTAAAGTTTGTTAATTCTATCAACCGGGGTCTAAATTTCCCAACACCTTGACTAGTACAGCCTTTGATATATTGCAAAACTTTATAGGTTGCATCTAAATGGGGTTTTCTGGGCTTAGACATAAATTGGCTAAGTTTATGCACTAACTATGTTATGTCAGGTTTGGTAATAGTAAGGTATATCAATCTACCATCCAGTCTTTTATAAACCCTGATCAGGTAGTAGTTCTCCATGGAATTTACTTAGTTTTAGATTTTGTTCCATTGGAACTCTGCTAGGCTTACAAGCTATCATCCTTGCATCCTTTAGCACCTCTAGTGCATACTTTCTTTGACATAAGGTTATTCCCCTATCTGATGTAGCTACTTCAAGACCAAGGAAGTACTTTAAATCTCCAAGATCTTTGAGCTTGAATTGCTGGTCTAAAAACACTTTATGTTCTTCAAAAACCTTAAAATCATTGCTTGCAATGAGAATGTCATCAACGTAGACTAGCAAAGTTATGAATGAATTCTAGAACTTCTTGGTGAATAAAGAGTGATCTGACTTGGATTGCCTAAAACCATGCTTCAAAATAGTGGTTGAAAATTTTGAATACCACTGCCTTGAAGCTTGCTTGAGTCCATATAAGGACTTGTTGAGCTTGCAAACTAACTCCCCCTTGCTGTGAAAGCCTGGAGGAAGCTGCATGTAAACATCTTCATGAAGATTGCCATTGAGAAAGACATTGTTGACATCAAGCTGAGTCAAGTGCCAACCTCTCACAATAGAAATGGCAAGCAAAGTTTTGACATTAGTCATCTTGGCAACCGGGGAAAAAGTCTCTGTAAAATCAAGACCCTCTTGTTGTGTAAAATCCTAAGCAACTAACCTGGTCTTATATCTTTCAACAGAATCATTTGATTTGTACTTCACCCTATGCACCTATTTGCAACCAATGGCCTTCTTAGTTGGAGGTAAATAAGTGAGGGTCCAAGTGTGGTTAGACTCCAATGCAGTTATCTTAGCATCAATTGCCTCCTGCCACTTAGGGTCTTTGACAACCTCATGATAGGACTTGTGCTCAGAAATTTTAGTAATGGAAGAGCATAAATGGGCATATGAAGGTGATTATTTGGATGAATCAAGATAGTCAGACAAAGGATATTTGGTACCTGATGAAGTTGAAGAATCTGACTTGATGGACTGAGTGAAGTGGGCAAACCGATCACAAACTATAGAATTGCATTTATATGATTGCATATAAGTAGGGGGTTTGGAAGATCTCTGTGATCTTCTTAAAGGAGGTTTTTGAGGAATAGGAACAACATCAGTATTGGCTGGAGGTATAGGATTGTTTGTAGATAGTTCTGCAGATGGAATAGAAGAATCTGTTATGGGAATGAGCTTAGGAACAATAGGAACATGTTCAACTACAGGAGCTTGTTCAATAGTAGGAACTTGTTCAAATGCAGGAATAGGTTCAATTGTAGGAACTTGTTCAAATGTAGGAACCCGTTCAACTGCAGGAACATGATCAATTGTAAGAACTTGTTCAACTGTTGGAGATTGAAAAGGAACCAAAGGTTCAAGGGGTGATGCCACATGGTGAAAAAGGTGAGATAAAGAGATATCAGAATAAGGTGAGAAAGAATAAGAAGAAGAAATAAAGGGAAAAACAGTTTCATGAAAAATCACATCCCTTGAAACAAAAACTCTTTTTGAATTTAGATTAAGGAGTTTATAACCTTTAACCCCAAAAGGATATCCAAGAAAAACACATTGAACAAACCTAGGATCAAATTTAGACTAGTTATGAACTAAAGTGGAAGAAAAACAGAGAAAACCAAAAACCCTTAAATGATTATAGGTTGGAGGTTTTCCATAAAGCTTATCAAAAGGAGATTTGTATTGCAAAATGGGAGAAGGTAATCAATTGATGATGTGTATAGAAGTAAGAACACAATCACCCCATAAATAAAGAGGTATATTAGACTAAAATTTCAATGCTCTAGCTATGCTCAAAATGTGTTGGTGTTTCCTCTCCACAACTGAATTTTGTTGTGGAGTGGCAACACATGAATGCTGATGAATAATACCATTAACAACATAAAAATCTTTTAAGAAAAATTCAGGAGCATTGTCGATCCTAAAAACCTTGATCTTGGTGTGAAACTGAGTACATACCATATTGTAAAAGGAAATCAGAAATGATCTAGTGTTTGATTTAGATTTCATCAGATAGACCCCAGTTGACCTAGTGGCATCATCCACAATAGTGAGGAAATACTTAAAGCCTTCCTGAGTAGACTTAGCAAATGAACCCCAGACATCACAATGCATAACATCAAAAGGATGATCAGACAAATGATTAAAGGAAGGAAAAGGTAGGAAAAGGTAGTTTCTTTTGCTTAGCAATAGGACAGAGAATGCAATCTTTATTGTTATAAAACTGAATTACATCAGGAAAAGCATTGTGCAAAGAATTGAGCTTATTATTACATACATGCCCAAGTCTAAGATGCCAAAGGTATGGCTTAGAAATAGTAGGAATATTAGAAATAGAATGAACAAATGAACTAAAAACTGACTGCAGAATGGAAGAAGCTTCTGAAATAGTTTTGCAATCTGTTGAAGCTTGCAGCAAGTAAAGGTTGTTGTGCAATTTACCCACTCCAATCGTATTCAAACAAGAAAGGTCCTGTATGAAACAAAAATTGGAAAGAAAAACAAGGCAACATGATAGGGATTTAGTCAATTTACTCATAGAAATCAAGTTGAATGAGAAAGAAGGAACACATAGGACATTTTCAAGACTAAAGTGGATTTTACTTGAATTGTTCCTCTATGTGTAATAGAGAGTGCATTAAGATTGATGCCAAAGTTAGCTGAATGCATACTATCATTAGAACCAGATGAAAAGGCTTAGGAATTTAGCATGGAAATCAGTTGTTGACATTGCTTAGAAGTAAAAGGAAAGCAATTGTTCTATTTTACAACTTTAGATTGGCATTGATCACCTTCAACACTGATCTGATTTGCGATTGCAGTCCTTCCTTTTTGCTTGTAGCCTGGTGGATAACCAACTCGCTTATAGCATTTCTCCATAATGTGACCAAACTTGCCACAATGACTGCACAAAGACCTTCCTTTCCCAGTGTTTCCTATGGAATTCTTTCCATTGTTGCCTGAAAAAAATAGAACTTTGATTGAATCCTTGATTCTTCACAACAAGAGCAGTAGTTTCAATTGATGGATTTATGTTGAATCCCAAAGATCTTTGCCTTTCCTCTTGAATCACCAATGAAAAAGCCTTATCAATTGAAGGAATAGGGTCCATCATGAGAATCTAAGTTCTCACTTATGAATAGGAATCATTTAGTCCATTGAGAAACTACATTAGTGAATATTGATGCTGAAAATTAGTGATCTTGTCATTCACACCACAAGTGCATTTTCCACAGGTGTAACATGGTAAAGGCCTAAAATTTAGCAATTGATCCCATGAAGCTTGAAGACCTGTGAAAAATTTCGTCACTGTTGAATCTCCTTGCATCATAGCGGAAATTTGCTTTTGAAGCTATGAAATTCTCGGTCCATTAGCCTGAGAAGAATGATTCTTGAGTGCATTCCACACCTCAAATGATGTGTCTCTGTAAATCGCACTAGTAGTGATATGAGGTGAAACAGAATTCAAGATCCAAGAGGAAATCATTAAATTGCATTTCGACCAGGCTTGCTTCTCATGTGGAGTGACTGCCATTGAAGCATTGATGCTTCCATCAACAAATCCGAGCTTGCTCTTTGCATACAAGGCCATTCTCATAGCCCAAGGCATTCTCATAGCCCTAGCCTAAGTAGGGTAATTATCCCCAGTCAAAGGCTGAGAAACCAAAATCGCACTAGGTGTTTCACTGTGATGCAGAAAAAATGGACTTCGAGGATATTCCATAGGTAAAAGATCATGCTAAAGAGTAAAGGAGGTTGATTTAGTGTTGGATGCCATTAAAAGAAGCTCGAGCTCTGATACCATGTAAGATTTGTAAACCTAAGAGGAAAGCTTGAAAGCTAGAGAGAAAACTAGAGAGAAAGATTGAGAAACTTCTAGATTGAATTGAATTGATTAATACTGTACAAGATCCTATATCTATATATTAGTAACAGAAAGAGAAAAACTAACTACCAAAATATCAAGGTGTTAGTTACTGCATGTGTCATATACACGCACTGCTGGCTCCATGTAGAATGCAGGGTGGTCATAGGACCACCCTGAACTTGGAAAAAAATTAATTATTATATGTAAATTTTAAAAATTTTATGATTTTTTATCCTTAAAAAATATTTGGGACCACGCAAAATTTTTTTAGGCTCAACATAATTATACTTTGGACAAAATTTAGCAACAAACTTGGTTGTAGATTAAAACTATAACTTCACTCAATCTTTTTTATTGGATGTGAATTTTGGTAAATCCACCATTGGATTAAATTTTTTTCTTAAATCCTCCATACTTGAAAATTTTCAAAAAGATCAAATATTTAAATCTTTAAATTTCAAATTTTTGTTGTCTAAAATTATACATAAAAAATAAAAATAAATAGTAAATAACTTCTGATTGACATGAAATTTGACATGTATTTTAGGAACATAAAGAACATACCATTTTTATGAAACTAAAATTTTGAAAAATGTATAATTTGTAGTATTGATAATGAGACTATCATGCAAAGATTTCAAAATAAGAAAATTCAAAAAAGAAATTGTAAGACTTATGTCTTTGTGTGTATGTGTGTTTTTTTTTTTTTTTGGAATGGTCAATATATGAAATTCTATTTTTATTAAATTTTGTATAATTTAAGTTTCTTAATGACCACCCTGAAAAAATTCCCAAAGCCCCCACTGTATACACGTGTGTTATTTACAACAGATAAAGAATAACTTATCTAAACTACTTGTAGCTAACCATCTTCTCTGTCGTTTAACTTGCTACTTCTGCATTGCTTCTTTTTCTTCTTCTGATCTCGAGCATTTTCACACATTCTTTGAGTCTTTTAGACCCTTTGTAACTATTGTCGACAGTTGTGGCACAAAAGGTGAACAACACAATTACATATTTAGTATGCGTTTGGATTGGCGTCTGCGTCTCCACGTCCAGTGTTTCACTTTTTTTTTTTTTTTTGAAGTGTGTTTTCAGTTTACTGTGGCTTTATGTCACACCAGTGGGTCTCGTGCACTGTTCACGAGACCCACAGACCTCTTTTTTAGGCAACTTTTCATTAAAAATGGGTCCCACAGCACTCTTCACACATTTAAAAATTATTTTGCTATAGTGTTTTCAGTTTTCAATTTTCAACAAAATAAGCGGTATCCAAACGGACTCTTAGCACACAAGAATAAGTATCCAATCCAAACACAAAAGAACGAAGAGTAGTACTACACGTATTTCTATCCATAGAAGAAAAACTTCATTAAAAAAGTAATACTTCTAACAAATGCACATTTGCCGAGGAAATTATCCTCAAATATTTAAAATTTTATTATTATTTAGTTACAAATCAACAAATGTGTGGTATACATGAATTCAATGCTTAAGATAATTTATAAATGGTTCTAATTCTAAAAGCTTAAATTATTAAATAGTGAATTTAAATATTTAACCATAATTCAACATGTACACTTTCTCATGTGTGGGTCTTAAATATCATGTGTCAAAATTTAGAAAGTCCTCACAACATGTGTCAAATTTTATAAGAAAATGGTTTTATTTTGAATAAAATCTTTTAATTTGTCAACAGCGCGTCACTAGGGGAAGTCATACTGCAGAGAAAGGATTTCAAAGAAGGGATTAGCACTGATGTGACTGAGGGATGGGTGGCTGCCTATACATTTAATGCATCCCACCAAACCTCCTAGCTGCATTTATGTGGAGAAGACCCCTGAACAGTGCTGCCTTAGCTGTCACAACTCACAAAGGGTTTAGGAAGGTGTCTGATGGGACAAGCACTTAAGTAGCGGCCTGAATGATCAACAAATGGAGGACCAAGATCATCTAGAGGGAGCTATATAATGTAGGAGACCCTCTAAGGATGAGGGGGAGAAAAAGAGGACTGTAAAAACAAGAACTGTAAAAATATCCAAGTCCAAAAGAAAATATATTTGTAGGACCACTCTCCTCGGGTTTCACCGAGGAAGGTTTTCTTTACATTAAATTGTTCTTATTTACTTTCTTACTGTCTTTGACCCATGGCATGTGTTCTTGGATCCATTGAAACCTAGCTTTTAAGCCCACTCTCTACAAATTCATTGTATTGGGCTCTTTGAGCCTTAACCCATTCATCTTTTGGGTTTAAAAACTAAAACCCGCCCTTACAATTGGTGCCATCTGTAGGGATTTCTTGAGCTTCAATGAGGTCAGCATTCAGCTATGGTGGAGCTAGGTCTCGACCGGGAAGAATCTATTAGCTCCTGATGCCAGGATCACTTCCTCAACCTTGAGCGTAGGAGAGGTCATGAAGTTAGTGTACACACTACTCAAACTAGAAGGAGTTAGTCTTAAGGGGGGAGCCACATCTCTTGTGAAGAGAACACTGAGAGCCTGCAGAGGCAGATAGATCATTTACAAAGAAAACTGTGCCACAAGCAACGCAGGGGATCTCCTTCGAGGCTTGACCATTCTTCTGGCAAAGATAGCAATGATAGCTACTGACCCAAGTCAAGGACTCCTCCTAGTGAGTCTTTTTCGTATGATGAGAAGCGCCACAGTAGACGGAGTGGGAAGGCCCCGTCTCGTAAAGGCCTGGGTAACGATGCCATGAGCAAGGCTCTAAGCTAGATCTCAAAGTCACGGATGGACCTGTAGGATAGAAGACTTCCTCGGCGGTTTACCCAACCAACGTTCACCATGTATAATGGACGGACGAACCCCGTGGAGCATGTTAGCCACTTCAACTAGAGAATGGCTGTCCACTTGAAGATCGAGACCCTGATGTGCAAGGTGTTTCCATTCAGTTTAGGGCCTATGGCAATGAGATGGTTTGACGGTTTGAGGGAAGGGTCTATCAACTCTTTCAAAGAGCTTACGAGAGCCTTTAGCTCTCATTTCATAACTTGTAGCATAATTCCTCAGCCTTTGTACTCCCTGCTGTCTACGACCATGCGCGAGGGGAAACCCTGAAAATGTATTTTAACAGGTATTGGGAAATGTTCAATGAAATAGACGGGGATTTTGGTGACGTGGCGATAAGGACTTTCAAGGTCGGCTTGCCAACCGAGCACAATTTGAGGAAGTCTCTGACCAAGAAATTGTTAGAAGAATGCGCTAGCTCATGGACCACATTGATGAGTATAAACGGGTCAAAAAGGACCAGCAGCAAGAGAAAGCAAAGGCTAAGGTGGTCCCTCAGGGCAAAAAGGACTTCAAGTCGGACAGATACAATAAGAACCAACCTCAGAGAGATTTTATGAAGCATTTAGGATCTACTACCCCTTAGGTAGTTAATACTGTGTTCTGCGAGCCGGTACACCAAATCATGGAGAAGATCAAGAATGAGCCATACTTTTAATGGCTAAATAGGATGGGGGGAGACCCCACGAAGAGTAACCAAAGCCTTTATTGCCAGTACTACTAGGAACGAGGGAACACTATCGAGGATTGCAGGACTTTACAAAGCCACTTGGAGCAGTTAGTTAGGGCAGGAAAGCTGAGGCAATTCCTGTATCAGCCTCACAGACCGATTGGTTAGACAGGGACAGGGGCACAAAGGGATGCTCCTACAAGGCCACCTCTAGGTACAATCAGTGTCATCCTTGCTGCTTCAGGCAGGATTGGTTCTCAGCCATCCAAGGTGATGTCCGTGGCTCAACTATCTACAGAGGACTCATCCCCCGATCCGAAGAGAAGTAGAATGGAAATTGGGTAGGCTATGAGCTTTTCAGAAGAGGATAAGGCTGGAACTTTATAGCCATATGATGACGCCCTAGTAGTCACCCTCAGGATAGGTGGGTACGATGTGAAGAGAGTGTTGGTGGATCAAGGTAGTGCTGCAGAGATCATGTACCCCGACCTCTTTATAGGGCTAAGGCTAAGGTCCGAGGACCTAACTTGCTATGATTCCTCTCTGATAGGGTTCGATGGGAAGATTTTCTTTCTGAATGGCCAGATCCGACTACCCATTCAAACAGGGACTGAGGTTGTGGAGGTCAACTTTATTGTGGTAGATGCCTACTCCCCTTACATTACTATTGTGGGAAGGCCTTGGCTTCATGCCATGGGAGCCGTACCTTCCACCTTGCACCTAATTGTGAAATACCCATCTAGGGATCGGGTTGGGGAGTTGGTGGGGAGCCAATCTATGGCTAGATAATGTATGGTAGCTGTAATCAGGCATCTAACCAAGGGCAAGTTCTCAACCTCCACAGGGCAGGACTTATAGTAATCAAAGGTGCCAGTGTTGTACACGGAGGTAGAAGGAGAGGGGGCCAAATGCAAGCAATTGGAAAGAGTTGTCATTGGCAAGAATGAGGAGAGGTTCTTTCAGGTCGGAGCCCAGTTGCCTCTTTTGGAGAGACGGGAGCTGATAGACTTTCTTGTGAAGAATATTGATGTGTTTGCTTGGAACACCTACGAGGCCCCGGGGTTGGATCCAGATTTCATTTGCCAACATTTAAACGTCAATCCATTTGCCATCCCAAGGAAGCAACTGCCTCAACACTCATCTAGGGAACACTCTAACACTATCAAGGAAGAAGTGCTCAAGCTTAAGCAAGCTGGGGCCATAAAAGAGGTATTTTACCCCGAGTGGCTGACCAACATAGTGGTCGTAAAAAAGAAAATTGGGAAATGGCGAGTATGTATAGACTTCACAGATCTTAACAAAACTTGCCCAAAGGACCCTTTCCCTCTGCCTCAGATAGATCAATTAGTGGATGCAACGGCAGGCCATCCACGGATGAGCTTCTTGGACACCTTCCAAGGCTACCACCAAATACCTTGGCTCTAGATGATCAGGAAAAGACTGCTTTCCCTATGCCTACTTGGAATTACCATTACAAAGTAATGCCCTTTGGATTGAAAAAAGCAAGGTCCACCTACCAAAGAATGATAACCAGAATGTTTGAGCCCCAGTTGGGCAAGAATATTGAGGTGTACATAAACGATATGGTGGTAAAGAGAAAAGCAGAGGATGAGCATCTCAATGACCTTAGGAATATCTTTGAAATACTGAGAAAGCACAAGCTACGCCTTAATGCCACAAAGTGTTCCTTTGGTGTAGGCTTTGGCAAGTTCCTGGGTTATATGGTAACCCACCGTGGGATAGAAGTTGACCTTAATAAAATTAAAGTGATTAACGAGCTGCAGCCTCCTCGGAATGCCAAGGAGGTCCAGAAGTTGGCAGGAATGACTACCACCTTGAACCGATTCATTTTTCAATCAGCAGATAGGTGCAAGCCTTTCTTCCAGTTGCTACATAAGTGGAAATGATTTGAATGGAGAGAGGAATGCTCCTCTGCCTTCTAGTAGTTGAAGGAATATTTTTCCTGACCACCTATTATGTCTAAGCCCGAGGAAGAGGAGGTCCTATTTGCCTACATTGCTATGGCCACACATGCGGTAAGTTTGGTATTGATATAAGTTGATTGCAGGGTGCAGAGACCCGTTTATTATGTGAGTAAATCATTACACGAGGTGGAAGTCCGCTATTTACCACTAGAGAAGGCCATCCTGGCAATCATACATGTTACACGCAAGCACCCACATTACTTCCAATCTCACACTGTTGTGGTTCTAACCTAACTCCCTCTTTGATTACTGCTTTAGAGGGTTGATTACATAGGGAAGGTTGCAAAATGGGGGACGATCTTGAAGGATTTTGATATTAAGTACATGCCTCGTACTTCTATAAAGGGCCAAGTCCTTGTGGATCTGGTGGCCGAGTTTGCTGAGCCTTCACTAGAAGAAGGAGCTCGGGGGCCAAACATGGATGGAAAATCCGTTGGCATGATCTCCTTGAAGGAACTCCTATCTTGGAAGGTGTATGTTAATGGCGTGGCAAATCAAAGAGGATCAGGAGTGGGGTTAGTTATAATATCTCCTAAAAGGATCATTTTGGAGAAATCCTTGAGGCTGGACTTCTCAGCCACGAATAATGAGGCAGAGTACGAGGCTTTGTTGATAGGAATGGCTATGGTTCAGAAAATGGGAGGGAGGATGGTAGAGATGTTTTCAAATTCGAGGTTAATTACAGGCCAAGTAGAGGGAGAACTGGAAATCAGGGATGTGAGAATGCAAGACTATTTAAGTCAAGTTAAACGTTTGCAATCAGGGTTTGAATCATTCTCCTTACAGAAAATCCCAAGGAGCGGGAACACGCATGTTCACTCTCTTGCCATCCTCGCAACCTCTTCAGCGTAGAGTTTACCTTGTGTCATCCTCGTTGAAGACCTGTGCAAGCTTACCGAAACAAGAAAGCAAAGCGTCCCCGTCCACTAGACTAGGGTAGGGCCTAGCTAGATGGATCCTATTGTGCTATTTCTTAGGGATGACATCTTGCCCAAGGAAAGGGGTGAAGCTAATAAAGTGCGAAGAAGGGCTCATCAATTTTGGTTGTCCTAGGATCAAAAGTTATACAAGCACTCTTTTTCTGGGCTGTATTTGCTATGTGACCATCCTGAGGCAGTGGACCCATTCCTATAGGAGCTACACGAGGGGATTTGTGGAAGCCATACAAGGGGCAGGTCACTGTCCCATACGGCCTTTACCCAGGGGTATTGGTGGCCAAGTATGTAGAAGGAAGTGTAGAAATACGTGAAGAAGTGTGACCAGTTCCAGAGGCACGCCCCAAATATTCACCAACCAGGGGTGTCCTCAATCCTTTGTCTAGCCCCTGGCCTTTCGCCCAATGGGGCTTGGACATTGTGGGACCTTTCCCTAAAGCAGCAGGAAACAGGAGGTGGCTATTGGTCGGCACAGATTACTTCACCAAGTGGGTGGAAGCTGAGCCCCTGGCCAACATTAGAGACGTGGATGCCAAGAGATTTGTGTAGAAGAATATCGTCACTCAGTTTGGGATCCCCCACACCTTCATTTCAGACAATGGTCTTCAATTTGATAGAAAAACCTTTAGGAGATACTGTTGTGATTTAGGCATCACGAATAGGTACTCCACCCTTGCTTATCCACAGTGAAATGGACAGACCGAGGCTGTCAATAAAGTCATAGAGAGTGGAATCAAGAAGAGGCTGGATGATACAAAGGGTAGGTGGGTGGAAGAGCTGCTATACGTTCTTTGGACATACCGAACCACCCCTCGCAGGTCAACAGGGGAGATACCCTTTTCAATGACCTATGGGGCTGAGGCCGTGATTCCTTTAGAGTCTGGATTCCCAACGCTGAGGACAAGCTTGTTCACCCCAGACAGCATGACAGCTTGTTGGAGAGGAGTTTGGACTTAATTGAGGAACGGAGGGAAAATGCCATGATTCGACTGGCATATTATTAGCAAAAGCTCAAATAGGGGTATAACTCAAGTGTGAAGTTAAGGCCATTAGCCTCGAGGGACTTCGTGTTGAGAAAGTTTGCGGGCACTGCAAAAAACTCAACATGAGAAAAGTTAGGGCCCAATTGGGAAGGGCCATATTGTATCACCTCAGTGGCTGGAATATGGGCATACTTCCTAGAGGACTTAGATGAAAAAGTTGTACCAAGCCCCTAAAATGTAAAGAACTTACGAAGGTATTACTATAAATGAAAGGCAGCTCTGCCATGTTTTTCTTTCTAGCATTATGAGTTATTACATATTTGAATATTAAATAGAACCTTGGTTATGACTGACTCCTCGGACCACATGCCTCGGGTAAATTAATATTCTGGGTTATTTATTTGAATATTAAACAGAACCTTGGTTATGCTTGGCTCCTCGTACCACATGCCTTGGGTAAATTAATATTCTGGGTTATTTGTTTAAGTGTTAAACAGAACCTTGGTCATGCTTGGCTCCTTAGACCACATACCTTGGCTAAATTAACACTCCCTATTACTTATTTGAATATTAAACAGAACCTTGGTTATGTTTGGCTTCTTGGACCATATGCCTTGGGTGAATTAATATTCTGGGTTATTTGTTTAAGTGTTAAACAGAACCTTGGTCATGCCTAGCTCCTCAGATCACATACCTTGGGTAAATTAACACTCTCCATTACTTATTTGAATATTAAACAAAACCTTGGTTATGCCTGGCTCTTCAGACCACATGCATTGGGTACATTAATATTTTGGGTTATTTGTTTAAGTGTTAAACAGAACCTTGGTCATGTCTGGCTCCTCAAACCACATACCTTGGGTAAATTAACATTCTCCATCATTTATTTGAATATTCAACAGAACCTTGGTAATGCTTAGCTCCTCAGACCACATGCGTTGGGTAAATTAATATTCTAGGTTATTTGTTTAACTGTTGAGCAAAGCTGGGGCTGTGTCTAGTTCCTCAAATCACACGCCTATGATGAATTAACACTTTTTTATCTCTTTCCCTACTAAGTGTTTTGTTTATCTCCGAGGGCTTAGACCTCCCTGTTAGTTATATAGTTTTCAATGCTAACACATAGTCATTTTGTCTTATTGTTTACATGGGTTTGATCTATTTTGGTTAACAACATATCATTACCATTAACTTTTGTTAAAGTAAGGCACTATCAATTTACATATTGCAAGGAAAAGGAAAGGTTCATTAAGTAAAAATTGAAGTCTTTTCATTGAGTAAAGGAAAAGTACATTATAAACAAGGGCCAAACCGCCATAACCAAGGAAAATTACATGTGAAAAGGAAAAAAAAAAATGCAAGAGATCCTAGGCTAAGCCTTGGCCTTAAGAGGAGGGTCTTCCTTGCTGCCCGGCTTAGAGGTAGGTTTGTCAGCGACCTTGGGGTTAGCCTTCTTGGGTTTGGTCTCAGCCTCCTTTGCCCTAGAAACAACATCCTTGACCTTAGGGATAGCATCCTTGGTCTTAGCCTCCTTTGCCTTGGTCTCTGATGGGGGCTTGACGTCCTTGCCCTTGCCTTTATCCTTGGCCACCTCGGCCCCCTGACCTTGGTCACCAGCTTGGCCAGGCCTTTTGGAGACCTCGGGAGGGGGAAGAGAGGCCTGGGCAGTAAGGGGCTGCTCAGAAGAGGCTGATGCAAGGGCAGCGAGAGGTGGGACTTTAGCTGGGACTTTACGAATTTCTGGAGGGTAGTAGACATTCCTAGCCTGCCTCCACTCTGGGGCAACAGGGACTCCTGCAAGGTTGAAGGCCTCCATCCATACTTCCTTACAGTAATCCCTGCAGACCTCGGCCAGCTCCTCTGCTAGACGGACCTCGTTTTCTTGCACCCCAAGGTCGTAGGATGCTTGCTTCGAGGCCTCCGCAGCTTCCTTGACCAACCGAGCAGTGGCCTTGGCTTTCTCCAACTCCGCCTTCAACTCCAGGACCTGCTGCTTTGTTGTGGCCAGCTCTATCTTAGTATGATAGAGCTTTTTGCGTTGGTCCTCAGCCTGGTCCTAGGCTTTCTTCAGGCCGGACTCAACACTTTTCCACACCCTCTCCTCGGTGGTCAGGTTAGTGGAGAGCTCTTGATTCTTCTGCTCCGCTGCGCCGAAGGCCTTGCTGGTCTTGGCACGGAGGTTGGCCTCAACCCTAGCCTTATTCCTTGCATCCCTGACCCACTTCTCGGCCACAAAAACCTCCTGGATGGCTTGCACAGAAATAATGGAGGAGCACGTTATAAAAAATAAAAAAATAAAAAAAACATAACAAAAGAGAATGTCCCTAGTAAGGCATGTCCAGGAACTTACCAAAGCAAGGTCCCTCTTCAGGGACAAGGAGAGGTTTAGCTGCTGCATGTGCTTCAGCGCATCCATATCCTTTGGCAACAGGAGGGGCTGCTCCTAGGCTTTAACTAGGCAAGTGGGGTACCCTTTCTAGAACTTCCTAATGCTGGAGTTCCATGGTATGGTAGACCTATCTAGCTCCACCCGAGGGTCCCAGACGGGTTTCTAAGGGTGCACTTCAGCCACGGTCCGATCCTCCCTACTCTTGATGGAAGAGGCCCTCCCCCTTCCCTTGGTCACCTTTTGCTGCCGCGCGGGGGAGGGGGGGGGGGAAGGGGGGGACCCCATCCTTTTAAGGGACAAACTCCCCCTCCTCAATCCCCTCATTCTCTTTCTTTCTCTTTTTCAAGCCGACAGGGGCAAAAACATTGACTAGAGGAGGAGGAGGAGGAGGGTAAGGGTAGGAAGGGGCTGAGACCTTGAGGCATCCTTGGTGCTTGACCTCCTAAGCTTGAGGAGGTCGCGCAGTCTTTTTTTTTTTAATTGTCCAGCGGCATCTCGTCCTCCTCTACGAAGCTACTATCTACGCGTGCAACGATGAGTTTTGGGGAGCGGACAACGGAAGATCTATCTAGCTCATTTTTCAAATCTGAGACCTAGAATACGGGTCCTCCCAGCTCCTCCCTGTGTTCCTCGAAGCGGAACTAGTTTATCTCCTCTTCAAGTGACAAACAAGAGGACGCTGTTTCCTCTTTCGAGATTGTGACCTCACAGGGAGCGTGGTGGGTAGGCTGTTCCACTTGGCCAATGTCTTATCGGGCTAAAAATCTTGGCACTGAGACGTCTATCCTACACAGTCGAGGATCGCCGGCCCTGATTGCGTGGCCCATGTCCTAGAAGTTGTTCGACAAAGGCTCAAAGTCGAGGATGAGGTGGATTTCTCTCAATTGTCTATCCTTACTCACAAATACCTCGGACCTTAGTACTTTGTTGAGATCTTCAATGTTGACAAGGTTGAGGTTAGCAGCTACATGTCTCCTATCTACAAAAACCTCCGAGAGGCAAAACTATGGTCAGAATAATGCAACCATCCATCAGAAATAAACGAAATGGCAAAGGAAAAGAGGAAGGAGTAAAACTACGGAGCTAATGCCCGTGTAAAAAGAAAGGAGAGACCTAAACCTAGGGTAACCCACCTGGCTTTCCCTCTCAGACTGGGCAGTGAGGACCATCGTATCAATCACCCGAGACTATCAAGAAGTCATCCTTCATGCCCTTGTTGGACTTGGGGAGGCATGAGACAATCCTGAGAACGGAGTATCTCGATTTAAGTTAATAACTTGAGTCTACGAGCAGGCGGCACTCATACATCTACACAACATCGTGCCAGGTGAGGTTTAACCCTATTTGCTCATTGAGAGCGTCCATGCTACCAAGGACCCTGAACAGATTAGGTGCACATTGGTGGGGGCATATCTTATGGGTGATCAAGTAGTCCCTACTCACTCTACCCATGGGAAGCGTCATTCCCCCTTCTATGAAGGCAATCATAGGAATTATGACCCCCCTTCCCCCCTATGGGTAAGACACTGGCCCAAGGCACAATACCATAGGGAAACCCCCTAGGGATTGTGATACTTAGCCCTAAAGCCCTCCATACTGGCGGGAGAATCTACAAGGTGGGCGAACCTACCCATTAGAACAAATTAAGAAGAGGTGGGGAAGATATTTGTGAACAAGAAGATAAGAGTAAAAGACCGAGAAGATGGGCCGAGGAGAAAATAGCCTAAGAACTAAGGAACTTACGAAAGTAAGGGCAAGTTCACTTCAAGAGCTTCTTGATGGTCTGAAGATTTGGGAAGTTTTGAAAAGCTTGAGAGTTTGGGAAGTCTTGGGAGTTTGAAGATTTGTAAAATGGGAAAAACAAACTCTCCGGGTGCCTTATATAGGAGTCGGAATTGGGTGGGAGTTATCCCGCCCAAAATTTGAGGGAAAATGCCAACCGTTGGATCTCCATCTCACTGTAGGATGTGGGGAACATAGAGCCACCTGGAGCATTTAATGAGACATCATGGGCTTCGAAACGTCAAGAACAATTACGGGACACGCAAAGCGACATTCTCACATGTGGAAGTCAAGGAAACGTGCATAATTAATTATCCAAAGTCAAAACCCCATTTCTCTCCTCGGATAGGTGGAAGAAAACCAAAGTTTTAAGGGCCTATTGTGGGGTACAGGAATTCCCATAAGGTAATTGTGCCACATGTCATACCCATGGCCGAGGAGGGCCGTTATCATGCCGAGGAGGCCACGCCCTCGGACAGTAAAGCCACATCAATAGCACGTCACCAGGGGAAGTCGTACTGTAGAGAAAGAATTTTGGAGAAGGGATTAGCACTGACATGACTGAGGGATGGGTGGCTGCCTCTACATTGAATGTGTTAGGACATATGTGATTCACTTGTTATGAACATATGTCACTATTTTATGTAATTGGCTAATCCTTTAACAAAACGTACTTTGCTTGTATTTGGGTAGATCTAGGATGTGTTTAATACTTCAAGAAACTTTGTTTCAAGATCAAGTGTTGAAGACATGCAAGTTTGTCCAAGATTTAAGCTGAAGATGTGTCTGTCATTAAAGCTCGACAGCTAGCCATCTATTGAGCTTTAAGAGCCGTTTTAGCCCCATGGCTCGATAGCTTCTTGACAGTAGCTCGACAGATAGGCATCTGTCGAGGTTTATGAAAAATAGAATTTCAGATTTGTTTTGACTCTAATCCGTGATTATGTGTTTGGTCTTTCTTTTCTCACAACCCTAGACATATAAAAGGATTATTTTAAAGACCGTCAAAGAGGACACAAGTTGCATAAGTGTTAAGCAAAGTTTTTTCAAGTAAATTGTGACCGGAGACAGAGTTTTGCCCTAGTTCATCATTCTTGTGAAGAAGTTGCTGTGTTTATGCACCGTAAGGTTTTGTAACCAAGCATCTTCTTGATCTTCATCGTGGATGAACTGAAGAACTTTGCAGCCAACAACCTTATCTAGTTGGTGATTGAAGTCGCGTACTGGGAGCTGTGCATTAAAAGGAGAAATTGTTACTACATATTAAGTCCAATTGAGTATTGGGGTAAGGGTTCAACTGTAGGTTGGTATAAGGTACTGTGATTCCTTTACTTGTAACCGCTTGTTGTGATAATAGTGAAATTTCGAGAGTGGTAACCTTAAATCACCCGGTGGAGTTTTTGCCGTGTTGGTTTTCCCCATTAGTAAACAAATCACCGTGTCAATTTATTTTCCGCTGCATACTTAGTTTAATTGGTGATTTGTTTGTGCTACCACGCGTTTGCACGTCAATTTGATTAATTAATTAAACTTGGCTAATTAATCAATTAATTCATCACAATAAGTCAATTCGTTTTTGACCTATCATAATGCATCCCACCAAACCTCCTGGCTACATTTATGTGGAGAAGACTCCTGAACAGTGCTGCCTTGGCTACCACAACTCATAAGGAGTTTAGGAAGGTGTCTGATGGGACAAGCACTCAAATAGCGGCCTGGATGATCAACAAATGGAGGACCAAGATCATCTAGAGGGAGCTATATAATGTAGGAGACCCTCCAGGGACGAGGGGGAGAAACAGAGGATTGTAAGAATAAGAACTGTAAAAATATCCAAGTCCAAAAGAAAATATATTTGCAGGACCACTCTCCTTGGGTTTTGCAGAAGAAGGTTTTCTTTACATAAAATTGTTCTTCTTTACTTTCTTACTGTCTTTGACCCATGGCATGTGTTCTTGGATTCATTGAAGCCTAACTTTTAAGCACACTCTCTACAAATTCATTGTGTTGGGATCTTTGGGCTTTAACCCATTCATCTTTTGGGCTTAAGAACTAAAACCCGCCCTTACAGTAACAAATACCTTTTATTCATTTATTTTTGGAATGAGACAACTACACGCGTTGCTCTAATTATATATATATGTTTCGAGAGAAAAACTTTGGTCTAATGTTTTTTTTTTTTTTTTTTTTTTTTTTGATTAAACAGTAATACTTATTAGACTTATACTCAGTATATTGGACCTGTCACAATGATGACATGCGGCCAAGCCAAGTCCACTTTTCAAAAATCCCACTGATGACATTCATTTATTTTTCAGATATGATAACTTTTGAGTTTTTCGGTTTTAATTTCTGGCCAAATAAATCTTGTTTCTACAATGAATTATTACATTCATTTATTTTCATATATTGCAGTGGGGGTGTGTCCATCATTGTTTTCGCTGTTTCAAAGTATGCTCAGGGAAAGCAGAAGCCATTCACAGTAATCCCTCCGTCAACACAAATGGTCTGACCGGTTATGTATGAAGCTGCAGGTAGGCATAGGAATGCCACCAAGGAAGAAGCCTCCTTTGGCTCTCCAGCACGTCCAAGAGGGGTTTGAGAGTTAACAGCCTCCAAAAACTTTTCATTTCTCAGAAACTGCAAAGAAGATAATATACAAATAAAAAATTATTAATAATCTCCCAATACTCCATGAAAAATTACTGATTTTCTCAAAATATTAAACTGTTAGAAAATAGTGAATTTTAATCTTTTAACCATTAAAATATTTTTGTCAGGTTAGTCTTGAATTATTATTATTATTTGTTTCTTTCCTATACTTTTTCAGTTTTTGGTTGGCATGCCTAACTCAGAAAAATGACTACTATATGCAAGATACTAGAGTACCGTACTAATTAAGGTTAAATCCGGTAACTTGTTCACAGTTCTTAGTACATGAATAAACTTCAATTGGTATTTGTTACAAATATTTGTATACTGAGGATGTCATGTATTAGTACCCATTAGTCTGTAATCTCCTGTATATGTGTTGTTAATTAATGGAAGAGGCATACTAATTCTGACAGAAATTAAATATGGCTATCCTGTTAACATATGTGAGTGTAGTGATTAAAATACTAACCTTTTTGCATGTTTAGGGCATTTACATCCATTTTTTACAAAATATCTTATTTTACCATCTTAAAAGCATGTTTAGAGGCATTTACACACACATGTACGTATAATAATAATAATAATTGATAGGTCAAGAATGTATTGACTCTTTAGGTAGATTAACTAATTAATTTAGCCAAGTGAATTAATTAGATTCAATTACATGCAATAAGCGTGGTAGCACAAACAAATCACCAACTAAGTTAAATGCAGCGAAAAATAAATTTGACACGGGTAATTTGTTTACGAATGGGGAAAACCATCGAGGCAAAACCCCACCAGATGAATTTAAAGTCACCTTTCCCTAAAATCCACTATTATCGAAACAAA
This sequence comes from Quercus ilex subsp. ballota, assembly GCA_032727855.1. NCBI lineage: Eukaryota > Viridiplantae > Streptophyta > Magnoliopsida > Fagales > Fagaceae > Quercus > Quercus ilex. The sequence goes on from CM064908.1 coordinate 33,797,439, forward strand.
CGGTTATAAGTAAAAGGAATCCTAGTGCCTAATACCAACCTACAGTTGAACCCTTGCCCCAATACACAATTGAACTTGTAATGTAGTGATAATCTCTCCTTTCAATGCACGGCTCCAAGTACGTGACTAACCAATCGATGCACAGATCCAAGTACGTGACTAACACATTAACTTGAGAAAGATATTGGCTACAAAGTTCTTCAATTCATCCAAACGATTAAGATCAAGAAGCTCATTAGTTACAAAACCCTTGGCGTACAAATGTAGCAGCTTCTACAAGAGAAAGATGAACAAGGGCAAATTGTCTTCGGTTACAATTTGCGTGAATGATCACTTTGCATCAAGTTGCATCACCTTAGACGGCCCTTAAAATAATCCTTATATATGTCTAGGGTTGTGAGAAAAGAAACCCTACATAAATAGCTTGGATATGAGTGAAAAACATATCTGGAAATCTGAATTTCGTAATTCTCGATAGATACAGCTTCTATTGAGAGCTGTCGAGAATTATATATTAAATCTTGATAGATACATTTGTCGAGCTTTAATAAACAACACTTCTTCACTTGATTCTTGGACAGATTTGCATGACTTCAATACTAGACTTGAACTCTTGTTCCTTAAAGTATTAAATACATCCTAGATCTACCAAATTACAAGTAAAGTGTGTTTTGTTAAAGGATTTGCCAATTCTATATGACATATATTCTTAACAAGTTCATCATATGTCTTAATAATAATAATAAAACTTTCTTTCTTTTGATTCAAGAGCCTTGTCCCTCAATGGACATTTCTTGATGTTTTCAACAAAGACATTTATGATTCAAATTATTATTATTATTATTATTATTATTATTATTATTTTTAAAAACCTTTCTCTTTGTGGAAGTAATTTAAGTACCATACGTACTACATACGTACCTAGATATGTTGCATGAGGCATTCAGCAATTTGGATACAAATTAACAAAGTTACAAATAAGGATAAATTATTATTAAGAACTCATTTGTATTTTCTACTTCAGTGTGGTGAGATTTTTGGGGGAGATAAGCACATTGGGAGACTCCTTGAGTAATTCATATAACATATAGAGACATTTTAATCCAAAAGGTTTAATCTCTAATGGGTATATGCTCAATTATGTTATATTAACTATTCGTTCTTCTCATCATTATTCAATATGGAACTTCACTTAAACATGTAACCCAACAATCTTCCCCTTACGTGTGAGTCTCTACCTCTCTGTAGGCTTCAAGACGTCTCTGTGGGCCATGAACAAGCCCTAATTGCTCCCCCATGAGTTTTATTTTCCATTACTAGTGCATCATCCATGGGCCTCTACATGTCAACCCTGCACGTCTTTTATCTTTCATGGGAACCTCACACTTCATCATTGTCTAGTACTATTGGCAATAATACCCATTTCTTAGGCCTTTTCCAAGATCGTTTGTGTGGGCTTTATGGGCTTGCTTGTTGCAATGTAACATCCTTACTCCAACTGCAAATGGGGCCTGCCTTGCTCCATTTGCAAAAAGGGCATCAAGTACACATACCCGTTCTCACTCTAACTGCGAAAGGAACCTCGATAACCTTGCAAAATTTTCCCCACACCATCGTGGGCTCTGATACCACTTGTTGGCAGAGATAAACACTTTGGGGAGACTCCTTGAGTAATTAATATAACATATAGAGACACTTTAACCCAAAAGGCCTAGGCCCCAATGTGTATGTGCTCAATTATGTTATATTAACTACAGATTCTTTTCTTTTCTTTTTCAATGTAGGACTTTACTCACACGTGTAACCCAACAAGATTTATTACAAAGTATTTGAAAATATATACTTTCTTCCCGAGTGTTAAATTTAGGCTAACAAAACTTATGTAACAATAAATCTCATCACTTAGCATATTTAACAATTATAATGTGGAGGGATGGACCCATTTTCCCTAACAAGTCCACCATTAAGAGACCTTGATGGACTATCTTGCTTATTAGGCCCAACATGTTTCCCAGCTTGAGTTTCCACCTTGGAACCCCTCAGATATTTGTTTGGACCGAGCCATTTTAAAGATTGAGTCAAAAGTCCTTGAGAGCCTTTAGACAATGGGTCCCTTGATCCGGGTTGCTAGGGTCACAGTTTTCATGTGTTGACATATCCTTTGACAAAATACATTTTACTTATAATTGGGTAGTTCTAAATGGTTTCTAGAATATCATGAAGTATGTTTAGTAAACAAGACAAGTGGTATTATTGAAGACTGCATCAAGAAACAAGAGAAAAAAGCTAAAAAAGTGAACCTCGACACTAGTCTCGTTACTAGCATCTATTGAGAATACATGATGTTAGGTTCTAAGGTCTTAGGATTTTATGTATTTAGAACTCTAATTTGTAATGTTGGCAAACCATGATCAAAACATTGTATTTAGTTTTATTTAGACTTGCTCAAAGTTGGTTTAATATTGTAAAGTTGGAATCGAGTGGCTGCAGAAGTACTTGGGACTTTTGGCCTGGCTCGATCGATCGAAGAATAGACTCGATCGATCGAAAATCGCACAGGTTGATTTTTCTGCAGAATTTTCAACTCAGCCCTACTTCATTAAACGTTTAGGGTTTTATGTTTTTACCCTAGGTATATAAACTAAACCCTAACCACGTTTTTGAAGGTTGTCCATATTGCTTTGTTGCTCATACATTGCTGTTTTGTGTGAATCTCTTGTGAGATCTTTGAGGAGCTTTCCTTTACACAAAACTTAGGGTTTTCAAGGTAGAGATGATTTCAACATCTTGAAGATCATTACCGTTGCAACCATTGGAACTTAAAAGAAAAGCAAGTTGGGAGCTTGTAGCTGATTGAGGAATTCAAGAAAGAAGTAGTCCGTGGATTCGGAGCCTGCGCGTGGTCGTGTCAGGAAGTTCTACTGGTGGGTAGCATTAGGAAGTCGAGCGGGGAGCTTGTAATCCTTTTGTAAGAACTTCAATTCTTTCATAGTGAATTCTTTTATGCCTTGAGGATCGGTGGGTCAAATCCTCCCCAGGTTTTTACCGTGTGGTTTCCTGGGTGATCATATCTTGTGTTCATTTATTTTCCGCTGCATTATTATTCTTGATATGATTGTTTGATTGTTTTAACCTAGAATTGTTTAATTTGACTAAGTAACAACTTGGCTAATTAATCTAGGCTACGCAATCTGGTTGTTTAAGGGGTCTAAATTCCTGTCAAGTGGTATCAGAGCAGGTAGCTCTTTTTGTTTGAGATTTTTAATCTCTGAGCTGATCCTTGACCCCTGTTGTGATGGAGCATGGACACTCTCTATTTGTTCCTCCTCACTTTGATGGGAACAACTATGCTTATTGGAAAGTAAGGATGAAAGCATTCCTGAAATCCATTGATGAAAGGGTTTGGAATTTCGTTGAATACGGATGGGTAAAGCCCGCTACTCCTGTGAGCAAGTGGCAAACTTTTGAAAAAGAAGCAGCAAGCTTCAATAGCAAAGTTATGAATGCCATCTTTAATGCTGTTTCTATGGAGGAATTTAAGAGGATCTCTAATGTTGAGGTTGCTCGTATTGCTTGGAAAATCCTCCAAACTGTGCATGAAGGCACAAAGGCAGTTAAGATAAACAAACTGCAACAATTGACTTCTAGATTTGAAAGCATTAGAATGTCTGACGATGAATCTTTTGATGAATTCTATGCTAAATTAAATGATATTGTCAATTCTGCTTTTAATTTGGGTGAAATCTATGATCAACCTAAAATTGTTAGGAAGATTCTTAGATCTTTAACTGAAGATTTTAGACCCAAAGTGACTGCCATCACTGAAAGCAAGGACGTGGACTCCATCCTTGTTGATGAGCTTGTAGGATCTCTTCAATCCTATGAGTCTGACCTACCTAAAGTGAACAAATCCAAATCAATGGCTCTTAAGTCAGTTGATGATGTTGATGGTGGTGGATTTGATGATGAGCTCTCTGCTACAGAGATTGCCTATCTTGCCAAAAACTTTAAGAACTTTCTTAGGAATACAAATAGAAAGGCAAGAGGTACTTACACTGATGAACCTAGAAATTTTAGGAATAATGATCCCACTAAGGTTAATAATTTTGAAAAACCTAGAGAAAATTTTGGTCAATCTTCTAATAACTCTTTGGGTCCTCAGTGTTTTAGCTGTCAAGGATATGGTCATGTGAAATCTGAATGTCCTACATTCTTGAGGACTAAGGGTAAAGCTATGGCTGTAACCTTTAGTGATAATGAGGTTTCTGATGATGAGTCCGGTGGTGACGAGGATGGAAACTTCATTGCTTTCACGGCTACTGCTATAGTTAATGAAAGCATATCTGCTGAAGAGAACCCTTCTGATGGGGAACTCTCTGAAGATGCAGATCTTCAAGAGGCCTATAACAAACTTTGCAAAATTGCTGCAAAGGATGCTATGAAAGTTGAACTTGGCCTAAAGAAAATTGATTCTCTTGAGCTTGAAAAGAGAAATTTGCTTGTTAAACTGTTTGATGCTAATGAGCTTTTGAATAATGTTAAATCTGAGAACATGCTTTTGCTTGATAAAGTTAGAACTTTGGAACTTGATTTATCTGTTGCTAGATCTGCTAGTTCTAAACTTGAACACATGCTGAATGTTCAAAAGTATCCTTCTGATAAAACTGGGTTAGGATATGTTGAAAGCATCTTTGATTCTGCACCACATTCCACTACTTTTGTTCCTTCTTCTTCTTCTGAACCTTCTGTGAGTGGGGTTGTGAGTGAAACTGTCAAACCACCTGTGAGTGAGGTAGTTAAACCTGTAGAAGTTTCACCACCTAAGAAGATTAGGGTAGATTTAAGAGAATCTAAACCTAAGGAGCCTACCAAATCTAAGGAGAAGATGCATGGTAAACCTGCTTGGGTTTGTCATTATTGTGGTAAGTCTGGACACATTCGTCCTAACTGTTATAAGCTTCAAGCTGATAAGAGAGCAAATAAACCAAAAGTGCCTATGTCTCAAGCACAAGATCCTATGGCATTAATTGGTGAATTGGTAAAGGTGTTAAACCTTTATTCCAATCCTGGAGTTGGGAATCACTCGAATGTGAATAAGAACTCCAATGCTCGTGGTGCATCTAAAAAGTTTTGGATGCAAAAGACTCGAACTAATTGAGTCTTTCTGACATGGTCCTTGTGCTTCATTGCTCTTTTCCTTTGTGAGCATTGTTCTTTGGTTTTTGTTCTAGAACTTGCATTGCATTACATTCATGCATTTCGTTCTAGGATTTATTTGTTTTCTCTTTTAATAATTTAAAAAAAAAAAAAAAAAAGGAAAAAGGAGGAAGCAAAAATTATGTTTAACATGATGTTTCTTGGTTTTTGAAAACAAGGTTGGTCAATTTATTTACACATAACATGTCTTATGTACCTTGTTTAGCTTTGATGAGCTTATATATTGCACTTGACTAGTTGAAACTTTGTAGTGCATGTTGTGTGGGAAAGATGTTTATGGTGTTTATCACTTTGTCTTAATCTTGAAGTCACATGTTATTTGACTGTCGGACTTGATCTTTTTGAGAAAGGCATAAATAACCATCTCACCACTGTTCACTAGCCAATCATGAACACCTTAGTGCATATCATAAGATTTTGTGCTCGAGAAAGTGTAGCACATGCACAAAAAGAACATAAGGTGTAGCCTCTTTAAATGCTTAAATGCTTAATGCTTAAAACTGGTGTGTACTATTAGGCTTGATGCCATTTCACATAATCTAATATGGTGTGTACTATTAGGCTTTATGCCAAATTTCACCTAAATAATGGGGCAAAATACAAGAAACTTACATGATTGCAAGCTTTTGTTCTAGGAGATGTGGGAGTTATAGGATGTAACTCTTTAGGTGATAGTGTCTTTTGAATTCTATGTGATGAATTTTGTAGACTTTGTGATTGATTGCTATTCACATATCACCTCACATGTATCTCAAGTTTTTGCTAGTATCACACACTACACAAGTTACTCTTTGTTAAACACTGTACATGCTAGTGTGTGTGTTTTTGGTCTGACCAACCAAGTTTGAAAATATCTTGAGATTTATGCACAACATATTTGTTGTTTGAGAAAATTCGATGAGAGAATGATTGAAATTTGTTTTGAGAAAATTGGGTTCAAAATTTTGGGTTTTTGAAAGAGCATTCCATCTCATACTCATGCATTTTGTTTCTTCAAGTTAATGCTTTGAGGAGTTATTTTCAAAATTAGGTTTGTGTTTTTCAAAACTGTGATTTTTTTAAAAATTCAGTGAGCCTCTGTCCATTTCGATCGATCCAGCTTGTTTTTCGATCAATCGAAAAAGTGCTCTCATTTGTCTTAAAATGACTGTTTGTTTCGATCGATCGAATGTGATTTTCGATCAATCGAAAAAGTGCTCTAGTTTGTTTCAAAATGACTGGTTCATTCGATCGATCGAATGTAATTTTCGATCAATCGAAGATCGTGGAAAAGCTTTTTGAAAAGATCAGATCTGACTTTTTCAAACACCTTTCAAATCTTTTTCAAAGTTTTTCTTTCTCTCTCCGACGAGGCAAGCTCAATAGTTGCATTTTTTGTCGTTTTCCTCCGAAGTTTTTGCAAAGAATCTCTTTCCTCAAGCCGGTAAGACTCTTTTGCCCTTCCTTTTGATTTTATTTTCATGATTTCATGCATAAATCCATGCATTTGAGGGTGATTTTCGGACTTTACATTTTTGGGATTTTCTGTTGCTTCAAGCCTTCTTTTATGCAATTGATCATTGGGTTTTTGTGGGGACACATCATAAACATGATTCTTACATGTTAATTTGATCAATTTTGAGTTTGGTGAAAAATTGAAAAATCTAGGGTTTGTTCTTGATCCGAATTGGGGCTTTTGTTAAATTGGGTAGAATTTGATGAAATTGGCTTGTTGTGTTGTTGTAATTAAGCATTATAATCTATGTGATGTGTTTTGTAATGCTCAATTCATCATTATATTTAAAATTTTCAACAAGTGGTTTTCAATTTTTGGGATTTTTGATAGAAATTCCCTGTTCAAGCCAATTTTGTCAAATTACTCTCAATTAAACTTAATTGTTTACTGCATTAGATCATTCATCACAACATTTTATTGTTCATGCATCATATAGATTTTTTGTTCTATATTCTTTATTGTGCTAATTTGCAGTCTGCCCTTGGTTTTGTTTTCTCTTGTTCTTTGTGGTTTTCTATTTGTGTCTCTGTCCTTTCCTTAGCACTATGCCTAGGAAGACTAGAGCCCGTAAGAATGTTCCCTCACCTTCTCCTTCACCCCCTCCATCCTTTGATAGTGAGAAGTTTTCGAGTGAGAAAAACCAAGAGATTTTTGAGAAGCTAAACATTAGGGGAAAGATATAGGCTGAGCGTTCTATGCTATTAGATGAACTTGATCCTGTCATTAGGGCAAATTTCGAGCGTAGGGGCTGGTTACCCTTGGTGGATGTTTCTGATCCTCCTCCACCTTCTGCCTTGATTAGAGAGTTCTATTCGAACATCTCTATCCGCATCTATGATTCCAACACTCTAGTCAAGAGTTGGATACGAGGCGTAGAGTACTCCATTACTCCTCGGATAGTGGCTGATGCTCTAGGGGTACCGTTGGTCCAGCATCCTGTCTATCCATATGATGAGTCTCCCGAGATTAGCGATGTTTTGTCTTACATCACTGGTACTACTGTCCAGTGGGGTTCTGATCCTCGGATCACTTCTGCTGAGCTCTCCGGGTTACACTATCTGTTCTTTAGGATAGCTTGTCATTCTATCTGGCCCATTTCCCATGTTCACACTATTCCTCTTGAGAGGTGTGTATTTTTGTACGCTCTGGTTACTGATGCTCCTATTAGTTTTCCCCATCTTTTTCTTCGTTCTTTGAACGATGTTTATAGGAGTTCATCTACTGCTCATGCTCTTGTACATCCTATTTTCATTCATAGGATTCTTCTCTATCTTGATCTTAGTGGCTTTCCTTCCTCTGAGCCCGTTCATGTGATAGCTCCTATAGGTGCGTCTTTTCTTAGACAGAGGGCCGCTCATCTTCGAGCTGGTTCTAAACACCCTAGGTCTGAGCCCTCTAGTAGCGCACCCTCTCCTTCTTCTTCTGCAGGTCTTGCTGGTGAGGATATTTCTGATCCAGTTGGTGATGATGTTGCTGCTGCTGATGTCCCTCCACCTCCTTCGGCCGACTTCGATGTTCGTCGTACTTTGGAGACTGTCATGACCGTTCAGGCAGCTCATGGTCAGATTTTGGTGGACTTGCTGGACGAGATTCATGCTCTCTGAGCTGATTTTGCGCGTCTTCATTCACCATCACCACCTCCTTTTGATGGCGACTTGTGATTGTCCTTTGGCATTCCGTCACAAAAAGGGGGAGTGGAGTTTTTGACTTGTAGTGGAGTTTTTGTAGTTAGGGGGAGATTTTTTTGTTTTAGAGGAGCTTGTGGAGTTTTTAGATTGTATCTAGGTGCTTCACTTTGTATATCATTTTCTTTGGGGTTATTCATGTTAGGGGGAGTAACATTGATTGATACACATGTTATTTTTATTGATTCTTGTTGCTTTATGATTCACTGCTTATTGGCTTATATTTATGAGTTGTTCATTCATATATGTTTTTATTTTGTGTTGTGTGAATCTTACAAGAATGTTATACCTGTTGTTTTACTCTTTACTGTCACACATGCGTTTATGCGTTTGTTGAGTATTTCAGGATTATACAGGTTGATTCAACTAAGCTGCTGTCTACACTTGCAACTGATGGATAGTAGTTAGGCTGAATTTGAATTTATGAGCATTATCTTTGTAAAGGGCTTTTTACTTGTAAAACTTTGAGCTTTTATTTAGGGTTTTGTCACGGATTGCCAAAGGGGGAGTTTGTTAGGTTCTAAGATCTTAGGATTTTATGTATTTAGAACTCTAATTTGTAATGTTGGCAAACCATGATCAAAACATTGTATTTAGTTTTATTTAGACTTGCTCAAAGTTGGTTTAATATTGTAAAGTTGGAATCGAGTGGCTGCAGAAGTACTTGGGACTTTTGGCCTGGCTCGATCGATCGAAGAATAGACTCGATCGATCGAAAATCGCACAGGTTGATTTTTCTGCAGAATTTCCAACTCAGCCCTACTTCATTAAACGTTTAGGGTTTTATGTTTTTACCCTAGGTATATAAACTAAACCCTAGCCACGTTTTTGAAGGTTGTCCATATTGCTTTGTTGCTCATACATTGCTGTTTTGTGTGAATCCCTTGTGAGATCTTTGAGGAGCTTTCCTTTACACAAAACTTAGGGTTTTCAAGGTAGAGATGATTTCAACATCTTGAAGATCATTACCGTTGCAACCATTGGAACTTAAAAGAAAAGCAAGCGGGGAGCTTGTAGCTGATTGAGGAATTCAAGAAAGAAGTAGTCCGTGGATTCGGAGCCTGCGCGTGGTCGTGTCAGGAAGTTCTACTGGTGGGTAGCATTAGGAAGTCGAGCGGGGAGCTTGTAGTCCTTTTATAAGAACTTCAATTCTTTCATAGTGAATTCTTTTATGCCTTAAGGATCGGTGGGTCAAATCCTCCCCAGGTTTTTACCGTGTGGTTTCCTGGGTGATCATATCTTGTGTTCATTTATTTTCCGCTGCATTATTATTCTTGATATGATTGTTTGATTGTTTTAACCTAGAATTGTTTAATTTGACTAAGTAACAACTTGGCTAATTAATCTAGGCTACGCAATCTGGTTGTTTAAGGGGTCTAAATTCCTGTCACATGAAGTACCTCAATACTAGTCTCAACTCCTCTCGATCTATTGAGCTTCGCAGATCCAGACTTAGATCTATTTTTCGGCGCCCATGATAACTTGGATTACTAGGGTTTCGTTCACTAAACTCGTAGGAGATATAAAAGCTTTATTTTAAAGTCATCACAAGACACAAAGACTCAATTAGAGAAGCTACTGTGTTCTTATGTGACTTAGGGTTAACCAAGTGCTTCCAGATCTTTGACGTGTATTGAAGTGAAGAACTTTGTATTCAACAACAAACATCGGTTGTTGGAAAGTTATTCATGTACTGGGATTCGTGCAAAGAAAGAAGTCTCTATAAGAACAAGTCCAATTGTGGATTGGAAGGAAGGTTTAACTGTATGTTGGTACTTTGAGATAGTCCAAGGTAGTGGTAAGATTCCTTATACCTGTAACTGCTTGATTCTTAATTAGTGATTCTTAAGAGTGGTGACCTAAAAATCACCCGGTTGGGTTTTTGCCTTGTGAGAGGTTTTCCCTATTTTTCGACAAATCACTGTGTCAAATTTAATTTTCGGCACACTTTGGTTTATTTGGCAATTTGTTTGTGTCTCCACGATTTGCATGTATTTTAACCAAATTAATCAACTATGGTAATTGAATTAATTAACCGAGGTCAATTTTTAACTCAATAGGGGTACTTAGTATCGAGGGAAGGGATCTATCACCTCCACAGTAATGCTAACACTTACTAATAACAACTCGACATTGAATGTTAAGTGACTTGTTTGAATAGAAATGGGGATAGATTTTAGCCTATACGCTCTTTGTTGGCCTAATGACGACATGTATGATTTGTCAAGAGCTCACTAAGTCACTATCACTATCCTCTGTTCTCGTGTGAGTGAGACAATTACGCCTATAAATACCTCCGCTTCTCATCCAAGGGGAGGAGGTAGAAAGCATAAGAAAAGGAGAGAGAGTCATTAGTCCCTGTTTGATAAGAGAGTTTATGTATTGGTTTTCAAATTGAGGTGATTACTATGGTTTAAAAAATGTTGTAAAAATAAGTGTTTAAAGTACACATAATGCAAAAATGTGTTTGGTATTATGTTTTTAAAAACATATTTTCAAAAGTGAAAATACAAAATTGAGTGTTTGGTATAAAAATGTGTGTCTTATGTGTTCTCAACATCATATAGGTCCCATAGTTTTCAAAATAATTATAACAATATTACTCAAAATTGTTACTTGAAAACTGAAAACTCCTCTTGAGGTGTTTTTAAAATATGGTATTTAAACACTCTAAATTGGGAACTGTGATTCAAAAACTCTTTGTTAAACTTTGCTTCGAAACATATATATTGTTTTTGGGGCTTACTGTTTTCAGTGTTTGTTTGAACTCTCTGACCAAGCCGGCCTTAGGGTTCGTTTGGTTGGAGGGTTGGAAAAGTGGGAGAATAAAAAATGGTAGGAGGGTGGAAAAATGGAAGAATAGAAAAAAAAAATTTTAATTTCCCTTCTTTTTGTTTGGTTGGAAGTGAAAAAGTGGAGGGATGTAAAAAGTTAGTTTGTATAAATTTACTCATACACTCTTATTAAAAATTATGCTCAATTAAAACTAATAAAGTGACAAACAACCAAAAAAAAAAAAAAAACACAAAAGAAAGCAAAAGAAAAGAAAAAAAAAAAGAATTTGAGCAACATAAAAAAATAAATAAAAATAAATATAAAAAAAAAAAGGAAAGAAGAGGCAAAGGAAGAAAAAAAGAAAAAAAAAAAAAAGAAAGGAGGCAACATGAGGAGGAGGGAAAAAAAGGCAATGTCTAGAGGAAAAAATAAAAAAAAGAGGCAACATAGGAGGAAGGAAAAGAAATGTCCAGGAAATAAATAAATAAATAAAGGGTGAAGAAGAGCAATGTACATACAAAGCCACGTGCAAGTATACATGGGCATTTTTGTTTATTAAGCAGCCCAATTTTCTCTCTTCAGTTTTCTCTTTATTTTGGGGAGAAAAATTTTTGGTGGGCCTAGAAAGAAAACATCTAGGTGTCACTATTTATTTTCCTTCCTCCTAATCCAACCAAACACACTCTAAAAAGGTTTTCCTTCCCATTCTCTCTCCAAAGTTTTCCATCCACCCTATTTCACCTCCAAACAAACACACCCTGAAACTATTCGGGCTTTAGGAGCACATTGGGTAGAATTAAGAATACTCTTTGTTAAACTTTGCTACCAAACATATATATTTTTTGGGGGCTTACTGTTTTCAGTGTTTGTTTGAACTCTCTGACTGAACCGGCCTTTAGCTATTCGGGCTTAGGGGCACATTGGGTAGAATTATGAACTAAGGGAAAGGGGGAATTATCCTGCTTTCGAGTTGTAATTTTTGGGTTTCATTAGCTGTTCTTTCAATAAAAACAGATATATTATATTGGGTTATTTCTCATTTTGAGCCACTAAAATAAATATGTCCAACTTCGTGGTCAAGTGCTATCATTATAGTATCATACACAAGGAAAGTAATCTTACAGTTTCAGCCAGGGGGGTTTTGATAACCCATGGTGCAACAGAGTTACTTCTTATGTTATCCTTTGCCCACTCACATGCCAAATTTTTTGCTAGTTGATTCAACCCTCCTACAAATAAATATTTGGCAAAAGTTAATCGCACCATTTAACTAACATTTAAAAGCTTGCAATAAAATTTAAAGACAAATATCAAAAGAGAATTACCTTTAGCTGCAGCATATATAGATACTCCAAGAGTTAGGCCTACTACACCAGCAACGGAAGAAACGAAAACAATGCTTCCTGCTCCTGAAGCTTTCAGAAGAGGATAAGCAAGTTGGCACATGTGATAAGCAGATTCAAGATTGGTACACATGAGAAATGAGAAATCTTCAGCTGTGTACTCTATGGTTTGTTTTGGCATGTTGGTTCCCACGTTGTTTATCTGAAACCAGATATTAATAAGGACAACAGCCCAATAAGGCTATAGTAATTACTAATTAATGGCATGTTTGGATGGAGGGGGGAAGAAGGGGAGTAAAGTAGAGTTAGCTAAAAATATGCTAATTTTGTGCTAAATCTAAACGGACCATAAAGCTCACATACGTAAAAATGAAGTGATTCTTAAATATTCCTAGAACATGGAGAATGGTGCTCACTCCTCTCATATTCATGATGGAGTTCACCATGAATGGTGAGAGAGAGCACAATTTCTCAGTGTTTCGAAAGTACCTAAGAATTTTTTGTAAAAATGAATGTAAATAGTATATTGAATATTGTAAATTGCAACCTCTTAGTTGTTCGAAAAGAAAAAACCCTCTCCCCTTAATTTAAAACGAAGATAATCCATTTCATGAAAAGAATTTTTTTAAAAAAGCTTAGATGCCACCCGAATGATATATAAATGTGTGTGAAAGTCTCACATAGAAATATTTTTTTTGAGGAATTAATATAATATAATTGAATGTAAATTTATAGATTTAAACTTTTAGGTTAAGTGGTGTCACCATAACTAAATTTGAATTAATCCCATATATGGCAATAACCATATGGCCTCTTATCAAGGAAATAAGTGCACAGATTCTTTTCTATAAAAATATTCTTCCAATACAAATTAAGTTGCTTTTATCATTGATTTCAAAAAAATGAACATGCTTTTCTAAATAAAATGGAAGCCAATGGTTATAGCACATAAAAGAACATTTTTATGAATGAAAGAATACAGATTCCTGAAGTAAAATTTTTGACGGTTAGGTGTTAGAAAATACGGTGATCGATCCTTTACACTATACCAACTTTTGTGTATGGTATAAAATGCCATGCAAAGCAAAAATGGTGAGGAAATAGAGGACTTACAAGGATGTTGAGTTTGCCATTCAATAGGGAGGAAATTGTGCTGATTAGCTCCTCTCGTTGGGTTCGTGATGCTACATCGCAGACTGAACCAGTGACTCGAAATCCCTTTGTCTTCCATTCATGTAAGCATACATTGAGCTGGGCCTCATCTCGAGAACATGTGTGTACGGAAGCCCCTAGGCTTGCTAATTCCTCGACAACAGCATACCTAATCACAACATGTAGCTCTAAGTTATAATAGAATTTCAGAAAACAAAAAACAAAAACAAAAACAAAAAAAAAAAAAAAAAAAAAAAATTTCTAGTTGACAATTAGTATAATTTTTAAAATATATGACAATATTAACAAGAAATAGAGAAAATATAAGAGAGATAGAATTTAAAACGCTTAACTTGGTTCGGTTTTAGGTCCAACATTCACAACGTAAAGATTTAATTAAATGGTATTGTATATGACTTTATATGTATCACAATTTTTTTTACTCAAAGGTATACATGCAGTACACTAATCCTATGATAATCCATGATTTAGTGAAAGGCAACTGCATAACTTTCTAAGCAAAAAAAGTCACTTCACATGACCATTTATCTATATATACTATAAAACCGAAGCCTTCTTCGGCACCATCCATCTCTGGTACCACCTTTGTCGGTTCCACCCATGTCTCACTCATGACAGTTGCTCCCCCTCTCACCCTTAGTTCTTCGCATTGCCAACCAAGTTCACCACTCTCACCGTCAATCAAAATTTTTTTTTCTCCCTGATATGGGTTTTGGGATGGTTTGTGGGTGCCAATCTCAATTTCTACCTTGATTTTATGGAAAATATTTTACACTTGATAGGGTGTTTGGATGGATAGGAAAATACGGTCAACCATAAAATTTTGACCCTTTCAGATCAAAGAGATCCTCAAGCATAGAGTGCCCTAAAAATGGTGCAGCGGCTCACCTATCGTAAGTGCCACAGCTACGCCACCAAGTCCAACCAGCATTGGGTCGTCAAGACCCAGGTAAAAACCATTGAACTTTACTTAAAAATCTTAAATTTTTAATATTGGTTTTTTTTTTGTTTTTTTTTTTTTTTTTTTGTTTTTAAAGCTGGCATTTTAGTTTGATTTTGAAAGTTCGGATTTGTGTAAAAATACTAGAGTTTGTTTAGACCCCCAAATTAAAATTACGGCTAAATAGCTTTTACTCTAACTTATACTAAGTGTGGAACAAGAGTAAAGAAGCGCAAACAACCGTTATCACTACCTTAACCCATATTCATCCATTATCAACAATAAAAGGAAAGCTTAAGAGTAGGGAAGAGAGATGCAAATACAAGAGAACATTGAGACGTGTTATTGAAGAGAAAACAGAAGAATTTAGTGAAAAACCTCTCTGCGACCTTCCAAGTCGAAATTGATCCACTAGAGAATAAATTTGGAGTACACGAATAACAAAAGACCTTCCAAGCCTAGTCTACCCCATGTACTTGAGCCCTCCAAGCTCCTACTACCAACTAGCTTCTAGGAACCTTGTCTTCTCTAGCTTTCTGTATCTCGCAATTCAGCCCGATTGCATCCGCCAATGAATGGCTCATTTCAATACTTCCCAGCAGTACCAAATTCTCACTTTACACTCTGAATGAGTGTGGTAAGTGTTTGAGCTATCAACCTCTCAAGGATGTAGAGATAGAGAGGTAGGAGTTGAGAAAAACCACAAGGACATGTGTAATGATTGTGGGTGTAACAATCTCTAACTCTCAAGTGTATATTCTAGGGTTTTTTCTCTGAAAAACACTCATTACAATTTGTGGGTAATGAGAGTATATATAGTGTGGGTAAAGACTTGGTAAAGCAAACATAACATTTTACCAAACAGAAAGTTTTGCGAGTACTTCGCGAGATGGCTTTTTCCGCGAGACACTTGCGAAAACCTCCAGGCTGGCATGACTCTTCATCTTCCAGTCATGTACTTTACACGTGGCTCTTTCGCGGGTAAGCATCTTGCGAGACACTCGTAAAATCCACTTATTCATCCTTTTAAGCTTGAGTCTTCACACTCTCTCACACTCATTCCTTACAATTGAAAACCCACATACATACAGGGAAAAATGATTGAAGAAATTACAATCAAATTTGGTATGGAATTAAAACCAACACAAAATAGTTGTAAATTACAACTTTAATGATTTTTTGATAAGGGTTTGTGTTAATGTTTGTGTTTTTGTGTGGATTTTTAAAGTGAGAAGTTGGTGTATCAGACTATTAAGAAGAGGGCAAGTGGACCCAAGTGCTCTGTCACTGGCAAGAGAATCCAAGGGGTATGTAGCGTGTATGTGTGTGTGTGTGTGTGTGTGTGTGTGTGTGTGTGTGTATTTGTGTTTTGGTGTATTGGGGTCTTTTGCTAAATTTGAAAACGTATCTTTGATTTATAGTTATATGCTATGTCAATTTGTGATTGTAATTTTGCTATTTGTGAATCTATAACTTGTGTTGTGGTGGATGATATAATATATGAGTGCATTGTAGTAAGTATGGTTATGGTTTCTTTTTTGTATTGGCTGACTATAGGAACCTAATTTGTGGTAATGTGTTGGTGAGTGGATTAGTAATTGATGTGAGAAAGACAGGAGTCCCTGTTGGTGATAATATGTCTCAATCTTGGAAATGTGTATATATGTGGTTCCTAAGTGAGGTAATATGCTCAGCGCACAGGATTGTAATATTGATGTTGTACTTTCACATTGCATTTTATCAAATGTCTTGGGACTCACATTTAACATTTATTTGAACTTCATTGTTGATTGATCCGTGTCTGCATGGTGTTATGATGGTTGATATGTAGTGTTGTGCCCTGAATTATAGTGCAATTGTAATTTCTGTGGCATTTGACACGCTTTCGAGGAACGAGGATGTATGGATCAACAGTTGCATTGCATATATATTTTGAAGTCGATTTTGACATTGGAAAGTGTAATTATATCTGAGCTGGATCCCCCAACCCCTAAACCAAAAAAGTGATGCTGCTGGTGGGAATTGAGCTTGACTCTGAACAAGGTTACTTATGTATGAACCATTACTGATTTTATTACATAATTATGTGTATGCGTAGGTAATTTTAAATACTAAATGCCAATAATGCCCTTGTGTTTGCCAAGATATATATTCTTTTTTTTTTTTTTTTTTTTTAAGGCCATACAATGTATATGGCTGAAGTTGGTTTTGAGTCGGGGATTCATATGCCAAAAATGCCCTTGTGTTGATTTGTGTTTGTGTGTGTGTGAGAGAGAGAAAGAGAGAGAGAGAGAGAGGTATCCTGATTGTCATTATCAACATAGTTTCCTGTTTACTCTACTTAAAAGATATTTTTATCCTCATGATGAGAGGTAACTCTTGAGGATTTTTTTTTTTTTTTAATTAAATTTTCCTGTGATTAAGTCAAATCTAATTCAATGTTGGTCTCTCTGCAGATTCCTCACTTGAGACCTGCTGAATACAAAAGGTCTAGATTGCCTAGAAACCGTAGGACTGTGAATCGGGCATATGGTGGTGTGCTGTCTGGAGGTGCTGTTAGGGAGAGATATGTTGCCATAACAAGCTGGCTTTATTCTTTTTAAGATTCAATAGACATGTTCTAAGTTAATTTCTTTGTTTTTGTAGGACAATCTGAGCCTTCTTGGTTGAAGAGCAAAAGATTGTGAAAAAGGTTTTGAAGATTCAAAAGGCAAAGGAAAAGCAAGCCTCAAAGTTAAAATGAGTGGATGATAAAGCAATAGTTTGAGTTCTGTGGTATTTGACACACTTTTGAGGAAGGATCCCCGCAACCCCTAAACCAAAAAAGTGACGCTGCTGGTGGGAATTGAGTTTGACTCTATACAAGCTTACTTATGTATAAACTAATCATTTAAACTAACATAAATAAGATGCAATATAAACAAAATTAGTAGAATATTCTTTTTAAAATTTTATTTTCAGTAGATTTTTCATGATCACACGAGTTAGTGACAAGTTTATCTATATTTAGAAATCTTCAGAAGAAGAAAAGAGTATTAGGCAGAGAAAGAACCCGATTCCTTTGGTGCCACCAGTAACAAGAGCAGTCATTCCTTGAAGTGACCATCTGCTTTCTCTGTTTCCGATTTCTGCCTCCGCCATTTATCTCCGTGAATCTATCACTAATGTTTGCTATAAGCCTATATGTATGTATATCCACTTCTTTCAAACGATGGAATAGGTAATGCAATGGCATTTATTATCTGCAGAACACCAATAGATGATAAGGCCTAAAATGGTCAAAACTTTTGTGTGGTTGTGCCACCCGGAGAAACAAACAAATTTGCGGGTCCGATAAACAGTATACAAAACCTACTGAAAAAGCATAATTCACATCTGAAAAAAGGAAACACTCTTCTAAAAAACCAAAAAAAGAAGAGAAGAAAACGTGAAACGCAGATGTAGTGCTTTTTAGTATTATTCAAACGGATACCGTTTGGATACAGTTGAAAACTGAAAATTAAAACTGAAAACTGAAAAATACTATAGCAAAATAATTTTTAAACGCGCTACAATTTTGAACCTATTGTGAACCTATAGCTCTCACGCAGTAAATTTGTCTTTTCCAATTATTGTCCACTACAATTTTTTAGGGCAAATTATGTCCACTACATAATTTCATATATATATATATATATATATATAATGGATACGGGCAACAGTGTTCAATTTTGTCGTCCACACGCTAGTGGTGGTCCAGACAAGGATGTTAATTACGTGAGTGTGATGATCAATACAGAGAAAAGTTATTTACTCTGTAATTAGAATAACCTGAATGTTTTAAGTTCCGTCCTATTATTTCTAGAAGGGTTTGTGCTCTTTCGTTAAGAGTTATAAATACTCCTAGGAAGGATTGTTTTTTTCTCTCTCAAGACTTGCAACCTTTCATTAAACAATACAACTAGGTGTGAGGGTACGCCGTGTTATGCTTTGATCACCCACATTTACTTGGAATTCTTCCGACACTGTGTTTTATGTTTACAAATTTCCTCTCATGAATTTTTCACTGAGATTAATTTTCACCGTTCATATTGAAGGAAACAAATATTTGCATGATATTGCATCAATTTAATTTATCTAAATTAGGTTGTGAATATTAAGTTGGTTGATGGAGCGTAAATTCATCAGTCAAGGTGATCAGATGGAAGCAACCTCCAGCCTGTATGAACGTACTCTCAAAGGTGGTCACCGGTGTGGTGCCTATCATAACGCCTCCGATGACAAAGTCAGTATAAGAAATTCTTTGAGCAAAACACAATATCTCATAATAAAAGAAATCACTGTGTGTCCGTATCTATGTACCTTGTGCTTGGCGATGTGTAGGCTTTATATATGTTTTCATAGCTTCTAGCCGTTGTGATAGTTATGGAGGTCTTAATGCTCCTCTTGGTAACGTTTGGTGCTGTGTAATGTGGCCTTAATGTGCTCCAACGGCTCATACATTTGGCCTTGTAACCGCTTTGGGTATAATTGTGCTGCATTGAATGGTCTTCTTGCCTTCGTCAATGACGTGGGTATTAGTTTGCTCGTCTAGGGATATCTTCGTTTGTATTATGGACTTCGTCTTCGGTGAATAAATTCGTCAGTCCTGTCAGCTGCCCCCCAATTCTGTGGTCGTCTAGGCATGACGACCATAGAATATGAAAGGTTTTCTGAAGGTAAGTGACTCTTGGGGTTTCGTTCCGTATTAAATGCATAGTGACGGCGTTCTCCGGGTTGTAGCCTACGTGGCACATTCTGACTGGTGGAGTTAATGCTCCAATTGTTGGGACTATTGGGCTTCCCGTTGGTTTTTCAGTTTCCAAAGTCTTAGTTTTAAACTTCCTCCCTTCTCATTTTTCCCTTTTCACTTTTCTCGAAAACTTTCAATCATTTTTCCGGGTATCTTCTTCGCCAACCTCTCTTTCTGTAACCCTCCTCCCAACTAGTGCGCCGTGTGGTGGTTCTCTTCTTCGAGGTATGTTTTTCTTTCCACTTCTCTTCTCATTTTGTCTATACATATTGTGGTAGATTTTTTATTTTCCCCCATCTCTTTTTTTTTTTTTTTTTTTTTTTTTTTTTTTTTTTTTTGTGTTTGGCTTTTTAGGTCTCAGGGTTTTTAGATTTTTCTCTTCCTTTTTTGTGTTTTCTAGTCTTTCCATGGTCAGTGGTTCTAAGGTTAGGATAGCTTGCCCCTCAATCTCATTTCTCTTTGCTCAACTAGGGGGGTCGTTAGGAGTTTTTCCACACCTTGAGAACTTCGTCTACGAGGGTAATTGCTTAACTGCCGTATTGGCCAATCTGCAGCCCTTGCTGCGTTAGTCAATTGATTGGTTTGATAATCTAGTGAAGGAGGGGAGAATAATGTCTAAGATTAGGTCCAGTGAGCTCGAGACTAGGTTATCGTCTAGCGGTAACCCAGCGGAGGAAGATACAGCTGTCTCTATCCCTTGAGAGGTTAGAGCTTTTTATGCTCTTGAGGAGGAGTGTGGGCTGGATGCCAATACGCTAGGTAGATTTAAGGATAGGTTTCAGTTTCCAGAGCGAGTTAGGGTTCGTCTGCCTAGTGAGGAAGATCGGGTCTGTCACTTCTTTCCTTGGGAGATTTGTTTCTACAAATCTACCTTTGTCTGTGGATTGAGGTTTCCGATCCATCCTTTTCTTATGGAGCTCTTAAACCGTTTCGATATTGCTCCCGGGCAGCTAATGCCCAACTCGTGGAGGATATTGGTTAGTTGTATGGGAATTTGGTTGGCCGCCAATGACGAGGACATACTCAAGGTTGACGAGCTTGTCTATTTGTATTGTTTAAAAGCATCTAAAGAGCATGGGTACTATGAATTGGTGCCCCGGGAAAGAAGAACTAGGAATGTCAAGGGTTTACCATCGTCTTTCAGGTATTGGAAGTCTAGATTTTTCTTTGTGTCTGGGGACAATTTTGAGACTTCCTCTGGCGAGGTTTGGGGTGATCTTCCAAGGTTGCATCATCGGTGGGAAACCCCGACTTTAGGTGCGTCAATATTTCTCTTTGTCCTTTGAATTCTGTTGTGTTTACCATTATGGCTATTGATTTTTTTTTTTTTTTTTGGTACAGTTAAGAGACGACCCAAGCTCAAGAGTAGGTATAAAGAGTGAGTACAGAAGGCGATTGAATACACGCAGACAATTGAGAGTTGGGATGATCTTGTCGACCCAAGAACACTCGCCTTTTATTGCCTTGGGCCAAAACCTTCTGCTTTCGTCCTGCGCAACCTTGATATTGAAGGAAAAAAGAGTAAGTGTTAGATTCGTCAGTAATGACTTTTCCATCCATACCTCTTTTTCCAAAAAAGTAAGTGTTTCTCTCTTGCAGAGATGACGTCCAAATTTAACAAGGACAAGTATGCAAAGATGAGGGCGAAAAAGGACGAGCCGCTGTCGAGTATAGGAAAGAAGACTGTGCGTGTGACTGGGAGGGGTCCTTCCTTCACACCAATTGCCTCCGTCACTCCCATCATTTTCGGCACTGAAATGACAAGGACTACTTTTCTGTTAACCTTGATTGAAAAGCTCCCTACTCCTGTTTCTAAAAGGCCGTGCCTGTCAGACAAGGAGAAGGAGAAGGTGGGTTCCCTCCTGTCCACTATCTGGGGGGACGAGAGACTGGCAGTGGATAGGGCCTACAGCATCGTGATTGCTGATGATTTGAAGGTCTTCTCTAGGGTTCCATTTAACAACGTTGCGAGTGGCCACGTCCACAAGCTCGTTCATGTGTTGGGAGAGAGTTTGCACATCGCTTCTAAGTATCTTACTTGAGAGGCAAAATTGGCATCTTTAACATCGAAGATGCAAGCTTTGGAGGGGGAGAATTCTAAGTTGAAGAAGAACCTCATTGATTCAATGGATGAGGCTACCACCTTGAAGGAGAAAGTCAAGACCCTGGGTGATGACCTTAGAGTCAAACGTCAGCTGACCTTGGAAAAGGATGAGCAACTTCTAAGTGCCAAGGAGTCGCTCAAGAAAATTGTTGCCAGATCTGTTGAGGCTTTCCAGACCACTAACGAGTACAACATTGTGCTCTTTAGTTGGTACTTCAAAGGTTTTGAGCTTCTCCGAAGATACTTGGTCAAGCATCCCACTGGCGTCGATATGGAGAATCTGGACTTAAAAGAGGTGGATAAAAAGATGGCCATTGACGAGGCTGCCCAATCCTCCATTCCTGAAGGTGACGTTCCAGAGAATGCTCCTGCTAACGATTCTGCCGTTGGTGATGCCCCCTCAGTTACCGGTGCTTGAACCTGTTATTTATGAAAAAATTTCTTCTTGTCTTTGGTTATTGCCCGCCGTGTCTTTTGGGCTTTTTTGTAAATCTTATTTTGAAACAATTTTACTTTTATCTATCTTAGGAACAGTGTTTTAACCCAGTGTTTATGGGTTCTTTAGCTGTAAAAACAATGGTAATTTGCCTGTTTGTTTTAGGCTTTAATTTTACTTGCATCTATGTACTTACTTGCACTTGTGATTGCATGCTTTTTGGTTTGTGATACGTTGGTGGAATCTTTTAATCGCCCATGTGGTGTGCTTGGTGAAACTTTTACTTTTTCTTCTTTTCACCAGTATTTTTTGCTCCTGTGACTTATATCCTTCTAGGGATCTTTTCATCGTCAGTAATTCACATCCGTCAAGGCGGAATCTTGTTACTTAGCCCTTTTTTGGCTTTTTGGTGACTTACACCCTTTTTAGGGATCTTGTCATCGTCAATAACTTACATCCGTCAAGGCGGAATCTTGTTACTTAGCCATTTTTGGCTTTTTGTGACTTACACCCTTTTTAGGGATCTTGTCATTGTCAGTAACTTACATCCGTCAAGGCAGAATCTTGTTACTTAGCCATTTTTGGGCTTTTTGTGACTTACACCCTTTTTAGGGATCTTGTCATCGTCAGTAACTTACATCCGTCAAGGCGGAATCTTGTTACTTAGCCATTTTTGGCTTTTTGTGAGTTATAATTGAATAGACCTGCTCGCAGAGAAACATTAGCTGAATAACTTCTTTATTAATGTCAATAATGAATACATTTAACCGTTACGTCTATTAATGGTTGATAGAAATTTAGACCCCTTAAAACAACAATTATATTAACCTAGTTGATTAGCAAAGTGATTAACTTAGTCAAATTATGCCAATCTAGGTTATCACAATCACATAATCATATCAAATATATAAAGCAGTGGAAAAGTAAATAACATAATGATATGATGACCTAGGAAACCACACAGTAAAAACCTGGGGAGGATTTGACCTAGCTATCCTCAAGGTAAACCTGAATCTACTATGCAAAAGAATCGAAATTCATACAAAAGGACTTACAAGCTCCCCGCTTGACTTCCTAATGCTACCCACCAGTAGAACTTACTGACACGACCACGTGCAAGCTCTGAATCCACAGACTTCTTCTTTCTTGGATTCTCCAATCAGTTACAAGCACCCACGCTTGTTATTCTTTAAGCTCCAATGGCAGCAACTGAGTTGACCATCAAGATGTTGAAGTAATCTCTACCTTGAACCCTAAGTTTATGTGAAGGAAAGCTCCTCAATAATCTCACAAGAGATTCACACAAACAAATATGAGCAATAAAGACTTAGAGAGGTGTGGGTACAAAACCCTAGATACAAAAGAGGCACTCTCTTCTCTCTCTCAAGAGTCTCAAAAACGTGGCTTAGGGTTTCCTTTATATAGTGGGAGAAGTAGATCTGAAACCTTAATCCTTAATGGGCTTGGGCTGAGTTGGAAAATTCTGCAGAAAAACGTTCTGCCCGAGATTCGATTGATCGAGTCTAATTTTCGATCGATCGAGCCAGGTCGAAAATCACTAATACTTCTGCAGTCACTTGATTCCAAGTTTACATAAAATGCCCACACTTTGAGCAAGTCTAAATAAGACTAACAACCTGTTTTGATCATGGTTTGCCAACAATACACATTAGAGTTCTAAATACATAAAATCCTAAGTTTTTAGAACCTAACAATGGTATTTCTTCAAGTGTTCAATGTTCCATGGCCTCAGGAGTCTTTATCCGTCTAGGGTTTCTACGTGATAGCTACCCTGTCTGAAGTAATGGATAACTCGGTAGGGTATTTCCCATGTGGGACTGAGTTTTCCTTGAGTAGGATCTCTGGTTGTCAGGGTTACTTTGCACAGGACGAGGTCACCTATGTTGAGTCGCCTGAGTTTTACCCTTCTGTTGTAATAATCAGTCATTTTTTGCTGGTAGTCCGCCATTCTGCTGCAGGCTTTGTCTCTTACTTTGTCTAGACAGTCCAGGTTGAATCGTAGATGATCATCATTAGCTTCTTTGTTGAATACTTCTCGCTTGGTGCTGGTTATTCCTACCTCAATCGGGATCACTGCTTCAATGCCGTATGTGAGTCTGAAGGGGGTCTCTCCCGTCGAGGTTCTCGCTGTGGTTCTGTAAGCCCATAAGACATTGGGCAATTCTTCTGGCCAGGCACCCTTCGCATCGTCTAGCTTGGTTTTTATGATCTTGAGTAGCGTACGGTCGTCACCTCCGTCTGTCCATTCGCCTGTGGATGTCCTGGTGATGAGAACTGGTTCTTGATGCCTAGGCCTGAACAGAAGTCCTTGAAGCCTTGGCTGTCGAACTGTTGTCCGTTATCTGATATGATCATCTTCGGAATCCTGAACCTGTAAATTATATTCTTCCACACGAAGCTTCGGATTCTTGCTCGATGATAGTCGCCAGTGGCTCTGCTTCAACCCATTTCGTAAAGTAGTCAATAACAACTAGTAAGAATTTTACCTGATCTTTGCCTAGGGGCAGTGGGCCGACAATGTCGATTCCCTATTGTGCAAACGGCCACGGGGACGTTATCGTCGTTAGTCTCTTTGCTGGAAGTCGTTGGACATTCCCAAACCGTTGACATTTATCACACTTCTTGACGAACTCTGTTGCGTCCACCTGCATAGTAGGCTAGAAATAACCTGTTCAAATTATCTTGCTTACTAGGGATCTAGGGTCAGCATGGTCCCCACATATTCCTTCATGTATCTCTTCCAGGATGTACTTGGCTTCTTCCTCGTTAACACACTTCAAGTAAGGCATGGAGAAGCCTCTCTTGTATAGGGTGTCATTGAGGATCGTAAATCTGGCTGCCCTCTTCTTGATCTTCCTGGCCTCGTCCATATTCGGTGGGAGGTGCCCGTCCTGGAGGAAGGATATGATGGGCGTTATCCAGCTGTCTGTGCTCTGGATTGCGAATGTTGAAACTTCTTCAATGCTGGGGTTTTTCTGGCTTTCCATCATCAAGTCTACGCTTGTCGCCCCTTCTTCTGACGATGCTATCTTCGAGACTTCATCTGCCACCACATTTTGGCTTCTGGGTATCTGTACAAATTCGACTTCATCGAACTCCTAAGCCAGATGTTTCGTCAACCTGAGATACTTCTGCATTCTCTCTTCCATTGCTTCGTATTCTCCCTTGATTTGCCCAATTACCAGTTTTGAATCATTTTGGACTAACAGGTTCTTAGCCCTAAAAACCTTTCCGAGTCTTAATCCCGTTAGAATTCCTTCATATTCGGCCTCGTTGTTGGTGGCCGAAAATTTCAACTGAACTCCATACTTCAGTACTTCTCCGTCTGGGGTGATTATGATGACCCCTACTCCCCCCTTCTTTCGAGCTGACGAACCGTCGGTCTGTATCAACCATTTCTCGGCCTCGTTGGTGAGATTGTCTTCGTCCGGGGAAGTGAACTCTGCGATGAAGTCCACCAAGGCTTGTGCCTTAATGGCTGTCCTGGGATGATACTCGATGTCCAATTGGCTGAGCTCAATTGCCCACTGGACCATTCTTCTAGTTGCTTCAGGTTTGTTCATGGACGTTTTGATGGGTTGGTCTGTCATCACCAGGATTGGATTTTCTTGAAAATATTGTCTCAGTTTTCGTGAGGCAACTATTAATGTGAATGCAATCATCTCAATTTTTGGATACTTGGACTCAGCCCCTTGGAAAGCTTGGCTGACGTAGTAAACTGAGAATTGTTTCTTGTCTTCTTCTCGAATCAAAGCTGCACTCACGGCTGTATTTGATACCGCCAAGTATAGATATAGGTTTTCTCCTTCTTTGGAAGGACTCAAAAGGGGTAGGTTGCTCAAGTAACGCTTAAATTCCTGGAATGCAGCTTCGCACTCGTCTGTCCAAGCGAACGCCTGCTTCAAGGTCTTTAAGAAGGGGAGGCATTTGTCCGTCGCCCTAGAGACGAACCCATTAAGGGCTGCAATTCTTCCTGTGAGCTTTTGGACTTCCTTGACGGTCCTGGATGATGCCATGTTGATTATGGCTTGCACCTTTGCCGGGTTTGCTTCTATTCCTCTTTGGGACACCATGAATTCCAAGAATTTGCTTGAAGCTACACCAAAGACACACTTATTAGGATTCAACTTCATCTTGTATTGTTTGAGGGTGACGAACGTCTCCTTCAGGTCGTCCAGATGGGCGAGTTCTTCCTTACTCTTGACGAGCATGTCATCGACATATACTTCCATATTCCTGCCGATCTGTTTGTTGAACATTTTGTTCACTAACCTCTGGTAAGTAACTCCTGCATTCTTTAATCCAAAAAGCATTACCTTATAACAATAGAGCTCCTGGCTTGTGATGAAAGCAGTCTTCTCTTGATCTTCCTCAGCCATTTTTATCTGGTTGTATCCTGAGAAAGCGTCCATGAACGTTAGCAACTTATGTCTGGCGGTAGAATCCACAAGCTGGTCTATCCTTGGTAGAGGAAAACTATCCTGCGGGCATGCTTTATTCAGGTCTGTGAAGTCCACACACATTCTCCACTTCCCATTTGCTTTCTTCACTAGGACGATGTTTGCGAGCCAATCGGGATAGTATACTTCCCAAATGAACCCTGCCGTCAACAATTTGTTAACTTCGTCTGTAACCTCTTGATCTCGTTCTAGAGCAAAGACTCTTCGTTTCTGCTTGACGGGCTTCCTTTCTGGGTCCACATTCAACTTGTGCTGAATGACTCCTGAGGATATGCCTGGCATGTCCTCGTGGTTCCAGGCAAAGACATCTTGGTTCTCTTTTAGGAACTAGGCGAGCCTTGATTTCATCTCGGGACTTAGCGTCGTCCCTATCTTCATCGTCTTGGTTGCCTCTCCTTCGTCCAGTACCACTGTTTCCAAGGCTTCCATTTTGTCTTCTTCTTTCTCTTCAATCGTCCATGTGTGGTTCTTCTTCGCAGCCAAGACGGCCTGGTAGCATTCTCTGGCTAGGACCTGGTCCCTTTTTATTTCTCCGACCCCATTGTCCGTTGGGAACTTCACCTTCAGGCAATAGGTGGATGTGTCTGCCTTTCATTTATTGAGTGTGGGCCTCCCAATAATCACATTGTAAGATGAGGGGCAATCTACTACCAAGAAGTCTATCTGATGGGTTAACTTCCTCGGGTAAGTCCCCACTGTTACTGTCAACGTCATTATGCCCTTGGGATATACTCTGTCCCCATGGAAAATGACGAGAGGGGAGTCAAATGAGCGCAGTCCCTTTGGATCTAACTTTCGCTGCTGAAAAGCAGGGAGGTAGACGATGTCTGCGAAGCTACTGTTGTCTACAAGGATCCTTTTGGTGTTGAATCCCTCTATAGTCAGCATTATAACCAAAGGATCATTGTGAGGCTGCTTCACTCCTCTGGCATTTGCTTAATTGAAAGATATATCCTAGTCCTTCCGTCTTTGCTTGGATGGAGGTATCATGTAGACGTTGTTCACTTGCCTTTGGCATGCTTTCCTGAGGGATTTGAATGACCCACCCAGGAATAGTCCTCCTACTATCGTAGTGATTTCCCCGATAATATCCTGGTGAGGCTGGGAGGTGTTATCTCCATCTTTGGACGAAGATTCCTTCTAATTTTTGTTACTGTCCCTGAATCTGAACTCCCCTTTCTTCACATACCTTTGTAACTTTCCTTTCTTTATCAACTCTTCTATTTGCTCTTTAAGGTCCCGATAGTCTTTGATGTAGTGACCATGATCTTTGTGAAATCAGCAGTACTTGTTCTTGTCACGGACGTTGGGAGATGAATGCAATGGTCTTGGCCATTTAAGGAAATGCTCGTCCTTAATCTGCGTTAAAATTTTGTCAACAGGCATAACTAGAGGAGTAAATTTTTCCGTTCGAGAGCTTTTATCGTCTCTCCTTCTCTCCCCGTCATTGGTTCGACGATCTGGGCGCTCCCTCTTCTGCCCCCTACGCTCGTCATCCCTCCTCCCTTTGTCTCTTGGCTTCTCTACATCCTTTATGGCTGCTAATGCGTCTTCAGCATTCATGTACTTCTGTGCTTTCAAAAGCATTTCTGCCATCGTTTTTAGGGGATTCTTCGCGAGCGAAGCCACGAGATCTCTGGAATTTAATCCTGCTTTGAAAGTCATCAGCTGCACCTTATCGTCAGCTTCGTCCACCTCCAAGGTCTCCTGAGTGAAGCGTTTAACGTAAAACCTCAGGGTTTCTTTCTTTCCCTACCTAATGGTAAGCAAGTAGTCTGCTGGCCTCTTAGGACGCTGCCCCCCAATGAAGTGACGTAAGAAGGCGTTGCTCAACTGGTCAAAGTTATCAATGGATGATGTTGGCAACTTGGTGAACCATTCCCTTGCAGCTCCTTTGAGGGTAGTGGGGAAGGAACGACACAGTATCTTGTTAGGGGGCTGTTGGAGGCCCAGCGTCATTTTGAAGGTATTAAGATTATCCTGAGGGTCTTTTAGCCCATCAAACGGCTCAATTTGAGGAAGGCGAAACTTCGTCGATACTGGGCACTCTAGGACTACCGTAGTGAACGGCGAATCCGTGGCTTTGACCATTCTATCCATGCTCCGATCCATTTTCTCTTTGATGGCATTTCTTAACTCGTCCATCTCTTTCCTCATCTCTCGCAGAAGATCTGAATTCTGCTCGTCAGGAGTGGTGGGTCTGTGTTGGTTACTCCTTTTATGGCTGTCTCCCTCATCCTCTGGGTTGCCCTTTGACCGATTCTCCTCTTGTTGAAGCTGCAGCTTCATTTCCTGGTTTTGTCTAGTAAGTTCTTCAACAGTGGCCGCGAGAGCCTGGACTTGCTGAGCCAAGGCTGCGGAATCTGGGTTAGATTCCATCTGAATATAGAAGTTTTATGGAAACTACGTTTTCGAATGTAAATACGAAAATGTCTTTCCCACAGACGGCGCCAAACTGATGAAGTGTAAGTTCGTCAGTCAGGGTGATCAGATGGAAGCAACCTCCAGCCTGTATAAACGTACTCTCAAAGGTGGTCACCGGTGTGGTGCCTACCACAACGCCTCCGATGACAAAGTCAGTATAAGAAATTCTTTGAGCAAAATGCAATATCTCAGAATAAAAGAAATCATTGTGTGTCTGTATCTATGTACCTTGTGCTTGGCGATGTGTGGGCTTGATATATGTTTTCATAGCTTCTAGCCGTTGGAGTAGTTATGGAGGTCTTAATGCTCCTCCTAGTAACGTTTGGTGCTGTGTAATGTGGCCTTAATGTGCTCCAACGGCTCATACAGTTGGCCTTGTAACTGCTCTGGGTATAATTGTGCTGCATTGAATGGTCTTCTTGCCTTCGTCAATGACATGGGTATTAGTTTGCTCGTCTAAGGATATCTTCGTTTGTATTATGGACTTTGTCTTCGGTGAATGAATTCGTCAGTCCTATCATTGGTATTTAGCCAAAAATCAATGAGGAACCATACACAAAAGAGTACAAACCTTGGCTCCTTTCAATGTTTTCCAAAGTCTCGCCAATGAATTATTTCACATGCTCCTTTCGCTTGTCAATGTGTAGGGGGTGGGACTAGAAATTTGTGTTTGAAGGGCCGAGGTAAGTTAATGGCGAGTACTAGAGAAAAGCAGTAGATCTAATGGTGGGGGAAAATGATGAGTGTAAATAAAAAAGTAAAGAAAAAGAAGAAGAAGAAGATGCAAAATGAAAAGATTAGAGAGGGGCAGTAAAATAAAAATAAAAATAAAAAGAATATGAGATGCAAGAATTACAGAGAGTGCAATGTAAAAGAGAAAAAGAAGATGAAGTAGAGAAATGGAAGTAATGTTAGAGAAGAGAAGAAATGGTACCATGAATTAGGAATTGAGAATTGAGAAAAGGAAAAAGAATATTTTCAAAAAAAAATAATAAAAACAATAATGATGCACCACACACTTTCCCACAATTGTCTTATGTGGCAAATCGTGATTGATTGTCTCTGTTAATACCACATGGATTAGCCATTTTTTCTCCAACCAAATCAATTAAAGAATTGTGATGAAGTATACATAAAAAGGAGTGATAATAGCACTATTGAAAAAAAGAACATATATATATATATATATATATATTGTGGGAGGATGAGAAGCCGAGGACAAGAATGAATAAGTAGAGACCAACACTAAAAGAACACACCTCGGGAAGTATTTTCAAAAAATTCTCAAAGCAAATATGACAACACAACCACAAGCCCAAGAAGATTAGAATGCCTGAGGACCCCGAGGATACTAATACATCCTCGGAGGGGCCAAAGTCTAGTTTTGAAGACCATCGGGCAAGTACCGAGGAAAGGAAGAAAAGTTTGTCATCAAGCAAGAGAAGGAAGAGTACAAATAAAGCATCTATCACCTCCGCATTCATTGTTCTGTATCGACTTAGCTGGCCACATTAATTAAGGAATGACCTCTGAACAGTGTGTGTACATTTTTAGATCCCTTAAAACACAACCGGATTAACCTAGTTAATTAGCCAAGTTATTACTTAGTCCAAATTTCAGATCTAGGTTATCACAATCAAACAATCATATCATGTATAGCAGCAAAAAAATAAATAACACAATGATATGATGACCCAGGAAAACCAAATCGGTAAAAAACCTGGGGAAGATTTAACCTAACTATCTTTAAGGTAAACTTGAATCCACTATAGAAAGATTTTGAAGTTTTACAATAAGACTTAGACCACTAACATCTTATCGCTACCCACCAGTAGAAACTTACTAACACGACCACATTCAAGCTCCGAGACCGCGGACTCCTTCTTTCTTGGATTCTCCAGCAAGTACAAGCACACCCGCTTATGTATCTTTAAGCTCTTATGGCAGCAACTGAATGATCATCAAGTTTTTGAACGAATCTCCTTCTTGATAATCCTAAACTTGTGTGAAGGAAAACTCCTCACAGATCTCACAAGAGATTCACACAAATAGAAATATGAGCAACCTCTAAAATGTGGCTAGGGTTTGCCTTATATACCTGGGCAAAAACATAAAACCCTAAACATTTTAGGAGTTAAGGCTGAGTTGGAAATCTGCAAAAAAATGCATCTACCCACAAACTTAATAACACAAGTCTTGGAATGACTCTACAAATTCCTCTATTCTCTTCCTCTCCATTGTCATACCCTTGAAAGGTCTTTTACCAAATCCTTATCTCACCACACCCACGTCTGTGAGAAGGTCCATTTGGTGCTTAGGGAAGCAGTTTGGGAAGGAACCAATATACATTGGTTGATGCTATGGTCAAGTAGCGGAATCCAGTAAGCTAGAAAAGAAAAAGGTTCGGCGCAACCTCGTTGGAGCAGGAAGCTTGGAGGGCTTAGGTACCTGGGTAGATTAGGCTTGGATGGTCTATTGCTGTTCATGTATCCCAACTACATTTTCTAGTGGATTATTGACCGCTTGGAGGGCGGCGGAGAGGTTTTACGCCGAGGGCTTCGGTTTCCTCTTCGATAACACATCGAGTGTTGTCCTTGTGTTTGCATTTCTCTTCCCTTTATCTTTACCATTTAATTACTGCTGTGTATGTGATTATTTATGGTTTAGATCGTTCCTCAATTCTGGCATAAGCTATTTATCATTTTCCGCACATACGTTGTTTGTTAAATAGCTTGAATTGGTATTTTTGTATTTGGGGGTCTAAACGTTCAAGGGTGTTTCATACCCATATTGAACTTTCACAATCCTTTTATATGTTTAGGGTTAGAAGAAAAGAAGGCCCAAAAGCATATTCACGGATCCCAAGAAAATCAAATCAGAAAAACTGATTTTGTAAATCTCGACAGATAGCAGGTGTCAAGGTAGCTATCGAGCAGGTGTCGAGCTTTAATGAAATTGCACTTCAGCTTGCTTTTTCTTGGACAGACTTGATAACTTCAACACTTGATCTTGAAACCTTGTTTCTTGAAGTATTAAAAACACCTAGAACTACCCAATTACAAGTAGAGTGCGTTTTGTCAAAAGGATTAGCCAATTTACATAAACAAGTGACATATGTTCTTAACAAGTGAACACACATATGTCCTAACAATCTCCCCCTTTGGCAATCCGTGACAAAACCACAACAAACAAATGAGCATATGAGAGAAGTCATAAATCACTCAACTCATATTCACTTGTTGAATACAATAAAATATATCCTAACACAAACTCTTGAAAAACCTTGCAAGAAGAGAGTTTATGGCAAGTAGACTTTGACAACCTGTATTTCTGAAACACTTTAAACAAAACTCATCAAGGCATCTTGTGTGAAACAGAAATAAATAAATTGCATACAAGTATAAAGAACATGTGTATAAAGATAGAGAAGAAACAACACATGAAGAGAGAGGTGAAAGAAACATACATCCACATATATAGAAAATAAGTACAATGTATGTAAAACTGGTCAAAAGACCTCACATACAAGATCAATGTATCTATAAAGAATAGAAAAGAAAAGATACATCAAAACCTCACTACATCCCTCAAAAATATCAACACTCCCCCTATCAAAATGTCCTATACTAACTCTCCCCCTAAGATGACTACTCTCATAATCCCAAAACTACTCCCCCTTTTTGTTACGAGTGACAAAGGGTAGAGTGTCATATAAACATCTCATCAGTAGAGTTAGCATCCCCATCATCATCATCATCATCATCGTCCTCAGAATCTGAAGCTGCTGGAGTAGGTGGTGAAGGAGTAGCCTCTGGAGCAAAACCACCCATGGTCGCCTGCCGTTGTGCAATACGACCAACACGAACATTCACCTGATACAGCTCAGCGAAGAGTGTATCAAGGCGAGTGTCCATGCACTACAGCTACGCCATAATATCTCCAAGAGATACATTGCCCGTAGAGGAAGAATGAGCAAATGTAGAAGGAGCGGATCTGGACGGAGCTGAACGGGAGGGATGGAGTACAAAGGTCATCACCATGTTAAGAAATCTAGGACCTTTAGCAAAAGGCCTACATGATGTGTATTGATGCTCACCCCAATCAGCAGGACGCTGACAGAAGGCAGAGATGAGCTCATCTTTGGACACAGTCCTCAGACGCTCACAGAAAGGGTAATTAAGAAAATCTATCCTAGGTACCCTAAGCACATTCGCAACTAGCTGTGGTGTAACAGGAATGTGCGTACCTCGAACGCGAGTGAAAAAGAGAGGTACTAAACGATCTATCCCGTGCATGTTGGAGTAAAACTCCTGTATCAGCACGAGAGGGCAAGTGACCAGGACGTCACACAGTGACCCCCATCCCCTATTGTGAATGACAGAGGGAAGGTCAGTGTCGGCGAAGTCCGCCAGAATGACTTGGTGTTCCGAATGAACACCTCGTCGAGAAAAGTTCTCCGAAAATGCCTTGTGGGCATCTCCATCAAGGAACCGAAGGTTAAGAGGAGCAGAGTCAGAAGAAGAGGAAGCTCCAGAACGCAGAGGGTTCCGAGCAGGAGTGGATTTACGTTTAGGTGCCATAGACACTACTAACGTAAAAGAATGAGAAAGAGATAGAGAGGGAGACAATCAGAAAAGTCCCAAAACAGTTCAATTAGATCAAATATATTGAACAACAAGTACGTATGCATGGGAATGTATGAACATGTGACATGCAAAGAAAAAAACATCATGGGCTCAGCCCAATCCAATCTTAGCAGCACACAAACATAGAGCACACATCTAAATGCATGTAAATATCATTATAATGCACATGAAATGCAATGTATGACATTTTGAAAATATTTAAGTGCAAACCCAACCCAAAATTTGAAGAAAAACTCATCAATTTTGAAAAACCCCCAAAAACTTTCAAAAATCCCAAAACCTAGGTTTCAAAAACATGAAATGCATGAAAAAGAAAGGGAAAATGAACATACCAGGTGATGGAAATCAAGGGAAGACCAAAAATGATGAAGATTTGAAGATTTAAGTGAGAGAAAAGTGTTTGGGAGATGAAACGCCTCGGACAGATCGAGAGAGATCGAGAGAAATGAGTGAAAATCGCGACAGGAGCTTAAATAGGCACCTCAGTAATTCTCGACAGCTGAGGTGTCGAGAGGTATAGAGGAAGTTGTCGAGGAAGGTGTCGAGGAATTTGCCTTCGACAGATGCAGGTATTGAGAGGTATCAAGGTGCAAGACCAAATTTAGATATAAGAAGCTCGATCGATCGACAAGGTGTCGAGAAGCTATCGAGAAGACAGAAACTTTCTCGATCGATCCATCGGGTGTCGAGACAGGTGTCGAGATTGCAATTAGAAAAGGCATGAGAAGCTCGACAGATGAACAGGTATCGAGGAGGTGTCGAGGAGGTGTCGAGCCATCAGTGAAAAGCAGTTTTTCGAGAAGTGAAAAACACAGACATGAATGCAATCCAACATACACCTCAACCAAAGATCCACTCAACATAAAAAGCTCTCAAAATCATCTCTCAACAATAATTTAAGCACATAGATCCTCAAAAACACACACACACACACACTAAATAAGTCTAACCAATTTTATTTTTCAAAAACAAGTTAAGACAATTTAGTGAGCATACATTAGCACATGTAAACACTTGTCATGACCAAATCACATTGTACCTGCACATGTATCAAGAGTAGCAAAGAATATTGCGTGTTGTGTGTGAAAAACATCGCAAGATTGCATATGTGTATACATGTTATGATGATATGAGATATGAGAAAATAATTTTAACTCACACACAATCATAACTGTTTGATGGGGACTATTACCTTTAAGGTACATCCTATGACTCCCACATCTCCTAGAAAACACGCTTGCAATCATGTTTAAAGCATTTTTAATCTTTTAGCTTTATATTTTCTTTGCATATTTTCTTTTAAGCATATCATGCATGGGCATAGAAAGAGAGAAAAGAAATACCCAACATGTTAAGCATAGACATTGCATTTTTGCTATGCCGAAGCATATAGATGTCTTTGACACTGCACTTTTGCTATGCCGAAGCATACAGGTGTCTATGACACTGCACTTTTGCTATGCCGAAGCATACAGGTGTCCTACTATGATTGGCGGGCAACAGTGGTGAGATGGTTATTTATGCCTTTCTCTTAGGATTTTCTAGTCCTACCCATCAAAAAGAGTGATATGAGTGTTAAGTTTAAGAGATAACTTAATCTTACTCATCACAAACAAGAGCCACAAAGCTCACTTGCTTAGTTGTGCATAGAGATGCTCATCTAAGCTACAAGAGATACAAAGTTTTGAAAACTTTGTTTCATTGGCCATCCAAGGTACACAAATACCAAAGTACACAAAACACACACTGTTTCTGTATTTTTTCAAATTTTCAATTTTTTTTTTTTATTTTTATATCAAAAACAAAATAAACAAACAAAAACATGTTATCAAAGCAAAGCAAAAACTAGATGCAAATGCATGAGGAAGAGGGACAAGAGAAGGAGATCAATCCATAGAGATGACACCAATGTTCTGACGAAGGAATTCAAAACGTTTGCTGTCTAGAGGTTTGGTGAACAAGTCAGCCTTCTGATCATCAGTGTGGATAAACTCAAGAGTGAGAGTACCATCTTCGACAAGCTCCCTAATGAAGTGATGTCGAATCTCTATGTGTTTGGTTCTAGAGTGTTGAATCGGGTTCTTAGAGATATTGATGGCACTGGTATTGTCACAGTAAATAGTGAGATGCTCTTGACAAATACCATAATCATGGAGGAGTTTTTGCATCCAGAGGAGTTGGGTGCAGCAGCTACTGGCAGCGATGTACTCAGCTTCTGCAGTGGATAAGGAGATGGAGTTCTGCTTTTTGCTCATCCAAGAGACAAGATTGTTACCCACATAAAAACAACCCCCTGAGGTACTCTTTCTATCATCAGCATTTCCAGCCCAATCAGTATCAGAGTACCCAGCTAAGACACCATTAGTGTCCTTGCTATACCACACACCGAACTCAGCAGTGGTTTTGACATACTTTATAATTCTTTTTAAAGCAGTCATGTGAGATTCTTTGGGGTTAGCCTGATATCTAGCACACACACCAACACTATAACTAATGTCAGGTCTACTAGGAGTAAGGTAAAGAAGACTACCTATCATGCTTCTATAGAGAGAATGATCAACACTCTTGCCTAACAAGTCTAAAGTGAGTTTAACATTAGGGCTCATAGGGGTTCTAACAGAACTAGCAGAATCCAAACCAAACTTTTTCACAAGATTCTTAGCATATTTAGATTGAGAAAGGAATATACCTGAATTTTGTTGGCGTATCTACAATCCTAGGAAGTGAGTCAGCTCTCCAATCATGCTCATCTCGAACTCGGCTTGCATGAGTTTTGAGAAGCCATGAGCCAGTTCATCCTTAGTCCACCCAAAGATGATATCATCAACATAGACTTGAGCAACTATCAACTCCCCATCTTCCTTTTTGATGAAGAGAGTTTGATCAGCCTTCCCTCTTGTGAACCCATGTGACACCAGATATTGTGTAAGTCTATCATACCAGGCTCTAAGAGCTTGCTTCAACCCATAAAGTACCTTTTTAAGGTACAACACATGATCCGGAAAGTATGGATCAATGAATCCTTTTGGTTGAACCACATAGACATCCTTTTTGAGTAACCCATTCAAAAAGGCAGTCTTTACATCCATCTGATAAAGTTTGAAATTCAGTTGACATGCTAGGGCAAGAAGAATTCTGATTGACTCCATTCGGGCAACTGGGGCAAATGTCTCATCATAGTCTACTCCTTCTATTTGTGAGTATCCTTGAGCCATAAGTCGAGCCTTGTCGCGAATCACATTTCCTTCCTCATCAGTCTTGTTGCGGAATATCCACTTTGTATCGATAATGTGTTCTCCTTCCGGTCTAGGTACTAGAGTCCAAACATCATTCCTCTGAAACTAAAGTAATTCATCATGCATTGCTTCAACCCAACTTTCATCTTGTAATGCTTCCTCAACTTTCTTAGGTTCAACATGTGACAAGTAGCAGGAATAAGACACAAAGTTAGCAACACATTTATCAACAGTATGTTTCCTTAATGTGAGTTCATTCATGTCTCCCACAATGACTTCTGCAGGATGATTTAATTTGATTCTAGATGAAGATCCCTTCTTTTCATGAGATTCAGACTCTGGTGAAATGGGTAAGTCTACAGAGTCTTCCACAATACTGGGAGTATTGGGAATACTTGGAGAAGTAGGTTCTTGTTCAGTAATGTCTTGAACTTCCCTAGGCTCAGAAGGAAGAATTTCTTTGGGGAGTCCCTCAATGCCTTTCTCAAAACTTGACTCTGAAGACTCATCAATGACGACATTTACTGTCTCCATTACCTTCATAGTTCTTTTGTTGTACACCCGATAAGCTTTGCTTGTAGACAAGTAACCCAGAAATATGCCTTCATCGCTCTGAGAGTCAAACTTTCCCATATTCTCTCTATCCTTGAGAATGAAGCAGGTACTTCCAAAAATTTTGAAGTACTTCACATTAGGCTTCCTTCCTTTCCAAAACTCATAGGGAGTCTTTTTGGTACCGGGTCTGAAGTATACCCTATTAACTGTATGACATGCAGTGTTTACAGCTTCTCCCCACAAGTTTCTAGCCACATCTTTGTTATGCAGCATGACTCTAGCCATCTCTTGAATAACCCTATTCTTCCTTTCTACCACACCATTTTGGTGAGACGTAATAGGAGCAGAGAATTCTTGAGATATACCCGATCTTATGCAGAAGGATTCCATGTATGAGTTCTCGAATTCCTTTCCATGGTCACTTCGAATTCGATCAATCTTCAGGCTCTTTTCATTCTTCAGTCTTATGCATAAAGCCTCAATGTGCTCAGGAGCATCAGACTTGGATCGTAGTAGAATGACCCAAGTGTATCTAGTGAAGTCATCTACCACAGCCATGATGTATCTCTTAGCCCTAAGAGACTCGGTTCTGGTTGGACCCATAAGATCTAAGTGCAACAGCTCCAATGGTTTGGATGTAGCTGACGTCTGAGTGCCTGGATGCTTAGCTTTTGTCTGTTTTCCAAGCTGACATGGTCCACACACCACATTGCTTATTCTACTAAGCTTTGGTATCCCCAAGACTGATTCATGCTTAGATACAATAGATAAATGCTTATAATTAGCATGTCCCATTCGTTGATGCCACAGATCTTCATTAGGCAAACGAATGCTATTACACACAATATCAGCATCAGGAACCAATCCATAGCAGTTGTCTAAAGTGCAAACCCCACTAATGAGCTTCTTTCCAGACTCATCCATGACAAGACACTTTCCTTTTGAGAATAGCACCATGAAGTCTTGATCACATATCTGACTTATGCTCAATAGGTTCACCCTTAGACCTTCTACATAAAGGACATTCGCAATGTCTGGCAGTCCTGGCAGAGATATAATCCCTTTCCCTTTAATTTGTGACTTGCTTCCATTACCAAAGGTAACATTGCCACCTTTCTTAGACTCGAAGATTTTGAAGAGAGATCTGTCTCCAGTCATGTGTCGTGAGCAACCACTGTCAAGATACCATAGACATGTGTCCATTACCTTGAATGCAGACTTCATCATGAAACATACTTCATGCTTAGATGATAAATCAGAGGGAATGGTTCTTTCTCTCAACTGCCTTTTATGAGCTAAGCCTATAACTTTCACTCTTCTCAGACGAACTCCTTTGCACATTTTCATTCTAAGACAGTCTAGTTTCTTCTTAACAAAACTGAGATCTTTTCCAATAGTCATCATAAGAGAATTCAAATAACTTTTAGACTTGTATTTTCTGAGACACTCAAGCAAATAGTGATTAGAAAAACAAGATGTATTTGAAAACAAAGATCTCTTCAAGCAAGTTACAGCCAATGACAACAGGGGTCAATGGATCAACACAGCAAAGATTAAACCTAATAAGAGTGTGCCTACTCTGATACCACTTGATAGGCCACAAACTGAATGACCCCTTATGATAAAATCAATTAATTAATTAGCCAAATTATTAATTAATCAATTTAACATGCAAATACGTGGAAGCACAAACAAATCACCAAACAACTAAATATGCAACGGAAAATAAAAGGCACGGTGATTTGTTTACAAATGGGGAAAACCCTAACGGCAAAAATCCCACCGGTTGATTTTCAGGTCACCACTCCCGAAACTCCACTATTATCAAATCAAGCGGTTACAAGTAAAGGAATCCCAAGTACCTTACCAACCTACAATTGAACCCTTACCCCAATACCCAATTGGACTTGATCTGTAGTGACAATTTCCACCTTTGATGCACGGCTCCCAAGTACGTGACTAACCAATGCGCGGATCCCAGTACGCGACTTCAAACACCAACTAAGAAGGAGAGGTTGGCTGCAAAGTTCTTCAGTTCATCATACACGATGAAGATCAGGAAGATGCTTGGTTACGAAACCCTATGGTGCAAATACACAGCAACTTCTTGAGAGAAGATGAACTAGGTTAAGAACTTCGTCTTTTGATCACAATTCGCTTGAACAAGGATTGCTCAATGCTTTTGCAACTTGTGTCTAATTTTACGGCTCTTAAAACAATCCTTTTATATATTTAGGGTTAGAAGAAAAGAAGGCCCAAAATCATATTCACGGATCCCAAGAAAATCAAATCAGAAAAACTGATTTTGTAAATCTCGACAGATAGCAGGTGTCGAGGTAGCTATCAAGCAGGTGTCGAGTTTTAATGAAATTGCACTTCAACTTGCTTTTTCTTGGACAGACTTGATGACTTCAACACTTGATCTTGAAACCTTGTTTCTTGAAGTATTAAAAACACCTAGAACTACCCAATTACAAGTAGAATGCGTTTTGTCAAAAGGATTAGCCAATTTACATAAACAAGTGACATATGTTCTTAACAAGTGAACACACATATGTCCTAACACATGCATATACTCGAGTTATAAGTTTTTAAATGTCTAGATAGTGGTTAAAGATCTACATTGAAGACACAAGACAACATTCAAGAAACTGCTTAGAAAGTGAAGGTATTGTTGCCTTGATTGCAACTTGATCAATTGAAGTTCATTAAAGCTAAATTCTAGTCGGCCGGTCGAGTTTCAAAAATACTAGCTTTTAAGTCTGCGGCCTATGATGTCTAAGTGACTTAGGAATACGTGCACTAAAGTTTTAGGATGTACAAAAATCCATCTTAGGTCATCATAACATAAGAGAGAACAATGTAAAATTGGAAAAACTACTACAATGACTTTGTACAAAGGTTTTTATACTAAGTTGCATCTTCAGTTTCCATTGATCAAGACCTAGAGTGTTCTTGTGAAGACATCGCTCCAAGACTATTTCATCATAGAGTTGTTGTGATGAGTTACAAACAAATTAGATATCCATGCATCGAAGAGATTACGAAATAGAATAGTCCAATTGGGTTGAAGTTTCGTGTTGTCACATAAGTAAGCTACTATTGTAGGTAATAACACTAAGATAAGTATATTCTTGTATTTTAACAACTTTCATTTTACATAATGAATTCTTCAAGTTAGTGATAAGCTTCAAACCATCCATTTTTTTACCGTTAGGGTTTTCCGTTGTAATATCATGTGTTCAAATTTATTTTTTATTCCACTTTATTATTGTGATATTGTTGTATCCATCACATATTAAATTGGACATCTGCATAATTTAAGTAATTAATCAACTTGAGTAACTAGTAAGTTACCCGTATAATGCACAGATAATGTTGTAATATTTTATGTAAAATAGTTTAGGAGAATGTTGTATATGTATTATAACATAATTTTTATAAAACTTTATTAGCAGTGAGTTCATCCTAAAAAGATACAAATATAAATTGCACACACATGTCCATTATAATTATTCAATTGAAGTAATGAGAAATTAAAAAAAATTAAAAAAACAACTTTGGGGATATTGTAGAATAAAAGTTGATATAAAATGTATCTTTCTCTTTCCCCTTAATTCTAAAACAAAACAAACATCCCAAACACCCACACTCAACCACATCATTTACAAAACCCATAAATCTATAACATTCGACCTTAACATCAAAATCATAATTGCCTTTGTCACTCAATATAAAATGCAACCCGGCCCCCTTCCTTGATTGTGGCCAACTCATACGGATTAGGATTGGATGAGATAACAATGTTAAAGCTAAGTAGGTGTCATCAAAAGATTAAAGGTAAATGATATTGTTTTTAGTCTGTACGTTTTTAGACCCCTTAAAATACAATCAGATTAACCTAGTTATTTAGCCAATTGATTAACTTAGGTAAATTATGCAGATCTAGGTTAACACAGATAAATCATATTATTGACATAGTGTGGAAAATAAAGAACACAACAATATGATAACCCAAGAA
The DNA here is from genome assembly GCA_032727855.1 of Quercus ilex subsp. ballota. Classification (NCBI taxonomy): domain Eukaryota; kingdom Viridiplantae; phylum Streptophyta; class Magnoliopsida; order Fagales; family Fagaceae; genus Quercus; species Quercus ilex. Next base: position 33,838,741 of record CM064908.1, read on the forward strand.
AACCAAACCGGTAAAAAACTTAGGGAGGATTTAACCTAGCTATCCTCAAGGTAAAATTGAATCCATTATGAAAGAATTGAAGTTTACACAATAGCGACTTAGACCACTAACATCCTATTACTACCTCGAGTAGGAAACTTACTACCACGACCCCATGATAGCTCCAAGTCCACAGACTACTTCTTTCTTGAATTCCCAGTAAGTACAAGCACTCCCGCTTGTGTATTTTTAAGCTCTTAAATCTGCAACTAAATGATCACCAAGTTCTTGACATAATCTTGAATCTTGGAAACCCTAAGTATGTGTGAAGATAAACACCTTTAGATCTCACAAAAGATTCACACACACAGCATAAAGAGCAACTTCAAAACATGGCTAGGGTTTTCCCTTTTATACTAAGAGTAAAACATAAAACCCTACACGTCAAACGGGCTTGGGCTGAGTTGGAAATTCTGCAGAAAATACAATCTACACGACTTTCGATCAGTCGAGTCTAATTCTTGATCGATCGAGCCAGGCAGATTTACACAGTAAATCCTGTAGCAACTCGATTCCAACTTTACATAAAAAGCATATACTTTGAGCAAGTCTAAACAAGACTAAAATGTTTTGATCATAGTTTGCCAACATTACAAAATGAATTTCTAATATATTAGTTCCTAATTCTTAGAACCTAACAAACTCCCCCTTTGGCAATCCGTGACAAAACACAAACTAACAAAATGCTCAAAGTTTATACAGAACAGCCTATTACAAAAACATTGCCCAACAAAACAAATCCAACCTAACTATTATCTATCAGTTGCAAGTGTAGACAGCAGCACGACTAAATCAGCCTATATATTTCCTAAAACATTTAAACAAACGCATAAACGTATGTGTGGAAAATACAAGTAAAACAAAATAACTTCTTGATTTCACGTAACACAAAATCAAGACATATATCATGAATAACTCATAAATATAAATCAATAAGCAATGTGAAACAAGAAACATATATCAACAATGTATCTCCCTCTATCATGAAAAACCCAATCAAAACAAAGAATACATCATGAGCCAAAAATGTAAATACACAATGAAGCACCTAGATACAATCTAATATCTCCACAAGCTCCACAAATACAAAAATCTCCCCCTAACTACAAAATCTCCTCTACAAAAGTACTCCCCCTTTCTGTGACGGAATGCCAAAGGGTAATCAAAACCCATCATCAAAAGGAGGTGGTGGAGCTTATCGTCTCAAGTGCTCTAAATCCACTCGCAAAGCACGAAGCTCATCAAGCATGTCCACCAAAAGCTGACCATGAGCCACCTAAACGGTCATGACAGTCTCCAACGTACATCGAATGTCGGAATCATTCGAAGTAGATGGCGGGGGAACAGCAACAATAGCAGCAGCAGGATCAACATACGCAGAAGTAGTACCTGTAGAAGAGGAAGGAGGAGTTGCGACACCAGAAGTCTCTACCCTAGGGTGTTTAGAGCTTGCTTTCAACTAAGCAGCCCTCTGCCGAAGAAAGGTGGCACCGATAGAAGCTATGATATGGACAGGCTCAAACGCCAGAAACTCAACTAAACCAAGATGCAAAAGAATCCGGTGAATAAAAACGAGGAAGAAAAGAGCATGAGTAGTAGAACTACTCCTATGAACCTCAATCAAAGAGCGAATGAAAAGATGAGGAAAGCTAATAGGAGCATCAGTAACAAAGGCATACAAAAATGCACAACGCTCCAAAGGAATGGTGTCCAGATGAGAGATAGGCCACAAGGAATGACAAGCAATCCTAAAGAAGAGATAGTGAATCTCAGTGAGCTCAGCAGTAGTGATCCGAGGGAAAAACTCCACTGGATAGAAGACCCAGTGATGTAAGACATGATGTTGTCTAGGGGAGGAGACTCATCATAAGGGTAAACAGGGTGCTGAACCAATGGCACCCTAAGAGCAGCAGCCACTACCGAAGGGGTAATGGTGTACCCTACACCCTGTACCCAACTCCTCACTAAAGTGTTGGCATCATAGGAGTGGACAGAGAGGTTCGAATAGAACTTTCTAATCAAGGTGGCCGAAGGAGGATGAAAAATGTCCAGTAGAGGAAGCCAACCCCTACGCTCAAAGTTTCTCCTAATCTCACCATCTAGCTCATCTAATTAAACCTTTCTCTCAGCCCAAATGTTTCTCTTAAGGTTAAGCTTCTCATAGGCTTCTTGTTTTTCCTCACTCAGGAACCTCTCACTATTAAAGGTGGGGGAAGGAGAAGAAATGGAGGTCCTATTAGCTCTAGTCTTCCTAGGCATGATGCTAAAGAGCAGAAGGATAGACACAGAAGAGATAGAGAAAGAAAAAGAAAAAAAAAATCCAAGGGCAAACTGCAAGTTAGCACAAAAATATAGAAATAACAATTCTATATGATGCATGAACAGTATAAGCAATTGATGCATGCTCTAATGCAGTGAGAATATGTTCAATTGAACTTCAAAATAACAAAATTGGCTTGAGCATAGAGTTTATATCAAAAACCCCAAAATTTGAAAAACCACTTGTACAATTTTCAAGAAATTGGACCAATTGATCATTAAACAAGATAGATAACACAATATAATGATCATATGATTTAGTCCAACAAGTCAATTTCTTCAAATTAAACCTAATTGAACAAAATCCTCAATTCGGGTAGTTTCAAGCCCTAGAAATTTCAAAATTTCCCAATTCAACAAATTGATCAAATTAATTCACCAAGAACAGTTGTATATCAGCCCACAACAAAAGCCCAATGATCAATTTGGAAAGAAAAAGCTTAAATCAACAAAAACACCAAAAATTCTTAGGTTCGAAATTTTCCCCAAAATGCATGATTTAATGCATGAAACATGAAAATAAATGAAAAAGGAAGGGCAAAAAGGTCTTACCGGCCTTGGGAGAGAAAAACCCTGCAAAAATTTTGGAGGAAAACGACAAAAAATTGCTTTGGTAGCCTTAACCGATCGAATGAGAGAGAAAGTGTTTTGAAAAAGTTTGAAATAGTTTAGAACACGTGAAAAACAAAGGTTTTTAAAAAACTCTCTATACAATTTTCGATCGATCGAAAAATAGGTTCGATCGGTTGAAAATGCTTTGATTGATCCATTAGCAATCGAGCACCAATCGAAACAGACAGAGGCTGACCAAAATTTTAATTGCAATTTCGATCTGTCAAAAAAGGGGTTCGATCGATCGAAATTCTGGAAAAATCACATTTTTGAAAAACAAAGCAATTTTATGCAGAAACTCCTCAAAGTGTTGAATTCTAGGAATAAACTGCATGAGTATGAGATGAAATGCTTTTCAAAAACACATGTTTTGAACCCAGTTTTCCCAAAATTAAGATTTCCAATCAATTCACCTTAAATTCTCAAACAGCAAAGATGTTTTGCATAAAACTCAAGGAATTTTCAAACTTGGTTAGCCAAACCAAAATCACACACAATAACATGTACAAAGTTTAGCAAAGAGTAACTTGTGTAGTGTGTGCAACTAGCAAAAGTTTAAGATACATGTGAGGTGGTATGTAAATAGAAATCAAGCACAAAATCTAAAAAATTCATCACATAGAATTTGAAAGAGACTATCACCTAAAGAGTTACATCATATAACTCCCACATCTCCTAAAATAAAAGCTTGCAATCATGTAAGTTTCTTAATTTGCCTCATATTGTACACACCAATTTTAATTGAGTAGAAATTTATTAAAATAGTCGGGATAATGTACATACCAATTTTATTTGATTGATTTAACTGAAAATCCAATAATGTACACACCAATTTTAGCATTTAAACAGAGGCTACACCTTATGTTCTTTTTGTGCATGTGCTACACTTTCTCGAGCACAAAATCTTACGATCTTGCACTAAGGTGTTCATGATTGGCTAATAAACAGTGATGAGATGGTTATTTATGCCTTTCTCAATAAGATCAAGTCCGACAATCAAAGGCATGTGACTACAAGATCAAAACAAAGTGATCAAAAACTATAAACATCTTCCCACACAACATGCACTACTAAGCTCAAACTAGTAAAGTGCATGAAATAAACTCATCAAAGCTAAACAAGATACATAAACATGTTATGTAAAATATAAATTGGCCAACCTTGATTTCAAATACAAGAAAAATAATGCAAAACACATTATGCTTCCTTTTTCCCTTTTTTTTGTTTTTTTTTTTTAATTTATTTTTTTTTTAAATAACAAAAATAAACCTAGAATGAAATGCATGAATGTTATGCAATGCAAATCCTAGAAAACAGAGAAAACAAAATAGCAAGAAAAATGGTCACAAAAAGTAGAGTAATGAAGCACAAGGACCATGTCAGAAAGACTCAATTAGATCGAGCCTTTTGCATCCAAAACTTTTTAGATGCACCTCAAGCATTGGAGTTATTCTTCACATTAGAATTCTGAGCAACTCCAGGATTGGAATAAAGGTTTAGAGCCTTTACCAATCACCAATAAGTACCATAGGATCTTGTGCTTGAGGCACAGGTACTTTTGGCTTATTTGCTCGCTTAATAGCTTGCAACTTGAAACAGTTTGGATGAATGTGCCCAGAATTTCCACAAAAATGACAAACCCATGCAGGCTTAACTTGCAACTTGCCCTTAGGAGGATTAGGAGCCTTAGGTTTAGACTCTTGAAGATCAACCCTAATCTTCCTAGGATGTGTAACATCTACAAAATTAGTAGCCTTACTCATAGAGGGTTTGACAACCTCACTCATAGGGGGTTTAGTAGAAGGAACAAAATTTGTGGAATGGGGTTCAGGCACAGATATGCTTTCTATAAAACCTAAGCTAGTTTTGTCAAAGGGAGACTTTTGAACACTTAACATGTGATCAAGTTTGGAGCTTACAGACCTATTAGATTGTTCTCTAGCAACAGATAATTCAAATTCTAAATTCTAAACTTTATCAAGAAAAAGCATGTTCTCAGTCTTCACATTATTCAACAATTCATTAGCATCAAACAGTTTAACAAGAAAATTTTTCTTTTCAAGTTCAAGAGATGCAATTTTATTTAAGCCTAAATCAACATTTATAGCATCCTTTGCAGCAACTTTGCAAAGTTTATTGTAGGCTTCTTGTAAATCTGCATCCTTATAGAGTTCCACATCAGAAGGGTTCTCCTCAACATAAACACTCTCATCAACTACAGCAGTAGCAGTGAAAGCAATGAAGTTTCCATCATCGTCACAACCAGACTCATCATCGGAAATTTCATCATCACTAAGGGTTACAGCCATAACCTTATCCTTAAATCTCAAGTATGTAGGACATTCAGATTTCATATGACCATACCCTTGACACCCAAAACATTGTTGCCCCATAGAATTATTTGAAGGTTAACCTACTTTCTCTTTAGGTTTTTCAGTGTTATTAACCTTAGTGGGATCATTCCTCCTAAAATTTCTAGGTTCAACAGTGTTCTTACCTCTTGCCCTTTTGTTATTGTTCCTAAGAAAATTTCTAAAGTTCTTGGTAAGGTAAGAAATCTCTGTAGCAGAGAGCTCATCATCAAATTCATTCACCTCAACATCATCAACAGACTTAAGAGCCATAGATTTGGATTTACTAGTCTTAGGTAGGTCTAACTCATAAGACTGAAGAGATCCTACAAGTTCATCAACAGGGATGGAGTCCACATCCTTGCTTTCAATAATGCCAGTCACTTTAGGTCTAAAGTTTTCAGTCAAAGATCTAACAATCTTCCTAACAATTTTAGGTTGATCATAGATTTCACCCAAATTATAAGCAAAATTAACAATATCATTAAGCTTAGCATAGAACTCATCAAAAGATTCATCATCAGACATCCTAATGCTTTCAAATCTAGTTGTTAATTGCTGTAGCTTATTAATTTTAACTGCCTTTGTGCCTTCATGCACAGTTTGGAGGATATTCCAAGTAGTATGAGCAGCCTCAACATTAGAGATTCTCTTAAATTCCTCCATAGAAACAGCATTAAAGATAGCATTCATAGCTTTGCTATTGAAAGTGGTTGCTTCTTTCTGAGAAGTTTGCCACTCACTTACAGGAGTAGTGGGCTTCTCCCATCCATATTCAACGGAGTTCTAGACTCTCTCATCAATAGATTTTAGAAATGCTTTCATCCTTACTTTCCAATAAGCATAGTTATTCCCATCAAAGTGAGGTGGGATAACAAGAGAGTGTCTATGCTCCATGACAACTGGGGTCAAGGATCAGCTCTAAGATCAAAGGATCTACAGACAGAGAGCTACCTGCTCTGATACCACTTGTACGTTTTTAGACACCTTAAAACACAACCAGATTAACCTAGTTATTTAGCCAAGTGATTAAATTAGGTAAATTATGCAGATCTAGGTTATCACAGATAAATCATATCATTGACATAGTGCGGAAAATAAAGAACACAACGATATGATAACCCTGGAAAACCAAACAGGTAAAAAACTTGGGGAGGATTTAACCTATCTATCCTCAAGGTAAAATTGAATCCACTATGAAAGAATTGAAGTTTACACAATAGCGACTTAGACCACTAACATCCTATTGCTACCTCGAGTAGGAAACTTACTACCATGACCCCATGATAGCTCCAAGTCCACGGACTACTTCTTTCTTGGATTCCCAATAAATACAAGCACTTCCGATTGTGTATTTTTAAGCTCTTGAATCTGCAACTGAATGATCACCAAGTTCTTGACATAATCTTGAATCTTGAAAACCCTAAGTATGTATGAAGGTAAACATCTTTAGATCTCACAGAAGATTCACACACAGAGCATAAAGAGTGTTACTCTAATGTGTATTGTTGGCAAACCATGATCAAGACAGTTTGTTTAGTCTTGTTTAGGCTTGCTCAAAGTTGGTTCTTTTATGTAAAGTTGGAATTGAGCTGATGCAGAAGTTAGTGTGCATTTCGGCTTGGCTCGATTAATTGAAACTTAGGCTCGATCAATCGAAAATCAGGCAGATGCATTTTTTCTGCAGATTTCCAACTTAGCCCTAACTCCTAAAACGTTTAGGGTTTTATGTTTTTGGCCTAGGTATATAAGGAAAACCCTAGCCACATTTTAGAGGTTGCTCATATTGCGTTCGTGTGAATCTCTTGTGAGATCTGTGAGGAGCTTTCCTTCACATAAGTTTAGGATTATCAAGAAGGAGATTCATTCAAGAACTTGATGATCATTCAGTTGTTGCCATGAGAACATAAAGATACATAAGCGGGTGTGCTTGTATTTGCTGGAGAATCCAAGAAAGAAGGAGTCTGTTCAGAGCTTGTACATGGTCGTGTCAGTAAGTTTCTACTGGTGGGTAGCAATAAGATGTTAGTGGTCTAAGTCTTATTGTAAAACTTCAATTCTTTCTATAGTGGATTCAAGTTTACCTTGAGAATAGTTAGGTTAAATCCTCCCCAAGTTTTTTACCGGTTTGGTTTTCCTGGGTCATCATATCATTGTGTTATTTATTTTTCCGCTGCTGTACATGATATGATTGTTTGATTGTGATAACCTAGATCTGAAATTTGGACTAAGTAATAACTTGGCTAATTAACTAGGTTAATTCGGTTGTGTTTTAAGGGGTCTAAAAACGTACAAAGAGCAACTTCAAAACATGGCTAGGATTTTCTCTTTTATACTAAGAATAAAACATAAAACCCTACACGTCAAACTGGCTTGGACTGAGTTGGAAATTCTGCAAAAAAAACAATCTACACGACTTTCGATCGGTCGAGTGTAATTCTCGATCGATCAAGCCAGGCAGATTTACACAGTAAATCCTGCAGCAACACGATTCCAACTTTACATAAAAAGCATATACTTTGAGCAAGTCTAAACAAGACTAAAACATTTTGATCATGGTTTGCCAACATTACAAAATGAAGTTCTAATACATTAGTTCCTAATTCTTAGAACCTAACATAGTCTTTGTGTATTTGAAATAGGATGACATAAAGAGTTATGGGTAGTTATATATAAAGGTGTAAAAGCACAAGAGCTAAAAATGGTAAATTAAAATGCAAATAATTTTAGATGTATGTGTGAGGGATGAAGAGTCTTGAAACATTGAACCAAATGATATAAAGAATATTTATTTTTTAATTAGAAATGTCTTGAAATACTTATCCAAATTAAACAAAGAGTCAATATTTAATTTTTAATTAAAAATGTCTTTATGTTAAAAATACATATAATTACACGTGCTTTTTGCATGTTGTTAGCTTTTCTTTACATAAGGATTTGTGTTAAAAGTATATTGCATGTGCTTTTTGCATATGTTGTTAGCTTTTCTTTCACATCCAAAAAAATTGTTAAGAAAACTAAAAACGTGAGATAGAGTTCTAAAGGAAGAAGAGTTGCTTTTGTTGACTCTCCTTCCTTTGAATTCAACAATTTGAACTTTACTATAGCTTTCTTTTGCCTTTTAGGTGATGGTCTATATTAACACCATGTCTCCTTTTTTTTTTTTTTTTGAGAACCTCCTTTGTTGTGAGTTTTGGTTTATATAAGATAGTCCTGCATGTGTACCATATTTATTCATTCACACAATGTAACGATGTATCACATATGACATATCTAATAAGTGATGGAATTAGACCAATAAATGCATAGATAAGCTAGAAAGCAAATGCAAATGTAAAGAAACAGAAAAACAAAAAGAGTGAAATTGTGAAGAATGGTATGTGTGTATAGCAAAGTGCGTGTAATGCTTTTAAGTATCATTAAAACTTCTCTTTTATTGAGAACTAATTTCAGAAGAGGATACACAAGTTGCCACATGTGATAAGAAAATTCAGGATTAGTAGACATGAGAAATGAGAAATCTTCGACTGTGTACTCTGGGGTTGGTTTTAATATGTTGATTCCCACATTGTTTATCTAAAACCAGACATTAATAAGGGCACAAAAGCTTGATCAAGTTATAGTAACTACTAACTAAAAGCTTTGTGAGCATAAATATAAATGGAATGTTGACTGCAAAAGCAAAAAAGAAGTGGCTTCCGCTAAATGTTTTTTCAAATACATCAATTAATTAAGTTGTTTCATAATGGATCTTCCAGGAAAAAAAAAAAGATTTATTTTCTTAATCAAATGGAAGTCAAAGATTTAAGTATAGAATTGAATGCTTAATCCCTTATTAAAATTTTGACTGTTTATTAGGTGCCAGAATATAGGATGTTCCCTTACACTTCACCAACTTCTGGGTATGCTCTAAAATGACACGCAAATACAAAAATGAGGAGAAAATAGAGGGCTTACAAGGATGTTGAGTTTGCAATTATACAGAGAGGAGACTATGCTCATTTGCTTCTCTCGTTGGGTTCGAGACACTACATCGCAAACTGAACCAGTAACTTGAAATTATAGTTGTTAGTATCGTACGATACGTGATATGTATCGTACAATACGTATTGTATCGTGTATAAAAAGTTCTGTATCATATTGGAGTATCATAAGTGCTCATGAATCATATGATATAATGTGTGTATCGTATGAATCGGATTATATCATAAAATTGTACGTATTGTACAATACATAGACAAATGCTTTAAAATGATATTTTTTTTGTTAAAATTTGTACTTTTATTTGAATCTAATAAGTTGATAGACTTGTTTTAAACACAAAATTATTAGGTTACTTAATTTAACTTGATAAACTAACGTATTCATAAGTTTTTTTTTTCCCTCTATTTTTTCTACAAAATTTGGACTACATAGTACACACGCACACTTCACTTTAATGTTTACAAATTTATTTTCTATACTATGTGTGGGGCCTAATACTCTGGCAACCCCGGCCCATCTTATATCCGGCCCAAGGCCCATTCCGAGAAAGAAGAACAGTCCGAGAAAGGAGTGTGAAGGCCTTAATGGCCAAGAATCTTGCCGAGGACGATCCTGCCGAGACCAACACGTCGGCCGCAGCAGCACGGAGGGGGAACACGCTCAAGACAAATTGTCACCTCCACACTAAATGCGCTCACCTAACCCCCCCAGCCGCATTAATGGAGATGTGACTTCTAGACAGGGTTGCCTTGGTTGCCACAACTCACAGGGGTGCGAGGAAAGTGGCTGATGGGACGGGCAGTCAAAAGGAGGAAGTATGGATGATCAACAGGTGGAAGAGAGAGGTTAAAGGAGGGACTATATATGAGGAAGGAGAGGATCGAAAGAAGGGGGGATCCCTAGGGAAAAGGCAATCAAAAACTCCTCGGACATGGGCCAAGGACGGACTCCGGATCATAATTTCGGTGTGCCAGCCTCCGACGTCTCCTAATGGAATGATTGAACGTTGCCCGCTTGTTAGGGCCTAGTTCTTCAACCCATCCTCTACAAATTCATTGTAATGGGCTAACTGGGCTTGAGTCCACTCTCTCAATAGCAGAAGTGCTCAAATCCGGTCCTTACAATTGGCGCCGTCTGTGGGGAGAACTTGGGCACTAGCAGGCGCAAAGGACGGTCGTTCCGAGACGGCTAGTTTGCAGAAGGATAACAATGGCGTTTGCAAAAAAAAAAAAAAAAAAAAAAAAAAAAAAAAAAAAAAAAAAGCAAAAGATTCAAAGAGAATTAAAGAAGAACAAACATAATGGCATTTTATTAAGCGAAAAGCAAATACAAGATACAAACAGAAGCTCAAACAGGCTTGTTTTAAAGCCAACTATACAAACAGAGGCCTAGACGAACCTGTCCTAAAGCTAGCCTTAAAAAAGAAGGGGCTGAGGCAAGCCTGCTTCGAAGCTACACCCCTGGGCCGGTATGGATGGCACCAGCGAGAAGAGAGGAGCAGATACAGAGGCGCCGGAGGACCCTGCCCCATGATGTTCTCTCGATGCTCCCCCAGTCGCACAATGCTTGAACATTGGAGGCGGCAACACTCGGGCACCAAGCATGACGTAATCTCGCAAGCCTCCCCCAACAGATAAACTGGGGGCGAGGCATCACCAGCTTGAAGGACAGGCATGCATGCGCGCCGAAGAAGGACGTTATGTACTTCATGGACCTCCCTCCTAACCGCCAGGCACGATACCACCAGGATGATGCCTAAACCTTTTCGCGACGGAAGCCTGATGCGAACCACAATCGCGGTGGTTCTCAACTGAGGCGAGAGGACCCTGATCTTGCTTGCCTCCGCCCTCGTACAGGGCCGCCCCATTCCGCCAAGCTCTGACCGCAATCCCAGCAAGGTCATCAAAGGGGCTTAGGTGGTGGGAGAGTCATGTTCTCTGTTTGATTGGAGGATTTGTGAACTGAGGAAGGATGATTCCCCCAGAAGGCCTTTTCTAGAGGGTGTAGGTAGGTGAAAATTGGTCTAACCAGACCTCGAAGGAAGAGCCATCAACGACATTAATCCTGGCCAAATTCCAAGAAGGCCTACAGCCGCTAGGTCTGCCTTGATCCACGAGGATATTAATGGGGACGCGCCTCACACACTGAAGCTTCATGTGCGGAACACGAACAGTCAGGGGACGCCTCATAATCGAAGAAGGCAGAAGGTTGGAGCGAAAAAGGGGCCATTGAAACGCGTGAGGACAGAAGTCCGAGCCACCCCCGTCCGGGGCAGCCCGGGGTCAAGAATCCAGGCCAACGAATGGCCAATCCTCGGTGAAGCAAGGCCGAGGCTGCTACCACGCAAAAAAAAAAAAAAAAAAAAAAAAACAAACAAACCCCTCGACGATGAGGGCAAATCCCCTTACTTCAAAAAGGATACTAAGTGTTAGACAGAACCAAGGCATTGCATGGTACTCGGACTCAAGCCTATGGGGAAACTAACTACTTCAAAAATTCCTAAGTGTTAGACAGAACCAAGGCCTTGCATGGTCCTCGAACTCAAGCCTATGGGGAAACTAACTACTTCAAAAATTCCCAAGTGTTAGACAGAACCAAGGCATTGCATGGTCCTCGGACTCAAACCTATGGGGAAACTAACTACTTCAAAAGATTCTAAGTGTTAGATAGAACCAAGGCATTGTTTGGTCCTCGGACTCAAGCCTATGGGGAAACTAACTACTTCAAAAGATTCTAAGTGTTAGACAGAACCAAGGCATTACATGGTCCTCGGACTCAAGCCTATTGGAAAACTAACTACTTCAAAAATTCCTAAGTGTTAGACAGAACCAAGGCATTGCATGGTCCTCGGACTCAAGCCTATGGGGAAACTAACTACTTCAAAAGGATTCTAAGTGTTAGACAGAACCAAGGCCTTACATGGTCCTCGAACTCAAGCCTATGGGGAAACTAACAACTTCAAAAGGATTCTAAGTGTTAGACAGAATCAAGTCCTTGCATGATCCTCGAACTCAAGCCTTTGGGGAAACTAACTACTTCAAAAATTCCTAAATGTTAGACAGAACCAAGGCCTTGCAAGGTCTTCGGACTCAAGCCTATGGGGAAACTAACTACTTCAAAGATTCTAAGTGTTAGACAGAACCAAGGCATTGCATGGTCCTCGGACTCAAGCCTATGGAGGAAACGAATCACCTCAAAGGGGACTTGTGTTAGGAAGAACTAGAGCCCTATCTAGTTTTTGGGACACAAAAGGTCTGCCTAAGCGTGCATGCCCTCGCGTTATTACAACTACTGCCGTGATTGGCCGAGATACAATTGAAGTCAAAACTATACAAGTAAAAAAAAAGGCGGGAAAGAGAACGGATAACGCGCAAATGAATAAGTAGCCAGAACAAATAAAAAGGAAATAAAACTCGCATTATATTAAGTCCATAGAAGTTACATGGCAGGAGTCACATTACTACATAAAAAAAAAAAAAGGGAAGATATAAAAACAAAACAAACGGCAAAAACGAGGTAGACAGAGGCGCCAAGGGGCCTACTCCTTTCACTTAATTCCCCCCCTCCCCCTAGTGGGTGGCTGGTCCATGGCAGCCTTAGGATCCTCTGAGCTCTGAGTGGGAGAGATAGCCTGCAGAGGCACAGCAGATACAGCTGCCACCTCGGTAGAAGGGGCCTGGGCGTCAGAGGAGGGCCTTGCAGCCTCCTGGAGTGCTTCCTTGTTGGGGCCTTCACTTGATTCAACCACCCCAGGAGGATCACCCCCTTGAACATGCTCACCAGTAAGCCCAGCATCTGAGGCTCCCCCACTCGAAGTATCACTAGGCCCCTTAGTAGGCACCTCAGCCTCAGAACTCTCTAAAGCAGCCTCGCGGATGGCTGGGGGGTAGTACACGCTCTCCGCCTTCCACAGGTCGGACGAGGCCTCGACTCTAGCTTGTTTAAGGGCCTCACCCTAAACCTGGGAGCAATAGCGCCTACACACCCCGAGAACTTCGCCTTTATAGTCAGCTTCCGTTTTGGCTACCCCCGCGGTATAAGCCGCCTCCTCGGCTTCCTCCTTAGAAGCGAGAGCCTCCTCCCTACCAAAGTCTGCCTCAGCCTTAGCCCTCACGGCTTCATCTCTGGCCCATTCAACCACTTTTTTGGCCTCCTCGGCAGCAGCCATCTTCTTATTCAAATCTACAATTAACTCCTTCGTGATCTCCAACTGCTCCTCTGCCTCAGTCAGGTGCCTCATCTGATCTCGAGCCTGCTTCTGGGCGCCCTCAAGGCCAGACACTATGTTGTCCTAAGCCCGGGTCATCGCCTTTAGCTCCTCTCGGGCCGTGGCGAGATCAGCCTCGGAGGTCTTGAAGGTCCGAGTGACCTCTAAGCGCTTATCACGCTCAGAATCCATGGCCCTTCCTTGGTCGTTGGCCGTCGCCTCCAACCTATAGGTGGCCTGGACGGCCTGCCAAACAAAACGAATGCGTAAGCCAAGTTTAGAAAAGGAAGAAAAACTAAAGTCAGAGAAATCACATGTGCTGGGAGACTTACCATTCCCAGGTACCGCTTAAGGCTGAGGAAGACTTGCTTGCTCCTCAGAGTCTCCAGCTCAGCCATATCCGCTAGGAGTAATAGGCACCTCTCTAGTGCGTCGGCCACGTATGCGCCTTCACCCTCTCTAAAATCCCTGAGGGAGGAGTCATCCCTCAGGGGCTCCCCACGGAGCATCAGGGCGGGAAGCTAGGCCTGGGCCTCGGGCTGGGTAGTGACCTGTCTGTCCTGGCCTTGTGGGCCTATCTTCAGCTGTTTCGTGGGCCGCTGAATGTCATCTTCCTCCTGCGAGGACACCGACTTGTCCCCAATAGGCCTTTTGCCCTTGTCCTTCTTCCGCTTGGGGTCAGTGGGCTCGAGCCTAGACGGCAGACTCGCCTGAGGTGGAGAAGGAGGAGGCTTAGATTGGGCAGAGCCCGACCTGGTCTGGGCAGGCTGAGTCTTGGGAGGAGGAGGGGGAAGTTTTGGTTGGGACTTCCCCGGTTGGCCCTTAATCAAATCCAGCAGACTGGTGTGGGATTTCTTTTTGTAACCCATCTTAGGCCGAGAAGAGGCCTCTGATGCTAGGAAGTCTGCTTCGGTCAGGCTAGCATCGTCCAAATCTCCGGGAGGATCCTCGGACTGATAAACTTGATCAAAAATGTCAAACTCGTCCACGGCAGGGCCAAAATCAGCTACTTCCTTTTCCCTCTCTGGATCTTCTTCTGTGGCCTCTGCGGGTCTATGAGAGGAGGAGGGGCCTGCTAATGTAACACCTTCTGCAGTGGGGGGTTCCTCGGGGAATAGGAACCCGTGCTTAGCTACAGTGATTTTTTGCAGCCGAGGGTCTTTTGCTCGGATCACGTACTTCGGGGCCGCAAACGATTTTTGGATCAGAGTGTACCCCAGAATCTTGTGAGCAGCCCTAACCTAATTATCGGCTTCGTTCACGAATATCTCTGCCCTAAGCACTTTCTGCAAGTCCTCCCTATTGACGAGGTTGAAGTGACGCTCGTAGGCGTGCGGATCTGCGGAAAGAAAAACAAACTCCTGTCATCAGCCGAACAAATTAGATTCACAAAAAAAAAAAAAAAAAAAAAAAAAAAAAAAGAAGCAAGGGGCTAGACCCTCTCCTGCTCCGAGTACCCTACCTGGCTCTCCCTCTATTGTCTGGCAATGGAGACCATCGTGCCACTCCCCCGACACAATGAGAAAGTCAAGATTTAGCCCCTTGCTAGGATCGGGGAGACACTGGATAAGCCGAACCCTATCGTCCCTAGTCTTCATATAATATGTCTTACCCTTCAGGTGCTGGAGGTTATAGCACCAGTTTACATCATGATGTGTTAACCTCAACCTCATCTTCTCATTCAAGGCGTCTACGCATCCTAGTATCCTAAACACATTGACAGCACACTGGGTGGGGGCTAGTCGAAAGTGCCTAAGGTAGCCGCTCGTCACCGGCCCCATAGGGATTCTCATGCCTCCCTCTAAAAAGGCTATTATGGGGATCACAACTTCGCCCTTTTTCCCCCTGATGTACCATTCCCCTTCCTCGCAGTACCTCAAGCCCACATTGGGGGGTATCCCGTAATCAGCGATGAATTTCTCCATCATTTCTTAAACTCGACTAACTTCTTAAATTTACCCATCCCCTACCACAACTAAAAGACTCGAGAGGAGAAGAATGAAAGAAAGGGTTCAGAGAAAAATTTGCGTTACAAAGAAAAGAAAACTTACAGGAATGAGGAAAAGCTCCTCAGTCAAGCTTTTTATGCTGAAAAGGAGCACCGGTTGATGTGGAAGTTCGACTAGATTCAGAGTACGTGCGCCAGAGTTCTTAAGTACAAAAATAAGGAGGCAAATCGATCCAAGCAAGTATTTATACACTCGATTGAAAATAATCAGGTGAAACTTCCCGCTCATCCAGGCAGGAAATCCCTATCGACCGATTAGCATCACACTGTTGAACGTGGGGGGTATGGAGTCGTCGGAATTTAATGCGGGCGTTTAATGCTAGGGCGCATCGTATATCGAGGCACCAAAAACGTGCATTAGGCAGGCGAAAAGACTCCAGTGCTGACGTAGGCCACTACAAGGCGAGTCATGACGAAGGCCCGAGGACATCGAAATCCTCTTCCCCGCCCGAGGAGCCAGACAGTAGGATTTCGAGGGGCTATTGTGGGGCCTAATATTCTGGCAACCCCGGCCCATCTTATATCCGGCCTAAGGCCCATTCCGAGGAGGAAAAACAGTCCGAGGAAGGAGTGTGAAGGCCTTAATGGCCAAGAATCTTGCCGAGGACGATCCTGCCGAGACCAACACGTCGGCCGCAACAGCACGGAGGGGGAACACGCTCAAGACAAATTGTCACCTCCATACTAAATGCACTCACCTAACCCCTCCAGCCGCATTAATGGAGATGTGACTTCTAGACAGGGTTGCCTTGGTTGCCACAACTCACAGGGGTGCGAGGAAAGTGGCTGATGGGACGGGCAGTCAAAAGGAGAAAGCATGGATGATCAACAGGTGGAAGAGAGAGGTAAATGAGGGATTATATATGAGGAAGGAGAGGATCGGAAGAAGGGGGGGATCCCTAGGGAAAAGGCAATCAAAAGCTCCTCGGACATGGGCCGAGGACGGACTCCGGATCATAATTTCGGTGTGCCAGCCTCCGGCGTCTTCTAACGGAATGATTGAACGTTGCCCACTTATTAGGGCCTGGTTCTTCAACCCATCCTCTACAAATTCATTGTAATGAGCTAACCGGGCTTGAGTCCACTCTCTCAATAGCAGAAGTGCTCAAATCCGGTCCCTACACTATGAATAAGATATTAATCTAAAATATAATTATTTTTATTTTTTTTAATTATTGTTATAAGTTCAAGAAACTAGAATCCCAAGAAGATTTTTTTTTTTAATTATTAATATTAAAAGAACAAGAAGAGATAGTAAATATTAATGACGATAAAGAAAATTTTAATAAAAATAAATAAATTTGTAAAATGATAAACGTGATGATAGCATTGACATAGATGGAGTTGATTAGCCAATATGATAAATATGATGAAAATAAAATAATTTTTGGGTCATTTGTAATATATTATCACTTTTGAATTTAAGTAATTTGAATGTGTATGTTATAAACACTACTAATTTGATTTATATAGTTAGCTTATCAAATATTATTACATAAGTGATGAAAATAAAATAATTTAAGTAGTTATTAATATAAAAAGAACAAGAAGAGATAGTAAATATTAATGACGATAAAGAAAATTTTAATAAAAATAAATAAATTTGCAAAATGATAAACATGATGATAGCATTGACACAGATGGAGTTGATTAGCCAATATGATAAATATGATGAAAATAAAATAATTTTTGGGTCATTTGTAATATATTATCACTTTTGAATTTTAAGTAATTTGAATGTGTATGTTATAAACACTACTAATTTGATTTATTTAGTTAGCTTATCAAATATTATTAAATAAGTGATGAATAAATTAGTCATTATCTGAATATATTCAAAATTTATAATGAATATACCCTTTATATATATATATATATATATATATCTATAATTATTTTTATAAATTTTATTAAGTAATTGTATATCTTACGATACATGAAACGGTACGATACACGATATGGAAAAATAAAAAATCGATTTACGATACGATTTATGTTTTGACAATTATGCTTGAAATCACTTCATCTCCCATTAATGTATGCATTCATTAAGTTGGGCCTCATTTCGAGAGCATGTATGCATGGTAGCCCCCAGGCTTGCCAATTCCTCAACAACAGCATATCTGATCACAACACGTATAGTGTAATTTACTAGTAAATTATTATTAACAGAATTTCATAGATCAAAAGTGAAAACAGAATGATTTATTTCATTGCAGAACAATATTTCTTAACATAGAATGATTATAACAACAAACAAAGTGTTTAAATGATTTCCTTCTATAGAACAACCACCAAGAGAGTATTTCTTTTTATTTTATGACGAAAAGGTAAAAACAATTTTTGGAGTTGAAAAGGTAAACCATGCTGTCTTTGAAGTATATTGAAATGACATCTTCTCAAATGTTTGTAGTATAAATGACACTTCCCCTAGCTCAAAGGAAGGATGGTGTCATTTACCCATCGAAAATCACAAATCAGATTAGTTTATAGATTTTAAAGTCAAGCCTATCGTCCAAGCTATTAGGATTTCTTGCCATTTATTTTATACTATAAAAGAGATTCTAGAGAGAGAGAGATGTGTCTCATGTGCCTCCTATTTTGTATCTAGGGTTTATATACCAAAAACACTCTCATATCTTATATCGGTGTTATTTTTTGAAGGAACTCAAGATCCGGTGTTATAGAAATTGCTGTTTCATACTAGCCATCAAAGGTGTTGGAGATCTAAACGTTCAATGGTGGTTTTGGAGTTGTGTACTAGTGGTTCACGTTTGAAATACATTCATATCAGAGATGTCTATAAATCTTAGAGCTAAGTTGGGTAACTGTAGTTAAGTTTACAAAGAATAGGGTTATTTAGTCTATAAACCTCTATTTGATAGTGGATTTGTTCACTTTTACTATATAACTAATTTATTTCACAAGGTTTTTTAGGTCATCATATCTATGTGTTCTATTATTTTTACTACTTTTACTATTTTGCACTGTAAAGTTGTGATTTTCAACTAGCCTTTGTTGGCTTTAATTCTGTCACAACCCAAATCCATGGAACATGAATTTAGATGCATGACTAACCTACTGAACTTATATAACTCCATAAACATAATTAATCCAAAACATATAATGAATCACTTAATACATATGTAATCATATCTTAAAATCATTAGAAAACACATACATATAATTGATCAGAGCACAATGTCACATATACACATCACATATTCTCACATACAATCCTGTGAGCCGGATACCAACATTTAACCCCTGCTGGTGAGGGATCAACACATATTCTCACATACAATCCTGTGAGCGGACTTACACATATATCTGATCAATTCTAAAAATACTCATTTTGGGTCACATATCACAAAAGCAAAATTTATACAAAATAGAATAATTTCTTAATATTAACGATTATTCTAAATCAAAGAATTGAACATAAATCAAAGGATACTTGACTCTCTTAGGGAATGAATAAGAACTGAAGAGTTTATATAAATATTTTTACAATTCTTGAGTAAGTTTGAAGACCCAATTTGTTAAAAGAAATGTCTTAAATACCATTTGAAAAATAAGAATATGACTTTGAAATCACTTGGTTTTAAACAAACTTAAAGAACAATAACCTTTTTAGAAAACTTACTTTGAAACTCAATTATTTTTGGAAAATAGTTTAGTTTAGAAATCATCTTTTAAATGAGATTTGGACATTCAAAACGTTATTTAAAATTTGAAGTTTCTCTTTAAAACATTGTCTAAAAGTCGAAGTTTCTCTTTCAATGATGTAAAAATAATGCTTTCGATAAACTTTAGAAAACGTAAGCTTTAAAATATAACTTTTGAAAACCTTTAACTTCTAAGAACCTAAAGAATAAAACTTAAGCATATTATGCATAATTACTTACAACACTTGAACCACTCTAAAAGTCCAGCTGAAGCACCCTCCAAATAGTCTCAAAATACTCTTAAATATGACCTATAATCAATCATGAAAATGACTTAATATCCTCCACAAAATATAAATCTTATTGACTTATTCAAATTGACTCACTAAAATTATACTTGCTGAACTAAATGATAACACTAATGCAAAGCATTTCTACCCAAGAATATGTTTTCTTGAATTTATCAAAACTAAGAGCCAGCAGCCAATACTTTAGGATTTAATATATGTCCTAAACAAAAGTAAAACCCTAAACTTGAATTAGGCTCTATAACTGTAACTTTGTTCTAAAATACACATTATGGGCAAACCTAAGATTTAATATATAACCCCAATGAAAACCATGGCCCAAAACTAATTAGACTTGTTCATGGACTTAATATCATTGACCCTAATGTATTAAATATCTAGATGAAATTATAATTTGAGTAAAAGAAACAAGTCTGCCATTATCCTTTGAAAGAATTGTAAACGTGTTGATCTCTAATGGTTCATTGTAGTCAAAGTCTAGGCAAAGACTACCAAGGCCATCAGTCCATCAATCAGAGAAATTGGACTTTGACAAAATGTGAGCTAGCTAGTGAAACAAGTGTGGGGTCGAGTGCAATTTCTCCAGCAAATCATGATTAACCCTATGGTATAGATCAACAGCCCAAAAGTTCATATAGCCCTACAAAAATGATGCAAGCCTTATTCATGGATTTAATAGTTTCGACTCTTGTTCTAGGGTCCGAACAGTGGCAACCTAAGATTCCAGAATAATTGAAATAGTGTTAAATCATAATCTAAGAAATTACCAATTCAACAATCTATACTTCACTAAACTTTTCCATCATAAAATTCTAACCCCTTAATTCTTTGTTTCTAATGGTAAGAAATCATAGCTTGAACAATCTGATTGCCTCTTCAATTGTATGTGCTCAACTCCAAGGAAAAACACCTCTTAGCCTCCTTGATAAAACTCTTCCTATGAAAACCCTAATTTATCTTTTCCTCCAATTTATATTTTAACACATCAAAGATGTGGGCTTGGTGGGGTAGTGGGCTGGAGTTTAAAATCCACTTGAGCTTATCTCTTTAGTCTCCAAGAAGCCAATAAAATATCTACATCTTTTATTTATTTATTTATTATTTTAATTGCTGCACCAAATTGTATGCACTAAAACTTTAATTTTCTCACCTATTTGTAGCACCACAAAATTGTCTACTCTCATCTTACTGTACACACATATATAGTATCTCAACTCTATATTAAAAATGACAAGGTGCAATGATAATCATAAAAACAAAATTGGAGTATTACAAATTGTTAGGTTACAATCTGAATGACCCCTTGTGATTAACCCTAATTAATTAATTTAGCCAAGTAATTAATTAATCAATTAATCATGCAATTTAATGGAAGCACAAACAAATCACCAATCAACTAGATATGCAGCGGAAAATAAATAACACGGTGATTTGTTTACGAATGGGGAAAACCCTAACGGCAAAAACCCCACCGGGTGATTTTCAGGTCACCACTCCCGAAACTCCACTATTATCAAATCAAGCGGTTACAAGTAAAGGAATCCCAAGTACCTTACCAACCTACAGTTGAACCCTTACCCCAATACCCAATTGGACTTGATCTGTAGTGACAATTTCCACCTTTGATGCACGGCTCCCAAGTACGTGACTAACCAATGCGCGGATCCAAGTACGCGACTTCAGAACACCAACTGAGGAAGAATGGTTGGCTGCAAAGTTCTTCAGTTCATCCACATGATGAATAGCAGGAAGATGTTTGGTTACAAAACCCTATGGTGCAAATACACAGCAACTTCTTAATGGAAGATGAACTAGGTCAAGAACCTCGTCTATTGATCACAATTTGCTTGAACAAGGATTGCTCAATGATAATGCAACTTGTGTCTACCAAAACGGCTCTTAAAATAATCCTTTTATATGTTTAGGGTTTGAAGAAAAGAAGGCCCAAAAACATATTCACGGATCCCAAGAAAATCAGATTGGAATTCTGACTTTTTAAATCTCGACAAATAGCAGGTGTCGAGGTAGCTATCGAGAGGTGTCGAGCTTTAATGAAATTGCACTTCAGCTTGCTTTTTCTTGGACAGACTTGATGACTTCAACACTTGACCTTGAAACATTGTTTCTTGAAGTATTAAAAACACCTAGAACTACCCAATTACAAGCAGAGTGCGTTTTGTCAAAGGATTAGCCAATTTACATAACTAAGTGACATATGTTCTTAAACAAGTTAAAACATATATGTCCTAACACAAATTCCGAGCCAAATTTGGTTGTAATTTAGTCAATAATTTCCTTGTATTTATGTGGGTTTAATTGTAAAAGATGAGTGTGAGAGATTAGTGAAGAATCAAGCATGCAAAAAAGATCAATGCAGTTCGCAACTAGCTCGCGAGTAAAGCAACCCGTGAAAAGGCCACGTGTGAAGCACATGACTAGAAGTTGAAGAGTCATGCCAGCTTGTCATTTTACAAGTACTTCGCGAGAAAGGCCATCTCACAAGGTACTCGCAGAACTCTCTGTTTGGCAAAACTGAAAAGTGTACTGAATTTTGTACACACACTATATATACCCTCATTACCCAGAATTTGTGAGAAGTACTTTTCAAAAAGAAAACCCTAGCAAAACACTTGAGAGTTAGAAATTGTCATACCCACAATCATCTACACAAATTCTCTTGGTTTTCCTTTACTCTTACCTCTCCATCTATACATCCTTAAAAGGTTCTTAGCCCAAACACTTACCTTACCCATTCTGTGTATTGAGAGAAGTTTTGGTGTTTTTGGGAAGCATTGAAAGAAGCCATTAAGTGGCGGATGCAATTAGACGGAATCGCAGGATTCGGAAAGATAATGAAGACAAGGCTCAGAGAAGTCCGTTGGTAGCAAGAGCTTGGAGGGCTCAAGTACATTGGGTAGATTAGGCTTTGAGAGTCTTTTTGATATTCGTGTACTCCAACTTATTCACTAGTGGATTGATTTCAATTTGGAAGGTCGTGAAGAGGTTTTTCACTGACTTCTTTGGTTTCCACTTCGATAACACGACTCGGTGTTATCTTGTATTTGCATATCTCTTCCCTATTCTTTAAGCTTTACTTTTATTGCTCATTTTGGTTGCTTATGGCTTAGAATAGTGTTACCAGTTTATTGTGCTTCATTTACTCTTATTCCGTACTTAGATAAGTTAAAGTAAAAGTAATCTAACCGTAATTTATAATTAGTGGTCTAAACAAGTTTTAGTGTTTTCACACTAATTGAACTTTCGTGCACAATATTGGTAATTGTTTGATTAACCATGGCTTTTATAATAGATCTAATAATCAATTCAGTCTTAAAACTAGTTAATTACTGTTTTGATAAAGTCTAAACCCAACAACCAGAAACAAGGAAGTGTATTAGGAAGAGAAATAACCCATTCCTTGGTTGCACCAGTAACAAGAGCGGTCATTCCTTGAAGGACCACCTGCTTTCTCTATTATTAATTTCTACCCCTGCCATTTCTCTCTCTTAATCACTACAATGCTTGCTGTAAGTTGTAACTAATATTACCACTTCTTTGATTGGCTTAGTGTGCGTTCTAGAGTTTTGCTGAAAATTTGTGGGTCCCATGCATTGGTCACAGGACCCACAAGTACTTTTTTCTAGCGAAAACAACTTTAAAATTGGATCCCACGGCACTATTCACACATTTAAAAATTATTTTGCTACAGCGTTTTCAGTTTTCAGTAATAAGCGGTATCCAAACAGACTGTTATTTAATGGTACAAATTGCTTAGAATAAACGTAGGTGATGAGACAAAATTATTGTATGATGGATGAACAAAACAAACTGGTTTGTAAGGTCTCAACCAATGACAAGAAAATTTAGTGCTACAGTCAAATTATAACAAATCTTATGCATTTGGTAAATGTAGCATTCTTCTCGCAATATATAAATCTTACAACTCTGACCCACGTACTGTGATGGAAATGTTGTTTATGCCTCCAGGTTGTAGTTTCTACTAATTAAATTTTCCCTTTTCTATATCCCACTAGATAATGGAGATGAGCAATGTTCACACTTTTTTCCCAGCATCATTTTTTTGTTTGGTAGAGAATTTCCGTTCGAAGATTGGATTGATTGATTTTCGTCATTCATATCATATCACAATATTGATTTTACAAAACAATAGAAGAGAATAAACTTTGTAAAAAATTTTGTTAATCCTTTTGTATACTTTGCTCAATGAAAGATAAGAAATTTCACAATTTCTCATTTATCTTTGAAACCAACCAATTTTCTCTTTTATGTTTGGGAAATAAACAAATACCTTCAATTCGTTATTTCTTCAATTAAAAGTTAAAACCATGATTTAATGTTAGTTTTTTTTTTTTATATTCGATTATCTATTGCAATAGTGAACACGTAGAAACTGCAAATTAATTCATCAAATAATCCAATAATTCATCAAATAATTAGAAGTAATGTTATTCCAATTATGATCAACCATATAAAAACAATGAAATATTCTTGCCTGTAGCATTACTCAAATTTGTAGATAGAATATATGTTTGGCCCTCTGCATTCTGCTGATACATGGCACTCTCATGCTGGGGATGGGACAAATATAAAAGTCACAGCCCTGAAAGAATGTGAGATCCCAAACACGTCTTAAACTTCTTTAGGCAAACTGGTCAAATACGTGCAATGTACCGTTGTGAATTGTGATGGCAACATGTCACGTGTCGCCATCACAAAGGTCCAGCTCCCAAGCCAAGGCCAACTTCTTTTTTTTTTTTTTTTTTTTTTGGGGTAAAAAGCCAAATCCAACTTCTTTACCTCATTGGCAGAGATATAAAAGTTCAATGTTTCGTAATATTCAATTTCCAATTTTGAATGATTCATTTGAAAGATCCCATGGATCAAAAGACAAAGTTGTCTTCAAACCTTCAAACTTTTCTTATATTTTTTTATTAAATGTGAATTTTGATAAATTCAATATTAGATTATATTTTCTTATTATATATCTTTTATATTTACAAAATTTTAAGAATATCAAAGATTAATAACTATGTTATTAATTAAATATTTAATTTTTAAGTTTTTGTAATTTTAACTTATGCATAAAAAAAATTATAAGTCAAATATATATATATATATATATATATATATAATAATAGGTAAAGCGGAGAGAATAAATGAATCGTTAAAAAAAAAAAAAAGTGCTTCACAATAAATAAATAAATAAAGCATGAAAAATTTATATTTTATACCTAATAATATCCTTACAAATTTTTTTAAAGAGTTAACAAAATATAAAAATGACTCTCAATAATATTTAAATTATATATATATGAATTATATTATGCATCTTATTGTATATTTTTAAGTGTATTCATGTATATGCATGGGGTTACAAACTAGTAACAAGTAAATTACAAATAATATCTTTTTTTTGAAAAAGAATTACAAATAATATCTGGTTTGAATAAAACTTAACATGTGTCTTAAAAACATGAAAAACATGCAATTAAATTGTTCAAATTTTAAAATATGTAACTGTGGGGTCTGTTTTTGTAGCCCAAGCCCAAAAGGTTTGGATTATGAGCCCAATGAATCCAAAATAATGAATATGTAGAGAGTGGATGAAAGAGTTGGGCTGGTTGTGAATTAAGCAATAGTTAACAATGGTATTAGGGGATGTATTAACGTAGAAACACACTTGAAAACTCAACAAATGGATGTCCGAAGAGGTGTATTATTGAATGAAAGGTGATTACAACTCTTAGAGTTACAGTAAAGTTATTCTTTTTTGCTTCTTCCTTTTCTTTCCATCCCTCTTCTCAAAGGTTTCTTCACTTTATATAGTATCATTTCTCATAATCTTCATCATCCACTTGTTCTCCATCTAAGCACCCACTTGAGTACATGTCCCGTCAGGTATCTTCTTTACCTCTTTGTGAGTGGTGGTAGCTGAGATTATACTATTTAGGGGTCTTCTCCACATTAATGCAGCCAGAAAAGCAGGTGCAGTGCATTTAATGTGGTGGTTGCAGTTTGTCTTCTAGATATTTTTCCGTTCCTGTCATCTCCATACGTGCTTGAGGCTTATCCTTATCATTGAAGTTGTTAGGAAGATCATTCGAACCTTCCAAACATTTGATTGATCAAGACTGTTGTATCCAAGGAGAATGACCTCTTCGGACCACTGGTGCCCTCTTCGGACTGCACTCCTTCTTCACTTCCAGGTATCTCTCTTCCACATAGACTCCTTCTCAATCGCTTTCTTCTCTTCGGACACACAGTAATCTTCAAAGTCCTAGGCCTAATACGTAAGGTTAGACTTTTACCCCCCACAATAGCCTTTCAAAATTTTAATTTTTCCCTCGCATCCGAGGAGAAAAAATAGGATTTTGACTTGTCACGAAATAAAAGCTTAAAACGCATAAATATCTGAACTTACATGTGTGTGGGCATAGATTTAGGTGCTTCATCATTGTTGCTGATGTTTCGGCATTCACAATGCACTACTAATTACTCCAGGCGGTGTTCTGTCTCTTGCATCTAACGGTTGACCATTGATCCAACGGCTGGTGTCTTTCCTCGAGATTTGAGCGGGATAACTCCCACCCACTTTCTGGCTCCTATACAAAGCCTCAAAGAAGATTTCTTCTCTTTTGCTTAACAAATTCTCAGATTCTCCAGCCAACTCAAGCACTCAAATCCATCAAGTTCTTCCAATCAGCATACCCAGAATCTGTAAGAATCTCTCCACGAGTTTAAAGATCGTTCTCCGATTTAGTTTGTGTAAGTTCTCCTTTATTCAAACCTTTCATCTTCTCCTCGGCTAGCTTCCTTGGCGTTCGAGTAGTCACTCCCCAGTCACTGCGTTTAGAGTTTCCTTTATCTTGTTTAATTGATATGGGTAGATTGCGGTATATAGTGGATAGCCCCGCCCAAATGGAGGAATTTAGGGCAACATATCGCATACCTCGAGATGTGGGTTTGAGATATTGTCCTCCAGAGAAATTACTAACAGATCAAAGGGTGGTTGAAGTTATAATCCCCATCATCACCTTTCTAGAAGGGGGGATGACTATCCCTATGGGCCCCATCACCAGTAATTACCTCCGAAATCATAGACTTAGTCCTGAACAATGTGCTCTTTAGAATCTTAGGAGCAGTTGATGATTTGAACCGTCATCTAGGATTGGGACTCACCTAGCTCGACGTGGTACACATGTACGAGTGTCATAGCCAAAAGGGAGCGGGGTATTATCTCAAATCACGATCTGACACTGTTCAGCTTGTCTCCTACCTTCCCAAGTCTAACAAAGGGATGAAAGACGACTATCTGATCGTCTTGGGCGCATGGCATGACGGTCACCATTGCCCCACCCAACCAGGAGAGCCAGGTGGGGTATCCTAGACTTAGGTTTCTCAACAATAGGTTTAGGACCCTCGATTTTTTAACAATTTTTCTCCTTTTTGTATCAGTATTTTCAAGTCTCTAACTGAATTTTGTTGTGATGTTAACAGATAAAGAACACGTCACTCCTCGGCTTAGCCTTACGAACATCACCGCGCTCAATTATTTATTACGATCAGAAATTTTCGTAAGTAAAGACGAGCAACTCCGGTCGGTTCCTCTTATTCTCGGTTATACACCGAAACCGACCGATTTTCAGTCGGTCGGTAACGCGATAAGACAGGGAGACTATCGCATCAACTGCATAGACATTGCTCGGAAAGATTTTTTAGCTCCCTTTGATCTTGCCCCCATGCCACATCCAAATCCGCAGGATGTGCCTCTACTCGTCCAACCAGTTCAGTAGGTTCCTTTTGAACTAGTTGCTGCAGAGGAAAGAATCGCCTCCTCGGCCTCTTCGCTTGAGGAACAAATTGATAAGTTTAAATTTGAAGGAGAGGCTTTAGGAGGAGTTCAGGTGATACAAGTTTCGGACGCCGAGGAGGATATTAACAGGCAGTCTAGTGTTCGCCGTCCTGTTTTGATAACTGCTCCCTCAGAAGACTCTTCGGAAGAAAAAGACATGGCGAGCTTGAAGGACTTGATGAAGAATAGAGGTAAAAAAGCTGGGCCCAAAGAGACTGGTACGTCCTAACCAGTGGTTAGTCTTCCTCCACCACCTCCTCAGGTTCCTTTGGATCTCGGTGCAAAGCAATTGCCAGATCCGAAGAAGAAGAGGCCCCTCGCTGACAATGAAGAGAGGGAGGCAGCGCCTCCGAAAGGAACCAAACAACAGAAGGTGGTCAAAGACCAATGGAGCAAAAGGGCTTCGTCCATAGAGAGCCGAGATAATGCCCTCATAGCTGACGTGTGCCGATGACCTCACACCTGGTCCCCAAGGCTGGAATAGGATGGTGCTCCCATCCTCTGGGAGACTTCCCTCAGTAATTATGATGGGGGGAGAGCAGGTCTCGTTGCTGAGGCTTTGAAGTAACCACTGCTCCTCCCACGAGACATGGATTCTTACAGGCATTTCAGCCAGTATGACCTTTTCTTATTCCTAAAAAGGGATTTAGCCATGGTAAGCAAATTGATCCACTTCTTCAGCTAGGATACTAATGATTTTTTTTTTTATATTGAAATTCTTCCTTCTGTTATGTAGATCACCCAGCAGGTTTATGTGGCCGAGGAGTGGAACAAAAAGGCCTATACTGAAGCCCAAGCAGAGTTCCACTTTCGGTCTGAGGCAGAAAAATCGTTGGGCGGCCTAAAGGAAAAATATGCTCATCTGTCCGAGCAGTTAAAAGAGATGGTCAAGTAGAGGAATAGTCTAGATGCTGGCCTTAAAAATGCCGAGAAGCAGGCCAAAGACCAACGCCAGCTGCTGAATGTGACGGAGATTAACTTGGCGACAGAGAAAGAGTTGGTGAAAGGTCTTCGGGCTGAGCTTCAAAAAGCCAAGTAGACTGCCCGATTGGCCGAGAAGGATGCTTAGTTGGCCAAGGAGGCAATCGAGGCTGAAATGCAGGTAGCATATAAGCTGGGGGTGGACAAGACCCAAGTCAACCTTACCGAGCAATTTGCCTCGGTCTCCTGAGATTACTGCGATATAACTTGAGGAAAAGCACTTGATGCTGCTGGGGTCTTTGCGGAATCTGACTTGAGGCAACCTGGGAGTATATACTACGATCCTGATATCCGCGAACTCCCAGGGTCTGATTCCTCTCCCCCCATACAACTCCAAGAGGCTTCGGAGTAATCACTGATCGATCAAGACACTCCTATCAACCCGAAGGCCCCCAAGAAGTCTAGTCAACCTGTTGATCAGGGCAAGCAAACTAAGGATCCCAAGGAGTCTGGTTAGCCTGGTGATCAAGGCAAGCAAGTTGAGGATCCTAAGGATAAGGGCAAAGACTTGGGAAAAAGGAAAACCCTTTCAGAGTCTAAAGAACAAGCCCCAGAAGTTGCTGCTGCTCAGTCCAGTCAGGCTGCTGACCCTTTGGCCCCTCAGAAGAAGGCCTAGGAGTTTAGGAGTTTTTTTTTTTTTTTTTTTTTTTTTTTTTTTTTTTTTTTGCTTGTATTAGTTTTTCTTTTATGTAAAGGATTGTGAATTACTTTCTTTTGATCAAGGAAATCGTTTCTCTTTTATTTTTAGTATCTTCGTTGCACATTTTATGAGACTTACTATTATTGCAAATAACTATAACTTGTAATTACGGTAATATAGGCAGACTTAACAATGATATCGTGCCAATGATGCAAACACCTTATTCAAATACTGGAAGAAATAGGTCGTACAAGAATTATTAACAAACATTGAATACAATGAATGATGTGAGGATATCACAGGTTTTCTTGAATAATCATAAAGAACTGTAACAGAGTGTTAACTAATAATGACTATAATGACTATAAGACGATGTTAACTAACACATATCATCTGGTCTGAGGATGTCAGACATGATTGAATTTAAGTTCAAGCACTTAGGAAAACTGTAAACGAGTGTTAACTAACTCGAATCATCTGGTCCGAGGACTTCAGGCATGATTGGATTTAAGTTTAAACATTTAGGAGAACTGTAACGGAGTGTTAACTAACCCAAATCATCTGGTCCGAGGACTTCAGGCATGATTGGATTTAAGTTTAAACACTTAGGAGAACATTTCATATAACGAATTGGCATATTGATTAAAGAAAATATTCGATTAACAATAGTACTTTTTAAGGTTATTTACATTCGAAGGGCGTGGCATTACATGACTATCTAGGTCTTCTAAGAAATATGCCCTAATACCGGCCCCTGAAGTAATGCAATACGGTCCTTCCCAATTGGGCCCTAACTTTCCCCAAGCTGGGTTCTTTGCAGTGCCCACGACTTTCCTCAGCACCAAATCACCAGGCTCTAGAGGCCTTAGCTTTACGTTGGCATCATAGCCCTGCCTGAGCTTTTGTTAGTAATGTGCCAGTCAGACCATTGCATTTTCCCTCCTTTCCTCAATCAGGTCTAAACTTTTCTCTAGCTGTTCATTGTTGCCGGTCGGACTAAACAAACTAGTTCTCAATGTTGGGAACCCAGTCTCCAAAGATATGACAGCTTCAGCCCCGTAGGTCATTGAAAATGGGGTCTCTCCAGTAGATCTGCGAGGCGTAGTTCTGTAAGCCCAAAGTACATGTGGCAAATCTTCCACCCATTTGCCCTTCGCATCGTCTAGTCTCTTCTTTAAGCCATTTACTACAACCTTATTAACAGCTTCTGCTTGCCCATTACCCTGGGGATAAGTAAGGGTGGAGTATCTGTTCACGATTCCCAGTTTGCTGCAATAATTCCTGAATGCTTTGCTATCGAACTATAAGCCATTGTCTGAGATGAGAGTGAGGAACCCCAAACCGAGTGACAATATTCTTCCACACAAATTTCTACACATCTACGTCTCTGATGTTGGCTAGAGGCTCAGCTTCGACCCATTTAGTGAAATAGTCTATGCCGACCAGAAGATATTTCCTGTTTCCTACAGATTTAGGGAATGGACCCACGATATCTAAGCCCCATTGAGCGAAAGGCCATGGGCTGGATAGTGGATTGAGAGTTCCCCCTAGTTGATGAATGTTTGGGGCAAACCGTTGACATTGATCGCACTTCTTAACATATTCGTGGGCTTCTTTTTGCATATTCGGCCATCAATAATCTTGAGCAATGGCTCAGTGAGCCAAGGACCTACCTCCAGTGTGGCTCCCACAGATTCCTTCATGTAGTTCTTCTAGTAGTAACTCAGCCACTTCAGGATGCATGCATAATAAGTACGGTCCTGAGTAGGAGCATTTATATAGTTTCTGGTCCTCAGATAGCCAGAATCTGGTCGCCTTCCTCCAAACTTTGTCAGCTTCCCCCTTTTCTTCAGGTAAAATGTCCTCCTTCAAGAATTTAACTATGGGAACCATCTAGCTGAGTCCGGCCCTGATTTGGTGAACTTGGACTACCTCTTTTCTTGCCTCTGTATACCCGTGCAGGTCTTCGACGAGGATAACTCTCGGCAAATCTTGTGCCGAAGAGGTAGCGAGCGTAGCCAAAGAATCAGCATGTGCATTACCATTCCTGGGAATGTGCAACAAATTGAAAGATTCGAACTCCGATTGCAGACATTTAACTCGACTCAAGTATCCCTACATTCTTTCATCCTTCACCTCAAACTCACCTTGTACTTGACCGACGACTAACCTAGAGTCCAAGAATATCTTCACTGACTTTCCTCCCATTCTTCGAACCATAGCCATTCCCATAAGTAGAGCTTCACATTCCGCCTCATTATTTGTTGCCGAGAAGTCCAGCCTTAACGACTTTTCAATGATGATTCTTTCAGGGGATATCAGCACTAGCCCCACTCCAGAACCTTTCTGGTTCGCTGCGCCGTCTACATATACTTCCCAGGATGGCGGACCTTGTTGAGAAATCATGCCAACCGATTTTTCATCCATGTCCTTCTTTACCGTTACTTCTTCTAAATTGGGCTCTGTGAACTCGGCCACCAGATCTGCGAGAACCTGGCCCTTGACTAAAGTGCGGGGCATGTACTTGATATCAAAAGTACCTAAGATCGTGCCCCATTTAGCAATCCTCTAGGTGTAATCAGCACTTCGGAGTATAGCCTTAAGTGGGAGTTGGGTAAGAACAACGACTGTATGGGCTTGGAAATAGTGAGGTAGTTTTCGTGTACCAAGCACCACTGCCAGAATAGCCTTCTCCAGTGGCAAATAACGGACCTCAGCTTCATGCAGCGACTTACTTACATAATAAACTGGCATTCGCACGTCACAATCTGCTCGTATTAACACCAAGCTCACAGCATGAGGAGCTACAGCAATGTAGGCAAACAAGACTTCATCTGGCTCAGGACTGGACATGATTGGTGGCCGAGCGAGATAGTCCTTAAGTTGCTGAAAGGCCACAGCACATTATTCAGTCCACTCAAATCCCTTCCATTTGTTGATCAACGAGAAGAAAGGTCTACACCTATCTGCTGATCGAGAGATGAATCGGTTCAGGGCAGCAGTCATTCCAGTCAGTTTCTGAACTTCCTTGGGATTCTGAAGAGCTCGTAAATTGTTAATGGCCTTTAGCTGATCGGGGTTAACTTCAATTCCCTTATGAGTCACCATGTACCCCAAGAACTTGTGTGACCCCACACCGAATGAGCATTTGGAAGCGTTTAGACGCAGCTTGTGCCTTCTTAGAACTTCAAAGGTACTTTCAAGGTCCCTCACATGTTCAGCAACAATCTTGCTTTCCACCACCATGTCATCTATGTAAATTTCAATATTTTTACCCAGCTGCGGCTCAAACATCCTCGTCATCATTCTTTGATAGGTAGATCCCACGTTTTTCAAACCAAATGGCATCACCTTGTAGTGGTAATTACCGATAGGGGTGACAAAAGCAGTGTTCTCCTGATCCTCCAGGGCTAGTTATATCTGGTGGTAACCTTGGAAAGCATCTAGGAAACTCATCCGAGGATGGCCAACAGTGGCATCCATTAGCTGATCAATTTTTGGCATAGGAAATGGATCTTTAGGACAAGCCTTATTTAAGTTAGTGAAGTCTACACATACTCGTCATTTCTCATTCTTCTTCTTCACCACCACAGTATTCGCTAGCCACTCCGGGTAAAAAACTTCTTTAATAGCTCTAGCTTGTTTGAGCTTTGTTACCTCTTCTCTTATTGCATCAGCATGTTCCTTAGATGGACGCCGAGGAGGCTGCTTCTTGGGGATAACCAATGGGTTAACCCTCAGATGGTGACATATGAATTCTGGATCCACCCCTGGGGCTTCGTAAGCGTTCCAGGCGAATACGTCAAGGTTTCTCTTAAGGAACTCTACTAGCTCTTCCCTCTCTTGTAGAGGTAGCTGAGATCCAACTTGAAAGAACTTTTCGGGATTATCTCCGATGATAACTTTTACCAAATCTTCGCATCTAGCGCCCTCGCCTGGATCTTCGACAGGCGATGCCCGATGTTTTAACTGCTATAAACCCCTCTCGGCTTTGGCCGAAGACTCAGTTTCGGGCTTATGTTGGATGGCAGCCACTAAGCACTGTTTGGCCGCGGACTGATCTCTCCGGATCTCACAAACTTGTCCTTCAGATGGATATTTAACTTTCTGATGCAAAGTGGAGGAAACAGCCCCTAGCGTATGAAGCCAAGGTCTGGCTACGATTGCCGTATAGGGCGAATACACATCTACCACTATGAAATCCATCTCTACCACCTCTGAGCCGGTCTGCACAGGTAATGGTATTTGGCCCTTCGGGGTAACAACTCTTCCTTCAAAACTCACCAGGGGGAATTGTATGGTGTTAGGTCTTAAGGTTTTAGGTTCAGCCCCTTGTAGAGATCAGGATACATTATCTCTACCGCGCTACCCTGGTCCACCATTACTCTCTTCACATCATACCCTCCAATTCTAAAGGTGATTACTAAAGCGCCATCATAGGGTTAGATGATCCCAATCTTGTCCTCGTCCAAGAACCCTAAAACTAGTTGAGCACCCGACTTAGCTCTCTTCGACCTTGGCCAAAGTCCCCTGCGGGTGACCGGGCTACAGACAGAACCTTCGATGGCTAGGATCCTGTTCTCCCCGGTGCGGCGAAAATGACATTAATAGTTCCTAATGGAGGCTTTGAAGAGTCATCTCTTCGGGGCTCTGAGTTCATCTGACCTCCTTGGCCACTAGAGTGGTGCAAGAGGTGTCTCAATTTACCCTCACAGACTAGTTAGTCCAAATGATCCCACAGGCTCCTACAATCCTCTGTGGTATGCCCATGGTCTTGATGGTACTAGTAGTAGAGATTATGATTACGCCTCTCGGGGTTCCCCACCATCTTATTCAGCCACCTGAAGAATGGTTCATTATTAATCTTTTCCAAAACTTGGTGTACTGGCTCTTTGAATACAGTGTTGACTGCTTGAGGATTTGTTGATCCTGACTGCCCAGCAAAATCTCTCCGTGGTTTACTGCTATTGTAACGGTCCGACCTGAAATCTCTCCTCTCCTAGGGGATAACCTTATCCTTTCCTTTCCCTTGCTGTTGATCCTCCTTAACTCTTTTATATTTTTCGATGCGGTCTATGAGCTGACGCATGTTAGTAACTGGCTTACCAGTTAAGGACTTCCTCAAATCATGGTCGGTGGGAAGGCTGAGCTTAAACGTGCTGAGGGCCATTCCATCAAAATTGCCCTCCATGTTGTTAAACATCTCCCAGTACCTATCTGAATACGTCTTTAAGGTCTTACCCTCTTGCATGCTTAAGGATAGCAGTGAAGACAAGGGCCTGGCCACTTTTCGGCATGTGAAAAAACGGGAATCAAATGCTTGAGTGAGCTCTGTGAAAGAATTGATGGAGTTTGCTTCCAAGCTGTCAAACCACCTCATCGCAACCGGTCCAAGACTGGAAGGGAAGACCTTGCACATCAGAGCTTTATCTCTAGAGTAGACAGCCATCCTTTGATTAAAGTGGCTCACATGTTCCACAGGGTCCGTTTTACCATTATTGATGGTGAACGTCGGCTGGTTGAAACGCCGAGGAAGTCTCGCTTCTTCGATTCTGCGTGTAAAAGGTGACCTAGAGATTTGATTCAAAGCCCTGCTCATAGCATCGTTCCCTACGCCTCCGCGTGATGGGCTTCGAGGTTGCCTCTTATGATGATGCTCTTCTTCGTAGCAAAAAGATTCACTAACTGGTGTTCGAAACTGCTTGTAAGTGACATCCTATTCGTCATCGGAATCTTCATCAGAGTACGAAGAAATCCGTTTCCTCTTTGCATGGCGCAGCTCCCTTTTTACCTTTTCAATTTCTAGTTGCAAATTCTGGTTCTTCTCTGCATAAGACACGTGACTTCCACCATGCGGTTGGCTTCGATCAGTATGCACAGTGTGCACGCTACCTTCACGATCTTGCCTCCG
This sequence comes from Quercus ilex subsp. ballota, assembly GCA_032727855.1. Taxonomy (NCBI): domain Eukaryota; kingdom Viridiplantae; phylum Streptophyta; class Magnoliopsida; order Fagales; family Fagaceae; genus Quercus; species Quercus ilex. Next base: position 33,873,642 of record CM064908.1, read on the forward strand.
CTCCAAATTAAGAAAAGGGTTTACGTATTGGGATGCCCTAGATTCTGCTGGTTGTTGTCTTGGTTCAGCCATTATCAACTGTTGCTTCCACTTTCGCTCAAGCTCTTCCCGCAGACGGTGCCAATTGTGAGGTCTGTTTTTGTAGCCCAAACCCAAAAGGTTTGGATTATGAGCCCAATGAACCTAAAACAATGAATTTGTAGAGAGTGGGTGAAAGAGCTAGGCTGATTGTGAATTAATCAATAGTTAATTATGGTATTAGGGGATATATTAACGTAGAAACACACTTGAAAACTCAACAAATGGATGTCCGAAGAGGTGTATTATTGAATGAAAGGTGATTACAACTCTTAGAACTACAGTAAAGTTATTCTTTTCTGCTTCTTCCTTTTCTTTCCATCCCTCTTCTCAGAGGTTTCTTCACTTTATATAGCATCATTTCTCATCATCTTCATCGTCCACTTGTTCTCCATCTAAGCACCCACTTGAGTACATGTCCCGTCAGGTATCTTCTTTAGCTCTCTATGAGTGGTGGTAGCTGAGATTATACTGTTCAGGGTCTTCTCCACATTAATGCGGCCAGAAAAGCAGGTGCAATGCATTTAATGTGGTGGTTGCAGTTTGTCTTCTAGATATTTTTCCGTTCCTGTCATCTCCATACGTGCCTGAGGCTTATCCTTATCATTGAAATTGTTAGGAAGATCATTCGAACCTTCTAGACATTTGATTGATCAAAACTGTTGTATCCGAGGAGAATGACATTTTCGGACCACTGGTGCCCTCTTCGGACTGCACTCCTTCTTCACTTCCAGGTATCTCTCTTCCACATGGACTCCTTCTCAACCGCTTTCTTCTCTTCGGACACACAGTAATCTTCAAAAAAGGTCCTACACCCAATACGTAAGGTTGAGTTTTTACCTCCACAGTAACCATATTAATTTATTAATTTATTTATTTATTTACTTACGAGAGTTTGAAAGTGTTTCTTTTAAAACTAATTCCAAAACTTTGTCCTGATGAAAATTCGTAAAAGTAAAGTTCTTTGGGAAAAAAAACTGTGGGCAAAGAGACGTCATGTGTGATGTCAGTAGTTGAGACAACCTTAGTGCCACTTTATCATCCATTGACTATCTTGGCCTTATCACGTAGAAGTCTCAAATGTTGGATACATGCATCTTTCATGGTAAATTTTCTCTACGGCCAATATAAATAGAACCCATTCGGAGAAGTAGAAAACACTACTACTTACACAGCAAACATTGTAGCAACAAAAAGATAAATGGCAGGACAAGAAATGGCTAACAGAGAAAGCAGGTGGTCCCTTCATGGAATGACCGCTCTTGTTACCGGTGGAACCAAAGGAATCGGGTTCTTTCTCTGCCTAAAACCTTTTTTTTTTTTTAACTCATGAAATGCATTCTTATTAAAAAAAAGGTTGATGGGATAAAAACGCAAGAGAGGAAAAAGGCCACCTCACTATTTTGGTTGGATTTTTATGTTTTTTTTTTTTTTTTTTTTTTTTTGAGAAACAAACGGACACATACAAGAAAGAGGAAAATTGATTATAACACAAAGGCACGCTACAACTCCATTCAAAAGTTATGACACCTTACCTTATCCTCCTTTAAAAGTTATGGTGTGCTTTTATGTTATAACTCATTTCTCTCTCTCTCGTGTGTGTGTGTTTGTTTCTAAAAAAAAAAAAAAGTAATTGTCTCACATTACTTAAGAGAGTCTGTTATGTGTAGTATAACTTGATCTACTTTCCCTTAAATGGTTTTGTAGCTTTAATTAAAGCCGACTTATTTATTTATTTACTGACATCAAAGATGGTTGCTACTCGTCCATGTTAGATGTGGTAGCCCTTTGTAAAATCTGTTTATTTATTTGGCTAAAATATCCAACCCGTTATTAGGAAGGATCTTTCTATCGATTATATTTTATCTCTACGGTATATGACTTTAACCCGAAAAAGATTTATTTATTTTCTTATCAGAAATAAAATAATTATTTAAAACTCTACTCATGTTGTCATAATCATTCTAAACTAGTCAATTCATATATATTGAAATGAAATATAACCTTCTGTTTCGCCAATAATTTAATGACATAATAGCATTTATCCCTCTTTGTAAGGTTAATTTGTTTCCAGAGTTTAATCCCTGTATCTACACTTAATAAATAATATAACCTCCTGTTTTAACTTTTGTTTTGTGAAATTCTGCTATCAGAGTTATACCAACCCAAATCCATATATAAGTGGTCTTAGGCCAATCTTACTATCACTATTGTGTGTCTATATATATATATATCTTAGAGATATATTAGCCCATTAGCGTAAACCCAAGCCTAATTCTACTTTGTGTGCAAGCCAAGTCTCCTACTTGTACTAGAAGTCTATTAGTCTAGGGTTTAGTCTACTATATATACATATGTTATGATTCATTGTAACACAGGATTTGTACTATACTATAATATATTATTGATGTAGCCCTTTAGGGTTTCCTCCGTGGATGTAAGCTGTTAGGCTGAACCACGTAATCCTCGTATGTTATTGGTATATTTAAGAGCAATCTTTGTCTTCCTAGGTGTTTTTTTTTTTTTCTTCGCTGCGTTCATCTTCTTTGGCTCTCTACTGCTACCGTCAAAACTCCGATAGAGTCAAGCCACTGTTAGAAGTCGCATCAACACTACAAGACCATTGCCTTCTTCAAACTACCGAAATAGAGCCAAACTTCATTCAAGAGATTTTCTCAACCTTATCAAATCTCAAGATTTCATCAAGCTTCCATCTTGAGTTTGAGAGGGGGTCTTAGAGATATATTAGCCAATTAGCGTAAGCCCAAGCCTAATTCTACTTTGTGTGCAAGCCAAGTCTCCTACTTGTACTAGAAGTCTATTAGTCTAGGGTTTAGTCTACTATATATACATATGTTATGATTCATTGTAACGCACGATTTGTACTACACTATAATATATTATTGATGTAGTCATTTAGGGTTTTCTCCGTAGATGTAAGCTGTTAGGCTGAACCATGTAACCCTCGTGTGTTATTGTGTTCTATACTTTATGCTTTCGCTTCCGCATTCATACTAGCATATTCAACATGGTGTATCAATACTAATATTTAACAATATATATATATATATATATCTTTTTTTCTTTTTCTTTTTTTGGTAAAGTATTAGTGTATTAGTATGTCTATGTCGTAGTAGACCCTAGATTTAGTAATACTTATGATGTCCTTGTATAGTTTAATCGCTAAATACAATAGAATACATATTATTCAGTTATTCTTTTTATTTGTTGTTATTTACTACCATGTGTTGTGACTAGCTAGGTATGCTGTTGTTGAAGAATTGGCAGGCCTGGGGGCCACCGTACTTACATGCTCTCGAAACGAAGCTCAACTCAATGAATGTTTACTATTAGACCCTTATTTTAAAATAAATGACTAAATATGTGTATTTTGAAAATTTTAGTAAAAAATTTATTAAATCTAATTTATTTCCTCAAATTTCTCCTAGTTTTGAGGGAAATGAAAATTTGAGATTTGAGGGAATAGAGAGGAATGAGTGTTCTCTCCTACTCATTCCATTCTCTACCACCTAAAATCTCAAACAAGAGAATAGACTTCATTAAAACTCATTAACAAGAAAAGGGAATAATATTCTAGAATTATTTTTTTTTATTCATTTCCATTTCTTCCTTTCTCTCCTCCCAAACGAGTGGTACAATGCACACTCTCAATAAACAAACAATTGTAAGTTTGAATTTTTCATGTGCTAAGAAATGTGAACAATTTACTGAATTTAACCTTACTGCAGTATTCTATAATACGTTGGCTCCTTTAAAGAGGTCATTATCTAAGTTAGGTTCCAACTTAAAATTTTAAAATAATAATAATTAACATGAATCATGATAACCATGACAATTTATATTTTCTTCTTTTTGCAGTTTGCGGTGAGAAATGCAAATTTTTTGGAGGCTGTTATCTCTCTAACCCCTCTTGGACGTGCTGGAGAGCCAAAGGAAGTTTCTTCCTTGGTGGCATTCCTATGCCTACCTGCAGCTTCTTATATAACCGGTCAGACCATTTGTGTTGATGGAGGGATAACTGTAAATGGCTTCAGCTTACCATGAGCAGTAGAAAATGATGTTCAGAAACACATTGTTGGAATATGTTTTTGGTACTGCAACAAGGCATGTTTGTAAACCCATGAATATTGGCATGACTACAACTATTTTTATGCAAGGAAAAATAAATAAATATAGTTAATTAGTGCTTTCCGTAATTAAAAATAAAAAAAGGAAAATAAAAGAAAAGAAAGGATTGTAGTAAGTGGGATGCACAAACCTCTCTCCTTGGCATTTTCTAAAATTATTGTATATTTATCTACATGGTTATGTATCTTGTCTTCTTAAATTTATATCTTTTATTCTCTCTCGAAGAGTATAGGTCTCAAACGATTAGAAAGCTGATATTCTATATGAGGGAATATGCATATACATAAGATCATTTTTAATATAACCTGAGCTAGGATGTTGATCAAGGGCCAATTAAACAAAATCTTAGTCCATATATTTTGGGATCAACAATTCTCAATTTTATAAGGACTGTAGTATAAAAAATCTAAGAAATTGAATCAAGAATTTCCCTGTAATATTTGTTTAATCACCTTTCGCAAAGTACGAAATTTTTAGCAAACACGTACGTACCTACACGTACATGCATGTCTATATGTGTGCGTGTTGGATTTTGAAATTCATCCAATTGCATTTTAGGACTACAGGTCCACAGAAGAAGTTTTTGGTTCCGCCCCTGTTAATGAAGCCCAAACCTGAATGATAAATAGACTTAGTGCCTATTTGGTTCAGCATTTTTTTTCTTTCAAAAATAACAATTACAAGCTGAACCAAACTCACCTTCCGACATGATGTTAGAGGACCCTTAGAAATTCACAAAACCACATGGAAGAAAAGCTTGGCATTTTATCCTTTTCTTTCTCCCATTGGCAAGATAATTAGAGCAGGACGGTAACAAATATACCTCTCACCCTCATCCAGTTCACATTGGATGGAATTTAAAATGCCACTTATACGAACCAGAAGTGAGAACACACAACACAGAAGAGAACATATGGAAATGTCCCATTTGAAAATCATAAGGAGATTGACGTTTATTGTCAGTCATGTTTTGGGAGAAAGCCACTCACTGTCACCCCTCCATCCACACAAATAATCTGCCCAGTTATGTAAGAGGATGCGGGTAGGCAAAGGAATGCCACAAGGGACGAGACCTCTTTTTGCTCTCCAGGGCATCCAAGAGGAATTCTTGCGTTTGCTGATTTCGAAAATTGCTCGTCATTGAGAGCCTGCAATCGTAACAAAAAGTTGCATAAAGGACTTATTTCATATCATGTAAATGAATACAGAATTATTTTTAACTTAGTGAGCAGTCCAAGTCTCAGCAACATCCTAACTTCTTCAAAAAATGTTTTTGAGAATTAAAGCCTAAGAGTTCCATTTCTATTTCAGGTGTAAATGTCGTGCACCGTTGCGTGCATGCACACACGCCCACACATTTCTGTCATCTTTTAACTCAACATATGACTTGCACGTGGCCCAAATAAATAGAACATGATAAAGATTAACTGCACACAGAACAGCGAAAAACACATTCAATGAATGCACAAGCATGGTGAAAGGGTGCTACAGCCTTACAGCTTCAACCAAGGGGGTTCTAATAAACCAAGGTGCTACACAATTACTCCTAATATTGTCTTTCGCCCACTCACATGCCAAATCTTTAGTTAGTTGGTTTATTGCTCCTGCATAGAGAGAAAAAGAGAGACTAGTGTCAGAATTTAAAGTTTACAAATCTATAAGGTTTAAATAATAGGCACATTTTTTTAACAGATCAAATCGAAAAAATAAAAATTTAAATTACATTAGTAAATTACCTTTACTTGCACCATAAATAGATCCAACATTTAGTGCCACCACACCAGCAACAGAAGAGATACAAACAATGCTTCCTACTCCTGATGCTTTCAAAAGAGGATGCACCAGCTGGCATAAATGGTAAGCAGATTCAAGATTGATAGTCATAACAGTAGAGAATTCTTCAGCTGTGTAATCTACAGTCGGTTTCCAGATGTTTGTCCCCACATTGTTTATCTAGGATCAAAAATTTAGTAAGAACAGGATTTTAAAGGTTTGCAAGAAAGAAAGCCATTCCAAGATTAGCTGTGAACATTTCAATAAGAAACATTGGTATGAGAAACTCGTTTGGAAAATTCACAAATATGAAGTTTTCTAAATTTAATTTATGCAACTAGCTAAGCAAAAAACTATCCTGCTCCAGGGTTCAGGCTACCAGAATTAGGATGGAAAGAATGACTGAAGATATGCGATTGCAATTTGTTTATACCAGAACCCTACATGGTCCTTTTTTCTTCTCAAACTAAAAACAATCATATTGATGGTATAGTAAATGCTTTTATTTTATTGGTAAGTTATGCACATACCCAATGACTATGAGTATTGAACCCATGACTTTACCCTCCACCTAGTACTTGCAAAGGGAGGAGCTACCAGTTAAGCTAGAGCTCATTGGCAATGGAATAGTGGAGACTGGTTAAACAATTATTTATAAATATGATGTTCAAAATACACAAAGCCATATACAAGCAACAAATTTGGGGAACCCAAATAACATAACATGGAAAAATTATTTTAGTAAATACATAAATGTCACACGCAACACAACAGGCTCCCACCTTTGCGAGGTCTAAGGAGGTCAATGGTAGGCAACTTTACCCCCAATTTTAGCAAGAACATAACAGAAGAAACTACAATTCAATGCTAATTCACATTAGACTCCACTATGTTCTAATGTGGCAAGTGATGATTTTGATGTCCTAACTATCTTTAAATATTGTTATAGATAAGCTCTATTTTATTTTATTTTTATTTTTTTTTTGGTGGCTAAATATAGGGTTTTATTTCACCTAAAAAGCTGCACAGTTTAAGCTAGAAAGCTACAGGAAAAAAGTTTCCAATCTTTCAGAGAGTAACTTCCTTATGATCCGCAATTCCATCTCTTCAACCAGTTCCAAGAATTATCTACTCCCTAAACCTCATTTCTAGTTACAATCTTTGAAAATTGGTATAGACAAGCTCAATTTATTGGTTTTTTTTTGGGGGGCTGAATATTGAGTTTTTATTGTATATAAGAGGCTGCTAAGTCCAAGCTAGAAAGATACAGGAAAAGGATTTCTCATCTTTCAGAAAAGTAACTTCACTATGATCTGGGAATCCCTCCCTATAACCAGCTGCCAGAATTATCTACTCGCTTTAAATTCCTCTAGTCTGGCAATTCGTTTGTTTCATTACAAAATGACTTGTTTTCTTGTGTTGCAACTCTGAAAATGATCCAAATAAAATTTTATGTCATTTACCTCGCACAAAATTATTATTATTTAATTTAGGTACAGTGGCGATGGAGGTGGTGGTGATGGAAGAAGAGGTGGTGCAATAATGATGGTAGTGGCAGAGGTGTCAGCAGCGATAGTGTGATGGCGATGGTAGTGGTGATGGTGGTGTTTGGTCACACAAAGGAATGGAATACGAGAGGGTACAATGGAATGGCAAAAAAAAAAACATTTAACAATATCTGGAACCTATTTTCTGTTGCAATCCCATTTGTGTCTGTCATGGTTGTCCAGAATGATTACACTTAAATGAATTCCATCAATAACCTCACTTCTATTCCAGTCCCACAACAGCAGTAATGATTCATTGTTACATTACAATCTTGTGATGCTAAAATTGCTATGTAGAATGCAATGAATTAAACTAAACACATCTTTTTTTTTTTTTTTTTCGGATAAGTAGGTGAATTAAACTAAACATATCTTATTTATTTATTTATAAACTAAAACACATCAAAAAAATATATATAAATAAATTAAAAAAAAAACTGAACTGAATTAAGACTTACAAGTATATTAAGTCTCCTGCTAAACACTGAGGATACTGTGTCCATCAGCTTGACTCATTCACCTCGAGACATCACATCGCAAACTGAACCTGTGATTTCCCATAGAGGCAGAGTTCCTTAAAAATGAACATCCATGAAGTAATTAACTTGAGAGAGAGAGAGAGAGACCCAATTCCTTGTGTTCCACCAGTAACAAGAGCAGTCATTCCCAGATGTGACCATCTATCATCTCTGCACCTACTCCCTGCCTGCAACATGTTATCCCCCATCTTGATCTCTCCTTGATCTATTGATTTCAATGTACTTCCAGTAGCTCAAATGAGTTATATAGTAATCATTACAATGTTTTCTCCCCCTTCATTGATTATACCTAAGAAATTCAGCCTAGTGCAATACTCAAAACAGAAAAAACACAAGAAGTTAGATAAAAACAATAAATATAAAAGTTTTAGCATAAGCCAAAAAAAGGTCAGAAGGATTTAGCTAGGTATATATTAATTTAAATTGTTGATGCACCTTCCCTCCAAGCATTTCAAGTGATTGTTAACTTAGAAAGTGTGTATATATATAATCTTCTTTATGGTAATACACACAAAATAAATAAAATTCTTCAACTAGCCGATCTGATGTTACCATTTCTTCTCACTTGTCAGTTCGAATCACTTCATAATTACAAAAAATATTGTAATAAAACAACTGGGAAAGGTCAAATAGTAATACAGCTGTTAGGACATAAAAATTAATAATAATAATAAAAAATAATAATAATAATTTACTATTAAATATACAAAGAACAATAATTAGGAAGAAAAAAAAAAGTTCAATTGCAGCACTCCAAAAGACAAGCATGGGAATGCCAAGGTTATGTTATTTATAGTGGAGGTTAGACTGAATGGGGTCAAAGAATAGCAAGAGCAAATGAGGAATATGACTAAGTTGCCACTTCTAGTTATGTCTTGGGTAGAAACCATTTACACACATCCCTCCATCAACACAAACAATCTGCCCAGTGATGTAGGATGATGCAGGTAAGCAAAGGAATGCCACAAGAGAAGAGACCACCTTTGGATCTCCAAGACACCGAAGAGGAGTTCAAGAATACACCTCTTCTAGGTATTCTTTGTTGCTGAGCACCTACAACCAAAAAGGACTCAAGGTCAAGTTTGATTGTTATACTGAACTGGGCTTAAGCCTTTATAAGTGCCATACATCAGTTAGTGCAAGTACTAATGTTTTAAACTTTGAACTTACTAAGGTGCAGATGCAGTGCATACGATGACAGAGAAGCTTAAGTACTGAACATAATTTTAAAATGTGGATAATAGTAGAGCAATTTCTGTTTGGTAACCTAGAACTTTAACACAGTAGAGCTTAGGCAGCAAATCTAATAAGAAATGCTTCTTTTCAATTATATTTTACTCCCCTTAAATGATTGTATTTTACTCCACCATTGACGTTCTGATGTACCAAGGTGCAACAGCATTATTTCTTACGTTGTCTTTCGCCCACTCACAAGCCAAAGTTTTAGTAAGTTGATTAGTTGCTCCTGGAATCACAAATAAACAAAATTTCTTTATAAGCTTCTTGAGTTTAAAATTCATAGGAACATGGATACATTCAGCTGATCTGTAAATTACCTTTGGTAGCTCCCTGAACAGAAATAGACTTCAGTGAAACAAAACCTGATACAGAGGAGGTGAATACAATGCTTTGGATAAGCAAGTTGAGAAATATGGAAAACAGATTCAAAATTGGTTGCCATGAGAGTAGAAAATTCTGCAGCTGTGAAATCCACTACCGGAATCCGTATGTTTCTCTCGGCATTATTTATTTACGGTTCAAAAACAAGCCAGTCTTCCAGTTCAATAAACAAGAAACGCGGCAAAATTTGCCAAATAACACGTTTTTAGAAAAAATTTAGAAGAACAGCACTCAAGCAAAGTTATTTACATATGTACCATATTTTTTGCAACTCGAGTTCCAAAAATGTGCTGCATAAATAACTTTGTCTATATGCTATTCTTCTAAAAAGTTTCTAAAATTGTGCTATAGAGCAAATTTTGCCCAAAATTCAATGTTTTTTTATGTAAAAAAATGAGGAAATGAAGAAGCTTACGAGGATGTTGAGCTTGCCATCAAACAAAGTGGACACAGTGCTCATAAGCTCCTCTCTCTGAGCACGAACTGACACGTCACAGACTGACCCAGTTACCCCAAAACCCAAATTATCCCATTCATTCAAGCACCCATCAAGCTCACTCTCATTCCGACTATAGGTGTGCACTCTGGCTCCAAACCCCACCAATTCCTCCCCAATAGCATTCCTAAAAAGTAGAAAAACCAAAACCCAAAACCCAATTCCCAGTTCACAATATAATTAATTTCTCAGTTCTCACAAACCAAAGAGGAAAAGAAAATAAATTTCAAGAATTCTTTTTTTTCTATGTATGTAAAAATATGTACCCGATTCCGCGAGTGCCACCGGTGACGAAAGGTGGGGTTTGAGAAGAATGGAGAGGGTGGGTTTAGGAGGTTAGACTTTTCAGAGAGAGTTGAAGAAGAGAGTGAAGGTGGAATGAGAGTCTGAGACATTCCAGCAGCGGCCAACCCAGTTCCGAGCAGGCAGCAGTATAATAAGTCCGACGGGTATGGTCTTTTGATGTTCAAGAGGTTTCTTTTTTTAAATTGATAGAATATCACAATTATGGTGTGTACTTCATTATTCTTTATTTTTGGCCCAATATACTATTTAATATATATAATCTCTTCTTAATTACTTGGAAAATTTGACAAAAATAATGCCTAAAATTAATAAGTTTCACTAATAGCTCATTAATTTAATAACAAATATTAATGATGTTTTCAATCAAGTTCAAATCCTCAATAATCAAATTATAAAATAAAAAAAAATTCTAATTAGGTGTTAAGTTTAATTTAAAGTCATTGTCCATCTTCCTTGTTCATTTGTTCTATTTTGGGAAATAATAAAATCATATGGGAAATCCTTAATTAAACTTGGTATTTTAGCAAAGTATCTAACTTCGAGTTTCTAGCATATAAGATTCATTCACTTTCTTACTCCAAACAAAGATTTTTCTCTTAAATTTCTTTTTCTATGTTTGATGGTTACCAAATTGATTTATTAAAAATCTCTAAATGAAATACAATATTAATAAGTTATTATCATTTTTCTCTACTTGGTTACTATTCAAAATAATTTGTTGTACAAAGACTTCAAATTGAAATGATTTTAATAAATGTTGGGATTTTAATTACAAAATAAAAACCCTATATTTTTTCTATACCTTTTATGTAATTTCTCATAATTATTTAAGCTTTTTAGTTGTTAGGGTATTAGTAAATGAGTAAACCACTCAAGTCCAAAAATGGCAAAAAGCTAAAAACAACCCACCCCTTCCCCACTCTATTTCGAGCGGATTTTCTCAATCTTGAAAATATGACTGGGCAAGGATAGGTTTTGTTCGCTCCACCTATATTGATATTTTATTTAATATATATTTAAAGTATTTATACATATATTGTATTTTTATTTTAATACATATCCTAAGTATAACAAATTTTTTTTACATGCCCTATTACTATCTTCGAAATATTTTTTTATATTTCACTCTTAGTAGTCTATTTTTTTGATAAGTTTATATCTTAGTACTCTCACGATCTTCATTTCCCTTTATATTTCATCTTTATCCCATTAATATCAGAACTATCTCCTTAGGATTAGTAACACATTTTCAACCCATCTCGAACCCGACCTACCCTACATGGGCCTTAAAAAGGTGACAATGTGAGGACGAGGCACCCATAATTGGACTTTGCCCCATAGTGCATGTGCATAACCTTTCTTAAAGCATTCACATTAGATTATGTGAAACTTTAGCCAAATTTGACTTAAACACTACCTTTTTTTTCTTCTATTTAACTAACCCTTTTTAATATGGCCTGCATGTGATGCTTTAATTTTTTCACTTTTTCTAATTAAATATTCTTATTTATTCCTTTTTCTGTCTTTCCTTCTCTTTTTCATGTGAAATGATATCTTGTTCTTGCTCTATACAACAAGAAGTCTCACAACATTTGGCCCCACCCACTGCCCCACCCACTAGTGGGGCCCACATGTTGTGAGAGACACACTGCATGCAACAGATACAAGATATACCTTCTCCTTATGCCATGCGACATCATTTCTATTTGATACATTAAATACCTGTAGCAATTTTAACGAAAAATTATGAACCGAGTGGCTGCTGATGCAAATAGAATATAACTTCAAGAGAGTAAAATCCAAATTCTAAAATTTCAGGATGTAAAATCTAAAGGCTTCCAAACTTCGAGAGTGAAGTTTGCACTTTAGCCTTATTGGTTCATGCACCAAAGTGAGGAAACTTATAATAGTACTAGTTATGTATTCTTTAGGAAGAACAGATACTTCATTTGAGGTATCATGCTTCTGTCGAACACAAGACACTTTTGCATACATATCCCACCTATGTCTTTTCTTTTTTTCTTTTTCTTTTTTGTGGAAAAATTGCAAAACACAGTTGGGACACAGAATGGACATAGCTTTATAATGAAAATTGGAAAAAAGAAACTTCATCGGGAAGAAGGTGTGGGATAGAAAACGAGTAAGTTTACTACGACGATAATTTCCATAACTTTTGCCACAATTTGCACAAATGGTTAGTTGTAAGTGTTAGAAAAAAAGATGATAGGTTCATGGGGGTCAACAATTCCAATACTCACAAGCTGTCATGTGAACAAGTTGTGATAAAGTTGTGAAATATAGTTTTGGTGTTAGACTTACTCGTAGAGAACTCTTGCCACAACTATCCATGTTGCAGATTATGAGTGATAGAGAAAAAGTTGTAAGTCCATGTGAAAGTGACATGCAACCGATCACAATCTACCATATAGGATAATTGTGATAAAAATTGTGACTTATTATTATGTATTAAAATTACTCATGTCTACAGCCAAAAAAAAAAAAAGAGAGGCAAAATTTAGTGCAAGATTACATGATGGCAATAGATGCCACTGTTAGTTGAGCATTCACATCGGCTGCAAAAAAAATTTTCTAAAATATATATATTTTTTTAATTTTACAAATTAACTTTTCAAAATGCACTGTATTAGATTAATTATTTTACACTAAGTTTTATTAAAATATAATGTTTTTTTGTTGATTCTCTATTTTTACACAACAACAAACATCCACTCTTTTTTTTTTTGTCCACGGGACATGTAAAGAGATAATAAAAAATTAAATACAAAATCAATAGTATAACATAAATTTACATAGTTATTATAGTAACAATGCATATTTACACAATTTTAACTTAAAATATGGATAATTTTTGGACAAAAAATTGTAAATACGACACTTTTTTTTTACCGTACACCTTTAGAGACGACCATAATGCCCAGTTTGTTTGTTTCTCTCGGTGCCACAAACTAGTAATTAAAGTCCTAATAACTTTGCCTTATCATCTATTGTTTAATTTTGTTGGTGCTAATCTACTTCTTCAGGCAATATATATACCAATATAAATATAACCCATTCGGAGAAGTAGACAACACTACTAGTTACAGCAAACACTGTAGCGACAAAGAGAGATAAATGGCAGGGCAAGAAATGGGTAACAGAGAAAGCAGGTGATCTCTTCAAGGAATTGAAATTCATGAATCATGATTACCATGACAAAAATTACATTCTCTGTTTTGTAGTATCTAAGCAATGAAAATTTTTTGGAGGCTGTTATCTCTCAAACCCCTCTCGGACGTATTGGAGAGCCAAAAGGAGGTTTCTTCTTTGGTGGCATTCCTATGCCTTCCTGTATCTTCTTACATGACTGATCAGACTATTTGTTTTGATGGAGGGATTACTATGAATGGCTTCAGCTTCTAATGAGCAGCAGAAAATGATGTTCAGACACACCTCATTGGAATATGTTTTTGGTACTCCATCAAGGAATGTTTGTAAACCTAGGAATAAGGGCATGACTACAACTATTGTTAAGCAAAGTAAATAAATTAATATAGTTAACTAGTTCTGTTCAAAATTTTTTGGGGAGGGGGGGGGGGGGGTGGTGTTGGGGTGTGTGGGGTGGGGAAGGAATGTAGTAAGTGTGATGCACAAACCTCTCTCCTGGCATTTTCTAAAATTATTGTGTGGTATTTCCATCTAAATTCTTATCTTGTATACTTAAATTTATAAATACAGTGCATATATGTCCCTTTCTTTTCTTTTTTTTTCTTTTTTTTTTTTTGAGAAGAATAATGCATATATGTTCCAAGTGAGCGAGTGACAATTTATTCAAACATAACTAATGCTTTTATTTGGTATCATATTCATTCGGTCCTTGTGGCTTCCAGCTCTTCCTCCTTCTCTTCATCCACTATCAATTCAATCGAAACCTTTTTAACTAAGTAAGTCAATACCATATTAGCTAGATGTCGTTTCGATTTAACTAAAAAGATAAAATATTTCAATACCAGTTAATAACAATGTATTTTTTATAAATATATATAATTTTATAAACGGAATATATAAACCTAATACATATATAATTATAAATATTAGAAAAACGAATTTAGATAAAATTTCCCCCAAAATAATATATATATTATTTTGTCGTTTGCATTATCAATGTGTTGTTCTTTGGTAAATTATAGATTATATGCACGTTAAGGAATATGTTTTGATTTCTTAGTTTTGATTTGTTGTATTTTAGTTTGTTCTGAATAAAAAAGTTGAATTGATAAATTAAAAGATGCATTAATCTGATTGAATGTTGAAAAGTTTTTGGAATTGAGTCTATGTGATAGGCTGTGCACTTAGAATCAAGAGTGTGTACGCATGCCTAATAACCTGCGCTCATAACTTCATCCTTGTGTATGCAACCTAAACCCAAATTAGGCAAAATATATGTTTTAATGGTAAGGTTTGCTTGATTTCATGTTGTCCCATGCGATATGTGATTTTGTTGATTGTGAACCTCTAAGATTAGGGTTATAAATGATAAATTATTTCCCATGATTTAGTCCTTACTTTTTCAGAATAACTTGATTTTTTTTTTTTTTGGTTGTTGTTGTTGTTGAGAATCCATAATAACTTGATTTGACTATTTTTAGAATAGGATTCTCACTAATGAATGTATGTTTTATTTGATTTGCTTCCAATTTGATAGCAAATTTGACTTGGTAATTAGATTTTATTAATTTTTAACCCCATGCATATGTATAGATATACTTAAAAAATATACATTAAGATGCATAGTATAATTCTTACATATATAATTTAAATATTATTGATAGTTATAATTATATTCTTTTTAATAGTTACTCTTATATTCTTTTTAACTCTTTAAAAAGTCTTGTAAGAATATTACTAGATAGAAAATGTAAGTAGTACATTTTTTTTTTAAAAAAAATTAATTTTTTTTCTATTCATTAATTCTAAACTCTTTGGTTTTTGTATATAATAACAAGCTTGGATAAATATTTATGATGTGATCTCACATTTGACTTCAAAATTAAGAAATAAAACTTTCTCTAAAAATAAATAATTTTTAACACATGGTGCGACATTGGACTTCAATTGTACAATCTAATTGAATTTTCTCTAAGTTTTGCCTATTAATATATATATATATATATATATTTCCTTTTGTGCTACGATATTTTCTTATGGAGAAATGATATGTCTACAACAATTTTACAACATTTTTACAACAATTCCTAAGTGGCAGATTGTTACTGGTTGTTATTGTTGGGGCAAAAAAGTAATCTTAGTGTTAGTTTTAAATTTAAACCAATAACAACTAACCACCTGTGATTTGTTGTAAAAATGTTGTAAAATTGTTGTAGATGTAGCATCTCTCTTTCTTATGTGATGTGTTTCATTAATGCACAATTGTGATAAGCCCATTAGGGGATTTCTTGATTGATTGAGACTATGGAACACAATGAGTGGAGGTTGGTCCACGGGCTTAGATGCATAATACTTTTCCAAGCTATAACCAAATTTAAGATCTAGAATTTGGTGCATAGACCTCTATGAGGGGCCCAAGTCGGTTTCTAGACCTAAATTAGGTAGCAACTCTCAATTCTCTACGTTTTAGCCCACTTGGATGTGGCGTACTCCCAATGGCAACATCCCATGTATAAGGTAGTGAGCCCATGTTGATGCAACAGTTGGTAAATAAATTTCTTAGTTAATTTTTTATCTTACATTTATATGTTGATATATTTTTTTATAAAGTAAAGTAATTAGATTTATAGGATTCCTAATATCACTCAAATTTATGAATGATTGTGATGTGATGTGCTTTAACACCAAGCATTCCTTTGCCT
Organism: Quercus ilex subsp. ballota; assembly: GCA_032727855.1. Taxonomy (NCBI): domain Eukaryota; kingdom Viridiplantae; phylum Streptophyta; class Magnoliopsida; order Fagales; family Fagaceae; genus Quercus; species Quercus ilex. The sequence continues at coordinate 33,890,017 of CM064908.1, forward strand.
CTGGAGTTTTGACCAACTTTTGGTGCTGTAAGGTTGAAATTTATCAACCATCTTGTTGGTTTTATTCCATATAAATTTGCTTGTAATTTAGCACTTAGTAACCCTGTATTTAGGTGGGATTCATGTAAGGGTAGTGTACGAAGAGAGTGTAAAGAATTGCTCAACTTTATGCCAAGAAGCAGGGACTCGCGGCTAGGACTCACGACTGACTCGCAGCTTGCAAGCCGCCAACTACTGCACACGTGAGAAGCATGCAGGGAGGTGAAGGGTCACGCCAGCTGTCACACTACAGGACAAAAGTCCTAGGCTGGCCAGACCGTTATCTCGCGACTTGAACTTGCAACTTGGACAAGTCGCGAGGTCAAGCCGCCAACTAGCCTTGTTTGGGAAAAACTAACTCTTCGTATTCCAAACACGCACTACTATATATAGACCCTTATACCCACGAAATGTAGAGAGCTTCCAAAGAGAAAATTGAGAGAGAAACCCTAAAGAAAAACAAAATTGTCTCATCCCCAATTTTCACTAAGAGACTCCTCAAGTTCCTCTACTCTCTTCCTCTCCATTGATACATCCTTGAGAGGTTCTTGACCAAGTCTTTTTCTCACCACACCCACGTCTGTGAGAATGTCTTTTGTTCCTAAGGGAAGCAGTTTAGAAGAGACCAATGATTATTGGTTGATGCTATGAGCTATAGTGGAATCCGGTAAATTAGAGAAGAAAAAGGTTCAGCGCAACCCCGTTGGAGCAAGAAGCTTGGAGGGCTTAGGTGCCTGGGTAGATTAGGCTTGGAGGGTCTATTGATGTTCATGTATCCCAACTACATTTTCTAGTGGATTATTGACCGCTTGGAGCGCGGTGGAGAGGTTTTACGCCGAGGGCTTCAGTTTCTTCTTCGATAACACATCGCGTGTTATCCTTGTGTTTGCATCTCTCTTCCTTTATCTTTGCATTTTATTTTCTGCTGTGGATGTGATTATAATTGGTCTAAATTGTTTATTAATTCTATGTTTAGCTTATGTTCATGTTCCGCACATTAATTGTTTGATTATAAGCTTGAATTGATAATTTGTAATTTGGGGTCTAAACGTTCAAGAGTGTTTTACACACATATTGAACATTCAAGTGCAAATAACTAAAACAGAATAGAATTTGCATCATGGTTTTAAAAATTAGAATGGTCAAAGAATCGAAAAAAAAATGATGGGTTATCAATTTTTTTATTCTTGATTGATTTTTACCAGATCGATTTTGGATTTAGTTCTCAGCTCAACTGGTTGAACCTATTGGTCCAGTCTGATTTTTAAAACAATAATTTTGATTCAAAATTTGTATGATGACACAATATTTTTCATAATTTCTCTTGTAAAAACTAGTATAGCCTATCATTAATGATGCAGAATAAAATTGGTGTTAATGATAAATTGAATTGAAAGTGATGTTCCACCTATATATTTGACCATATGCATTCTACTTCTACATACCCGTAAATATTATTGAATCAAAACTTTATCACGGGTGACAAAAGGAGAGATGTCTTCAGGCACCTCCTCCAACCAAAATTGAGATTCCAACAAACTTTTTGCTTTTTTTTTGCTAATTAGTGAGCTACTGAATTACCAAGCGTCTTAAATGAGAAAAAGAAATAAAACTAAAATCACTCGCTGCTAACCGAGAGTCTTCAATACCCCGCCAAACAGCATCATTCGGAGTTAATAAAATCAGTGGCCCCTTCATACAGCATGTAGGTGGAACAATATATGTAAGTGGTAGGCCCGAGTGAAATATATATAATGGCGTCTTAATCTTCTTTTCCATTATTTTTCTCAAATAAAATAAAAAACTTTTCAATTATTGAGCAAAGATCTAAAAGTCAAAAGTACCGAATATCTTCATACAGATTTGATCATTGTGAATCTATGATATCACTAAAATTCCGGAAATCATTAACGCATATTCGTAAATAGAAACATAGTTGGTAAAAATGTGTGGACAAAAAAAAAAAAAAACTGGGTTGCCCTGCCCATGTATGTCTCCATCAGTCCATTGTCTTGTGCAAAACAGTTAAACAGGAAAGACAAATTGAGTGCGAGGTTAATTACAAGATGACAGTCTAGGTGACACTAGCTGAGATAACCTTGATGCTCAGTTTGTTTGTTTGTTTCTCTCAGTATCTCAAACTCCTCTTCATAGCTTTCCCTTATCTGTATCTATTGATATATTGGTATCGGTGTTCTACTTACTGGTTATTGCACAGAGAGAGAGAGAGAGAGAGAGAGAGATAAATGGCCCGGGAAGAAACTGGTAACAGAGGAAGCAGGTGGTCCCTTCAAGGAATGACAGCCCTTGTTACTGGTGGAACCAAAGGAATCGGGTTCTTTCTCTGCCTATGTTTTTTTTTTTTTTTTTTTTCCTTTCTGATTTTAGCTTGGAATCGCATTCTTATTGAATATTTCTAAATATAGATAAATAAATTATAATTTTATTTAAATATTATCCTAACATAAAAAATTTATATTATATTTAAATATTGTGTTGACGTGAAAAATTGAAAAAATTTCAAAAGTTTTGATTTTATATATATATATATATTTGATAAATAATAGGTCTGGAGTGAAATATATATAATGGCGTCTTAATCTTCTTTTTTATTATTTTTCTCAAATAAAATAAAAAACTTTTCAATTATTGAGCAAAGATCTAAAAGTCAAAAGTACCAAATATCTTAATACAGATTTGATCATTGTGAATCTATGATACGCTAAAATGATGGAAATCAATAACGCATATTCGTAAAAAGAAATATTGTTGGGAAAAAAGTGTGGACGTAAAAAAAAACTGGGTTGCCACTTGCCCAGTGGCCCTGCCCACGTGTCTCTCCATCAGTTCATTGTCTTGGCAAAACAGGAAAGACAAATTGAGTGGGAGGTTACAAGATGACAGTCTATGTCACACTAGCTGAGACATCCTTGATGCTCAGTTTGTTTGTTTGTTTCTCTCAGTGTCAAAAACTCCTCCCAATAGCTTTCCCTTATCAGTATCTATTGATATATTGGTATCGGTGTTATTGCATAGAGAGACAGAGAGAGAGAGATAAATGGCCCGGGAAGAAACTGGTAACAGAGAAAGCAGGTGGTCCCTTCAAGGAATGACAGCCCTTGTTACTGGTGGAACCAAAGGAATCGGGTTCTTTCTCTGCCTATGCCTCTTTTTTTTTTTTTTTTTCTTTTAGCTTGGAATTGCATTCTTATTGAATATTTCTAAATATAGATAAATAAATTACAAATGGTCACATTTATAGAATTGTTGCAACTTTTTTAAGAAGTTGATTGGATGAAATGAGAGAAGTAGGCGAAAAAAAGTTTCTCCCCAAATTAGTTTGGAGATAAACTCTTCAAACTTCTTGTATATCTCTTTTTAAAGTGTGAATTTAGAAAATCTAATCGTTGAGTTTCATGTTCTCTATATTTTTAACATGCATATCAAATTTCGTTCAAATCGGATATTATTTACTATTCGATCAATAAACTTATTTTTTATATATAATTTTAGATCACAAAAACTTGAAATTTTAATATTTATTTGATGGCAAAGCAATTGATCTTTGATCTTATTGAAATTTTGCAAGTATAAACAATATAATAAAAACATGCAATTACAGCTATAGAGAGAAACTTTGTTTGCCTCACTATGGTTTTATTTTCATATTTTGGTTGGATTTTATGTTTGCATAATTGGTTTGTGGCTTCAATTAAAGCTTGCTTGTTTATTAGGATTAATTCGCTGTTTATTTATTTGGCTAAATATCCAACCTGTTATATGGAAGGACGTCTGGATTATACCATTTATCTCTACGGTATGAGTCTATGACTTTGACCCGAAATGAATTGTGGGTAAAATAAAAAAGGATCCTATTATCGAGTGTGCGTAACCATAAGACATTTGTTTATTGACTATTTTAAGCTATTATCACTTTTATGATAAATATTAAAAACTATTAAAAAAATCAATTACTTTTTTCTTTTACCATAAAATGTTTCTAAAAGTATTTCCTAAACTAATGCCAACTAATGCCCTAAGATAATTGTTAACATTTTCCAATTAAAAATCACTCATTAAGTTTGGGGTAATTTTAGAAACTTAAGAGCATTCGCATCTAAGTATCTAAAACAATATCTATTTTACACATTAAAAAAATTACTTTATCTATTTTACCATATCATTTTACAACTCACCATACATTTCATTTCTTATTTTTCAACACTATTCACTTATTTATCATTTCTCTCTCATCCTTTCCAACTCTTTCTCTCTCTTCCACTCTGTTTTTATCTCTTCCTCTGAAACAAACCCAAACAACACAACAACACTTAGCTAACCCACAACCAAGCCAACAAGCAAGGCCACAACCGTTGAGCAAACCAAATCGCATCACCCACCACCACAACCACCGATTCAAATTGAAACTTAAACCCAAAACCCAAACTACTCGCTCTTGCAAACAAAACCCAAAACTCCCAAAAATTGAAACTCAAACAAACCCCTCGCAGCAACCAAAACTTAAAAAATCACTGGAACAAGCCCAACAACCACTGAAACCAAGCCCAACACCACCAACTCAAACCCAACCCACCAATTTAACCACTAATTCAAACCTAACACACTGATTTAAACCCATAAACCACTAATTCAAACCTAACCCACTGATTTAAACCCATAAACTATTGATTCAACCACCTACTCAAAACTAACCCATCGATTTAAATACATAAATGATTGATTCAAACACACCCTACAATCGCAAGCAAAACCTAGCCGATCCATCATCATTACCGCCACCACGCTTTCACCTTTGGTCCTAGAAGCTACAGCCTACTATACCAGAGAGAGACCAAGATTTTGGTTTGGTCAGAGAAGCAATAGAGAGAGAAGATTGACACTGGTTTGAGAGAGAAGATTGAGACTGGTTTGAGTGAGAGAGAGAGAGAGAGAGAGAGAGAGTTGGCCTAGAGAAATGTAAGAGATTGGAGAGAGAGAGAGAGAGACAGAATAAAATAATATATATCAGAATACAAACACAACTAAAATAATTCTTATCTTTAAGAAGTTATTGATCACGATTGCTAAAAAACTTTAGTAATAGCCATTGAGGTAAACCAGGTTTTGGGCATGTGGATCTAAAATAGCAATTTGGGGGGGAGGGGGGGGGGGGGTGTTTTCACACCCCTCCATGCTAATGCTCTAACATAGACTTTTCAAAAGTATCCACATTATCCCTTAAACACAAACTGCAACTAACTTTGTTTGAGCTCGTTTTCTCAAAAACTAATTTATGGTCAGATTAAGCAATAATTATCACAAATCACAATGAAATTTCACAGTAATTGTATTGTGGCAATTATAAGCACAAGGTAATGTCTAGATAATAAATAGTTAATAAATAACAATTGAGGATGAAAAAGGAAGTAGAAGAAGATTTGAAGGAGCATTAGAAAGTTCAAACAATATTAAATGTGGTTTGTTCTTAGGGAACAAATTAGATATTTATGAAGAGTTTGGGTAATGTTGCATTAGTCCAATCCTATTGGATGAGTTTTGAATTTTACCCAAGATCTATTTATTTTCTCATCCGAAAATAAAAAGAATAATACATTCTTGGTAGATCAACAACAAGGGAATCATTTTTAAACACTCCGAATATTGACATAATCATTCTCAGCTAGTAAGTTAATGTATTGCAATGAATTATAACCTTTAGTTTTTCCAATAATTTAATGATACAAAAAAAAAAAAAAAAAAAAAATCCTTTTTGTAAGGTTTGTATCCAAGTGTAGTCCCTCTATCTTACACTTAGTAAGAAATACAGTAACCAAATCATATGAACCTAAAGTAGTTAAACATAAAAATTCATCAATCTAAAGAATTAAACATCCACGAAAGGAAAGAATATATATATATATATATATATATAGGGAGAGAGAGAGAGAGAGAGTATTTACCTTTTTGTGCGAGCAAAATATAGATTGAATAAAAGAGATAAATGGCAGGGCAAGAAATGGGTACCAGAGAAAGCAGGTGGTCTCTTCAAGGAATGACTGCACTTGTTACCAGTAGAACCAAAGGAGTCGGGTTCTTTCTCTGCCTATATTACTTTTTTTTTTTTTTTTTTTTTTACCTCCCTCTAAATTGCGTTCTTATTGAATATTTCTAAACATAGATAAATGGCCACTTTAAAGTAACATTTATAGTCAAAATTTAAAATAAAAGAAAAAATTGATGGGAGAAAAAAACCGAGAGAGGAAAAGGCCACCTCATTATATTTGGTTTTGTAGCTCTAATTAAAGCCTGGTTATTTATTTATTTATTTATTTACATCAAAGATGGTGGCTAATGGCTATACTCATCCAAGGTGGATGGGGCTGTGCCCCTTTGCAAAGGGTGTTTATTTATTCGGCTAAAATATCCAACCGGTTATTAGGAAGGATCTTTGTTATATTTTATCTCTACGGTATGACTTTGGCCCCAAAAATATTTATTTATTTTCTCATCAGAAAATAAAATGAAAATACTCTCTTCGTAGATCTACATCAAGGAAATCATTTAAAAGTTAAAACTCTACTCATGTTGTCGTAATCATTCTCTGCTACTAAATTTATATATTGAAAAAAAAAAAATATAACCTTCGGTTTTGCCAATAATTTAACGACATAATAGAATTCAGCCCTATTTGTATCCAGAGAATTTTTTTTTTGGGTGCGTGTGTGTGTGTGTGGAGAATCTTGTATCCAGTTTAATTCCTCTATTTTAAACTTAAAAAGAAGTTTCTGTTTTAACTTTTGTTATGTGAAATTTTGCCATCAGAGTTATATCAACCCAAATCCATAAGTGGACTAAGGCCAATTGTACTATTATTTTTTTTTCTTTTTGGAGCTGAAGTGTTAAAATTGTATATGAAGTAGTCCCTAGATTTAGTGATACTTGCTTTTTGACTCTAATCCTTTTTATATATACACACACTATTTTTTGCACACTTTGTATATATCTCCTATGAAATCATATTTTCAAAACACATTTTCAAATAAAATAATGAAATGATGAAATTGTGTTTTGAAAACATGATTTAACAATATTAACTAAAATTGTATTTTCAAAAAAAAAAAATATGGTAGTATATGTATGGTTAATGTGCAATAACTAGTGTGTGATAATTATTACCTCTTATATATATATATATATATATATAGATCTGCTTGTGTACAGTTTAATCCCTAAATAATTTAGCAAAAAAAAAAAAAAATCCCTAAATACAATAGAATGCACATTATTCAGTTTTTTTTTTAGTCCCTAAGTTTTTTTATCTACTATTATTTACTAGTGCTACGTCTTTTGACAGGCATGCTATTGTCAAGGAATTGGCAAGTCTGGGGGCTACCGTACATACATGCTCTCGAAATGAGACCCAACTCAGTGAATGTTTACATGAGTGGAAGATGAAGGGATTTCGAGTCACTGGTTCAGTCAGTGATGTAGTATCTCGAGCCCAACGAGAGGAGCTAATGAGCACAGTCTCCTCTATCTTTAATGGCAAACTCAACATCCTTGTAATTTTAAGTCCTTAATTTATTTCCTGTATATTGCATGGCATTTTAGAGCATATATCCTACATTCTTTTCTGAATTAAAATCTTTGACTTCCAATAATTAACTTAAAAAAGAATTTTCATTTGAAGATGCATCTTGAAATTAGCAGTGGCTCTTGGAATTTTTAACTGGCTTAAAAAACTTAAATTATACAAAATTTTTTTAAAAAAAGAAAAAAACTTTATATATTGACAAAAACATAAACACACAAATATGTAAAGTTTTACAATTTACTTTTACGAATTTTCTTAATTTAAAATCGTTGTATAATAGTCTCATTATTAATACTGCAAACTACACATCTTTCAAAATTTTAGTTCAATAAATTTTTCTTAGGCTTTTTCTTTTTATTTGTAAGAGCCTATTATATTTTTAAGGGGGCCAAAGTTTTAAGGATAAAGTTTGGTTATAAACATAGTTGTAGCCTAAGGCAATAACTCTTACTAAAAAAATTAATACGATTATATATTTTGAAAATCTATCTGTTGAATTGTATTTTCTTTATGTTCTTAAAACACATGTCAAATTTCATACCAATAAAATGTTATTCAATCCATAAACTTATTTTTCATGCATAATTTTAGACTATACAAATCTCAAAATTTAAACATTTGATTAATGACATAGCTATTGATCTTTAATTTTTTTGAAATTTTGCAAATATGAAGATAAAAGAATCTAATTGTAGATTTGGCAAAATTCACATCCAATAAGAAAAAAAATATTGGGTGGAGTTGTAGACTTAGTCTATGACCAAGTTTGTTGTCAAATTTTGTCCAAAATTTAATTAAGTTGGGCCTAAAAATAATTTAGGTGGTCACAAATTTTTTTAAGAGTAAAAAATTATAAAATTATAAAATTTATATATAATAATTAACTTTTTTTTCAAGGTCAGAGTGGTCACAGGACCACCCTGTCCTCAATGTGGAGCCCCCTGAGTTGAAACAATTTTAATAGCATTGGAATTTTACTTGTCAAGAGCAACTTCATTTGTGCTTTTATAGTGAACATTCAATTTACAGTTAATGCTATCTGGTTTTAGATTAACAATGTGGGAACGAACATATCGAAACCAACGTCGGAGTACACAGCTGAAGATTTCTCATTTCTAATGTCTACCAATTTTGAATCTGCTTATCACTTTAGCCAACTTGCTTATCCTCTTCTGAAAGCTTCGGGACCAGGAAGCATTGTTTTCGTTTCTTCAGTTGCTGGTGTAGTTTCCATAAATATTGGACTGTCTATATATAGTTCAACTAAAGGTAATTTCTTTGTAATATTTGATTTTTTTTTTTTGGGTAAGCTTACATTATAAATTTTAGCGTGACATTAACTGATAGGACAATATATTATATGTTTACATTCACCGTTCATATAAAGCATATAATGTTGTACACATTTGTTTAGTTTATAATATATAGCTAGTGTACATGAATAGTGAATGTAAAACCATAATTTTCTTAAATGATGCGATCGACTTTTGTCTAATTTTCATTTGAAGGAGCGATGAATCAACTCGCAAAAGATTTGGCGTGTGAATGGGCAAAGGACAACATTAGGATTAACTCTGTTGCACCATGGTTTATCAAAACCCCCCTAGCTGATACAACGGTAAGATTCCTCTTTCCTTGCATGTGATCGATTGTGCTTGAAGATTGTTAAAATCTGGTCATTTTTGAATGTCTTAGGGAGATATTAACATGGAGTTTTCAGGTGAGGTCATGATGTTACGTATTTGGACATAATCTTACTAAAACGCCTCAGTCTATAGGTTTGACACTAACTATGTTATACTCCAATAATTAGGACATAATTAATCACTCACCCTTATGCCTTATATTCAATTGAAGAAGAATAAATCATTCATACTCACAGTTGCAGACATGATGGACATTTTTTACCTTTCAGAATTAGTATTAATGCTATTTGCTCTTCAATTAAGTACATGTTCAGTACAGGAGGATTCAGACTAATCGGGAGATTAAGATATTAAACACCTTACTGGAATGCACACTTCTCAATATACAAACATTTGTACAAATACTGATCGAATTTTTTCATTGCTAACAAATGTGAACAAGTTACTGAATTTAACCCTTCCATTCTAATATCTTGGCTCCTTCAGAGAGGTCATTATCTGAGTTAAATGCCAACCTAAAACTGCAAAAAAAAAAATTTAAAGTTTATGAATCATGATTACCATAACAAAATTATATTCTCTTTTGTAGTATCTATGCAATGAAAATTTTTTGGAGGCTGTTATCTCGCAAACCCCTCTTGGACGTATTGGAGAGCCAAAGGAGGTTTCTTCCTTGGTGGCATTCCTTTGCCTTCCGGTATCTTCTTACATAACTGGTCAGACTATTTGTGTTGATGGAGGGTTTACTGTGAATGGCTTCAGCTTCCCATGAGCAACAGAAAATGATGTTCAGACACACCTCATTGGAATATATTTTGGTGTACTGCATCAAGACATGTTTGTAAACCCATGAATAAATGCACGACTACAAACTATTGTTAAGCAAAGAAATAAATTATTATAGTTAACTAGTTGTGTTCATAATTGGGAAAAAAAAAGGGGGAATGTAGTAATTAAGTGGGATGCACAAAATTTTCTCTCATTGGCATTTTCTGAAATTATTGTGTGGTATTTCCATCTAAATTCATATCTGGTATTCTTAAATTTATAAATACAAAGCATATATGTTCCAAGAGCCTGAGTGACAATTTACTAATATTTTCATTCGGTATCAGTCATTCGGTCCTCATGGCTTCCAACTCTTCCTCCTCTTTTTCATCCATTATTGGCCCAACTAAAAACTTTTTAAGTCAATATCATACCGGATGCCACTTTGGTTTAGCCAAAAAAAATTTCAATACCAATTAATAGCAATGCACCTTTTTGGGGTTATCGATCTTTATATATGTGTGTGTGTGTGTGTTAATGATGGGAAAAATCTCACAAGTGGTTTGAAGGTCACCACTAGCTTAAAGAATCCATTATAAAAAATTGAGATTACAAAGTACAAGGATTGTACTCAATTTCACCGCTAACGTTATCCAAATACAATTCCAACTCGGTTAGACTACTCTTCCAAGTGAACCTCCAATTCGTGACTAATTTCACACATCAACCCTTCTTGATTGTTGAAGTTGTCATTTGCATCATTATGTGTTGTTCTTGAGTAAATTACAGATTCTATGCATGTTTAGGAATATTTTTAGATTTTTTAGTTTAAATTTGAAGTATTTTAGTTTTTTTTTAATAAAAAACTTGAATCATATATTAAAAGATGTGTTAATCAAATTAAATGTTGAAAAGGTTTTTGTTAGGTTCTAAAGATTTAAGATTAAATGTTTAGATTCCTATTTTGTGTATATTGGCAAACTGAGAACAAAAACATGTCTAGATTAGGTGTTAGACATTGCTTTAGATTGTACAAATCAAGATTCAAGAATATTCAAGCTGCAAAAAAAGGAGAGTTTAAGTTCAGTGAAGCTCGATCGATCGAAAGTTAGATTCGATCGATCGAAAACTGCAGTAAATCAAATTCTACAGAATTTATATCAAGCCCAAGCCCGCAAAAAAGTTTAGGGTTTTAGTCCAACACTTCTAGATATAAAAGGAAAACACTAACTACGTTTTGAAGACTCTTGGAAGACTTGCGAATTACTCCAATGAGATCTGAGAAGTTCTGTAACCTTCTAACTTTATAAATGTCTACCAGAACGAGATTTACAATTAAGTGCTGGTGAAATCTAGTTGCTACTACAAGATCAACAATGACTGTGATTTGAAACATTTAAGTGGGATCCCAAAGTCATAAGTGTGGGAGCTTGTGTGCTACAAATCCAAGAGAGAAGAGTCTGTGGAGTCAAAACTGCACGTGGTCGTGTTAGTAAGTTCTATTGGAGATAACATCAAGTTTAGGGTTAAATCTTTTGTAAACTTCAATTCTTTCTAGTAGATTTCTTTACCTTAAGGATAGTTAGGTTAAATCCTTTCCAAGTTTTTACCTTGAAACGGTTGGTTTCATTGGTTTTCCTAGGTAATCATATTATTGTCTTATTTATTTTTCCGCCCTGCTAATATGATATTTTGATGTTTAACCTATATCTCATAATTAACCTAAGTAAACACTTAGCTAATTCATTAGGTTAAACTAATCAGGTTTTAAGGGGTCTAAACAAACAAACAGTTTTGTAATTGAGTTTATGTGATATGCTATGCACTCAGTATCGAGGGTGCATACGCGGGCCCAATAACCTGTGTATGTAACTTCATCCTCGATATCCAACCTAAACTAGATTAGGCAGAATATATGTTTTAGTGATCAGACTTGCTTGATATCATGTTTTCCCATATGATATGTGATTTTGTTAACTGTGAACCTCTAGGATTAAGCTTATAAATAATAAATTATTTCCCATGATTTTGTCTTTGACTTTTCCATAATAACTTGATTTCAATATGTTTAAAATAGGATTTTCACTAATGATATTTGATTTGGTCAGATTTGATTTTTTCCAATTTGATAATTAATTTGACTTGGTAATTAGGTTTAAGTTGTAACACAATGATTTGTTTCCATTAGAGGATTCCCTGACTGACTTAGGCTATGGAACACAATGAATGAATGTTGGTCCATAGGCTAGGTAGGTTTGGGTGTATAACACTTTTCCAAGCAATCTAATTCTGAATATAGGATTTGGTGCATATTCCTTTGTAAAGGGCCCAAGTTAGTTTCTGGACCTAAACCTGGTGATGACTCTCAACCCTTTGCCTTTTAGCCCCCTTGACTATGATGTACTCTTAGTGGAAACATCTTGTGTCTAGGGTAGTGAGCCCACACTGTAGTGTCACATCTATAATATGGTAAATAAATTTCTTAATTAAAATTTTTTATGTTATATCTATAAGTTGATATATTATAAGTAAAGTAATTAAATTTAAACGATTCCTAATCTCACTTAGATTTATGAATGATTGTGATGCGATGTTCTTTAACACCAAGCATGCCTCTTGAGTCTTGACCAACTTTTGTGCAAACAACCAAAATAGAATAGAATATGGATCTAAAATTTGTTAACGACACAATACTTTTTACAATATTTCTCATAAAAACTAGTATTGTCTGTTGTAAATAATGCATAATGATGATGCACTAGATTGTTAGTGGTAAGATTGTCCAAATGGAATGGTGCTTAACCATAATTATGACCTGCAAAATGATAATGAGATGTTCCTCCCTCAAAGAACACAACGGCGAGAAGGGAGAAGGTTTTTTAATGAAACTTACAGTGCACAGGCTTTAAACCTCTTAAACTCACACTCATTTTCCAATGTGGGATTAACCCACTATTTTTTTCTTTTGAGAATACTAAGTATTTTTAACACACATACACGGGGAGAAGGGAGAAGGTTTTTTAAAGAAACTTACAGTGGTGTATATTCAAAAGGGCCTAACTCATGGATACACAGCATATACTTTAAACCTCTTAAACTCATACTCATTTTCCAATGTGAGATTAATCCATTGTAAGTTGAAGAGGTTTAAAGGCTGTGCTGTGTATTCAAGAGTTAGGCCCTTTCAGATATACACCACTGTAAGTTTCTTTAAAAAAATCTTCTCCCGTCTCCCCGTGTGTATGTTAAAAATATTTAGTATTCTCAACAAAAAAAAAAAAAAAAAAAAAAAAAGTATATGTGTGTACCTTTCTCTTATTCTTGTCTTGTGTGGTTTATATAACCTGCCTCTTTCTAGCTGTTAGGAGGACTTAATGGCCATATCTATATCTCTAGTAACGTATTTGGTCTCTTAATCAGGTCTTTGATGAGGTCGTCAATGGTCCTATCTCTGCAAGTTCCCGTTAGTAATAGTTGTGCATTAACTGTCTGTTTAATGCACCGTGATCATCTGATCGGGATTGGATGGCCCATATTTGCTTTCTCATCACATAATATAATACAATTGATGTTAATGGTGGATTGAATTGAAAGTGATGTTCCACCTATATGTCTGGCCACCTGTATTCTAATTCTATGTCCCTTTCGCATTGCATGTATGTGGAACAAATATATAAGTGGTAGGTTCTGAGTGATACACACACACACACATATATATATACACACACACACACACTAGTGTTATTTTCGTGCGATGCAAGGTTTGGTGAAGATTCATATTTAAGCTTTTTTTTTTTAAATTATTAAATAAATAGTAATAATAAATTATAAAATAAGTAAATAATTTTAATAAAAAATTACTTTAAGTTCTAATTTTTTAGAGTTTAGAGTTTAGATTTGTGTTTATCTATTTTTATACTTTAAAATTATTTTTGTGCTTTGTGTTAATTTCTTAATATGAGATGTGGCATGGGTTTGATTATTCCTATTGTTTGTTTATTTAGAGCCCTAAACACTCAGATTGTTTAACCTAATTAATTAACCAAGTTGTTACTTAGGTTTATTATTCAGATCTAGGTTAAACACTGATAAGCCACAAACTGAATGACCCATTGTGATTAAACCAATTAATTAATTAGTCAAGTTATTAATTAATCAATTTATCATGCAAACGCGTGAAAGCACAAACAAATCACCAATAAACTAATTAAGCAACAGAAATTAAATAACACGGTGATTTGTTTACGAATGGGGAAAACCCTTACGGCAAAAGCCCCACCAGGTGATTTTCAGGTCACCACTCTCGAAACTCCACTACTATCAAATCAAGCAGTTACAAGTAAAGAAATCCCAAGTACCTTACCAACCTACAGTTGAACCCTTACCCCAACCTAATTGGACTTGATCTGTAGTGACAGTTCTCCCTTTTGATGCACGGCTCCCAAGTACATGACTAACCAATGCGCGGATCCCAATACGCGACTTCAACACCAACTTAGAAGGAGAGGTTGGCTGCAAAGTTCTTCAGTTCATCCTACACGATGAAGATCAGGAAGATGCTTGGTCACAAAACCCTTTGGTGCAAATACACAGCAACTTTTTCAGAAGAGATGAACTAGGTCAAGAACTTCGTCTTTGATCACAAATTACTTGAACAGAGTTTGCTCAATGCTTGTGCAACTTGTGTACACTTTGAACGGCTCTTAAAATAATCCTTTTATATGTCTAGGGTTAGGAGAAAAGAAGTCCCAAAGACACATTCACGGATCCCAAGAAATCAGATCAGAAAATCTGATTTTATAAATCTCAACAGATAGCAAGGTGTCGAGGAGCTATCGAGTAGGTGTCGAGCTTTAATGAATTTGCACTTCAGCTTGTTTTTCTTGGACATACTTGATGACTTTAACACTTTATCTTGAAACCTTGTTTCTTGAAGTATTAAAAACACCTAGAACTACCCAATTACAAGTAGAGTGCGTTTTGTCAAAGGATTAGCCAATTTACATAAACAAATGACATATGTTCTTAACAAGTGAAAACACATATGTCCTAACAATCTCCCCCTTTGGCAATCCGTGACAAAACCACAACAAACAAATGAGCATATGAGAGAAGTCATAAATCACTCAACTCATACTCACTTGTTGAATACAATAAAATCTATCCTATCACAAACCCTTGAAAAACTTTGCAAGAAAAGAGTTTATGGCAAGTAGACTTTGACAACTTGTATTTTCGAAACACTTTAAACAAAACTCATCAAAGTATCTTGTGTGAAACAGAAATAATAGATTGCATACAAGTATAAGAATCATGTGTATAAAGATAGAAAAGAAACAACACATGTAGAGATAGGTGAAAGAAACGTACATCCACATATATAGAGAAAATAAGTACAATGTATGTAGAACTGGTCACAAGACCTCATATACAAGAACACTGTATCTAAAAATAGAAAAGAAAAGAAAAAGATACATCATAACCTCACTACATCCCTCAAGAATCAACACTCCCTCTATCAAAAATGTCCTATACTAACTCTCACCCTAAGATGACTACTCTCATATACCCAAAACTACTCCCCCTTTTTGTCACGAGTGACAAAGGGTAGAGTATCAAGTAGACATCTCATCAGTAAAGCTAGCATCTCCATCATCATCCGAAGCGTCATCGTCATCACCATCATCATCATCCTCAGAGTCAGAAGCTGATGGAAAAGGTGGTGAAGGAGTAGCCTTAGAAGCAAACCCACCCATGGTCGCCTGCCATCGTGCAATACGACTAACATGAACATTCACCTGATACAACTCCGTGGAGAGTGTATCAAGGCGAGCATTCATGCGCTACAGCTGCGCCATGATGTCTCCAAGAGATACATCGCCCATAGAGGAAGAAGGAGCATATGTAGATGTAGCAGATCTGGATGGAGCTGAACGGGAGGAAGAAGTGGAATCTGGTTGTCTTGACCTAAACTGAGCCTCACTACGTTTTACGGTAGTGGCATCTATGGCACAAATGTGTGTGAAGTGGTCGGACACAGGAAAAGGGACAGAAAAATGGCGTAAGATCCTGGTGATAGCAAAAGGAAAGATGAGCTTATCACGGGATGCCGAATCTAAATGAACATCAATGATAGAAAGAATGAAATGAGAAGGAAAATCTATAGTAAGATGCTCAAGAAGAGATAACAAAAATCGAGCACGAAGCTTTGTGATGGAGTTGTAGTGAGAGAGTGGATGGAGTACAAAAGTCATCACCATGTTTAGGAATCTAGGACCTTTAGCAAAAGGTCTACATGATGTATACTGATGTTTACCCCAATCAGCAGGGTGCTCACAAAAAGCAGAAATGAGCTCATCTTTAGACACAGTCCTCAGACGCTCACAAGAAGGATAGTTAGGAAACTCTATCCTAGGAACCCGGAGCATATCTGCAACTAGTTGCGGTGTGATAGGGATGCGCGTATCTCGAACGCGAGTGAAAAAGAGAGGTACTGAACGATCAATCCCGTGCATGTTGGAGTAAAACTCCTGAATAAGCACGAGAGGACATGTGACTGGGATGTCACACAGTGACTCCCATTCCCTACTGTGAATGACAGAGGGAATGTCAGTATCGGCGAAGTCTGCCAAAATGACTTGGCGTTCCAAATGAACACCTCGTCTAGAAAAGTTCTCTGAAAATGCCTTGCGGGCATCCTCATCATGGAACCGAAGATTAAGAGGAGTTGAATTAGAAGAGGAAGAAGCTCCAGAACGCAGAGGGTTTCGAGCTGGAGTGGATTTACGCTTAGGTGCCATAGACACTACTAACGTAAACAGAATGAGAGAGAGAGAAAGAAAGAGACAATCAGAAAAGTCCCAAAGCAATTCAAATATATTAAATATATTGAATAGAGAGTACGTATGCATGGGGATGCATGAACATGTGACATGCAACAAAAATTTCATCGTGAGCTCAGCCTAATCCAAACCTACCAGCTCACAAACATAGTTCACACATCTAAATGCATGAAAATACCATTCTAATGCAAATGTGATGCAATGTATGACATTTTGAACACATTTAAGTGAAAACCCAACCCAAACTTTCAAGAAAAACTCATCAATTTTGAAAAACCCCAAAAATTTTTCAAAACCCCAAAACCTAAGATTCAAAACATGAAATGCATGAATAATGAAGGAAAAAGAGATCATACCAAGTGATTTGAAGCAAGGAAGGGCCGAAAATCACGTGGGTTGAAGGTTTAGAATGAGAAAAGGGAGTTTGGGAGATGAATAGCCACGGACAGATCGAGAGAGATCGAGAGAAATAAGAACAGAATCGCGATAGCAGCTTATATAGGAGCATTAATAATTCTCGACAAATGAGGTGTTGAGAGGTGTCGAGGAATCTGTTGATGAGGTGTCGAGAAAATGGCCTTTGACAGTTGCAAGTGTCGAGAGGTATCGAGGAACAAGAAACACCTTCAAGGAACAAAATCTCGATCGATCCACCAAGTGTCGAGAAGGTATCGAGGAGGCAGGAACTTTCTCGATCCATCCACCAAGTGTCGAGGACGTGTCGAGATTGCGATAAGAAAAAGGCTTGAGAAGCTCGACAGATAACAAGGTAACGAGGAGGTATCGAGAAGGTGTCGAGCCAGCTTTTAAAAACAGTTTTTCGAGAAGTGAAAAACACAGACATGAATACAATCTAACATGCACCTCAACCAATGATCCAATCAACATATTAAGTTCTCAAAATCATCTCTCATCAAACATTTTAAGCACATGGATCCTCAGAAACACACACACACACACACAACAAGTCAAACCAATTTTATATTTCAAAAAGAAGTCAAGACAGTTTAGTGAGCATACATTAGCACATGTAAACACTTGTGATGGCCAAATCACATTGTACCTACACATGTATCAAGAGTAGCAAAGAATATTACGTGTTGTGTGTGAAAAATATCGCAAGATTTGATGTGCATGAAATATATACAATAAAATACTCACATATCTACATATTTAGCTTTACTTTTATGTTATTTTGTGACTGATTATGTAATATCTTTGTGTTGCAGGTAACAAGGGCTTTACATGCAAAGTGAGGCTAGGCCAATTGAATCAAGCCAACTTACATCCAGCAAGGCATGAATATTAAATTTAAGTCCAATTGGAGTAAGGAATCAAAGGAAATTTGCACCAAATCCAAGTCCAATTCGGATTAGGATTCCAGCCTGCATATCAGTTAGTATTTTTGGCATAACTTTCGGCTCAGATGTGCAATCGAGATGATTCAAGTTGGGCTGGAAAGCTAACTTAAAGGGATACAACTTTGTAGTTTACCAGGAGCCCGAATTCTGAAGTTAAATGAGCCAAAATAGTCGGTTAAGTGAAGCCTAAAAATCTGGGATTTTCTTCAAATGGGAATTCAACTTGTAATAGGATTCCTTGACCTATTTAAAAGCTTTTTAGGGCAAAATTGATAGAGGCCAGTGCTAGGGCTGAGATGCAAAACAGAAAATTGGAGCAAGAGGCAGTGTCGCATGTGGCTTCTCTATAGCTTTTCTCCATGATAGCATTGTGACTATTTCTTTCTCTATTTTATTTGTCTAGTTTAATGTTTAGTATTTTATTCTTTTGTTTTATTTCAATTACCATGAGTAGCTAAATTTATAATTAGGGTTGAGGATGAAACCTTGTTAAGGATTATCCGTAATATTTATGTGATTTGATTTTTTCCCACAATAGTTGTTCTTTAATGATTTAAATTGTTCTTGCTTCATATCAATTGACTAAGATGAGATTCTAGATATGAGTTCAATCATGTTTTTCTCATGATTTAGGATTTGTCTTAATTAATTGAACGCTTGGTTTATTAATTCTTGATTATAAAATTGGATATCGTTTATGATTTGTCTGTCAATGGATACAAGTTATGATTTGATTTTTAGAATTGGATATATCTTGTGATTTGTTTGGCTACGGATACAATTGATGGTTTGGTTTTATACTTAAGAAGCGAAGAAGAACATGATTTTGATTTTTAAAATAAGGATTTTAATGAGGATATTTTCCATGATAGCAAGATTGATTTCTAGATTATCATGTAGTGAGTTGGGAAAAATTAATGATCATAAATATATGTTGATATGAATTAACAAGGTGGATTCCAAAACCTTAATTCCTTTCCTTTGATTGTTTACATCTTTTTATTGCTTTATATCTTTTGCTTAGTTTAATTATTTGCTTAATTTTATTATTTGCTTAGTTTATTTAATTTCAAAACAACCAATTTTTATTAAACTAGATTAGGATTAAGTTGGTTAAGATTTGATTAATTTTCCTACATTCATTCAAGTCCCTGTGGGTTCGACCTCATTCTTGTCAAACTATACCTTGGTACGGTTCGTACACTTGCGAGTATTATAAAATTTCACAACAAGATTGCATATGTGTATACAAGTTATGACAATCTAAGATATGAGAAAATAACTTTAACTCACACACAATCATAACTGTTTGATGGGGACTATCACCTTTGAGGTACATCCTATAACTCTCACATCTCCTAAAAAAACACACTTGCAATCATATTTAAAGCACTTTAATCTTTTTGCTTTTTATTTTCTTTGCATATTTTCTCTTAAGCATATCATGCATGGGCATATATAAGAGAGAAAAGAAATACCCAACATGTTAAGCATAGACATTGCACTTTTACTATGCCGAAGCATACGGATGTCTTTAACACTGCACTTTTGCTATGCCGAAGCATACAGGTGTCTATGACACTACACTTTTGCTATACCGAAGCATACATGTGTCATTCATGATTGGCAGGAAACAGTGGTGAGATGGTTATTTATGCCTTTCTCTTAGAATTTTCTAGTTCTATCCGTCAAAAAGAGTGATATGAGTGTTAAGTTTTAAGAAATAACTTAATCTTACTCATCACAAACAAGAGCCACAAAGCTCACTTGCTTAGTTGTGCATAGAGATGCTCATCTAAGTTACAAAAGTTACAAATTTTAAAAAACTTTGTTTCAATGGCCATCTAAGGTACACAATTACCAATGTACACATAACACACACTGTTTTTGTATTTTTCTGATTTTTCAATTTTTTTTTTAAATTTTTATGTCAAAAACAAAATAAACAAAACTGAAAATAAACACACAAAAAACATGCTTTTAAAATAAAACATAAAACTAGACTGACTCAAAAATGCAAAACACACAAGTAATGCAATAAACAAAAACAAGAAGATAGAAGAAAGTGATAAAATCACTTAGAGTCCTTTTTCTTCCACACCTTGGAAGAACCTTTCCTTTGATTGAACCCTTGAACCGGCTATGAGGGGTAAGAATTGAAACCGTTCAAGTTCGAAAGGAATATGAGGGCTTTCAGAAGATCTCCAAGAGGAGCGAGAGAGGATTGAAGTTGATTTTGGCTTCCAGATGCTATCATGCCATTGCTCTGTTGAGTGGCTAGCCACTTGTAGCAGTTTGGTCGAGTATGACTGGCAGCTCCACAATGATGATAGAGATGCTGCTTTTTCTGTTTTGGCTTTTGAGAGTTAGCCTTCTTAGCCTTGGGATTTTTAGCATCTTTCTTATCCTGCTTAGGGGGTGCTCCTAAAATAGATTTACCCTTGTCTAAGTTCTCATTAGCTAATTTAGTTTTATCATCAGTGTTCTCAATTTCAATGTTATTAGCAGGAGAAACAAAAACAGTAGCACTAGTATAAGCAATACGAGAGGAAAAAAGACCATACCCTAAACATTTTCGATCCGAAGCAGATTTCTAATTGCTGAGCATCTCATCAAGCTTTGCACTTGAAGTCCTCTCCAATTAAGCTCTAACTTGAAACGGCTCCACTTCAAGCTTCTTGGTCTTCTCAGCCAAGAAATTGTTCTCAAACCTCAGTGCACCAATTGTTTTATTAGCTTCATCAAACTTTGTGGAAAGTTCTTCATGATCGAGTTCCACATCACAGAGCTTCTTGGTGGCCAGCCTATACAGTTTCTCATGCTTCTCAGAGAGCTTGTATAGTTTCTCATAGGCTGAATGGATATCATCTTGATCATCCATCTTCTCACACTTAGAATCCACCAATTCTTCTTCTTCTTCCACTTCATCAACAATCCCTTCAGTAGGATTAACTGTGGCAGTGAAGGCGTTTAAGATTCTGTCATCCTCATTGTTAGAATCATCTTCAGACTCAGTGTCACTCAAGGTTGCAGCAAGTGCCTTACTCTTCCCAATGCTCTTAAGATATGTAGGACACTCATGTTTCATGTGTCCGAATCCATGACAACCAAAGCACTTAGGTCCTGCGGGAATAGTGTACTGACCGCCATCCTTAGCATCCTTCTTCCCTTTGTCTTGGCTCTTAAAATGAGAAGAACTGGACTGCCTGCGATCCTTGTCAAAACCCTTTCCATTGGCATTCTTCATGAATTTCTTGAACTGCCTGGTGATGTAGGACTTCATCTTGGAATCTTCATCATTTGAAGTTTCATCTGTGTCACTGCTCTTTGCCTTCAAGGTCATACTTTTGCCTTTACCCTACTTGCCAATCCTAGATAACCCTATCTCGTGGGTCTGCAAGTTTCTAACTAGCTCAGTTAAAGGAATCTTGTCAATGTCCTTTAATTCCTCTATAGCAGTAATCTTCGCATGGAATCTCTCGGGTAGAGTCTGAGCACCTTCCTTACAATCTTGGGTTCAGGGATGGTTTCCCCAAGATTAAAGGCTGAGTTTACTATGTCCTTGAGCTTGGCATAGAACTCATCAAATGACTCATCCTCCTCCATATTTATTTCTTCAAAGCTTGTTGTGAGCCTCTGAAGCTTTGAATCATTGACAGCCTTTGTGCCCTCATAGGTTGTCTGGAGGATGGTCCATGCCTCCTTAGCAGTTTCTGTTGAGGATATCTTTTTGAACTCCTCATTAGTGACCGCACTGAACAACGCATTCAGTGCCCTGCTGTTGAAGTTTGTCGCCTTGATCTTGGCTTCATCCCAATCGGCCGGCGCTTCCTTTGGCTTAGTCCAGCCAATCTCTACAGCTTGCCACACCTTTTCATCTAAGAACTGTAAAAAAGCTCTCATGCGTACTTTCCAGTATGCTTAGTTAATCCCATCAAATAAAGGAGGTATAATTAACGACTGTCCTTTATCCATGACAAACAAGGGTCAATGGATCAAGCACAGCAAAGATTAAAACCTAATCAGAGTGTGCCTGCTCTGATATCACTTGATAGGTCACAAACTGAATGACCCCTTGTGATTAAACTAATTAATTAATTAGCCAAGTTATTAATTAATCAATTTATCATGCAAACGCGTGGAAGCATAAACAAATCATCAATAAACTAATTAAGCAGCGGAAATTAAATAATACAGTGATTTGTTTACGAATGGGGAAAACCCTTATGGCAAAAACTCCACCGGGTGATTTTCAGGTCATCACTCCCGAAACTCCACTATTATCAAATCAAGCGGTTACAAGTAAAGGAATCCCAAGTACCTTACCAACCTACAGTTGAACCCTTACCCCAATACCCAATTGGACTTAATCTGTAGTGACAGTTCTCCCTTTTGATGCATGACTCCCAAGTACGTGACTAACTAATGCGCGGATCCCAGTACGCGACTTCAACACCAACTTAGAAGGAGAGGTTGGCTGCAAAGTTCTTTGGTTCATCCTACATGATGAAGATCAGGAAGATGCTTAGTCACAAAACCCTTTGGTGCAAATGCAAAGCAACTTCTTCAGAAGAGATGAACTAGGTCAAGAACTTCGTCTTTGATCACAAATTGCTTGAACAGAGTTTGGTCAATGCTTGTGCAACTTGTGTACACTTTGACAGCTCTTAAAATAATCCTTCTATATGTCTAGGGTTAGGAGAAAAGAAGTCCCAAAGACACATTTACGGATCCCAAGAAATCAGATCAGAAAATCTGATTTTATAAATCTCGATAGATAGCAAGGTGTCTAGGAGCTATCGAGCAGGTGTCGAGCTTTAATGAATTTGCACTTCAGCTTGTTTTTCTTGGACATACTTGATGACTTCAACACTTGATCTTGAAACCTTGTTTCTTGAAGTATTAAAAACACATAGAACTACCTAATTACAAGTAGAGTGCGTTTTGTCAAAAAATTAGCCAATTTACATAAACAAATGACATATGTTCTTAACAAGTGAAAACACATATGTCCTAACAAACACAAACAATCATATTTCTAAGTGTGGAAAAGTAAATAAAACAAGCGATATGTAGTCCAGGAAAATCAATGAAACAATCTAGTTTCAAGATAAAAAACTTGGAGAGGATTTAACCTAAACAATCCACTAGGCAACAAATTCACTATACAGAATGAAAGTTTTACAATAGATTTTCCCCTAAATATAATGCTACCTCTTGTAGTACTTACTCATGCGACCACACACAATTTCGAATTCATGGACTCTTCTATCTGAATTTGATGCGCACAAACACCCCTGTTTGTGACTTTGAGATCACTCAAAGTTTTAGATCATAAGTAGTAGTTGATCTTGTATGCAGCAACTTATTTCCACTGGTTCTTATGATTGGATCTTCTTTCCTGCAGATGCTTGTTGAGCTAGAAGGTTACAAAATCTCTCAGATCTCACAGAAGTAACTCACAAGACTTCACAAGACTTCTGAAAAGTGAATTACAGTTTTCCTTTTATACCTAGTAGCGTTGGACTCAAATCCTAAATGTTTCGCGGGCTTTCGAGCTTTATTTAAAATCTACAAAAAATGCATCTGGATCAGTCGAACTTGTCTCTCGATCAGTCAAGCCTTGTAGTTTTTGAATTCTTCTTTCTTCAGCTTGACTATTCTTGAATCTTGACTTAAATCAACTTGAGTAATGTCTAAAGCTGTTATAAGAATTATATCTTAAAGTAGACATGTTTTTGTACTTGATTTAACAACATACATAAAATTAGAATCTAAACATTTAAAACAATCTCCCAATTTGGCAATCCATAACATACATACACATGAATTGCTCAAATTCAAGAACTAACTCAATACAAGTTGTTGCCCTACAACAATTTAGTCATAATCTACTATCTACAAGTTGCAACCATAAATAGCAGCATCATGAAAGAATTAACCTGTAAATTCTTGAAATATTGAAAACAAACCATAAACGCATGTGTGGAAAATATATTCTAAACAATATGAATAAAACTTTGTGACTCATAAAGCAAATAGTTTTGATATCAACCATAAGCAAACTAACTCTCCCCCAAAGTTAGATACTTCAAAAACTTTTATTGCCTTCAAAACCTTTTTCCAAACTTCATCTATTTCTCCCCCCCTTTTGTCATGTATTGACAAAGACAACTCAAACAAAGAGTAGATAGTAAACATACACAACAGAGGACCTCCCATTATGAACATCACAAGTTTTGAAAGAAAACATCTTTCTCCCCTATAAAAATAGGCAAAACAAAACAAATTTTGGGAAAAACAGGTTTAGGCAAACTTTAGGAGGTGGGGAAAAATAAAGACACACATAAGTTAAGGATACACATGAATAAAAATATTCTCTCTTTCAATATATACAAACTTGACACTGTGTGACCCATAAACAGATGCATGCAAACATTCCAAGCACAATCAGTTTAGACTATACGATATAAATCTCAATGATATAAAAATTTAGCATACAATGTGTTTTCATGTGTCAAGGTATTTTGAAAACTCAAATCAACTTCATGATTAGAGAAAATATTTGCACATTTATTATCCATCATATCTCTTAAAAAATTTCCAATTTTTAGCAGTTCACACATCTGGAAAAATAGCATATACTAAAATGTATAGAACTCAAAAATTAATCAATAAATTTTTAGATCAAATTGAGTACCCAATTTAGCAAAGTGTATGTGTGTGGTGCAAGTGTGAACAAGTGTGAAAAACTATGAGAGATATGACTACAAAAATGCAAGATAGATAGAGAAAACAATGCGATGCATGTCCTAATCTATATGTGCAATGCATGTGAATCCTATCACAAATTATGCATGAAAAAAAATTGATCAGTCAGGGAGAGTAAGAATCATTCAAATTCACACTTCGATCAATTGAGAGGAATCGAAGAAAATTCGTGGAAATTTCGATCAGTTGAACATTGATTGGACATCAACAGAATTAGACAAAGAGTTTTTCTTTAAAACCTAAACATTTTCGATCAGTCGAACAATGTAAATTGTAAAACTTTAAAAATTTGGAAACTTTTGCAGAAAGACAACTTAAAAAGTAGTTTTTAAGACTCAATGCATATGAACATGATCTCGAAAAGTTTTAAAAACACGATTCCACTCAGATGCAAATATCAAAACCAATCAAGAAGTTAAAATCTCAACCAAAATAAAAAAAATTGTATTTAGACTTCAATTCACATGCAATTAAAGATGGCTAGATTAGACAACACAGACATTCTCATGTACTTGATTTAGCAAAGATTTGCGTGTAGTGTGTGCAACTAGTATGTGTATAAATTACAGAAAATGTGATATGTAGATAGTAATCATACAAGTTTTCCACATTATCAATCACAACGGTTTGAAAGTGAATATCAACTAAAGAGTTACATCATATGACTCTCACATCTCTTAGAAAACATGCTTACAATCATATTAAAGCATTTTGGCTATTTTTTCCCTTTTTCCTATCTTTCTTTTTTCTTTTTTCTTTTTTTTTTTTTTTTTTTTTTTTTTTTTTAAGCACAATCAAGGATATCATGCATGGGCATATATGAGATAGAAAATAAAATACCCTTGTTACAACCTTTATTTTTTATTAGTTAAGATAATATCTCGTTTTATCTTGTTGTGCAAGTGCTACATCTTATTGAGCACGACTTTTATGATTTGCACACAGGTGTTCATGATTGGCGAATAACAGTGGTGAGATGGTTATTTATGCCTTTCTCTTAGGATTTTCTAGTCCTAACAATCAAAGAATGTGACATCAAAATCAAGAACGTTTGTTTAAAGACTATAAACATCTCACGTAATTAAGCACTAAATAGCACAAACTAGAAAAGTGCAAAAAATAGCTCATCATAGCTAAGCAAGGTATACAGTCATAAAATGCAAATTTCATTAACCAACCTTAATCAAACATTAATGGTCTGTTTGGATACAACTTATTTTGCTGAAAATTGAAAACACTGTAGCAAAATAATTTTTAAATGTCTAAATAGTACTGTGAGACCAATTTTTAATATTTTTTCTGAATAAAGTGGTTATGGGTCCTGTGAACAGTGTACAATGTCTCCTGCACAGTATAATCCACGTGCATGAATAGTGCGGGTTACTGTTCATAAGCCTAAATGCACTGTTCATATCTCATGAACAGTGCAAGAGGCGCTAAAAAAAAAAAAAAAATGCAAACGCAAGGGGAGATACACGCATCCAAACACTCACTAAGTGGTGTGCAGTAAAAGAAAAATAAAAATCTTTTTGATTTTCAATTTTATTTTTATTTTTTTATATTATGATCAAAAACAAAAAGCACACATTATGCTAAATGAATAAAAATGCAATAACAATGCATGACAGTGCTCAACTAAGCTATAGAGAGTACACATGCAAGAAATATCAATTTCTCAATTAACCCCTGAGTACATGTACTATCTCGTATATACTCATACAAAATCAAGAATAGCTCAAGCACTTAGTTGTGCAATACAAACTCTATATTTTTCTCTACAATGTCAAGCATGTTCTAAGTCAGGAGAGAGATATTATAATTCATGTAATCTGCAAGAAAAATAAAATTAGACACAAAATAAAATATTTTTTTCTTTTTGAAAATTTTCAATGTTTTTGGATTTTTTTTTTAATAATTGAAACAAACTAAAAAAAAAAATAGCCAAAAACAGAAAGCAAACATGTCCATAAATAATTGAAAGAATTAAATCAAGGACAAGTAAGCAACACTCACCTTAGAAAATATTTTCTCACCATACAACACACGTCTTTGGCTTTGTAGGTGAAAAATCATGAGAAACAGAATGTATTTGAGGGATTACACAATTTTTCTAAGAAATACCAAAATCTTGCAATTTCCTTTCACAAGTCAACAAGCTTAAATTTTTCAAAAGCATATTGAAACAATTTATCTGGACTTATGGCAGGAGAAGTATCATCACATATCTTAGACTAAAACATAGAATGCTTAAATTTCAATTTATGACAGTTAGGACAAATGTGACCATAGACACCATAAAAGTGACAAACAGGAACAAATTTAGGAACATCAGTATTCCTAGAGGGGGTTTTTGGTCACAGGCTTTGGTTTTTGCCTCAACAAAGAATAATTTGGTCTAATTTGACCAACAACACCACAATGGTGATAGGTAGGCACAAAAACAGATTTCTTTTACACTCTAGCAGTAGGTTTAGATTTAGGTTTAGAAACTTTAGCGTCTATATTAGAAATTTTACCTTTGTCTAATCTAGCAAAATAAGCTTTTTTTTTATGATTCCTAGGAATATAAACTTTTTCATCTTTAGGCTTAATGTAAATAGAAACAAATCTGTCAACAATAGCAAGCTTGGTACAAGACAATTTCTTTAATTCAGCTTTAGACTCAACTAACTCTTGTTCCAAACTTTTTATCTTTTCATGTTGAGAGGAAATTTGATTTCTCAAAAATTCATTCTTTTTATTGGATTCATTCAATCTTACAACCAATTCCCCTTTTTCAAGAATAGCCAATTTTAACTCTTCCTAAAATTTCTTAGTAATTTTAAAAATTTTAGATAATTCCTTATGGAGAATTTCACAAGCATCAATAAAATCAACGAACCATTAGTGTCCTTTTTGTTCAATTTATCACAACTAAAATGTAATAAGACACTTAAAATTATCCATGACAATAGGGATCAAGGATCTCACTTCGAACGTTAATCCAAAAAGAGTGAACCTGCTCTTATACCACTTGTTAGTTTATTTAAACCCCTGAACACTCAAATTGTTTAATCTAATTAATTAACCAAGTTGTTACTTAGGTTTATTAATCAAATCTAGGTTAAATACAAACAATCATATCACTAAGTGCGAAAATGTAAATAAGATAAGTGATATGACGACCTACGAAAACCTATGAAACAGTCCAGTTTCAAGGTAGAAAACTTGGGGAGGATTTAACCTAAACAATTCATAAGGCAACAAATTCACTATTTAGAATGGAAGTTTTACAATAGATTTTTTCCTAAATCTAATGCTACCTCTTGTAGTACTTACTTACGCGACCACACACAGCTCCAAATCCACAGACTCTTCTATCTGAATTTGTTGCACACAAACACCCCATTTGTGATTTTAAGATCCCACTCAAAGCTTTAGATCATCAGCAGTAGTTGATCTTGTATGCGGCAACTTATCTCCACCAATTCTTATGATTGGATCTTCTTTCTTGCAGATGCTTGTTGAGTTAGAAGGTTACAAAACCTCTCAGATCTCACAAGAGTAACTCACAAGACTTCACAAGACTTCTGAAACTCGAGTTACAGTTTTCCTTTTATACCTAGCAGTGTTGAACTTAAACCCTAAACGTTTCGCGGGCTTTCGGGCTTTATTTAACATTTGCAGAAAATGCATCTTGATTGGTTAAGCCATGCGGTTTTTGAATTCTTCTTTCCGCAGCTTGATTGTTCTTGAATCTTGACTTGAATCAACTTAAGCAATGTCTAAAACTATTCTAAGACTTAGTATTTTATAGACATGTTTTTGTACTCTATTTGCCAACATACATAAAATTAGAATCTAAACATTTATTCCTAAATATTTAGAACCTAACACCTATTTGGTTTACGTTTGATCTATGCTTTAGTCAGCGCAAACCATAATAAACAAAATAATTCCTCAATACCGATTTTTTCCCTAATGTTGGCCTGATTAAAATTTCAACACACTCACAAATTAAATACAATAACCAAAACCCAAAATCAAAACATAAACAAAAGAGTTCAAGAATTGAGAATATAAAAAAAAAAAATTTAAAAACTTACATAAGAGAACCAAGAATTTAAATGGGTGTCTACTATTTTGCTTCTTTATAGTGAGTTTCTTCTGGCATAATATCCCACATGTAAATTCTGAAGCAAAGAATAATAAGTAAGATAAATTTATTAGATTAAAACATAAGCATACGTTGCACCTTGGGGAAAAAAAGTGAAAAAAAAAAAAAAAAACATGGGTTATTGTCTAGAATTTAAGTTTAAAATTTTTTATAATAAATTTTTAGTTTGAATAGAATTTAAATTTATTTAAATATTTAATTTTAGAAAATTTTGATAATAGACTTTTAGTTTGAATAGAATTTAAATTTGTTGAAGTTTAAATGTATAAAATAATTTACTAATTAGTTGTTCTCAAAATATTGATAATAGAATTTAGTTTGAGTAGAAGTCAAAACGTAGGTTTTTTTAATTGTGTTGACGGAGGGATAACTGTAAATGTCTACAGCTTCCCATGAGCAGAAGAAAAAAAAAAAAAAAAAGATGTTCAGGCACCATATTGGAACATGCTTTTGGTACTGCATCAAGGCATGTTTATAAACCCATGAATATTGGCTTGACTACAAGTCAACCTTTCTCTCCTTGGCATTTTCTAAAACTATTGTGTATCCATCAAAATCGTTATCTTGTATTCTTAAATTTATAGATAGTTGAAATACAATGCATATATGTTCCAAGTTCTTGAGTGACTATTTATTTAAACATAACTACTAGTATTTCTATTTGGTAACATATCATTCGGCCCTCACGGCTTCTAACTCTTCCTCTTCATCCACTGTCAACCAAACCAAAACCTCCCCAACCCCTCTTTCAATTCCCTTTTTGATTAATTCTCACAAACTCCTTTCTAACCCTCCTTCTCTTCCCTTTTTGATCAATCCTCAGAACTTCTTATCCATCGAAATCACCAACAAAAACTACCTCTACTAGAAAACTTAACTCATACCTTAACTAGTCGTCAAGATCTCCTCAATTTAGTTGATGGCTCCAACTCATGTCCTCCCTCTCTCTTTGACACGCCTTGATCAACTCCATATGAGTCTTCTAATTTCCCCCTTGTCCGAAATACCCCTCATCGTTGGGCTCAATTCATCTCTTGGGCTTTCACTTCAATGTTTTAAAATCTGTGTTCAATGGTCTTAAATCCTAGTGCAATGATTTTAGTCACAACCTTAGCTACCTGTATCAAGTTCCAACCTTATTTATTGTCTTTAGTTGCATATAATTTTCCATAGCCATGAGTTCTTTCACTCAAATGCTTCTTCTTCTGTTATTGAGACTTATTCCTCCAGAACTTCTCCTCCAACAAACCATGCCCATCCTAGCCCTCAATCTTCAATTAGGGTCTTCATCGCAACCTAGAGTTCATGATCGCGGCCACAACTGCAATTTTTGATACGCTCATCCAATACACGTGGAGCTCATCCCATTCAGGGGGATACAGGGTACTTATGTCTAGTCCAGTGCCTGGCTCATGCTACCAAAGCTGCAATGGTTTAAAACATATGATAGCAACCTATTATTACCTTTATTCTGATATTCCTCCTCCTCCCTCTGCTCACATGTCTTATATGTTGCAATTTCTTAAATTTATAATCGGTTTCTTAACTCACCATGTCATTTTGGACCTTGTCAATCTTTTAGCCACTCGTAAGGAATATCATGGCCATGATCAATTTTGTCTTGGTAATGGTAAGCTACTCATTTCTCACACTGGTTGTACACTATTAATTAAATAATTTATGTCATGCATGTTATTTTGTATTGTTCTTTGATGATTATTTCAAATTCATATGGTATCTTCTTCCTTATATTTTGGTGTGCTTGCCATTTTTCTTATTTTCCAATTTATGGTTGAATGTTAACTCCCTACAACAACTAATTCTTCACAACAAATTTTGTAAATTGAGTTCATTCTGTTAGGTTCTAAGGATTTAGGATTTAAATGTATTATAACTTGGTCTTTAATTGTTTTTGTTATCCATTTTTACAAGCATACAATTGTCACAAAATGGATTTTGTGTGTGTTCCTCGTGTCTTTCTCGGATGTATATAGGCCTCAACACCATGCATATCTTTGCCTTGAACCCCACTCTGTCCACCCTTACATTGCCTGACAGATTCGATTTGAATAACATAAATTGCCATTTTTGGGGCCCTCCATTCTTGGTACCTCATCCTCATCCCCACGTCTTTGGGCAGTGGTTTCAATTTTCCTTCCACACTTCGTCTCCCTTAGCTAAACACACCCTCACTTCTACTTCTCACTCTCTACTCTTTATCTCCTAATCCTCCATCAACTATGACTCTTTATTCACATCCCATCCTCGTAAATCTTTAATCTTCTCCTCATCCTTGTTTCCTATAAAATATGAACACTTGTCTGTTCACAACCGTTCCCAAACATATCACCATTCCAATCCAATTTCATTGGCTTGTCCATCTATATCCAAAAGTCCTCTAGTCCAAATACACAAACCCATGCCTCAGATCCTCCACCACCCTTGTCTCATCAAAATTCCTTTGGCATTAATCTTGGTGGATTCTAAGACTTTAGGTTTAAATGTATTAGAACTTCATTTTGTAATGTTGGCAAACCATGATCAAAACGTTTAGTCTTGTTTTAGACTTGCTCAAAGTATGTTTATGTATAAAGTTAGAATTGAGTAAACTGCAAGATTTATTGTGTAAATCTGCCTGGCTCGATCGATCGAAAATTAGACTTGATCGATCGAAGCTTGTGCAGATTATTTTTTTGCAGAATTTTCCAACTCAGCCCAAGCCTGTTTGACGTGTAGGGTTTTATGATTTGCCTTAAGTATAAAAAGAAAAACCCTAGCCACGTTTTGTAGTTTTTGTTTATGTTGTGTATGTGAATCTCTTGTGAGATCTTGAGGTGTTCACTTTCACATATACTTAGGGTTATCAAGAATCAAGATTATGTCAAGAACTTGATGATCAATTCAGTTGTTGCATAAAGAGCTTAAAGATATACAAGTGGGAGTACTTGTGCTTGCTGTGAATCCAAGAAATAAGTAGTACATGGACTCGGAGTTGTCATGTGGTTGTAGTAGTAAGTTTCATACTCGAGGTAGCAATAGGATGTCAGTGGTTTAAGTCACTATTGTGTAAACTTCAATTCTTTCATAGTGGATCTGTTTTACCTTGAGGATTACTAGGTTAAATCCTCCGCAGGTCTTTTACCGATTTAGTTTTCCTAGGTTATCATATCGTTGTGTTATTTATTTTCTGCATTGTTCAATGATATGATTTATATGTGTAAACCTAGATCTGCATAATTTACCTAAGTTAATCACTTGGTTGTGTTTTAAGGGGTCTAAAAATGTACAACTCTTAATAGTTGTTCCCCTATTTTCAATCTCTTCTACTCCGCCACCACCTCCCAAGACTCACCCCCATGATCCTATTGTCCATGAGTCCACTCAACCACAAGCTCAACTCACCCAAACTGATCCCATGGGCACCTCTCCAACCAAAGAACCGACTTATTACTCCACGGCTACCAAAATATCCCTAATGCCTCCAAGCCATGTGAGACGAAATTTCTTCACTCTTCTCTAATGACACGTACGTACGTGTTGGTCCCTCTTTCTCCAACCTAAGGTATAGATAGTTGTAAATGGCCGTAAACACCACCTATTGCCTTTCTATCTTGAAGAAAACTGGGTTTAATTATAACATGACAACACTCAAGAAACTGCTTAGAAAGTGAAGGTATTGTTGCCTAGATTGGAACTTGATCAATTGAAGTTCATTAAAGCTAGATTCTAGTTGACCGGTCAAGTTTAAAAAATACTAACTTTTAAGTCTGCAGCCTATGATGTCTAAGTGACTTAGGAATACGTGCACTAAAGTTTTACGATTCCCTATTCTATAAAGTGTTCAAGGCAAATTATTTTCCCACGGGTACTATTTTTGATGCTAAGGCGGGTTTGGGGTCTTATGCATGGAAAAGTATTCTCAAAGCGCAAAAGGTGATTTAGTTAGGTGCTCGGTGGAGGATAGGAGATGGGTCCTCGGTGAAGACTTTTAAGGACTCTTGGCTTCCGGCTGCTCCATCAGGAAAAGTTCCATCTCCGATTTCTGTTTTGTCAGAGGACGCCACAGTGGATCAATTGATAGATAGTGATACTCGGGGGTGGAATACAAATCTGGTGGATACTATTTTTATACCTTCAGAAGCTCAACAGATTAAAACCATTCCGGTTTGCCACTCTGTTTAGAAGGATTTTCTGTTCTGGCCTCTTTCTCGGACTGGTCTGTATCAGGTGCCCTCAGGTTACTATTTGCTCTGTAATTTGCACGAAAATGAGGTGGCTTCATCTTCGGACACTGCTGGATAGAAAAAATTTTGGAACAGCCTCTAGAAGTTAAATATTCCAAACAAGGTGAAATTTTTCCTTTGGCAGGCATGTACAGATTCTATCCCCACGATGCTCAATTTACATAAGCGTAAAATTGTCCCTTCCTCGGTTTGCAGCCTCTGTCATGCAGGAGAGGAATCAGTGCTTCATGCTCTTTGGTTTTGTCAGGATATTTGCTCGGTGTGGAGCTCTTGCTTCATGTCTCTCCCTTCTGAATTTTCCAAGGTCAGTTCATTTCGGGACCTGATTGAGCTGGTTTTTTGTTCCTCGTTGAACGCTGAAGTGTTTACGATGACGTGCTGGAGTATCTGGAGTCGTCGAAATAAGCTGCGCGTGGGTGAGGTGGTCTGGCCATTGAATAAAATTGCAGGTGTCGCTCGGAGTCATCTACAGGAGTTTCAACAGGTCCGGCGATGTCCCAGCAAGAAGGTTCATGCACAAAGACCTCGGTGGAAGCCTCCTGATGCGGGGTTGGTGAAGGTAAATTATGATGGGGCAATCTTTGAAGATTTAAGTGCACCAGGTATTGGAGTTGCTGTTCGAAATGAACATGGGGAAGTGGTTGCAGCTTTGGCAGAGTAGATCCCTATTCCGAATTTTGTTTTTACTCTTGAAACTTTGGCAGCTAGGCGTGCAGTTCTTTTTGCTCGAGAACTTGGTCTTGGTCATGCTGTTTTTAAGGGTGATTCGGAGTCATCCATTCATGCTATTAGTAATAGACTTTTATTAAATTCGTTGTGTGGTCATATTATTCATGACATTTTACTGTTTTCTCGCTCTTTTCAGAGTTTTTCTTTCTCTCATGTGGGTAGGCAAGGCAATGCTTTAGCGGATGCCTTGGCTAAGAGAGCTAGGTTGTCTAGTCCTTTATTGGTTTGGATGGAGTCTGTTCCTCCGGATCTATATAACTGCTATTTGTCGGATTTTTCGTCTTTTAATTAAAGTTGCTTGGTTGGCTGGTTTCTCAAAAAAGGAAAAAAAAAAGTTTTAGGATGTAACAAAATCCATTTTAGGTCATCATAACATAAGAGAGAACAATGTAAAAATTGGAAAAACTACTACGATGACTTTGTACAAAGGTTTTTATACCAAGTTGCATCTTCAGTTTCCATTGATCAAGACCTAGAGTGTTCTTGTGAAGACATCGCACCAAGACTATTTCATCATAGAGTTACTGTGATGAGTTACAAACAATTTGAATATCCATGCATCGAAGAGATCACGAAATAGAAGAGTCCAATTGGGTTGGAGTTTCGTGTTTTCACATAAGTTACTATTGTAGGTAATAACACTAAGATAAGTATATTCTTGTATTTTAACAACTTTCATTTTACATAATGAATTCTTCAAGTTAGTGGTAAGCTTCAAACCACCCTTTTTTTTAATGTTAGGGTTTCCCATCGTAATATCATGTGTTCAAATTTATTTTTTATTGCACTTTATTATTGTTGATAAAGCTGCAAAATCAGTGGGTTGAAAGTCTTCGGACCGCGACAATCTTGAAGGTCAAATCCTGTAAAAACACAATAAGATCAGAGGAGACCGGTGGGTGCCGGCCTAGGGTCCTCCGATGGC
Source organism: Quercus ilex subsp. ballota (assembly GCA_032727855.1). Classification (NCBI taxonomy): domain Eukaryota; kingdom Viridiplantae; phylum Streptophyta; class Magnoliopsida; order Fagales; family Fagaceae; genus Quercus; species Quercus ilex. The sequence continues at coordinate 33,925,092 of CM064908.1, forward strand.
AAAGTCAATCTTTTTGCTAGTCGTCGAAAGAAAGAAAGTGCTATCCAGAAATTTTCAGAATGTTTTTTTTATACCTCGCTTCTCTGCCAACGAGCCCTTTATATAGTGTTCGGCAAAAGCGGTTACCTTGTAACCTCTCCAGTCATCGCGGGTTTCGGTAGTAACTGCTGTAACCGCCACGGCAGTTACAATATTTAGATTCCATAATTGATTATTTACTGTAGAGCGGTTGATGGATCCGTTGAGAACAGGTGCAACGCCTCATCTCGCCCGCTTTACCTGGAACAAAGTCGAGATGCTATCATAATGCCTCGTCCGTCCATCATTAAGGACGGACGAGACCTTTTTACCATGCTTCGTCTTTGTTCCTCAGGACGGCGGCGACAAGGACGAACGTTGACACGACGGAGCCTCTTTTTCCTTCCCCATTATATGGACGAGGCTTGTGGACGACTTGGGAGTTAGATATTTTTCTCCCCATCAGTTGCCCCCTGTTCACATGGGTCGTTCAACTAATGGGGTGAGTTGTTAATTCGTCCTTAGACGTTTGCAGCTAAATCAAGATAAGTACATATGCCACGTGTTAGCATCTTATCGGTGGTTAGTCTCGTCGATTCATTTTTTCGAGATAGGTGCCACGTGTCACTTTCGTATTGGTGACGTCGTTTCAAATGCCCAGGTCAGCATCCTATAAATAGTTGAATCTCTTCTGTGCCCTCCACATTTCTAGAATTTTCTGCTTTTGACATTCCTCGTCTAGAGCCTCGTCTAGGAGTTTTCACGCGTCCATAGCCTCCATCCGTCTTAGAAACAGGTATTCCTTCCTCCTTCGTCTTTGTAGGTTTCTTCAATTTTTCTTTTCAAAGAAAATGTCAGCGACGATTATCTCCTCGTCTAGTGATAGTGTAGAGAAAGAGATAGACGAGTATGAGAGTAGCTCCAATAATTCTAGTGGTACTAGTGATAGCAGTGGGGGGAATTCTTCGGACGAGTACATTTCTGGCGTCCCTGGGATTCCTTTGGAAGTTGTTCAAGATCAACTTCGGAAGGCCTCGAGGTCCCAGGCAGGTACCTCGTCCAACCTTCCTCCCAATGCCTCGGACGAGGAGATCACTGTCTTTAGTTGCGTTCTAGATATTTCTTCTAAGACGGACGAGCAAAGGTTGAAAAACCTTAGGACGTGGTACCAGATCCCGGACGAGCTTAATCCCAGATTGCCAGTCCGTGGAGAATGGTGTTGTGACCCTCGTTTTGGGATAGGCGTCTATGAAGCCTATCTTTTGGGGGGCCTAAGATTTCCGTTAAACTCCTTTACCAGAGAATTACTGTGTAGGTTAGGTTTAGGAGTGTGTCAGCTTAACCCCAACGCGTGGAGGTTGATTATCTCCATGCAAATTTTGTGGAGGGAAGTATTTGGAGGGGACCGTCCTCTCACCGTGGACGAGTTCCTCTACTGTTACAAACCCTCTGAAATTCATCAATCCCTTGGCTTCTATCAGTTCACAGCCAGGGGTAAGGATTGTAGATTGATCAAGTCCTTGGCCTTGTCTGATAGGAAATGGAAGACGGAGTTTTTCTTCGTCTCTGGCACTTGGGCTGGCAGCCCCGTGGACGTTGGCCGGGATACATTTGGTCCTTATACTGGGGATTTAGGGAACCTTTGTCCAGAGGGTAAAGTCTTTGTTTTCCCTTTTTCTTTTCTTTTCATATATTATTATTATTATTTTTTATGCCTAATTTTTATTCATTTTCTTTTAGCCGTTGGACGACCTTCCCTTAGCAAATTCCACCGTGACCGCGTCCACAGAGCTCGTCTACACTCAGACAGGGACTTCCATTCCTTAGTTACACTCAGACGACTTGCCAAGTGGGGACTTGGTCCCAAACTGTCTGAGGAAGCTCTTGCACACGAGATTACAGTACGAAGAAGTAAGTTGAAAATTCTAAGTGTTCTTGTTGTTGTTTATTTTTCGTCTTTGCTCTGAAAGAAAGAGATTATTATTATTATTATTATTATTTTTTTTTTTTAGGAATGGCAACAATGAAGGGAAATAAAGGGAAGGAGGTAGCTGCTGAAGGGGCTCGTCTTGAGGGCGAGCCTCAATCTCGTCCATTGGGCGGGGAGAAAAGGAAAACTTTGTCCAGAACTCTGGACTTAGGGAATCTCCCCAGCCGTCGAAGCAAGAAAGTTAAACAGGGCTCGTCCCAAGCGATGCCCAACCTACCTTCGTCCCAACCAGCTACCCAGGTGCTTGACGTTGATTCGTCTACGCCCGTTGAGACCCCTCCGTCTAAGACTCCTACACCCAAGACGACCATTGCTGCTTCGTCCCAGCCTTCCCAAAGGGTTGCTTCAAACATTGTTGAGAATGAAGATTTGGCCTGGGAACGGTTCCAGGGTGCTGTGCTTGACGAGGACATAAACGCCTGTTATGACATGTCCTTGAAGGAGTTTGAACACTCAGGTGTTCATGATCTTTTTAAGGTATGGACTTCTTGAGCTTGTCTTAGCCATAATATGAAGATCATTTCGTTAACTTTTCTTACTCGTCCTTTCTCATAGGCTATGTCAAAATTTATGGCGGCGTCCAGGCAAGCTACACAGCTGGATAAGACGAGGGTTTTGCTGGAGACGAGGATCCAAGAGGTGAATGTTGAATCTAAAAAATGGGTTGAGGCAGCTGCTAAGGCTAATGAGAAGGCAAAAGAGTTAGATAATTTGATCGAGGAGCTGAGGACTGATGCTGTGGAGAAGGATACTCGTCTTGATCATCTTCAGAAGAAGAATGACGAGCTGAGTTCTCTACTCTCCAAAGCACGTGAGGACGCGGTGGCTGAATTCAGGGCATCCAAGCAATATACTGATCTCCTAGACACCAACTATGCAGCTGGCTTTGAAGATTTCAGAATGGAGGCTATGGAGAACTTCCCTGAAGTTGACTTCAGCTCCATAAAGCTTAATTTGAACGCTGCTGCAACCAGCTCTCTCCTCCAAACTGGCTCTGAAGACGTCAATATCGAAGACGACGCCTCGACTCTGCCTCCTCAGGACGATTCCCATGTTGATGCTCCCCCAGCTTAGGGACGAAGTTTCAATCTAGTTATCTTTTGTATTTTCATTTTGATTTTGGTCCATAATTTTAGGACCCTTTCATGTAATGCAAGTACACTTAGCTCGTCCATAGTTTAAGGACGAGTTTATGCAAAACGAAAATTTTAATTTTACAAGGGTGTTTGGACATTAGTTGTCTGCCCTTGAAACAGTTGAATGAACATTGCTATCTTTCTTTAATATGTGCTTGGACGAGTTTTTATTTTTCTCATGCTTGTCCTGATGCTTAGCTCGTCCATTTTATTTTACCATTTTTGGTGGAATTTCACTAGGTGTGAAATATCCACGAAGTAATGACTCAGCATCGTTCATCTTTTTATTTTCGCCAAACTTCGTCCTGAGATTGCATTTTTATTCATCCATGGACAGAAGTATCTTTGATTCCTGAAGCGCTCGTCTATGCATTTCCTTGTTCAAGCTTTGGATATACATAATATTTTACTGCGTCCATTGTATGGACGAGTAAAAGTTAAAGTTCATGACGAGTGTAAGTTTTACCTCGTCCTTGGATTTGGACGAGTTTACTTTTATATCAAGTTTATCTCATTTCCTGATTTGGACGAGCTTACTTGGATAAAGTTTACCTCGTCCCTTGATTTGGACGATCTTTCCTGGACGGCATAAATTTCATTTCGTCCTTTTATTTGGACAAATTTGCCTTGGAAAAAATTTAAACGATACATCTCCGTGTCCAGAGAATTTTCTCTTCTTGAGCTTCTCAGCTCTTAGCTACATGAAGATCAGTATTGCACACAATATTGTATATATAACATATTGTTTCAAGATGGGGCATACACTTCATAGGCTAACGCCTTTATTTAAACAGCATAGACTATTACGTTGTCCATAAATTTAACATAATAACAAGGCTATGTAAAATATAATAACAACAGTTTTTAATCCCTGAGCTCGTTTAGAGTCATGCTCCTCCAAGCTGGCACTCTACTGATAGTACTTCCTCAAGTGCTCCACATTCCAAGGATGCTCCAACTTCCTCCCATCAAGGGCTTCCAAGTAATAGGATCCTTGTCTTTTGCAATTGACGATTCTGTAGGGGCCTTCCCAATTTGGTCCCAACTTCCCATGTGCCGGGTTCTTTGTTGCCAAGGAAACCCTTTTCAAGACGAGGTCTCCTATGTTGAAACGCCTTGGCTTTACCATTGCATCATACCGCCTAGCCATGAGATTTTTGTACCTTGCCATCCTTTGCTCAGCATCCATCCTTACCTCGTCTATTAGATTAAGGTTCAAACAGAGTTGTTCCTCGTTAGCTTTGTCTTGATACGCCGCCACTCTATGATTGGCCATATGCACTTCTGCAGGTATGACTGCTTCTGTTCCATAGGCTAGCTTGAAAGGGGTTTCCCCTGTAGGAGTTCTTGTTGTCGTTCTATACGCCCATAAGACACCTGGTAGCTCGTCTGGCCATACTCCCTTAGCCCCCTCAAGCCGAGTCTTGATTATCTTTAACAAGGATCGGTTTGCAACTTCTGCCTGGCCATTAGCTTGTGGGTGGGCTTGAGAGGAGTAATGACTTTGAATTCCAAAGTGCATGCAAAAATCTTTGTAAAGTGCATTGTCAAACTGTCGTCCGTTATCTGATACCAGCACCCTAGGTACTCCAAATCTGCACACAATGTTCTTCCACATGAAATTCTTGACATTTTGTTGTGTAATGTTGGCCATAGGTTCTGCCTCTACCCACTTGGTAAAATAGTCAATACCAACCACGAGGAATTTCATTTGTCTTACACCCAATGGAAATGGACCCAGAATGTCTAGTCCCCATTGTGCAAAAGGCCACGGGGCCGTCATTGGAGTCAGATACTCTAATGGTTGCCTGGGGATGTTGCTAAACCTTTGACATTGATCGCAGACTTTGACATAGGCCTTAGCGTCTGCTTGCATGTTTGGCCAATAATACCCTGCACGGACGATTTTGTGAACGAGTGACCTTGCCCCTGAGTGATTGCCACATGCTCCTTCATGAATTTCCCTTATTACGTAGTTAGCTTCGTCCGGGGCCAAACACCTGAGATAAGGCTGGGAAAAACCTCTTTTGTAAAGAATTTCATCCATAAGAATGTACCTGGCTGCTCTTACCCTCAACTTTCTAGCTTCGTCTTTCTCTTCTGGGAGTCGTCCGTCTTTGAGGTACGACACAATTGGAGCCATCCAATTTTCTCTATCTTCCACTTGTAGTATTTTTGGGATATCCGCGCTTGGCATGTACTGAATTTCATCAAATTTGTCTATGGCTTCCTTCGCTGAAGCTTCTCTTGCCAAGGCATCAACTTCCATGTTTTCCTCCCTTGGGATTTGGACGAAACTAACTTTCTCAAACTTTTTTATAAGGCGTATTACTCTGTTTAGATACTTCTTCATTCGTTCTTCCTTTGCCTCAAACATTCCATTCACTTGGCCTATGATTAACTGTGAATCTCCCAGGACGAGGAGTGACTTCGCATCCACGGACTTGGCCAATTCCATCCCTTTGAGAAGAGCTTCATACTCAGCTTCATTGTTTGTTGTCTGGTACTGCAAACGGACTCTGTGCTTTAGTTTATCCCCCTCTGGAGATTGTAAAACCACACCTACTCCTCCTGTGTGCTGTGTGGACGAACCATCCACATAGACGACCCACTTAGTATTTTCCTTCTCGCCCCCTTCGTCGCTGATTGAGGTAAACTCCGCGATGAAATCTGCTAGAGCTTGAGCTTTTATGGCGTGCCTAGGTTGATATTTTATATCAAATTCACTGAGCTCGACGGCCCATTGGATCAGACGTCCTGCGGCATCCAATTTGTTCATTGCCTTCTTAAGTGGGTGGTTTGTCATGACATTGATGACATGAGCTTGAAAATAGTGCCTTAATTTCCTGGAGGCTGTTATCAATGCAAGAGCTAATTTCTCCATTAGGGGATATCGTCCTTCTGCTCCCCTCAGTGCCTTGCTGGTATAATACACAGGTCTTTGTACCTTGTCTTCTTCCCTCACTAATGCTGAACTCACTGCGTGTGGAGTAACTGCCAAGTATAAATATAACTCTTCTCCTTGCACGGACGGGCTCAACAAAGGAGCCTTAGTGAGATATGTCTTCAAATCTTCAAAAGCTTTCTGACATTCGTCGGTCCATTCAAATGCTTTTTTAAGAACCTTGAAAAATGGCAGGCATTTATCAGTAGCCTTAGAAACAAACCTGTTGAGGGCGGCAACTCGTCCGTTAAGGGACTGGACTTCCTTAACATTGCTTGGGGGCTTCATGTTCAGAATTGCTTGAATTTTGTCAGGGTTTGCTTCGATTCCCCTGTAGGAGACCATAAACCCTAAGAATTTCCCTGATGATACTCCAAAAGCACATTTGCTAGGGTTCAATTTCATGTGATACTGCCTCAGTGTGTCGAACGTTTCCTGCAAGTCGTCCAGATGCCTATCCTCGTCCTGAGTTTTTACCAACATATCGTCTATATAGACTTCCATATTCCGCCCGATCTGTGGGCGAAACATATGATTGACTAGCCGTTGGTACGTTGCACCAGCATTTTTCAAACCGAAAGGCATCACTTTATAACAAAATAATCCCTGACTGGTGACAAAGGACGTCTTCTCTTGGTCCGCTTCATCCATCCTAATCTGATTATATCCAGAGAACGCATCCAGGAAACTGAGCAACTTATGGCCTGCAGTAGAATCTACCAGCTGATCAATGCGTGGTAACGGGTAACTATCCTTGGGGCAAGCTTTGTTCAGGTCAGTGAAATCAACACACATTCCCCACTTGCCGTTCGCCTTCTTGACCATGACCACGTTGGCCAACCATTCAGGATAGTATACCTCTCGAATGAACTTCGCTGTAATCAACTTCTGAACTTCCTCCTTAACAGCATTGTCCCTCTCTGGGGTAAATACCCTCTTCTTTTGTCGCACTGGTTTGGAGGAAGGGCATACACTCAGACGGTGGGTAATGACATTAGGATCTATACCCGGCATGTCTTCGTGACTCCATGCAAACACGTCTCTGTTTTTCTTTAGAAAACAAATGAGATTTTTCTTGATCTTCGCTTCCAGATCTGCTCCAACCCTAGTACACCTCTCAGGGTTTTCATCGTCTAAAGGGATATCTTCCAACGCTTCAATGGGTTCTGCCACAATTTTCTTTTCTTCGATATTCATTGTCTGAAATTGCTCGTCCGCAGCCAACATGGCTAGATAACATTCTCTTGCTGCTAGTTGGTCCCCCTGTACTTGGCCTACCCCATGTTCGGTCGGGACTAACAGGTGGTAAGTAGATGTAACTGCCTTCCACCTATTTAAGGTTGGCCTCCCAATTATTGCATTATAAGAGGACGCACAATCAACCACGAGGAAGTTCACCTCCTTGGTAACTTGCTGCGGATATGCCCCCACTGTCACTGGTAGTGAAATATTACCCACAGGTTGCACCTTCATTCCACCGAACCCTACTAGGGGGGAGTTCACAGGCCGGAGCAAGTCTCGTCCTAACCTCATCTGCTGAAAGGCTGGATAGTACAAGATATCAGCAGAACTCCCATTGTCTATCAACACCCTTCTAGTCTTGTAGTCCGCGATAAGGAGGGTGATGACAATAGCATCGTCATGAGGGTGATGGACTCTCCCCGCATCCTCGTCCGTGAAGGTGATCGCCTGTTCGTCCGTAGTCCCTGCATTCAATGATCGTCCAGAGAGCTGAATGCTCTGCACTGCTTTCAAGTATGCTTTTTTTGATTTAGACGACTGTCCGGCAGGACTTCCCCCCAGAATGATTCTTATTTCTCCAAGCAGTGGCCGTGACGATTCTTCTACCTTGGCCTTCAATTTCTCGTCCTTGTTGTCTCGTCCAACGAAATTTCTCAGCTTCCCCTGTCTGATGAGATTCTCAATCTGGTGCTTTAGATCGTAGCACTCGTCCGTGTCGTGCCCGTGATCTCTATGGAAACGACAATAATTATTTCTATTGCGCTTGTTGGGATCTCCTTTCATCTTCTCTGGCCACTTTAAGGAAGGCTCGTCTTTAATTTGCATGAGGACTTGCTCGAGTGGTACGTTCAAAGGAGTGTATTGTTGATTCCTCGCTGATGGACCTGCCCTCTTCTCTCGATCTTTCTTATCCTCAATTCGTCCCTTCTTTGGACGAGGAGCCTGATCGGAATGACGAGCAGGATTTGTTTCCATTCTCTCAGCCCTCTTCCTCTTCTTAGCTATAATTGCATCTTCTGCATTCATGAAGTTTTGGGCTGAATGGACGAGTTCAGCCATGGACTGAGGTTCCTTCTCATAAAGTTTATGTATAAACAAGTCAGAATTGACCCCGTTATGAAAAGCTGCCAACAGTAGTTTATCATCTACCTCGTCCACGGTCAGGGCTTCCCTATTGAAGCGTGTGATAAAGGAACGCAGGCTTTCATTTTCCCCCTGTTCTATCGTTAACAGACTGGAAGTAGAACGTCTATGACGCTGACCCCCTATGAAGTTATTAACAAACAACTTGCTTAATTCTCCAAAAGAACTTACTGAATTCGGAGGTAATTTGCTGAACCATACTTTGGTCGGACCCTTGAGAGTGGTAGGGAAAGCTCTACACATTATTTCATCTGGAACTCCTTGAAGATGCATTGTGGTCTTGAAGGTGGCAATGTGGTCAAAAGGATCTCGATTCCCATCGTATGAATCTAAAGAAGGCATTTTAAACTTCGGTGGCAGGGGATGGCCATTGATGGAAGCTGTAAAGGGAGAGTCAGTTCTGTGAACTAATCTTCCACTGGGTTCACCCTCCTCATATTCTCCTTCATTTCGTCCATGGCCTTCTTCATCTGATCCATCTCTTTCTTCAAGTCAGATGCCCTTCACGAAGTGGTATCCCTGGATTGACTCTCATGCTGAAAGTTCTCTCTGCCCTCTTGACTCTGAGTTTGCCCTTCTTCTACATGCTTTTGATGTGTCTGCCTTCTTAAATTAACCTCTCTCCATAGGTCCTGATTCTGGCGAGTTAACTCCGCCATCGCAGCCGCCACAGAGTGCATATGTTGGACAGATGGGGCCTGCATATCTGGTGCAGATTGACGATCGCGATGAGGATTGCTCGACGTGTCTCTACTCTGTTGAGGGCCTGGGCTAGTTGCCCTTGATCTAGTCCGAACCATTTCAAACCTTCCACGAGAGAAAGAAATTGCAGAACTAAACAAGTTCAAGAGCGACAAATATCTTTCCCACAGACGGCGCCAACTGATAAAGCTACAAAATCAGTGGGTTGAAAGTCTTCGGACCGCGACAATCTTGAAGGTCAAATCCTGTAAAAACACAATAAGATCAGAGGAGACCGGTGGGTGCCGGCCTAGGGTCCTCCGATGGCAAAGTCAATCTTTTTGCTAGTCGTCGAAAGAAAGAAAGTGCTATCCAGAAATTTTCAGAATGTTTTTTTTATACCTCGCTTCTCTGCCAACGAGCCCTTTATATAGTGTTCAGCAAAAGCGGTTACCTTGTAACCTCTCCAGTCATCGCGGGTTTCGGTAGTAACTGCTGTAACCGCCACGGCAGTTACAATATTTAGATTCCATAATTGATTATTTACTGTAGAGCGGTTGATGGATCCGTTGAGAACAGGTGCAACGCCTCATCTCGCCCGCTTTACCTGGAACAAAGTCGAGATGCTATCATAATGCCTCGTCCGTCCATCATTAAGGACGGACGAGACCTTTTTACCATGCTTCGTCTTTGTTCCTCAGGACGGCGGCGACAAGGACGAACGTTGACACGACGGAGCCTCTTTTTCCTTCCCCATTATATGGACGAGGCTTGTGGACGACTTGGGAGTTAGATATTTTTCTCCCCATCAATTGTGATTTTGTTGTATCCATCACATATTAAATTGGACCTTTGCATAATTTAAGTAATTAATCAATTTGAGTAACTAGTAAGTTACCCATATGATGCACAAATAATGTTGTAATATTTTATGTAAGATGGTTTAGGAGAATGTTGTATATGTATTATAACATAATTGTTATAGAACTTTATTAGCAGTGAGTTCATCCTAAAAAGCTACAAATATAAATTGCACACACATATCCATTATAATTATTCAATTGAAGTAATGAGAAATAAAAATAAAAATAAAAAAACAACTTTGGGGATATTATAGAATAAAAGTTGATATAAAATGTGTCTTTCTCTTTCTCCTTAATTCTAAAACAAAACACACATTCCAAACACCCACAGTCAACCACATCATTTACAAAACCCACAAATCTACAACATTCGACCTTAACATCAAAATCGTAATTGCCTTTGTCACTCAATATAAAATGCAACCCCCCTTCCTTGATTATAGCCAACTCATACAGATTAGGATTGGATGAGATAACAATGTTAGAGCTAAGTAGGTGTCATCGAAAGATTGAAGGTAAATGATATCGTTTTTAGTCTTTGTGTATTTGAAATAGGATGACATAAAGGGTTATGGGTAGGTATATATAAAGGTGTGTACGTTTTTAGACCCCTAAAATCACAAGATGTTTAACCTAGTTATTTAGCCAAGTGATTACTTAGATAAATTATTTAGATCTAGGTTAACACAATTAAATCATATCAAGTATGTAATGCAGAAATATAAAGAACACGCGATATGATAACACAGGAAAACCAAACCAGTAAAAAACTTAGGGAGGATTTAACCTAGCCATCATCAAGGTAAAACAGATCCACTATGAAAGTATTGAAGTTTTTACAATAGAACTTAGACCACTAACATCCTATTGCTATCTCGTGTAGAAAACTTACTACCACAACCACGTGACTGCTCCGAGTCTACAGGCTACTTCTTTCCTTGATCCACTACAACCATAAGTACTCCCACTTGTGACTTTGAGACTCCACTTAAAGGTTTCAGATCTTCTTTAAATTCTTTATGCAGCAACTAAAGCGATCACCAAGTTCTTGACATAATCTTGATCTTGATAACCGTAAGTGTGTATGAAGGTAAACACCTCTAAATCTCACAAGAGATTCAACACACAGCACATCAAAAGACCTCTAAAATGTAGTTAGGGTTTTTCCTTTTATACTTGGAGTAAAACATAAAACCCTACACGTCAAACCGGGCTTCGGTTGAGTTGGAAATTATGCAGAAAAAATAATCTGCATGAGGTTCGATCGAAAGAGTCTAATTTTCAATCGATCGAGCCTTGCAAATTTAGTCCAATAAATCCTGCAATCACTCGATTCTAACTTTACAAAAAAACATACTTTGAGCAGCCTAAATCTAGACTCTAAGTTTTGATCAAAGTTTGCCAACACATTACAAATTGAAATTCTAATACATTTAGTTCCTTAAGTCTTAGAACCTAACAAGGTGTAAAATCACAATAGCTAAAAATGGTAAATTAAAATGCAAAGAGTTGTGTATATATGTGTAAGGGATGAAGAGTCTTGAAACATCGAACCAAATGATACAAAGAATATTTATTTTTTATTTAGAAATGTCTTGAAATACTTAACCAAATTAAACAAAGAGTCAATATTTAATTTTTAATTAAAAATGTCTTTATGTTAAAAGTACATATAATTACACATGCGCTTTTTGCATGTTGTTAGCTTTTCTTTACATAAGGATTTGTGTTAAAAGTATATTACACGTGCTTTTTGCATATGTTGTTAGCTTTTCTTTCACATTCAAAAAAATTGTTAAGAAAACTAACAACGTGAGATAGAGTTCTAAAGGAAGAAGAGTTGCTTTTGTTGACTCTTCTTCCTTTGAATTCAACAATTTGAACTTTAGTATAGCTTTCTTTTTCCTTTTAGGTGATGGTCTATATTAACGCCATGTCTCCTTTGTTGTAAGTTTTAGTATAAGATAGTCTTGCATGTGTACCATATATATTCATTCACACAATGTAACGATGTATCACATATGACATATCTAATAAGTGATAAAATTAGACCAATAAATGCATAGATAAGCTAGAAAGCAAATGCAAATGTAAAGAAACAGAAAAACAAAAAGAGTGAAATTGTGAAGAATGGTATGTGTGTATAGCAAAGTGCGTGTAATGCTTTTAAGTATCATTAGAACTTCTCTTTTATTGAGAACTACTTTCAGAAGAGGATACACAAGTTGCCACATGTGATAAGAAAATTCAAGATTAGTAGACATGAGAAATGAGAAATCTTAAACTGTGTACTCTGGGGTTGGTTTTAATATGTTGATTCCCACATTGTTTATCTAAAACTAGACATTAATAAGGGCACAAAAGCTTGATCAAGGTTTTTTTTTTTTTTTTTTTTTTTTTTTTTTTTTGGAGAAAAAAATACATGCTGAACTATATTCATCAACGAGGAAAATAAAACAAAACAAAAGTGCTAACGTCCGGTGGAACAGCCTCCATCTAGTAGCGAAAAGGAATGTCTAGCTTTTTATTTTTATTTTTAGAAGGAAACTGAATGATTTTATTAATGTAAATCAACTACATCTGATTGTAAAATCGAAACAATATGCAGTGGGACATCTTCCATCCACACTTGGAAATCTGGTATGTGTAAAGCATATTTCGCCAGACTATGAGCTACCCTATTGCCGTTTCTCTTAATGTGAGAATACGACAATCTTACATAACTACTTGCTAACATCTTAACATCTTCTATCAGCAATCCCGTTGGAGCTAAGCTGTGCTCCTCTGACTTCAATGCTTGGATCAATCCAAGAGAATCCCCTTCAAGAATGGCACTCCGGAAACCCACTCAGCCGCAAAAGACAAAGCCTTCCTGGCAGCCAGTGCTTCAATCTCATCGGCCTTGTAAGCTTGAGGAATTTTTTCTGAACAAGACCCCAAAACAGCTCCCTTATCATCCCTGACTACTACACCAACACCTGACATATTAGCTTCACTACAAACAGATCCGTCAAAATTTATTTTTACTAAACCAGCTTGCGGACACTTCCATCTCAGTCCTCCGCTACCACTGTGAATTAGTTGCACCTCAGGAATCTGTAGACTCACTCGGTATTGTGCCAGCAACTCCTTTGCCCGAACTGCCACTTGGTGAAGTGGTATAGCTTGTAAATTCAGTCGAGCTTTGTTTCTTTGGTTCCATATCATCCAAGCCGTGTAAACAAACAGCTCTAACGGCTTTCCTTCTGCAATTAGCCATGACTGCAAATCTTTCAAATTAGAAAATCCCACCTCAGACCTGAAACCCCACACTTCATGGTCTGCCCACACCACTTGCAACTCCGGACAAGACCATAGTGCATGCTCGGCTTCCTCCACAGTAGATTTACACCTCTCACAGATAGGTTCAGCTACAATTTTTCTCTTCATCAGTGCTTGTTTAGTTGGGAGAGCATTCCGACAAGCTCGCCAAAGGAAGTTTTTAATTTTTGGTGGAACTTTCGACTGCCAGATCTCCTTCCAGACTTGCTTATCATGGATTGGGGGGGCTTGTGGGCTGTATTGCATCTCCGACTCCAGTTTAAGAAAATTGTAGCCAGACTTGCTTGTGTAATGGTCGGATGTGGAGTAAGGCCAATACAAGGAATCCTCTTTAGCTATTCGGCTGAGAGGAATTCTCTTTACCACAGCAGCATCTTCTTCCACAAATAAACCATCAATCAACTCTTCATTCCACTTTCTTGTGCTTGGATCAATAAGCGAATCCACCGTATGATTTTCAAAGCTCTCTATTGGGCAACTTGGTTGCCTTGGAGGGTGTTTCCTTGGCAGCCACCGTTGCTGCCAAATATTAATTTGTCCCCACTTCCAACCCTTCATATTGCCCCCCCTTGAATGATGTCTCTCCCTCTAAGGATGCTTTTCCAAGCATAAGAACCCAGCCTTGAATCAGCAGCCTCCATAAGTGAAGAATTTGGGAAGAAACGAGCTTTAAATACCTTATAAAAGAGTGAGGTCTTATTATGCAAAAGCCGCCACGCTTGCTTGCCTAAAAGAGAGTCATTGAACATGGTAAAATCACGAAAGCCCATCCCGCCAATGGTTTTAGATTTTGTCATGTCCTCCCATTTAATCCATTGTATTTTCCTCCGGTCACCCCTCTGTCCTCACCAAAACTTCTTTATATGGGACTCAATCTCATTGCACAAACTTACCGGCAATTTAAAACATTCCATAGAGTAAGTAGGGATGGCTTGAATCACCGCTTTTAAGAGCACTTCCCTTCCGGCTTGGGAGAGTAATTTTGCTTCCCACCCTTGAAGTTTCCTCCATATTTTCTCCTTAATATAATTAAAGCTCACTTTTTTTCTTTTACCCACTAAAGAGGGCAACCCAAGTTACTTCTCATATTGTCTAATTTTTGGAACTCCCAAGGTCACCTTTATTCCATGCTTGACTTCTTCTGGAACAGATTTGCTAAAGAACAAAGAGGTTTTACTTCTGTTTACTTTTTGTCCTGAGGCCTCCCCATACTTGTTTAGTATGTCCATCACCTTGTCACACTCCTCCATTGTAGCCCTGCAAAAAATAAGGCTATCATCTGCAAAGAGTAGATGTGTTAGTTTTGGGCCTCTCCTACAAAGGGAGTAGCCATGGATATCGCCTTGTAATGCAGCCTTTCTAATCAAACCATTCAGCCCTTCCGTACAAAGAAGAAATAGGAAAGGGGAAAGTGGGTCACCTTGCCTAATCTCTCTTGTAGGAAAAATCATCCCACAAGGATCACCATTCACCAAAACAGAATATGAAACTGTTTTCACACAACCCATCACAAGATTGATCCACCTCTCCCTAAAACCCATCTTTCTTATAATCCCCTCTAAATAATACCACTCCAACTGGTCATATGCTTTACTCATGTCCAGTTTTAGTGCCATATAGCCAAAGGAACCCCCATTATAATTCTTCATACTGTGTAAGGTCTCAAAGGCCACTAAAATGTTATCCGAAATTAATCTTTCTTTTGTGAAGGCTGATTGGTGTTCTGTGATAATGGATGGAAGCATTTTTTTTTAGGCGATTTGCAAGGACTTTAGAGTATATTTTGTAAAGAACATTACAAAGGCTGATGGGGCGAAATTGATGTGCATATTTAGGAGAATTTATTTTCGGGACAAGAGTAATAAAAGTATGATTTAAGGGAGTTGGTGTGGTACCTGAGTTCAACCAAGACAAAATGGAGGAAGTGACATCATGATTTACCATGCTCCAAAAATGTTGATAAAAGAGCGGCGGCATACCATCAGGTCCAGGTGCTTTGAGGGGGGCCGTATGGACTTCACATGCCTCAAACTCCTTACATAGGGCTGCATTCATCTCTTCATCTACCACTGTAGGCACACACTCTAACACGCTATTGAGTACACTACCCTCTGTTGAAGTAAAAAGAGACTTGTAGTAATTTACCATGACTTCTCCTACTTCTTCTTGGTCAGTTCTCTATACCCCATCCTCATCTCTAATTCATTCCATAAAATGTTTCCGGAATCTCTTTGTGGCACAACAATGGAAATACTTTGAATTTTTATCCCCTTGGTTTGCCCAAAGCACTCTAGAACGTTGAGCCCACATCGATGCTTCCCTATCTTGTAAAACCTCAATGTCCTTTTTAATTTGTGTAACCCGAAAATTGTTCCCACTAATCATTGCAGTCCTTTCTTCCTTTGCTAAAACCTACTTTAGCCGATTCAACTCCATCCTTACGTTACCAAAAACATTTTTCTCCCATCGTCCCAACTCCTTACCACATCTTTCTATTTTTCTCAAGATACTTCCTTCAACACCGATCCCACTTCCAACACCCCAAGCTGAGCATACCACTTCTTCACAGCTTGAATTTGAGAGCCACATTTGTTCAAAACGAAAGATTTTCTTCCGAACTGGTGGAATCAAACCCGAGAGTGATATGAGAATAGGTACGTGGTCAGATGACGTACAAGTTAGGTGGTACACTCTTGAACCTGCAAACTTCATGAACCAACTTTTTGTGACCAAACACCTATCAAGCCTCTCCCAAATTGAGATTCCGCTCTCAAAATGCTTGCTCCAAGTATACTTCGAACCTTCGAAACCCAAATCCATAAACCCACATTCATTGATTACTTCTCTAAACTGTTGCATCTGATGGTGTGGTCTACTTGCACCCCCAAGTTTCTCATCTTGTCTGATAATTTCATTAAAATCTCCGTAGCAAAGCCAAGGCTTCTTCGGATGAGAGTTTAAATTTTTTAGCTTATTCCAAGCTTCATATCTTCGTACTGTATCAGGTTCCCCATAAAAACCTGTTAATCTCCATTCATTCTCGGTATTTTTATCAATTACCGCATCAATATTGTATCTATCAGATCCTTCCACCGTCAAATTTACCGAAGCTTTCCAATAAAGAACTAATCCCCCACTTCTCCCCACTCTTGGAACAACCCATCTATGATCAAAACCAATACTACTTTGGACAAACTCTAGCCTTGCATCATCTGTAAGTGTCTCGGCTAAAAACACCACAACGGGATCTTTTGCCCCTACGATTTCAACGAGCTCCCTCCCTGTACGCAGGTTCCCAAACTCACGACAGTTCCAAACTAAACAACTCATTGCTGTTGGCGGGCTGAACACCAGCTCCCGCTACTACTAAAGATGTATTTTCGTCCCTAAGATTAGCTTGAAATCGTTTTGCTGACAAGTCAGGTAACTCTGCCTCTGTTTTTGCTGCCCCTTTTTTTCCTGAAAGTGGAGAAGTATCTGCCGTGCTGTTGTGTATTTTAATTTCTCTACGTGTCCAGGTAGGTGTTGTACGTTTTGTTCCTGATCAGAGATCCCTAGCTTCTTGGCTGTCACGTGCCTTTTTAAGTTGTGAAGAACCACTTAAGTTGTCACGTGAGCTAGGGTTTTTAGGAGCTTTAGAAGATCTCTTAGCTGACCCCAGTAGTGTAGCCGCACCAAACTCTTTAGCCAAACAAACCTCCTCATTATTTGCTTCCAAAATTGATTCGGCTTGACTAGGAGTCTTTATTTCCAACATAATTTCCTCATTAATACTAATGTTCAAACCTGCAGCCTCCTTACTAATAGCATCCACCTTATTGCGTATTGATGAGGAATTAATATCACTTTCAATGCTATCATCAGTCCCTACCGTTACACCTTGTGACTGCACCGGCATCTTTCCACCACTGGAACCTGACTTCCGGCCAGAATCACGTTCAACAGAAGTACCTGAATTCATCTTCTTTCTCGCTTCATAGTATCTAGGGACTAAGGTTGCGTTTTTCTTAGCTGCTACGAAGGGGGGTGCTCTCAATTATGGTCCAAACTCACGGTCTTCCACTTTGAGTGTACCCTCACTCTCAATCCACAGCATACAATCTCTGTCATTGTGAGTAAGTCGTCCACGCCAGTAACATAAATTTGGCATCCTCTCATACTTAACAAAATCCACATCTGTTTTCCTCCTTCACCGACCGATATCTATCTGCCACGGCACAACGGAAGAGACAAATCGATGGAAACCTGAACACGTATGAAGTGGCCACCATCATATAGTTTTGGGTCACTTGGCGCAGGGACCTCTCCCAACACGCTACAGATTTTCTTTGCTGCCTCAATGGTCATATATTTCATCGGAATTCCATGTACCTGAACCCATAGCTTCGTCTTCTCGAATTGTATATCTTCTAGTGGGAATTCATTTTCATATTGACTCATCACCACCAGGTGTTTGTCAAAACTCCATGGTTCGCCTTCTAAAATTCTATCCACATCCTCCTTATTGTCGAAGGTGAAAAGAATTTTATGATCTCTAAAACTTTGAATCTTGAAACCATTCCTGGCTTTCCATAGTGGGGTGAAAGTCTTAGCTATAATCTCCATATTAATGGCTCGTCTAGTTAAAAACTTTGCAGCAATGGAGAAATTCTCAATTCTTTCATCATTAAGTAAACAGCAACTCGGCCCCTCTCTGTCAGAGAGAGTAAGCCGATTCCATGATTGAGCCAAATCTTCCATCTTCCTCACACTCAAAAACTATTTCCCCAACCCCCAAAAAATAACCCAACAAGCCTAAGAATAACAATGTTACTCCCAGGATACAAAAGCACCTTCTAAGAAGGGACACTCTAATTCTACTGTGTAAGGAAATAGAGAGAAAAGCCCTCACCTCTTTTCACAGAGAAACTTTAGTTTTTTTATTAGATATCAATGACATTTTAAAGGAATGTCTAGCTTGATCAAGTTATAGTAACTACTAACTAAAAGCTTTGTGAACATAAATATAAATGGAATGTTAACTGCAAAAGCAAAAAAGAAGTGGCTTCCGCTAAATGTTTTTTCAAATACATCAATTAATTAAGTTGTTTCATAATGGATCTTCCAAAAATATATATATATATATATATATTTCTTTTCTTAATCAAATGGAAGTCAAAGATTTAAGTATACAATTGAATGTGTTAGGACATATGTGATTCATTTGTTAGGAACATATGTCACTATTTTATGTAATTGGCTAATTTTTTGACAAAACGCACTTTACTTGTAATTAGATAGATCTAGGATTTGTTTAATACTTCAAGAAACTTTGTTTCAAGATCAAGTGTTGAATCCATGCAAGTTTATTCAAGATTCAAGTCTGAAAAGTGCCTATCATTAAAGCTCGACAGCTAGCCATCTATCGAGTTTGAAGAGCTGGTCCAGCCCCATGGCTCGACAACAGCTCAATAGAAAGGGTATCTGTCGAGGTTTATGAAAAAAAAAATTTATGTTCTGTTTTGATTCCAATCCGTGATTATGTGTTTGGGCTTTCTTTTCTCACAACCCTAGACATATAAAAAGATTATTTTAAGGGCCGTCAAAGTGGACACAAGTTGCACAAGTGTTGAGCAAAGTTTGTTCAAGCAAATTGTGACCAGAAACAGAATTTGCCCTAGATCATCTTTCTTGTGAAGAAGTTGCTGTGTTTGTACACCGTAGGGTTTTATGACCAAGCATCTTCTGGATCTTCATCATGTGATGAATTGAAGAACTTTGCAACCAACAATTTTCTCTAGTTGGTGATTGAAGTCGTGTACTGGGATTCGCGCAATTAGTCGTGCATTACAAAGAGAGATTGTCACTACAGAATAAGTTCAATTAGGTATTGGGGTAAGGGTTCAACTGTAGGTTGGTATAAGGTATTGGGATTCCTTTACTTGTAACCGCTTGTTGTGATAATAGTGGATTCTCAAGAGTGGTGACCTTAAAATCACTCGGTGAGATTTTTGCCAGGTAGGTTTTCCCAATTTGTAGACAAATTACCGTGTCAATTTATTTTCTACTGCATACGTAGTTTAATTAGTGATTTGTTTGTGCTACCACGCATTTGTATGTTAATTTGATTAATTAATAAACTTAGCTAATTAATCAATTAATTCATCACAAGGGGTTAATACGTTTTTGGCCTATCAGAATGCTTAATCCCATATTAAAATTTTGACTATTTATTAGGTGCCAGAATATAGGATGATCCCTTACACTTCACCAACTTCTGGATATGCTCTAAAATGACACGCAAATACAAAAATGAGGAGAAAATAGAGGACTTACAAGGATGTTGAGTTTGCAATCATACAGAGAGGAGACTATGCTCATTTGCTTCTCTCGTTGGGTTCGAGACACTACATCACAAACTGAACCAGTAACTTGAAATTATAATTGTTAGTATCGTACGATACATGATATGCATTGTACAATGCATATCATGTATTGTGTATAAAAAGTTTTGTATCATATTAGAGTATTATAAGTGCTTATGAATCGTACGATATAATGTGTGTATCGTATGAATCATATTATATCGTAAAATTGTACGTATCGTACGATACATAGACAAATGCTTTAAAATAAATTTTTTTTGTTAAAATTTTTACTTTTATTTGAATCTAATAAGTTGATAGACTTGTTTTAAACACAAAATTATTAGGTTACTTAATTTAACTTCATAAAATAACATATTCATAAGTTTTTTTTTCCCTCTATTTTTTCTACAAAATTTGGACTACATAGTACACACGTACACTTCACTTTAATGTTTACAAATTTATTTTCTATATTATGAATAAAATATTAATTGAAAATATAATTTTTCTTTTAAATTATTGTTATAAGTTCAAGAAACTAGAATGCCAAGAAGATTTTTTTTTTTAATTATTAAAATAAAAGGAACAAGAAGAGATAGTAAATGTTAATGACAATAAAGAAAATTTTAATGAAAAAAAATAAATTTGCAAAATGATAAACATGATGATAGCATTGACATATGATGAAAATAAAATAATTTTTGGTTCATTTGTAATATATTATCACTTTTGAATTTAAGCAATTTGAATGTGTCTGTTATAAACACGTACTAGTTTGATTTATTTAGTTAGCTTATTAAATATTATTACATAAGTGATGAATAAATTAGTCATTATCTGAATATATTCAAAATTTATAATGAATATACCCTTTATATATGTATATCTATAATTATTTTTATAAATTTTATTAAGTATTTGTGTATCTTACGATACACAATATGATATGATATATGATATGGAAAAATAAAAAATCGATTCATAGTACGATTCACGTTTTGACAATTATGCTTGAAATCACTTCATTTCCCATTAATGTAAGCATTCATTAAGTTGGGCCTCATTTTGAGAGCATTTATGCATGGTAGGCCCCAAGCTTGCCAATTCCTCAACAACAGCATATCTGATCACAACATGTATAGTTGTAATTTACTAGTAAATTATTATTAACAGAATTTCATAGATCATAATTAAAAACAGAATGATATATTTCATTGCAGAACAATATTTCCTAACATAGAATGATTAAAACAACAAACAAAGTGTTTAAATGATTTCCTTCTATAGAACAACCATGCTTCCTTTGAGGTATATTGAAATGACATCTTCTCAAATGTTTGTAGTATAAATGACACTTGCCCTAGCTTAAAGGAAGGATGGTGTCATTTACCCATCGAAAATCACAAATCAGATTAGTTTATAGATTTTTGAAGTCAAGCCTATCGTCCAAGCTATTAGGATTTCTTGCCATTTATTTTACACTATAAAAGAGATTCTATAGAACGTAAAAACAGAGAGAGAGAGAGAGAGAGAAGTGTCTCATGTGCCTTCTATTCTGTATCGAGGGTTTATATACCAAAAACACTCTCATATCTTCTATCGGTGTTATTTTTTGAAGGAACTTAAGATCTGGTATTATAGAAGTTGTTGTTTCATACTAGCCACCAAAGATGTTGGAGATCCAAACGTTCAAGGGTGGTTTTGGAGTTGTGGACTAGAGGTTCGCATTTGAAATACATTCATATCAGAGATGTCTGTAAATCTTAGAGCTAAGTTGGGTAACTGCAGTTAAGTTTACAAAGAATAGGGTTATTTAGTCTGTAAACCTCTATTTGATAGGGGATCTGTTCCCTCCTACTATATAACTAATTTATTTCACAGGTTTTCCTAGTCATCATATCTGTGTGTTCTATTATTTTTACTACTTTTACTATTTTGCACTGTAAAGTTGTGATTTTCAACTAGCCTTTGTTGGCTTTAATTCCGAGCCAAATTTAGTCGTAATTTAGTCAATAATTTCCTTGTATTTATGTGGGTTTAATTGTAAGGGATGAGTGTGAGAGATTAGTAAAGAATCAAGCATGCAAAGAAGAACAATGCAGTTTGCAACTAGCTCACGAGTAAAGCAACCAACGAAAAGGCCACCTGTGAAGCACATGACTAGAAGTTGAAGAGTCATGTCAGCTTGTCATTTTACGAGTACTTCGCGAGAAAGTCCATCTCGCGACGTACATGCAAAACTCTCTATTTGGTAAAAATGAAAAGTGTACTGAATTTTTTACACACACTATATATACCTTCATTATCCAGAATTTGTAAGGAGTACTTTTCAAAAAGAAAACCCTAGCAAAACACTTGGGAATTAGAGATTGTCATATCCACAATCATCTACACAAATTCTTTTAGTTTTCCTCTATCTTACCTCTCCATCTATACATCCTTAAGAGGCTCTTAACCCAAACACTTACCTTACCCATTCTGACTATTGAAAGAAGTTTTGGTGCCTTTTTGAAGCATTGGAAGAAGCCATTGAGTGGTGAATGCAATCAGACGGAATCACAAGATTCTGAAAACTAGTGAAGACAAGACTCAGAGAAGTCTATTAGTAGCAGGAGCTTGGAGGGCTCAAGTACATTGAATAGATTAAGCTTGGAGAGTCTTTTTGATATTCGTGTACTCCAACTTATTCACTAGTGGATTGATTTCAACTTAGAGGGTCGTGGAGAGGTTTTTCGCTGACTTCTTCAGTTTCCTCTTCAATAACATGACTCGGTGTTATCTTGTATTTGCATCTCTCTTCCCTACTCTTTAAGCTTTACTTTTATTGCTCATTGTGGTTGCTTATGGCTTAGAATAGTATTACTAGTTTATTGCGCTTCATTTACTCTTATTTCGTACTTAGATAAGTTAAAGTAAAAGTAATCTAGCCGTAATTTATAATTAGGGGTCTAAACAAGTTTTAGTGTTTTCACACTAATTAAACTTTCATGCACAATATTGGTAATTGTTTGATTAACCATGGCTTTTATAATAGATCTAATAATCAATTCAGTCTTAAAACTAGTTAATTATTGTTTTTGATAGAGTCTAAACCCAACAACCAGAAACAAGGAAGAGTATTAGGAAGAGAAATAACCCATCCCTTGGTTGCACTAGTAACAAGAGCAGTCATTCCTTGAAGGACCACCTGCTATCTCTGTCATTAATTTTTGCCCTTGCCATTTCTCTTTCTTAATCACTACAATGCTTGTTGTAAGTTGTAACTAATATTACCACTTCTTTGAGTGGCTTAGTGTACGTTTGGAATGCACGTTTTCCGTGCGTTCCAGTGTTTTGCTGAAAATTTGTGGGTCCCGTGCATAGTGCACGGGACCTGCAAGTACTTTTTTTTAGCAAAAACAACTTTAAAACTGGGTCTCACGGTACTATTCACACATTTGAAAATTATTTTGCTACAGTGTTTTCAATTTTTAACAATAAACGATATCCAAACAGACTATTATTTAATGGTACAAATTGCCTAGAATAACCGTAGGTGATGAGACAAAATTATTGTACGATGGACGAACAAAACAAACTAGTTTGTAAGGTCTCAACCAATGACAAGAAAATTTAGTGCTGTAGTCAAATTATAACAAATCTTATGCATTTGGAAAACTTAGCATTCTTCTCGCAATATATAAATCTTACAACTCTGACCCACATATTGTGATGGAAATGTTGTTTGTCTCTAGGTTGTAGCTTCTACAAATTAAATTTGCCCTTTCTATATCCCACTAGATAATGGAGATGAGCAATGTTCACACTTTTTTCCCAGCATCATTTTTTTTGTTTGGTAGAGAATTTCCGTTCAAAGATTGAATTGATTGATTTTCGTCATTCATATCATATCACAATATTGATTTTACAAAACAATAGAAGAGAATAAACTTTGTAAAAATTTTCATTATTCCTTTTGTATACTTTGCTCAATGAAAGATAAGAAATTTCACAATTTCTCATTTATCTTTGAAACCAACCAATTTTCTCTTTTATATTTGGGAAATAAACAAATACCTTTAATTCGTTATTTCTTCAATTAAAAGTTAAAACTATGATTTAATGTTAGTTTTTTTATATTCGATTATCTATTGCAACAGTGAGCACATAGAAACTGCAAATTAATTCATCAAATAATTAGAAGTAATATTATTCCAATTATGATCGACCATATAAAAACAATTAAATATTTTTACCTTTAGCATTACTCAAATTCGTAGATAGAACATATGTTTGGCCCTCTGCATTCTGCTGATACATGGCCCTCTCATGCTGTGGATGGAACAAATATAAGTCACCGCCCTGAAAGAATGTGAGATCCCAAACACGCCTTAAACTTCTTTAGGCAAAAGTAGTACCTAGGGGTGGCAAATGGGCGGGTTGGGTCATAAATGGGTTGGGTATGTAATTACCCATTTATCCATTTATGACCCGTTTATATATAAATTAATTATCCATTACCCGTCCAACCCATTTAATTAGTAATCCACCCATTTAATCAGTTGAATACCCTATTGACTTTCAAAATTACCAAAATACCCTTAAATACTCAAAATAACCCAAATACCCCCTACACTTTCAAAATTACCAATATACCTTTGGAGTTTGGACATTAAAAGGAAAAAAAAAAAAAAGAACAACTAAAAAAGATTCAAGGACCACAAATCTTCAGAATCGGAGCAAACTCACATCAAAATTTGTACGAAATAAGGCACAAACAAACTTATCTAAATAATAATAAAATAAAAAATAAAAAATAAAAAATATATATATCTCCCCACTTTGGCGTTGATATTCTTGTTGCCAGTGGTGGGTAGATGTAGAAAGAAGAGGGGTAAAGAAGAGAGAGAAATACATGAATTGAGAGAGGGAATAAGTCTGTTAGGACCACAAGGTTTTTCTGAGTTTCTTTGCGAAGAAGATGAGGTTTTTCCTGGCTACCAAACATAGAAGGGAGAAGATTTACAGGGCTTTTCCGTTTGATTTTCTCAGCTATCAAACACAATCATTAGTAATTTTTCTTTTTCTTTTTAAATTTATTTCTAAAAAATCAAAGGAAATCGTTGTGGTGTTGTTGATGATAAGAAAAAGGTAGAAAATTCAATGAAATTCAAAGAATTAAATCTTCAATCAAAGATTAGAAGAGCAAGAAGATCTTCTTTACTGGCAGATAAGATGCGAGAGGAAGAGATGGGGAGGAAAAAGAAAGAAAATACTGAGATAAAGAGAAAGAGAAAGAGAGACAAGCGTGAGATTAGATTTGTTATTTGGTTACTCAGAAAATTAAAGTTGCGATTTAAATTAAAGTGTTGCTAATACACTTTTGTTTGGTTACTGAGAAAATCAGAGGGAAAGTGTTTAAGGAGAGTGTGACTAAGAGTGAGACTGAGGTCAAATGTTTTGGTTTAAGGAGGTTATAATGTTTTTTTTAAGTTTTAGATTTTAGAACGATTTAGTGGGTTTTTGTAGGTTTATTTAAATTTAAATTTTAGATTGGTTTAGTGGTTATTAGTGGATTTATCCATTTAGACCCATCTAATTAAATAACCAAATAAATCTTAACCCATTTAACCCAAATATTTAAATGGGTTGGGTTAAAACTTATTCAAATAAGATGGATAATGGGTGAGTTCATGGATATGGATAAAAATTGCCACCCCTAGGCAAAACAGGTCAAATAAGTGCAATGGACCGTTGTGAATTGTGATGACAACATGTCACGTGTCGCCCTCACAAAGGTCCAGTTCCCAAGCCAAGGCCAAATCTTTTTTTTTGTTTTGGTAAAAAGCCAAATCCAATTTTGAATGTTTCATAATATTTCATCATTGGGCAGAGATATAAAAGTTCAATGTTTCATAATATTTAATTTCCAATTTTGAATGATTCATTTGAAAGATCTCATAGATCAAAAGACAAAGTTGTCTTCAAACCTTCAAGATTTTCTTATATCTTTTTATTAAATGTAAATTTTGATAAATTCAATATTAGATTATATTTTCTTACTATATATCTTTTATGTTTGCAAAACTTTAAGAAAATCAAAGATTTATAATTATTTCATTAATTAAATGTTTAATTTTCAAATTTTTGTAATTTTAACTTATGCATAAAAAAAAATTATAAGTCAAATAGCAAATAAATTGCAAATAATATCTGATTTGAATAAAACTTAACATGTGTCTTAAAAACATGCAATTAAATTGTTCAATTTTTAAAATATGTAACTATATTATTTTTTTATTTTTTTACTTTACGAGAGTTTGAAACTTTGAAAGTGTTTCTTTTAAAGCTAATTCCGAAACTTTGTCCCGATGAAAATTCGTAAAAGTAAACTTCTATGGGGAAAAAACTGTGGGCAAAGAGATGTCATGCGTGATGTCAGTAGTTGAGACAACCTTACAGCCGCCTTATCATCTATTGACTATCTTCGCCTTATCACGCGGCAGTCTCAAATGTTGGATACATGCATCTTTCATAGTAAATTTTCTCTACGGCCAATATAAATAGAACCCATTCGGAGAAGTAGAAAACACTACTACTTACACAGCAAACATTGAAGCGACAAAAAGATAAATGGCAGGACAAGAAACGGGTAATAGAGAAAGCAGGTGGTCCCTTCAAGGAATGACCGCTCTTGTTACCGGTGGAACCAAAGGAATCGGGTTCTTTCTCTGCCTATGCTTTTTTTTCCTTCTGATTTTAGCTTGGAATTGCATTCTTATTGAATATTTCTAAATATAGATAAATAAATTATAAATGGCCTCATTTATAGAATTGTTGCAACTTTTTTAAAAAGTTGATTGGATGAAAAAAATAGAAGAAGGCGAAACTTCTCATATATCTCTTTTATTAGTGTGAATTTTAAAAATATAATCATTGAATTTCATGTTCCCTATGTTTTAAACATTCATATCAAATTTCGTTCAAATTGGATGTTATTTACTATTCGATCAATAAACTTATTTTTTATGCACAATTTTAGATCACAAAAACTTGAAATTTTAACATTTGTTTAATAGCTAAGCAATTGATCTTTGATATTTGATCTTATTGAAATTTTGCAAGTATGAAGAATATAATAAAAACATGCAATCTAATGGTATCATTTTCACTACAGTCTTATTTTCATATATATATATATTTTTTTTGAGAATGAAAAAAAGGGGGTCTTTATGGTCATATTACACCCCCGGGCAGAGAGCCAATGGCCTTGGTTGGGGTAACCCGATCTCGGGGGCCCTTCTGTACAACTGTGTGGGAGTCACCTCACATTTGTGAGTACACCTCACCACTAAGTTTACCCACCAACGGAAACCTGCAGGCAGCAGGTCTCGAACCTAGGTGTGTTGTACGAAGCGTCCAAGCCTTAGATTGCATAATTGGTTTTGTAGCTTCCATTAAAGCTTGCATGTTTATTAGGATTAATTTGTTGTTTATTTATTTGGCTAAATATCCAACCTGTTATTAGGAAGGACGTCAGGATTATACCATTTATCTCTATGGTATGAATCTATGACTTTGACCCGAAAAGCTTTGTGGGTAAAATAAAATAGGATCCAGTTATTGAGTGCCCATAACCATAAGGCATTTGTTAATTGACTATTTTAATAAAGTTCTAATATCATTTTTATGATAAATATTGAAAACTATTAAAAAAATCAATTACTTTTTTCTTTTACCATAAAAAGTTTCTAAAATACTCCATAAACTAATGCCCTAAGATATTTGTTAACATTTTCAAATAAAAAATCACTCATTTAGGGTCCGTTCGGATACAGCTTAATTATTTTGCTGAAAAATGAAAACTAAAAACTGAAAACTGAAAATACTATAACAAAATAATTTTTAAATGTATGAATAGTGTTGTGGGACATGTGAACAGTGCTCTTTGTCTCCTGCACAATGAATCCATGTGGATGAACAGTGCGGTTACTGAACAGTGCGGTTACTGTTCATACGCACTAAAAAAAAAAAAAAAGGGCAAAAAACACAAACATGAGGGAAAAACATGAATCCAAACAGTCACTAAGTTTGGGGTAATTTTAGACACTTAAGAGCATTCGCATCTGGGTATCTAAAACAATATCTATTTTACATATTAAAAAATTACTTTATCTATTTTACTATACCATTTTACAACTCACCATACATTTCATTTCTTATTTTTCAACACTATTCACTTATTTATCATTTCTCTCTCATCCTCTCGAACTCTTTCTGTCTCCTTCACTCCATTTTTATCTCTTCCTCTAAAACAAACCAAACAACACAACAACACTCAACTAACCCACACTCAAACCAACAAGCAAGCCCACCACCGTTGAGAAACCCAAATCACACAACCTACCACCACAACCGATTCAAACTGAAACTTAAACCCAAAACCCAAACTACCCACCTATGTGAACAAAACCCAAAACTCCCAAAAATTGAAACTCAAACAAACCTCTAGCAGTAACCGAAACTCAAAAAATCACTAGAACAAGCCCAACAACCACCAAAACCAAGCCTAGCACCACCAATTCAAACCTAACCCACCAATTTAACCACTAATTCAAACCTAACACACCGATCTAAACCCATAAACCACTAATTCAAACCTAACCCACCGATTTAAACCCATAAACCACCGATTCAAACCTAACCCACCAATTTAAACCCATAAACCATTGATTCAGCTACCTATTCAAAACCAACCCACTAATTTAAATTCATACACCTCCGATTCAAACACATCCTACAATCGCAAGCAAAACCTGTCGATCCATCATCGTTGCCGCCACCACGCTTTCACCTTTGGTCCTAGAAGCTACCGCCAACTATACCAGAGAGAGATCAAGATTTGGTTTGGTCAAAGAAGCAATAGAGAGAGAAGATTAAGACTGGTTTGAGAGAGAGAGAGAGAGAGAGAGAAAGAGAGAGTTGGCCTAGAGAAATGTGAGAGACCAAAAAGAGAGATGAGATATTTTTAATTTATTTGGGAAGAGAAAGAGAATAAAATAATATATATCAGAATACAAACACAACTAAAATAGTTCTTATCTTTAAGAAGTTATTGATCATGGTTGCTAAAAAACTTTAGTAATAGTCACCGAGGTAAACTAGGTTTTGGACATGTGGATCTAAAATAGCAATTTAGGGGGGTTTTACACCCCCCCCCCCCCCCACCCTTCCCCAAATGCTAATGCTCTAACATAGAATTTTCAAAAGTATTCACATTATCCCTTAAACACAAACTGCACCTTACTTGGTTTGAGCTCATTTTCTCAAAAACTAATTTATGGTTAGATTAAGCAATAATTATCACAAATCACAATAAAATTTCACAGTAATTGTATTGTGGCAATTATAAGCACAAGGTAATGTCTAGATAACAAATAGTTAATAAATAACAATTGAGGATGAAAAAGAAAGTAGAAGAATATTTGAAGGAGCATGAGAAAGTTCAAACAATATTAAATGTGGTTTGTCCTTAGGGAACAAATTAGATATTTATGAAGAGTTTGGGTAATGTTGCATTAGTCTAATCCTATTGAGTGAGTTTTGAATTTTACCCAAGATCTATTTATTTTCTCATCCGAAGATAAAAAGAATAATACACTCTTGGTAGATCAACAACAAGGAAATCATTTTTAAACACTCCGAATATTGTCATAATCATGCTCAGCTAGTTAGTTAATGTATTGCAATGAATTATAAGCTTTAGTTTTGCCAATAATTTAATGTTACCAACAACAAAAAAAATCCTTTTTGTATCCAAATTTAGTCCCTCTTTCTTACACTTAGTAAGATATATTGTAACCAAATCATATCAACCGAAAGTAGTTAAACATAAAAATTCATCAATCTAAAGAATTAAACATCCACCAAAAGAAAGAATATATATATATATATATATATAGAGAGAGAGAGAGAGAGAGAGAGAGAGAGAGAGAGAGAGTATTCATCTTTTTGTGTGAGCAAAATATGGATTGAATGGGAAAAAAAATAACAAATTTTTATAGTAAAACAATGGAGAGAAGAGTCAAAATAAATGGAACATGAAGGGATAGAGAAATTGTAAGGTTAAGGTATAAAGTAGTGAGGAGATAAAAAGGTAAAAGTAAGTAAATGTTAGAAAATGTGTAATTGTAAAGTAGCAAAGTAATAAGGAGAAAAATAATTAAAAAGGAGAGAGAAAATATTGAAAATAAGTTGATGATATGATGCTGATGTAGCTCAACAAGAGCGCAGCAACATTAAACGCAACACTTCAGCTTTTAGATATATATAAATATAGATTTTGTGAAATTATGCTATGAAAGTTAATTATAGCAAGCCCAATCCATGCCCTTCAGTTTGTACAACATAATTGTTAAATACAATACTTTGAACTAATATATTGTTGGGCTATGTGGAGTCTGTTTTGTGTTCAATTCGGTATTTGACCCTGCCCAAATTGGAAGCGTTATGACTTTAAGTGAGACATTTTCTGAGACTTAGTTCAAGGAGTGGAGGTTTGCCCAATTTGACCCTATTGTTTTGGGATATTTATAGGTCACTACAAATTAGGTTTGATGACTGTATTGAAAACCATCCCTTCCGGTCGCCTTTATATTTT
Organism: Quercus ilex subsp. ballota; assembly: GCA_032727855.1. NCBI lineage: Eukaryota > Viridiplantae > Streptophyta > Magnoliopsida > Fagales > Fagaceae > Quercus > Quercus ilex. The sequence goes on from CM064908.1 coordinate 33,955,416, forward strand.
TTTCTCCTCACTGCAACTCTGTGGACATAGGCACATTATCGAATCACATGTATCTTGTGTCATGTGATAGTTTTCTTGGCACATATATTTCCTCTATTTTTCATTTCTCACAAGTTGAGGAATAATTAGGTTAAATTCCTAACATAAATTGATGAAACCAAATTAATTTTGAACTCTTTCTCTTAGTGGATTGTAAGCCATACTTTTAGGAAGGTTAATTTTGTTAACCACGATATAAATTTTGTTAACCACGATATAATTTAAAGGGGTTCTTTTGTTTGGTCTTGAGATAGAGAAGGGACCATCCTTCCCCTGTAATTTGTTTCTAATTCTCTGCTTTCATTGAATATTACATGTTTACCTAGAAAAAAAAAAAATCACTAAATACAATAGAATACGCATTATTAAGTTTTTCTTTTTATTTGCTATTATTTACTACTACGTGTTGTGACTAGATTTGCTGTTGTTGAGGAATTGGCAAGCCTGGGGGCGACTGTACATACATGCTCTCGAAATGAGGCCCAACTCAATGAATGTTTACATGAGTGGAAGATGAAGGGATTTCGAGTCACTGGTTCAATCTGTGATGTGGTGTCTCGAACCCAACGAGAGGAGCTAATGAGCAGAGTCTCCTACATGTTTAATGGCAAACTCAACATCCTTGTAAGTACTTTATTTCCTCTACATCACTGCGTTTTGCGTGGCATTTGAAAGAATACTCCAAAGATGATGAATTGTAAATGATCATTTTACATTCTTTTCTACACTAAAATCTTCGATTTCATTTTTAGAAGATCAATCTTTGATGAACAATTTAAATGGCATTGGAATATTACTTGGCCAGAGCCACTTCATTTGTGCTTTTACAGTTGATACATTCAATTTACAGTTAATCTAATACGGTTTTAGATAAACAATGTGGGAACGGCCACATCAAAACCGACCTTGGAGCACACAGCTGAAGATTTCTCATTTCTCATGTCTACCAATCTTGAATCTGCATATCACCTGTGCCAACTTGCTTATCCTCTTCTGAAAGCTTCGGAAGCAGGAAGCATTGTTTTCATTTCTTCGGTTGCTGGTGTAGTAGCCACAAGTACTGGAGGATCTATATATGGTGCAACTAAAGGTAATTTCTTTGTGCTATTTAACTTTTTATTGCAAGCTTATGGGTTATAAATTTTAGCTGTGACATCAAATAATGCGATCAGCTTCTGTCTGATATTTTTTGAAGGAGCGGTGAATCAACTTGCAAAAAATTTGGCATGTGAGTGGGCAAAGGATAACATAAGGAGTAACTCTGTTGCGCCATGGTTTACCAAAACTCCCCTGGCTGAAACCGTAAGTGTGCTGGTGCTTGAAGATTGTTAAAATCTGGTCATTGTTAAATGTCTTAGGGAGATGATAAGACATGACACATTTAGCGTAATGCACACTCTCAGTAAACAACATTTGTAACAAATAATCCTGTGTTGATTTTTTTCATGTGCTAAGAAATGGGAACAATTTACCGAATTTATCCTTACTGCAGTATTCTAATATCTTGGCTCCTTCAGAGAGGTCATTATCTGAGTTAGGTTCCAACCTAAAAAGGAAGAACTTCATGAATCATGATAACCATGACAATTTATATTATCTTCTTTGCAGTATCTAAGCAATGAAAAAGTACTGGAGGCTGTTATCTCTCAAACCCCTCTTGGACGTGTAGGAGAGCCAAAGGAGGTTTCTTCCTTGGTGGCATTCCTATGCCTACCTGCAGCTTCTTACATAACCGGTCAGACTGTTTGTGTTGACGGAGGGACAACTGTAAATGGCTTCAGCTTCCCATGAGCAGCAGAAAATGACGTTCAGACACTCCTTATTGGAATATGTTTTTGGTACTGCAAGGAAAAATAAATAAATATAGTTTTCTAGTTCTGTCAGTAATTGGAAGAAAAAAATAAAAAAAGGATTGTTGCAAATGGGATGCACAAACCTCTCTCTCCTTGGCATTTTCTAAAATTATTGTATATCTATCTAAATCGTTGTCTTGTATTCTTCAATTTATAAATATAATGCATATATGTTTTGGAATATTTACGTGTGAGTCATTGGCAGAGTTAGGGAGGGGTTGGGGTGTTATGGCCCCGTCACTTTTCAACTTTTCCGTTTATAATATTGATAAAATGCGAAAAAAAAAAAATGAAAGTCTATGAAAATTAACTTACCGGCCCCCCAAGGATTTTGAGAATAGAAAAAATCCAAAAAAAAAAAAAAAATCAAACTGAAACAAACCAATGAAATACAAAAATCTGGCCTATTCTTGGGCATATACTGCTTCAAATCCAAATCAAAGGACCAAAAATCTATGACAAATTCCCAAATTTAACTCCATACAAAAAACCCAAATCAACAATATAAGGAAAAAGAATCCCTTTCAAATTAGGATTCCCCTTAGGACGAGGACTCATCCAAATACGAAAAAGAAAAAAAATTTCTAATTAAAAAAAAAAAAATCCCTTACACCTTTGCCATTGTCTCCTCGCTACAATGTTTCGACACTTTGCCTCCACAAGTCACTATGGTGGCGTGTAAGAAAAGTGGCAAGGTGTTCAATGTCCCTTTCGTAGATGGAGCTGGGACAAGGCAAGCCTAAAAAAAGGCTCACACAAACAATCTTGAAATAAGTCCCAATAAAAAGAGTGTTGTCAATGGTATTAGACCTCGATGAGGTGTGAGGTTCCCAGGGATGGGATGTGTGGAGTTTACACGTGGTTCCCATAGATAATGTGCAAAAGAAGGAAAAGCCCATAAGCAAGGGGGAGCAAGGAAGATTACCATGTTCACTTACCCATGGTTGAGTAAAGGGTTCTACTATGTGTGTGTTGGTGACTTCCATAGTTATGCAAGAAAAACTCCCATATTCACCCCATCCGTATTTAAGTAAACAGAACGTTATTGGTAATGATAATGCATGACAAACGAAACAATGATGGAATTTAGCTAGCCCAATCTGAGATGATTTCTTGAATTTCACATGCAAAATTTAGTTGGACTAGATGAATTATTAGGCCAATGCTAATCCTTTAATTGGATTGTGGTTTAAACTTAACATTTAACAAACGAAACAAGGGCAGAATTACATAATCCCTTACCCCCCTCAAAAAAATTTAATAGTGACAAGTAACTTATATTTATTATTTATAAAAATTAAAAATTCTAAGAGTTCCCCTCCCCCAAAACCCCAACCCCCCACCCCCCAAAAAAAAAAAAAAAATCTAGTCTTTTAAGGCGCTAAAAGAACTTTAAAATAAAGAGTAATATCTCATTAAAAAAACTTGATAAGATTACTAATATATTATACCAATTTTATATAATCTCCACTCAAAATCGTAATTTTTGTGAAACTTAATAATACATGATAACTCTTTAGAGGTCTTTATACAATTATATTTAAGACATGCAACTAAAGAAAATTCAATGTCAAATTCCAAAAAAAAATAAAATAAAATAAATAAATAATAATAATTGGCATGAGTAGTAAAATGTTGTGTGGGTTTTAGGCATTGTTATTTGTATTTAGTATGCTTAATTTTCTAATTTTCGTTAGTAATCAAAATTTTACTTGTTCTATGTTATTTTGTTAATATTTGGAATAAGAAAAGAGTGCAAAATCCCATGAAACATCAATTGAGAATTCCCCCCACACCACCCCCCCCCCCCCCCCCAAAAAAAAGACACAAAGATATCGAAGATCCTGTATATTAAAACATTGATTGGAATAATACTTTTCTAAAATGATTCTTGATCTGTGTATTTCTTAGTTATTTATGGATCAAATAATTGTTATATATGATAGTGTAGTGTATTCCACAAATTTGTAGGTATTGCTGGTAAATGAAATAAATTTTCGTTGTAAAAATTCAAATGTTTTGGAGGCTAAAAGTAATAATTTCATAACACGTGAATAAAGATAAAAATATATTACAAATGCCGAAAACATGCCAATTTGAATTCAAAGTTTTATATTATAAATTCTTTAATTACTCAATAAGATAAAACTAATTCAGTTCAGATGAAAGCAAAAAACAAAAACTTAGTCCATATAATTTGAGATCAACAATGAATTCTCAATTTTATATGGAATATGGTATAAAAAAATCTAAGAAATCGAATCAAGAATTTCCCTGAAATATTGGTTTAGTCATCTTTTGCAAAGTATGAAAATTTTTATTAAACGCATATATATACCTACATGTATATGTCTATATATGCGCGTGAGAGTGAGATTTTGAAATTCATTCAATTGCATTTTAGGACTACAGGTCCACAAAAGAAGTTCTTGGTTCTGTCCTTGCTAATGAAGCGAAGCCCAAACCTGAAGCCTATTTGGTTTAGTGTTTTTTTCTTTCAAAAATAACAATTATAAAAAGCTGAACCAAACTCACCTTAAGACATTATGTTAGAGGACCCTTTGAGATTCACAAAACCACATGGAAGGAAAGCTTTGCATTTTATCCTTTTTTTTTTTCTCCCACTGGCAAGATAATTAGATCAGGAGGGTTAAAAATTTACCTCTCACCCTCATCCACTTCACATTGGATGGAATTTAAAATGCCACTTTTACAAAACAGAAGTAAGAACACAACACAGAGGAAGCCACTCACTGTCACCCCCCCATCCACACAAATAATCTGCCCGGTTATGTAAGAGGACGCAGGTAGGCAAAGGAATGCCACAAGGGACAAAGCCTCCTTTGGCTCTCCAGGGCATCCAAGAGGAGTTCTTGCTTAAAAAATTGCTCGTCATTGAGAGCCTGCAATAGTAACTAGAAGTCACATAAAGGACTTATTTCATATCGTGTAAATGAATACAGAATTATTTTTAACTTAGTGAGCTGTCCAAGTCTCAGCAACATCCTAACTTCTTCAAAAAATGTTTTTCAGAATTAAAGCCTAGGAGTTCCATTTCTATTTCAGGTGTAAATGTCGTGCACCGTTGCGTGCACGCACAAACACGCCCACACATTTCTGTTATCTATTAACTCTACATATGACTCGCATGTGGCCCAAATAAATAGAACATGATAAAGATTTACTGCACACAGAACAGTGAAAAACACATTCATTGAATGCACAAGCATGGTGAAAGGGTGCTACAGTCTTACAGCTTCAACCAAGGGGGTTCTGATAAACCAAGGTGCTACACAATTACTCCTAATATTGTCTTTGGCCCACTCACATGCCAAATCTTTAGTTAGTTGGTTTATTGCTCCTGGATAGAGAGAAAAAAAAAAGACTAGAGTCAGAATTTAAAAGTATACAAATCTATAAGGTTTGATTAATATGCATATTGTTTTAACAGATCAAATCGAAAAAATTTAAATTTAAATTACATAAGTAAATTACCTTTACTTGCACCATAAATAGATCCAACATTTAGTGCCACCACACCAGCAATAGAGGAAACACAAACAATGCTTCCTACTCCTGATGCTTTCAAAAGAGGATGTGCCAGCTGGCATAAATGGTAAGCAGATTCAAGATTGGTAGTGATAACAGTAGAGAATTCTTCAGCTGTGTAATCTACAGTCGGTTTCCAGATGTTTGTCCCCACATTGTTTATCTAGGATAAAAAATTTAGTAAGAACAGGATTTTAAAGGTTCACAAGAAGGAAAGCCATTCCAAGAGTAGCTGTGAACATTTCTATAAGAAACATCGGTATGAGAAACTCCTTTGGAGGATATTTCACAAATATAAAGTTTTCTAAATTTAATTTATATAACTATCTAAGCGAAAAACTATCCTGCTCCTGGGTTCAGGCTACCAGAATTAGGATGTAAAGAATGATTGAAGATATGCATTTGCAATTTGTTTATACCAGAACGCGGGATGGTCCTTTTTTCTTCTCAAACTAAAAACAATGATATTGATGGTATAGTAAATGCTTTTATTTTATTGGTAAGTTACGCACATACCCAATGACTATGAGTATTGAACCCATAACCTTACCCTCTACATAGCACTTGCAGAAGGAGGAGCTGTCAGTTGAGCTAGAGCTCATTGGCGATGGCATAGTGGAGACTGGTTAAACAATAATTTATAAATATGATGTTCAAAATACACAGCCATATACAAGCTACAAATTTGGGGTAGCCCAAATAACATAACATGGAACAATTATCTTAGTAAATATATAAATGTCACACGCAGCGCACCAGGCTCCCACCTTTACGAGGTCTAAGGAGGTCAATGGTAAGTAACTTTACCCCCAATTTTAGCTAGAACATAACAGAGGAAACTACAATTCGATGCTAATTCACATTAGACTCCACTATGTTCTAATGTGGCAAGTGATGATTTTGATGTCCTAAGTATCTTTAAATATTGTTATAGATAAGCTCAATTTTATTGTTTTTTTTTTTTTTTGGTGGCTGAATATTGGGTTTTATTTCACCTAAAAAGCTGCACAGTTCAAGCTAGAAAGCTACAGGAAAAAAGTTTCCAATCTCTCAGAAAGTAACTTCCTTATGATCCGCAACTCCATCTCTTCAACCAGTTCCAAGAATTATCTACTCCCTAAACCTCATTTCCAGTTAAAATCTTTGAAAATTGGTATAGATAAGCTCAATTTATAGGTTTTTTTTTGGGGGGGCTGAATATTGGGTTTTTATTGTACATAAGAGGCTGCTAAGTCCAAGCTAGAAAGATACAGTAAAAGGATTTCTCATCTTTCAGAAAAGTAACTTCATTATGATCTGGGAATCCCTCCCCATAACCAGCTTCCAGAATTATCTACTCACTTTAAATTCCTCAAGTCTGGCAATTCGTTTGTTTCAAAAATGACTTGTTTTCTTGTGTTGTTGCACCTCTGAAAATGATCCAAATAACATTTTATGTCATTTACCTCGCACAGAAAATTATTATTATTTCATTTAGGCACAGTGGTGATGGAGGTGGTGGGGATGGCAGAAGAGATGGTGCAACAATGAGGGTAGCTGCAGAGGTGTCAGCAGCGATAGTGTGATGGCAATGGTAGCGGTGATGATGGTGTTGGTCACACAAAGGAATGGAATAGGAGAGGGTACAATGGAATGGCAGAAAAATAAAAGACATTTAACAATATCTGGAACCTATTTTCTGTTGCAATCCCATTTGCGTCTGTCGCGGTTGTCCAGAATGATTGCACTCAATGAATTCCATCGATAACCTCACTTCTATTCCAGTCCCACAACAGCAGTAATGATTCATTGTTACATTACAATCTTGTGATGCTAAAATTGCTATGTAGAATGCAATGAATTAAACTAAACACATCAAAAATAAATAAATAAATAAACTGAACTGAATTGAGACTTACAAGTATATTAAGTCTCCTGCTAAACACTGGCGATACTGTGTCCATCAATTTGACTCGTTCACCACAAGACATCACGTCACAAACTGAACCTGTGACTTGGAAACCCTTTATCTCCCAATCATGTAAGCATGCATTGAGATAGGCTTCATTCCTTGAGCATGTACGTACTTTCGCACCTGGCCCCGCCAATTCCTCCACAGCAGCATGCCTGAGACAATTACAAACATTGCAATAAGCCTTTACTAGTTTTTATAAGATTAGTACTCTGTAGCCACCGGCCCCATAGAGGCAAAGTCCTTCAAAAACAAACATCCACGAAGCAGTTAACTTGAGAGAGAGAGAGAGAGAGAGAGAGAGAGAGACCAAATTCCTTGTGTTCCACCAGTAACAAGAGCAGTCATTCCCAGAAGTGATCATCTATCATCTCTGCACCTACTCCCTGCCTGCACCATGTTATCCCCCATCTTAATCTCTCCTTGATCTATTGATTTCAATGTACTTCCAATAGCTCAAATGAGTTATAGAGTAATGATTACAATGTTTTCTCCCCCTTCATTGATTATACCTAAGAAATTCAGCCCAGTGCAATTACTCAAAACAGGAAAAAAAAAAGAAGTTATATAAAAACAATAAATATAAAAGTTTTAGCATAAGCCAAAAAAAGGTCAAAAGGAGTTAGCTAGGTATATATTAATTTCAAGTGATTGTTAACTGAAAGCTCGAATTTGTGTGAAAACACAAGAGCTTGTTTAAACCTCCAAATTAAAATTACAACTAGATTGCTTTTAGTCTAACTTAGACTAGGTGCGGAATAAGAGTAAATGAGCACAAACAACTGAAAACACCACCCTAAGCCATATTCATCCATTATCAACAATATAAAGTAAAGCTTAAGAGTATGGAAGAGAGATGCAAATACAAAATAACACCGAGACGTGTTATCGAAGAGGAAACCGAAGAACTCAACGAAAAACCTCACCACTGCCCTCCAACCGGTAATCGATCCACTAGAGAATAGAGTTGGAGTACACAAATAACAAAAGACCCTCCAAACCTAGTCTACCTAATGTACTTGAACCCTCCAAACTCCTGCTACCAACTGGCTTCTCGGAACCTTGTCTTCTCTAGCTTTTCCAGATCCCGCAATTCAGTCCGATTGCATCCGCCAATGAATGGCTCCTTCCAATGCTTCCCAGCAACACCAAAACCTCACTTGACACTCAAATTGGGTGTGGTAAATGTTTGGACTATCAACCTCTCAAGAATTTAGAGATTGAAAGGTAGGAGTAGAGAAAAACTACAAGAAAATGTGTAGATGATTGTAGGTATAACAATTTCTAACTCTCAAGTGTATTTTCTAGCATTTTCTCTTCAAAAAGCAATCCTTACAATATATGGATAATGAGGGTATATATAGTGTAAGTAAAGACTTGGTAAAACAAACATGACAAATTAGTCAAACAGAATGTTGCAAGTATTTCGCGGGAAGGCCTTACCCACAAGGCACTTGTGAAAACTCCAGGCTGGCATGACTCTTTGCCTTCCAGTTATGTGCTCTACATATGGCTATTTCACGGGATAGCTTCTCGCGAGCTTCTCGCGAGCTTCACTTGTCCTTCATTTTAAGCTTGACTCTCCACACTCTCTCATACTCATCCCTTACAATTAAAACCACATAAATACAGGGAAAAATGATTAAATAAAATTACAATCAAATTTAGCACGGAATTAAAGCCAACACAAAATAGTTGTAAATTACAACTTTATATTAACTTAGAAAGTGCATGTATATATATATATATATATATATTTATATATATAATCTTCTTTATAGTAATACAAACGAAATAAATAAATAAATAAAATTCTTCAACTAGCCGATCTGATGTTACAATTTCTTGTCTCTTGTCAATTCAAATCACTTCATAATTACAAAAATATCGTAATAAAACAACTGGGAAATGTCAAAGAGTAATACAGCTGGTAGAAGGACACAAAAATAAAAATAAATAAATAAAATAATTATAATTTACTATTAAATATAAAAAGAACAATAATTGGGAAGAAAAAAAAAAGTTCAATTGCATTACCGATGTTGGACAACCTAGGCTTCCCACCTAGATTAGTCCTACCATAGAACCTTAGGCTTCCCACCTAAGGTGTTTGGAATCACCGCCAAACAAACACTATGCAATCTCTGCAATAATCTCAATAATAATAATAATAATAGTCTGTCCCTACAAAAGAAATCGTCTGGAGCTTTATATGCAGCTTCCAGGAATCACAAAGATAAGGATAAACTCTCCTAAACAATTTCAAATACTAATCCGATAATCCTAAACAAAAGATAATGATGAACAACTAATCCTAACCAAACTCAAATACCAATCCAACTAAACAAATAACTACGTTACAATCTGAAATTATCCACTGAAGGTCTAAAATGAAATATTGAAATAATTTTTGGGTGTGCTCCTTCATTAATTACTCCAAAAGACAAGCAAGGGAATACCAAGGTTATGTCATTTATAGTGGAGGTTAGACTGAATCGGGTCAAAGAATAGCAAGAGCAGATAAGGAATATGGCTAAGTTGCCACGTCTAATCATGTGTAGGGTAGAAACCATTTACACACATCCCTCCGTCAACACAAACAATCTGCCCAGTGATGTAGGATGGTGCAGGTAAGCAAAGGAATGCCACAAGAGATGAGACCTCCTTTGGATCTCCAAGACGCCAAAGAGGAGTGTAAGAATACACCTCTTCTAGGTGTTCTTTGTTGCTGAGCACCTACCTCAAGGTCAACTTTGATTGATTTGCTGAACTGGACTTAAGCCTTTATAAGTTCCAAACATCAATTAGTGCAAGTACTAATGTTTTTAACTTTGAACTTACTAAGGTGCAGATGCCATGTATATGATGACAGAGAAGCTTAAGTATTGAACATAATTTTAAAATGTGGAGACTAACGGAGCAATTTCTGTTTGGTAACCTAGAACTTTAACACAGTAGAGCTTAGGCAGCAAATCTAATAAGAAATGTTTCTTTTCAATTATATTTTACTCCCCTTAAATGATTGTAGTTAGGAGGGGTGTTTGAGTCGGTGATGGCTGTAGGAGTGTGGGGGATAACTTCCATGGAGAAATTAAGGCAACGGCCCTTGCCAACATGATGTTGCACAAGATTAATGGTCACATAACAATCTGGAGTTACCTGCTCCACCATTGAGGTTCTGATGTACCAAGGTGCAACTGCATTACTTCTTATATTGTCTTTCACCCACTCACAAGCCAAAGTTTTAGTAAGTTGATTAATTGCTCCTGGAATCACAAATATACAAAATTTCTTTATAAGCTTCTTGAGTTTAAAATTAATAGGAACATGGATACATTCATCTGTTAGGTAAATTACCTTTGGTAGCTCCCTGAACAGACAGACTTCAGTGAAACAAAACCCGATACAGAGGAGGTGAATACAATGCTTCCCACTCCTGATGCTTTGAGAGGTGGATAAGCAAGTTGAGAAATATGGAAAACAGATTCAAAATTGGTTGCCATGAGAGTAGAAAATCCTGCAGCTGTGAAATCCACTACCGATTTCCGTAAGCTTCTCCCGACAATATTTATCTACGGATCAGAAACAAGCCAGTCTTCCAGTTCAGTAAACAGGAAAAGCAGTTCAAAACTTCAAATTTTAACATTTTAAAACTCAAAATGGGAACACAAACAGATGCAATACATAATATTTTGAAATCCAATAAGGGAAACGCAAAATTCAATGTTTTTGTTCGTAAAAAATGAGGAAATGAAGAAGCTTACGAGGATGTTGAGCTTCAAATCAACAAAGTGGACATAGTGCTCATAAGCTCCTCTCTCTGAGCTCAAACTGACACGTCACAGACTGACCCAGTAACCCCAAAACCCAAATTATCCCATTCACTCAGACACCCATCAAGCTCATTCTCATTCCGACTGCACGTGTGCACTCTGGCTCCAAACCCCACCAATTCCTCCACAGTAGCATGCCTAAAAGGTAGAAAAACCAAAACCCAATTCCCAGTTCACAATATAATTAAGGGTAAAATATCATTTTCGTCTCTAAACTATCATAAAAGTTCGTTTTTCGTCCCTAAACTTTCAAAAGTTCTATTTTCATCCCTAAACTATCACAAAAGTTCGTTTTTCGTCCTTAAACTTTCAAAAGTTCTATTTTCGTCCCTAAACTTTCAAAAGTTCTGACGGAGTGCTGACATGGCTTGACAGAGTGCTGATGTGAGAGGGACGAAAATCAATACGTTTGGAAAAGTTTAAGGACGAAAATAAAACTTTTGAAATTTTAGGGAGGAAAAACGAACTTTTGTGATAGTTTAGGGACGAAAATAGAACTTTTGAAAGTTTAGGGACGAAAAACGAACTTTTGTAATAGTTTAGGGACGAAATGATATTTTACCCTATAATTAATTTCTCAATTCTCACAAAGCAAAGAGGAAAAGAAAATAAATTCCAAGACTTCTTTTTATCTATGTATGTAAAAATATGTACGCGATTCCGCGAGTGCCACCGATGACGAAAGGTGGGGTGTAGAGAGGGAAAATTCCCGACCTATCACAAGCTAATACTTCACACTACCAAGTCCACAAAATACAACTAATTACAAAGCTCCACATATTACTGTTAGGTTTTGCTATTACTACTCAGAAACCAACAGAAATTTGCCAAGTGTCATGCAAAAACCAATCACGTATCAGCACATGTAAGAGATGATATAAGCACCCTCACACGTGTAAGCGATGACATAATCAGCCTCGCACGTGTAAGCGATGACATAAGCGGACCAATCAAGCTGTGACATGTGTCACCAATCAGACTCCGCCACGTATCACTCACCCACCTCTAAACTCCTATAAATAGAAGACTTCCTAAGGCATTTCAAGGAGATCTGGGAGAAAGGACATCAAGCCATCTGAAGCACTTAGAAGTCCAAAAACTCTGCCGGAACCAAGCCCTAAAGCCTCCAAGAATTTCAAGAACTTTAACTTCGAATACGAAGAACATTTGAAGCAGAATCATCTAAACTACCTGCCTAGATCTCAAAGTTCACTGGAATCAAGCTCGAAAGCCTCTAGAAACCTCAACAAACCACAAATTAGCGAAGCTCTATGGATTCAAGCCTCTAATCACCGAAGAACTTCCACCACAAAACCTTCGAATACAAAGAACATTCGAAGAGAAATCATCCAAATCATATTCCTAGATCTCAAACTTCACTGGAATCAAGCTCAAAAGCCTCCAGAAACCTTACAAACCACAAATCAGAGAAGCTCTACGGATTCAAGCCTCCAAAACCCCGAAGAACTTCCACCACAAACCTTTAAATACAAAGAACATTCAAAGAGGAATCATCCAAATCATATTCCTAGATCTCAAAGTTCACTGGAATCAAGCTCAAAAGCCTCTAGAAACCCAACCAACCATAAATCAACAAAGCTCTACGGATTCAAGCCTCTAAAGCACCGAAGAACTTCCACCACAAACCTTTGAAGACGAAAAACGCACCAAGAACACGAAGAACACGAAGAACATGAAGAACAAAGGATTTCTAACAAGCTCATAGCCAAATATTCATTGTAATTCCGTTTCAACAATCTTCAATCCATCCCTCAACCAAATTGAAGGATATCTTGTGTTCAAGTCAAAATTACATTATTGCAATTCCAATCAACAAGTCTTTCAAGGAGATCGAATCAGAGGATAACTCTTTTGTAATCACAGAGAATTGTACCACATATTCATCAATACAAATTCGCATTTGTGAAACTATTTTACTTGTTTGACTCATTTCGAACTAAGAAATTTAGTCGTCCACATATTCTGGCACGCTCAGTGGGACATCTTTGCCTCTCATCTCATTCTCCTTCAAAGAAAGAAAACTTCATCATCTTGCTACTAGCTCAAATGGCCTCTAGCAAGAACATTCAAGCTTCAACAATAGCTACTTCAATTAGATTTGGTGCGGCTACCATCAACAACTGCATTGGTGCAATCAATTGTAGCCAACCTAAAGCTCATAATCAACTTCAATCTCGATCAACCAAAGAAGCCAAGGTCCAGACAATCATCTCCTTAGACCCTCTTACAAGAAACAAGGTCATCAACAAGGATATCTCCACCTTGGACCACCTCAAGTATGGGGGCAAATCCCCTTCTTCCTTCACCAGAAGTTGGTCGCACGATTTCTCTCCCATCAAAGGGAACCCAAAAGATGAGATTTCATGTGCTTACTTCAAATCACTTTGTTCTCCATAATCTTGGGAAGTTGTGTCAGTCATGATGACTAACACTTCTACCATGGAAGAAAAGATGGTTGAAATGGAACAAAGGGTTGTCCTTCTCACAAAAGCACTTGAAGATAAGGACCTCCAAATTGCAACTTTAATGAACAAACTCGAAGTACAAGATCTTTGTGAATCAAGCCATGGTCATAAATTCACATCTGCAAAGGATGACGAAGGGAGAGAAATTGAAAACACTCCCCGACGAGAACAATCTACTTCGGTTGCTTCATTGTCAGTCCAACAATTACAAGACATGATAACAAATACCATCCGAGCACAATATGAAGGTTCTTTTACAAGTTCTCTCACATATTCAAAACCCTACACAAAGCGCATCAACAACATGAGGATGCCAAATGGGTATCAACCCCCCAAGTTCTTGCAGTTTGATGGCAATGGAAATCCTAAGCAACACGTTGCTCACTTTGTAGAAACTTGTGAGAACGCAGGGACTCAAGGAGGCCTCCTTGTAAAGCAATTTGTCCGTTCGCTCAAGGGAAATGCATTTGATTGGTATACAGACTTAGAACCCGAGTCAATCGATAGTTGGCAACAATTCAAAAGATAGTTTCTTAACCGATTCTATAGCACGCGTCGTATAGTGTGCATGATAAAGTTTACTAATACCAAGCAATGGGAAGATGAGCCGGTGGTCGATTATATCAGTCAATGGCATTCTTTGAGCTTGGATTGCAAGGATCGACTTTCTAAAATTTCTGCTGTAGAGATGTGCATCCAAGGCATGCATTGGGGACTTCTTTACATCTTTCAAGGGATAAAGCCTCGAACATTTGAAGAGTTAGCAACTCGTGCGCATGACATGGAGTTGAGCACTGCTAGCCATGGAAGTACAAATCCTCCCATACTTGAGGAAAGCAAAAAGGAAGTAAGGAAGAATGATAGGAATGCAAAAGTCAACCTCAAAGACCCAATGGTTATGAACATTGTCGAAGTCAAGGTTCCAAGAAGAGGAGCGAAGGCAAATGAAAAACAGCTTGAAGGATGGCAAAAAAAATGAAATGTGTCGCCTGACTTTTAAGGAACGCGAGAAAAAAGCATATCCGTTCCCTGATGAAGATGTGCCAAACATCTTAGAACAACTATTACAATTGAAGCTGATTGAATTGCCGGAATGCAAGCGACCAAAAGACATAGGGAAAGTTGATGACCCTAACTACTGCAAATATCATCGCATCATTGGCCACCCAATTCCAAAATTGCTTCGTCTTCAAAAAACAAATCATGAAGCTTGCCAAAGAAAACAAGATTGACCTAGGCTTTGATGAAGTTGTTGGGTTAAACCATGTGACCGTTGCTTGTGATGTACTTCCAACTCTCAGGCAGGGGGCAAACACCATTGGAGCTTACAAATTGATTGACAATAATGGCATAAGGATCAGCCCCATTAATGGGAAGTTCCTTAAACACTTCTATGCTTGAGAGTTGAGGATTGCTCCTTGGCAAGAGTTTAAACTGCCCACTGCAGCGCTGCAAGGGTACATGATGTCTTCCCATTACCTTTGAAAGTGTACCAATAAAGAGAAATTAATTCCCATTACATGACGTCAACTTCCTCCAGAATGATGATAGATTATATATCCGAAGTCAGTGTTGCATCATCTCTCCTTTATGGGCATGTTCGTGCAGTGTCAAATTCTTGGTGGCATGTTCTGACATCTTCAAAGTCTTGGCAGCATACTCTGGCGTCTTCAAAGTATTGGCGTCATTTTTTCCTACATCTTCAACGTCTTGTTGGCATCTCTGAGATCTTGATGTCTGGCTACAGTGCTATGCACCCTCGATGTTTGAGCTACGTTGCCTCTGAAAATTGATGCAACTTCAATGCGAGTGCAAGTGCTAATGTGGAGTGTTTTCATGGCTTCATGGCAAAGATGAATGTTGGCACGACTTCGGTGCAAATATTGGTGCAACTTCAATGCGAGTACAAGTGCTAATAAGGAATATTGACGTGGCTTCACAACAAAGATGAATGTTAACACGACTTCGGTGCGAATGGAGTGTTGACGTAGCTTCATGGCAAAGATGGATGTTGGCACAGCTTCGGTGCAAATGAAGTGTTGACGTAGCTTCATGGCAAAGATGGATGTCGACACGACTTCAATGCAAATAAAGTGTTAACATGGCTTCGTGTCTAAGATGAGTGTTGGCATGGCAAAGATGGATGTTGGCACGGCTGCGGTGCGAATGAAGTGTTGACGTAGCTTCATGGCAAAGATGGATGTCGGCATGACTTCAATGCAAATAAAGTGTTGACGTAGCTTCATGGCAAAGATGGATGTCGGCACGACTTCAATGCAAATAAGGTGTTGACGTGGCTTCATGGCTAAGATGAGTGTTGGCATGGCAAAGATAAATATTGGCATGGCTTCAAAGCAAATAAAGTGTTGAGGCAACTTTATGGCAAAAGAAGAGTGTTAGTGCAGCTTCATTACAAAGGCAAATGATGGTGCAACTTCATAGCAGATGCAAGTGCAAATATTGCTTCAGTCGACAAAGTAATGATGACGCTTCAATGCAAATGCAAGTGTTGGTGCAACTTCATGATAGAGATAAATGATGACACGATTTCGATGCAAAGAAAAATATGGATGCAGCTTCATTGTGGAGGCAAGTGTTGATATGGCTTCCGTACAAAGACAAATGTTGGCACGGCTTCACAGTAAAGACTCTTAATAGGGCTATGTTGCAAAGACCCTTGGGGTGGCTGTGTTAAAAAGACAAGTGTTGGTATAGCTTAATTGCCAAGACAAAGGCCCGTACAACTTCAAAAGTCAGGTACTAGTAATAGCATCATTGAATCATGAACACCTTTGATAACATTGTTGCGTAGATGACTGTTGCTATGAGAACGTCAAGGATGGAGACAAACATCATTATAAGAATGTTGGTGTAAAACTTGATGCTAAAGCTCAAAGAACAAGGAAAGTGTGTTGCATAACAAAAACAAGCAACAACAAAGAACTTGTCAGGAGAAAATCTCATGGCACGTCTAAACAAAAAAATCAATAAAGATAGAAAGCTTCAATTTTAATCTCTAGCCTATCAAAAAAAAAAAAAAATTTAGTACGAAAAAAAAAAAGAAAAGAAAAAAAAAAGGGCATAATTTCTCTACTAGAGTATTATGCTAAGATCCACTGGAAACTGCTTGTACAAATTAATGTATGCTCCGGATGGCTTTATATAGGAATCCTTGGAAGCTAATAGACAAAAGAAAACCAGTGTGTAAATAGTTAAAAGGATTTTCAAAGGATACTACACCAAACCTTGAAAAAAGGGGAGAGAGTAAATGTATCATGTTGTCAGAAAGAAATTGTCACACTAGACTTCAGAAAGAACCTATGGGTCTACAGAGGGTAACATGTCCTCTAGGAAAAACTATGGCACTGACTTTGGATGAGGTTCTAGGCCGGCAAAGGGGAATATCTTGTTCTACTATGCCACCAACCCTTTAAGAACAGCAAAGACACTCAGTGGTTACCCTAGAACCACTCCCCGCCTGGGTTGTCAAACGTTGTCAGAATGGCCACTGCCAAAGTAGACCAAAATGGCAACAAGTCCAACAATGCCAGCTGTCTCCTCTTCCAGATTTCTAAAACTTCTAACAAGATTTCACAAAAAATCAACCCACAAAAATCTTCTAAGGACTTCGAACAACAAGACCCAGAAAAGCTGTCCATAGGAGCCATAATGCGCCGCCATGGTTGGCCACAAATTCCCAACAACCCGCGGGTTTCTCATTCAAATCTGCGTAAATCTGAGAAAAATTTTACAAAACTGATGCCACCAATAGATCCATCGGCCTCCAATCTACAAAACCTAGAAAGATCATCAACAATGGAGCCACCACGCGCCACCACAAACTCGCGATGACCAACGATTTAGTTTCTCAAAACTGTGCAAATCTGTTCACAATTTTACAAAACTAACACTACAGGTGTCTTATACGGCCTCAGAACTACAAAACCTAAAAATTTCAGGCCTAAACAATGCAGCATGCTTCGCCAAAAAATCCGGCGGTGGCTGCCTTCAGGAACACGCACCGCTCCTTCCTTCTACACGCTCACACGCACCGGGCTCTCTCACGCACGTACACGCGCCACACGCTGACACGCCCGCAACTCTATGACATCATGGCTGACGTCACCACCCACTGACTTGACCCGTTTGTCCAGGCCAACTCGGACCGACCCGAAAATCTGACCCAGTCCGAACTGCTGCAAAATTTAAAAAAAAAAAAAAAAAGAAAGAAAATGCTTTGACCAAGTGGACCTTTGACTTTGATCAAAAAGTCAAAATTTTCAAAACGGACCTGTCCCACTCAGTTTTTCGAGTAAATTCTGATTTTGGGATCCGTTTCTACATTCGAAGCTCGGAAACTACGCAAACGACCAATTTTCAAAAAGTTGAATTTGCGTAAATTTTGACCAAAAGTCAAAAATTTTAAGATGGACCTATCTTGCTCAATTTTTTGCGTACATTCCAATTTTGGAGTCTATTCCGTCATTTAAGACTCGAAAATTATACAAATAACTCAATTCCAAGATAGTTGTCTTTTGTGTTGAAATCAACCCAAAGTCAAGATTTTCAAGCTAGACTTGTCTTGCATAGTTTTTTTTGCGACTTGGAAATCACCAATCTAACCCACATCTCCGAAGTACTGATAGTGTCCAAAACTAAAGCTCTCAATATCAAAATTTGAGATTCATCCATTTAGTTTGGATCCTCTCAGGGTTATTCTCCAGGCTTCATCAAGGCTTTCCTTCTAAAGTACAAATGAACTCTCACAAGTGTGTCTTGAACTTGAAATTACATTGGGTCACCAGTTCAACCTACCGTTCCTTTTCGGTGCCTACCAATCTTCAGCCTACCATTCCCCTTTCAGTGCCAAACATTCCCACTTACCGTTCGGTGCCTACCAGTCGGGAATCTACCATTCTCACCAAAAATCCTCATCCACCATTCTCAACTACCCATCTACCGTTCTTCATCTCTCTGCTATAAATAGAAGGGTCGGGTTCATTGAAGACTCATCAAGAAAAACACAATGAGTCATGAAATGAAGATTTGCTTCTTTCAAATTTTCAAGTCCTCATTCTCACAACCATTTCTCACTATGGCCATATCATTCTCAACACTTAGCAACCAATATTGCTTCATAATCCGTTTGAAATCAACCCTCTCATGGTTCAGTAGAAACCCTCTTCACAACAACATTGTAGTTTTAAGATCCAAACAAATTTTGTTTCTCCACTTAACGACCACAGTTGTCCTTAAAATTACTCATAACAAGGTTGGGGTTGTCGTTCCATGCTTCCTCGGATTTGGTTGGCCAGGAAATCCAAGTCCAGCAAAGACACCTGTTCCTAACCTTAGGGCTCCTGTAGTCTCTCTCCAATTTCTTGGCCTTCCAACAGAAGCAACAGTTCAGAACAAACAGCAACTTGGCTGGTTTCTAAGACCAGAATTACAAGTTAGCTCCATCTTTCATTTTTCTGTGCTTTTCCAACAAGTAGCAGTAAGTGAATGTGGTAAAAAGTGTTAGGGTATCCTACAAATTGTCTTCCATCCAACACTTGAAACAACCTCCAAGGTACCAGCTCATCAGAATTCAGCCTTTGGTGTCGATAAATGGTCACCAGAGCCTTATTCCATGTCCCCACCACTATGGGACTCAAACGTCATCGTTGCTGGTACCTCAAAACACACTTTCTAGAATTACTCCAACTTAAATTCAGCTTGAAGTATTTCAGAAGGTACTCTTCTGAAATTACTTCAACTTAATGTCCGTCGGCATGGTCCCATCACACAAGCACATTCAATGACTTGCCGCCGGACCTCATTCAGCATGCAATCAGTCCCATATCCAAAGTTATACTTCCTAGAAACATCTACACCGAAGGGTCCCCAACATACAGGGCCAGTACCATGGTGGCGTATGTTTCACCCATTCACTTTGCTTCATCCCTGTCTTCTTCACCACCAACATTAGCATCCCCAGAATCCATAAGCTTCTGAAATTACCTCAACTTAACCTAAGTGATGCGATAACATACGCACATTCAACCACTTTCTCACATGTCCTCGTCGTAATTCAAAGCATATTCTTCCGATATAACTTCACCAGAAGTTCTTAAAAACGCGAGGCTAGCCCCATGACTGTGCATGCTGTACCCAGCCACCATCCTCGCATCTTCCCCATCTTCTACACCCTGTGATCGCCGCCAACGATCCAAAATATTCTTCTGAAATTACCTCAGCTTAACCTCTGTTGAAATGATTTAATCTTGCAAGTACATCCAACTTCTTGCAAATAACTTTCAGCCTCACCAACCCACTTCAAATACCATGGAACACCCTTTTGAAATTACTTCGACTTAATCTCTGCTGAGAAGGCTTGGTCACGCAAGTACATTCAAATATTGGCAAACCCCTTTTCGGTCTCATCAAAGCCTTTCACATGGGTGGGTCTGCTCTTCGAAAATTATCTCATCCTGCTGAAAGCTCCACCATCTTCAACTACTTCGTTTGAAGAGCCAAGTGTAAAAATCTGTTTTCGAAACTCATTCCCACACCACACTCTGAAACTGTGTGCGTGAACGAGTCTCGAGGGGGCATTTGTAGAGAGGAAAAATTCCCGACCTATCACAAGCTGACACGTCACACTACCAAATCCACAAAATACAACTAATTACAAAGCTCCACGTATTGTTGCTAGGTTTTGCTATCACTACTCAAAAACCAACAGAAATTTGCCAAGTGTCATGTAAAAACCAATCACGTATCAGCACATGTAAGCGATGATATAAGCAGCCTCGCACGTGTAAGCGATGACATAATTAGCCTTACACGTATAAGCGATGACATAATCAGCCTCGCACGTGTAAGCGATGACATAAGCGGACCAATCAAGCTGTGACATGTGTCACCAATCAGGCTCCGCCACGTGTCACTCACCCACCTCCAAACTCCTATAAATAGAAGCCTTCCTAAGGCATTTCAAGGAGATCAAGGAGAAAGGACATCAAGCCATTTGAAGCACTTAGAAGTCCAGAAGCTCTGCCGAAACCAAACCCTAAAGCCTCCAAGAACTTCAAGAATTTCAACTTCGAATACGAAGAACATTCGAAGCAGAATCATCCAAACTACCTGCCTAGATCTCAAAGTTCACTGGAATCAAACTCGAAAGCCTCCAGAAACCTCAACAAACCACAAATTAGCAAAGCTCTATGGATTCAAGCCTCTAAAGCACCGAAGAACTTCCACCACAAAACCTTCGAATACAAAGAACATTCGAAGAGGAATCATCCAAATCATATTCCTAGATCTTAAACTTCATTGGAATCAAGCTCAAAAGCCTCCAGAAACCTTACAAACCACAAATCAGAGAAGCTCTACGGATTCAAGCCTCCAAAACCCCAAAGAACTTCCACCACAAACCTTCAAATACAAAGAACATTCGAAGAGGAATCATCCAAATCATATTCCTAGATCTCAAAGTTCACTGGAATCAAGCTTAAAAGCCTCCAGAAACCCAACCAACCATAAATCAACGAAGCTCTACGGATTCAAGCCTTTAAAGCACCGAAGAACTTCCACCACAAACCTTCGAAGATGAAGAATGCACGAAGAACGTGAAGAACAAAGGATTTCTAACAAGTTCATAGCCAAAGATTCATTGTAATTCCGTTTCAACAATCTTCGATCCATCCCTCAACCAAATTGAAGGATATCTTGTGTTCAAGTCAAAATTACATTATTACAATTCCAATCAACAAGTCTTTCAAGGAGATCGAATCAGAGGATAACTCTTTTGTAATCACAGAGAATTGTACCACACATTCATCAATACAAATTCGCATTTGTGAAACTATTTTACTTGTTTGACTCATTTCGAACTAAGAAATTTAGTCGTCCACATATTACATCTCTGCCTCTCATCTCATTCTCCTTCAAAGAAAGAAAACTTCATCATCTTGCTACCAGCTTAAATGGCCTCTAACAAGAACATTCAAGCTTCAACAATAGCTACTTCAATTAGACTTGGTGCGGCTACTACCAACAACGGCATTGGTGAAGTCTTTTGATGTTCAAGAGGTTTTTTTTTTTTTTTTTTGTTGGAAATGTTAACGAGTGCCTTTAGGGCATTGGTTAATAATTCATTTAAAGAAAATTTTTATAAGAAAAAAAAAAGTAATTAATATTTTGATAACTTTTTTCATTTCCTATAAAAGTAATGTTAAAATTTTCCTAAAATGAATTATTAACCAATGCCCAAGGTGATTAGACTTTTCAGAGAGTGTAGAAGAAGAGAGTGAAGGTGGAATGAGAGTCTGAGACATTCCAGCAGCGGCCAACCCAGTTCCAAGTAGGCAGTAGTATCATAATAAGTCCGACGGTTAAAGTTTAGTTGGAAATTGTAAAGTCTTTTGATGTTCAAGATGTTTTCTTTTTTTGGGAAATGTTAACGAGTGCCCTTAAGGCATTGGTTAATATTTCATTTAAAGAAAGTTTTTATGGGAAAAGAAAAAAAAAAGTAATTAATATTTTGACAGCTTTTTTTATTTCCCATAAAAGTGGTGTTAAAACTTTCATAAAATGAATTATTAACCAATACCCTAAGGGTACTCATTAGCATGACCCTTCTTTTTTTAATTGATAGAATATCACAATTATAGTGTTTACTTCGAGAAAGTATACGATGTTTCAAGAATTTCAAATCAGCATACAGTTAGTGTTTCTAAGCCCAATAAGAAATTGACACTTGGCCTAAAAAGAAACATAAGTGTATTGAACCATTTAGACTAAAATGACTAAATTGTCCTTGGAAAAAATTTCAAACACCCGCCATTTTTACTCTGCAAAACCAAAAACCAAAAACTTTTCCTCTTTTCAAAATCAAATCTCATTCTCTCTCTCTAGTCCTCATGCCACCATAGCCCCAGCTCTCTCTCAAACCCCAACCCTGACAGCCACTGCCTAGCTGTAGCGTCTCCAACAGCACAACACTACCGAACATTGCTAGTTCTGACGAGACCAGCCTTTGTCTCAAAAAGATCTCAATCTTCTTTTTCTAGCAAAACCATCCAACGCCAAAAGCTTTCTTGCTCCTTCCAACACCCAACAACCACAAGAAGGTTTTTCTCTCTCTCTTTCTCTCTCTCTCTCTCTCTCTCTTTTTCTGTTTATTTTCTGTATTTTCACATCTTTTTTGTATGCTTTCTTCTTCCCAAAATTACAGATTTAAAAAAAAGAAACTCCAAATGAATGTTTGTGTAGAAAGGAAATTTGTACATGTTTGATAAAATGTCTCAATGAATATGGATGCACTCCTTTGTTCTTAAACTATTATCAATCAATGGAATATACAATATACAATAATGGGTTGATCTTTTTTTTTTTTTTTTTTCAAATGTGCTTTTGAATCAGATTAAAGTTGGGTTTTTTTTTTCACTTTTTTTTTTTTTTTTTTGGTTATAGTTTCATATGTAGTGTTTGAGGAGCACATAAATCAATAGTTTTTGGCGGTAATGAAATATGATAATTACTTGATCAATTTCTTTTTTGTTTATGCCAAGGTGCAAAGGTTGCTTATAGTATGAGAGACAATGATTGGATTCTACCTTGCGATGATGTTACCTTCTAAAATGGTTAGATTTACATGATGATTAAGTTTGATGATACGGTGGTCTTGAACAAGTTCATTTGAAGTGTATGAATTCATTATAATATTTGGATTATAATATTAAGAGAAAAGCTCTTGAAGTGGGCTCTAGCATTCTCCTTAACATCAATGCTAGATTTACATGATGTTAATTTTCAGGGCAGTGTTGTTTCTCTTTTACTGTTCTGATTGCATTGTTGATAAGCACAAGTTATTTGCATATGTTAGCTGTAATATTGGCATGCCATTAAATTGTTCTTTGACGATTTGGAATGAATAATGAATTGCTTTTGTTAAAGACAGTAAAGAAATGGACCAAACTAATGGGTTTTCTTCCAAATACTTGATTGTTATTACTTATTAGTTGATGGTTATGATGTTCAGAAGCTTATTATTCTTAATTTACTCTTAGTGGTAATTTATCAAAAGCCTATGAGAAAGCTCTTCCCCCCCCCCCCTACTAAAGCTAATATTTAATGCAGAACAAAGACAACAACAACATGGAGGAAGATTATTTAAATTTTGAGATTCACCATGGGAGAAGGCTTAGGAATCTTAATGGGTTAATTCATGTTCAGGAATCTTAATGAGGCAAGGTTAGTTTTGTGCTCTTATGTTATTTTTATTTTTTTGGGGCGATTAATATTTTGATGCTTATGTATTTATTGTTTTGTGTGTTATAATGTAGGATACATTGTCTACCAATGGTCAGAAGACACCTACAAGGCTACAACAAGTACAGCAAGTGTTGGAGGTGGAATTACTACTACTACAAGTGTTGTTTTTGTAGCTGAAACTACTACAAGGACTGGAGAAGCAAGGGTTGCTGCTACAAGTGCTAGAGATTCAACAGCTGCTGCTGCAAGTGCTAGAGATGCTGGAGATTCAATAGTTGCTGCTGTAAGTGCTGGAAATTCAAATTCAAAGGATGTAGGCCAAGAAAAAGAACAAACCTTGGAGGATTTGAGAACATATAACAATAATCTGTTTTATATAATCCACATACACTTGGTGGTGATAATTTTGGAGCTTTAAGTGATATAGATTATGTAGCTGCAAATAATTCCGTAATTTTTTTTTTTTTTTTTGTCCTTAATATAATTCTGTAGCTTTAGGTGATAATTCTCACCTATTTATCCTGAATAAAGTTGCATTTTTATAGATTGCATATTTAGGTGATATACATGACTATGTTGCTACATCAATAGCATGGGAAACTCTTATGGGAATACCTATTCTGTCATACTAGAAAACATGTCATTGCAAAATGAAATACTTCTATCAAAGCTTGAGTAAGATTTTTTTTTTTTCTAGACACAATTCTGGAATTTAGATTATATGTAGTGTGTCGTTGTTTGCCTCAATACCAATAATTTAGATTATATAAGACGCAACAGTGTTGTTTACCTGCCTTAATTAGTGGTGTTGGTGTTGTCTGTCTTTGGTACCTAATGATTATCAAAGTTAACAAAAAGCTAAACTTTCACCTAACTTCATAAACTCAACAAAAGGTAACATTAATCTACAATTGTCTTGTAAACCAAAAGCTAACATAAAGATACATTTTTTGATACACCACTATTATTGGCATCAATATTCAAAAAGTTACATCAAGGTAACAGCATACAAGCTGCTTTTGTTTTGTCAGCATACATAAACACACCAAAACAAACTATTTTGATTGATACTTCAGAGCTTCAATTTATCCCACTGCTTCATACTGACATCTTCATTCCTTTAATGAAAAATCTTACATAATTGATGACCCCCTACAATAATCCAACAAGAAACAAAATTTAATAATTAGTATAGCCAACAACAATACTAGATTTTTTTTTTTTTATAGGTAAATAAATCTTCACTGAAATTATGATAAAAAGTACAAAGAAAAAGACAAAGCAGGCAATGTGCTAAGTTCATATTGCCATATGCACATGTAAGAAAGTATATAAATAATCAATGTGCTAAGAACCATAAAAATGGAAAACTAATATATAAGAAAGTATAATTATCTAGCTAATCTGGTAAGGAATTAAAAGCTAAAATATTTGAAGTATGCTTAGGTCACTCTTCATGCTTACTGCCTCAATTCAAATTGCCATATGCACACGTACGTTGAAATGAAGAATAAAATAATAGTTGGGTAAGAAGATGCAATTATAGATTTGGAATTTAGTTTAGTGATTTGTAAATCATGTAGAAAATTTTAATTTGTGGGAATCAGTGAGGGGTGTGAAGCGAGAGCCTTCAAAAAAAAATTAGGAAGAAAAATTACCTGAGAAAACACAAAATCCTTTCTCCACATGATCTGGAATTGAGGGAGAGACTGAATTCAATGTTTTCAATTTGGGGTAATTTTAGTCTTTGTGTTTTTTGGGACTAGGTCTGGGATTGAGGCTAGCAACTAATCTGGGACAGAGTATGCAGCACAACTTCAAAGTACCTTCACCAGTAAATTCAACAAAAGCAATACAAAGTATGGGATTGGGGTCAACAACCTTCACACACGAAATCAACTTGTTCAAGATCAAAATTTCAACCACTATATCAGCAAACAATTAAAATTTTTTTTTTTTAAAATTCAATTGTCCCCAAATTGACAGGGGTGCAAGATTTTGTCAAACAAAGAAAGAAGCTTTATGTTTCTGCATATGAAGCTATAACCAAAAAAAAAAAAGTGGAAAAAAAAAACCCCAATTTTAATCTGATTCAAAAGAAAATTAAAAATGAAAAAAAGATTAACCCATTACTGTATATTGTATATTCCATTGATTGATAATAGTTTAAGAACAAAGGAGTGCATCCATATTCTTTGAGACATTTTATCAAACAGGTACAAATTTCCTTTCTACACATACATTCATTTGGAGTTTCTTTTGTTGTTGTTGTTGTTGTTGTTTTTTTTTTTTTTTTAATTTGTAATTTTGAGAAGAAAAAAGCATACAAAAAAGATGCGAATATACGGAAAAGAAACAAAAAAAAAAAAAAAAACCTTCTTGTGAGTGTCAGTTGTTAGAAGGAGCAAGAAAGCTTCCATCGTTGGATGGTTTTGCTAGAAAAAGAAGATTGAGATTTTTTGACAAGACAAAGGCTGATCTCATGGGAAATTGCAATGTTTGGCAATGTTGTGTTGTCGAAGACGCTGTAGCTGGGCAGTGGCTATTGGGGTTGGGGTTTGACAGAGAACAAGAGATATGGTGGCGTGAGGACTAGAGAGAGAGAAAATGAGATTTGATTTTGAAAAGAGGAAAAGTAATTGGTTTTTGGTTTTGTAAAGAGTAAATGGCAGGTGTTTGAAATTTTTTCAAGGAAAATTTTAGTCATTTTAGTTTAAATGGCTCAATACACTAACATGTCTTTTAGGCCAGGTGTCAATTTCTTTTTGGGCTTAGAAACACCAACTATATGCTGATTTAGAGATCCTGAAACATCATATACTTTCTCGTTTACTTCATTATTCTTTATTTTTGGCCCAAAATAAGAATGGCAACCGGATAGGATCAAAGCGGGTTTCTTTATGTCCAAATCTAAGCTTGTGGGACCACCCTTGTTATCTGAAATCGTCCTGTTTAATAAACGGTTTTTTTTTTAAACCCCCAAACCTGCCCCCACGAGCCCCGTCCAGCCATGCCACTTCAAGGTCCAATTCGTAGCCCAAATCATGGCCCAATATATATATATATATATATATATATATATATATATTGTAGGGATGAAGGGCCCAAATATAGATATTGGGCTGTGGGCCGCACCCGAGGATGGATAAGTACTAGCAAAGGTAGATAGATTATTGGGCCAGGGAAAAGGTCTAGTCATGATGGGTAGGAGATGTTGTCCGAGGAGCAATCCCTCCTCGGTTGACAAATTGGAGGCCTAATGTTCGACCACCCATCAAGAACTGGGCAGCATGCAACTGTGCTGTGAAGGATAAGCTTTAAAGAGGGATGAGTCAACAGAGAATTGATAAAAATCTGGGTAGAAAGCTACTACCACCACATTGAATGCTCTACATCTAACCTCTTGGCCACATTAATATGAAAGTGATACCTGTATAGTAACTTTCAGCCTTACAGCTACCCATAAAGACTTCAGGAAGGTGTTGATAGGACAAGTATCAAGACTGGAAATTTGATCTACACGTAGAGAGCTGAGATGACAGAGAGAAGGGAAATATAAAGGGGATGAACTCCCTTACAAGAAAGAGGAGGAAAACCAGAGAAAAATCATTGTGTAACCAGGAACTGTAATTTTTGTATAAATCTAAGGGAAATATATAAGAACGGACATTCCTCGGACTTGATCGAGGAGAACTTTTCTTGTTTAAATTGTTTATCTTGTTCATTCCAATTTTAACTAGCCTATTGTGATTAGTATCATCCTAACTCATTGAACGTTCAATAGAAGGCCCACTCTCTAACAAATTCATTGTTTTGGGCTCATTGGGCTATTGTCCAAACCATTTGGGTTGGGGTATGCAGCAACATACATCCTTACATATATATATATATATATATAATAAATCACCTAGCTAAGTTCACCATTTAATCATAAATCAATAAATCATAGCTAAGATCACCTATTAAACATAAAAATAAAGGCTACAAATAAATCCCACAAGTCCAAATCTAAGACTATTATAACAAGTTCAAAAGGCTACAAAATAAATCCAAGAAGTTTAGGATAATTACAAAGCAACAAGTTAATCTAACAAGTCTAAGAAATTAAAAAAAGCTACTAAATTAATCCAACAAGTCTAATCCTCCATAGCTATGACACAACCTCTATCCTCTTCATTAGGCTCTACATCATCAAGAATTGTTTGAATTGTACAATCTCCTAGCACAGTTGAAGAACCTACAACAATAATGAATTAAAAAATGGAATAAATTTCATCAAATTATAACCAGCAAATATAAAAATACAATTTTGATTTCATTTTATAAATACAAATTATACAATTGCTCAACAGAATTTGTGTTTCTAAAAAAAAAAAAAGATTCACCATCCATTGAATTTAAGACTACCAAATATTCCAATCTTATGTTCTGATCTATGAAATTAAAAGCTGTTAGGTTCTAAATATTTAAGATTAAATTTTTAGATTCTTAATTTATGTATGTTAGCAAACCGAGAAAAAAATATGTTTAGATTAGGTGTTAGACATTGCTCAAGATTGTTCAAGTCAAGATTCAAGAACTGTCAAGCTATAGAAATACGAAGCAAGCTATTGTGAAGCTCAACCGATCGAAAGATCTGTTCGACCGATCGAAAATTATGTTTTGTAAATTTTAAATCAGGCCCAAGCTAGTGAAAACATCTAGAGTTTCAGCCCAACACTACTAGGTATAAAAAGAAAACCCTAATTACATTTTAGGAGCTCTTGGAAGACTTGTGAGTTACTCTTGTGAGACCTATAAGATTCTTGTAACCTTCTAACTCTACAAACATTTATTGGAACGAGATCTACAATCAAGAACTTGTGGAAACAAATTGCTTGTAAACACCACATTTTATACCCGTTAATAAATTTTGGTCTCCGGCCCCAATGATGAGCTTGACATATGTCAACAAAGGGTAATTAAAGAGTTCACAATAGTTTGGAAGTAAACACAACTCAAAAGTGTTCAAATTGCTTTGAAATCAATACTAAAAAATGATATTTTCTCACTATTTTGACCAGAACGTTTGATCCACAAAGTATATTTGAGTGAGGTTTATTTCATTGGAAAGTAGACTTCCTGGGCTTCAATGTGAACACAAATTTTGCCTAAATTAGACTTATATTGAGTGAGTTATGACTGTTTCAAGTTGGGCTAACTGGGCAGTCCGATTTTCTAGGTTTTAAAACTTCATTTTAAGGGTCCAAAACATAATGCTTTGATGTGGGCCGGCCCATGGACCCTTGAGAACATCCAAAGATCATTAAAAAGTCTAAAAACCCTAATTTTAAGTGATAAATACTCATCTTATGCCTCCAATTAAAACCCTAGCTAGAGAGAGTTATTTTTTAGCTTTCATCTTCTCTAAAACCCTAATTCTCCTTTCTAAAACTCACACACAACCCCTTAGCATGTTTTTTACAAATTAAAAACCTCTCTTTAGTTAGTTCTAAGGCAGAAACTATTTTCCAAAAATTGATTTCTCAAAACCTTTTTCAAATCTCTTGTTCTTGAGTTGTGATTACTAACTATTGTTGTGTTCTTTTGATTATTCTTGTCCTCAATCTAATCTTTGTGTTGTAGGAACTGAGGGATCGGTTAAACAACTTCAAATCTGTGATTCTAAAGTAAGGTGAGCTTCTTTTCCAATGGTTTCCCACTTTGCCTAACATGATTCACATGATTTTCTTGATATAGTTTCTCCATTTGTCATATTTGATTTGTTTGATGTTTTTAATTATGTTTAACTTGTTTTAATATGATTTTAGGTGGTTTATAAACTGTCCTTTTTGTTCTTTTTTTCTTATTTCAATTCCTAGGTTGGTTTGATATGTTTTAATGTAGTTTAGTATAATTGTTTATTTTGTTTTATGTTTTGTTGTATATGTTGATGCTTTATGTTTTTTGTTTTAGGCTAGTTTAATTTTTTTAGGGTTTCTAACATGCTTGTTTGATCTCACATGTTATCTGTTTGTTTGATTAAATCTCTAAAAACGTAGTTTTTCGAATCTGTATTAAAGGTTGCGTATGCATACTTGAGTATGCACACGCATACCTCATGTATGCATACGCATACTTATGCCCAAAAATGCAGATTTAGGATTCTTGCTTTTTTTTGCGTTTTGATTAGTTTTAATCCTCTGTTTAGGTCTTGTTGAGTTTAGTTTTCACATGTTTAGGTCTAAGGTTAGCAGAATAACATGTTTCACATGCTTGAATTGATAGATTGATGATTAGGGTTTATGCTTTGATGAATCACATAAGCATTCATGATAATTTGAACATGCATTGATGCATAGGTGTTGAGATGTTATGGTGCAGCGAGGTAAGTGAGGTAAGGCATACATTCATATGTACATGCATTTGATTGAGATATGGTATATGAACTTGGAATGTGTTTGTGTTCTTGATGTTCTTGATACTATCCAATAATTCTTTGATTCTGTCTTGTTTATTTGCTGCCTTAGATGTGATAATATGAAATATGCATGTTAGATGTATGCTAGGTTTGATATGAGTTGCCATGATAGATATATGTTAGGGTTTTGGAATAATTGATGTCATGTTGATTGCTAGATGTATGCTAGTGTCTGTGTGTGTGTAGATAACAATATTAAATGAGCCTTTAATATGATTAAGACGTAAGACACAATGACTGGAATCCGACCTACGAGTTGAGTGGGGTTGGGTGCCTAACAACATCTCATCCCCATACCTAAACTCTGAACCGATACTCTTTTAGTAAGATCAGTCCTTCCACATAAAGGGGCTATATTTATGGTTCTTAGACCTAATCTAGGTGGCGACTCCATCTTTTCTCTGCACCAGTCCACTCAACCGAGGCGTACTCCCCTTTTCCTAAGGAGAAAACTATTGCGCCCACATTGCTGCATAAAGATTTACCACTAATGGTGATCTGAAACCTTTGAGTGGAATCTCAAAGTCACAAACATGAGAGTTTGTGTTCAACAAATTCAAGATAGAAGAGTCCATGGCGCCGAAACTGCACGTGGTCATGTTAATAAGTTCTACAAGAGGTAGCTTTAGATTTAGGGTTTAAATCTATTGTAAACTTCCATTCTATCATAATGGATTTGTTTACCTTGAGGATAGCTAGGTTAAATCCTCCCCAGGTTTTTTACCATGAAATGGTCTGTTTCATTAGTTTTATCGGGTCATCATATTACCGTCTTCTTTACTTTTTCGCACTAAGTAATATGCTTGCATATGTTTAACCTAGATCTCATAGTTAACCTACGTAACTACTTGGCTAATTCATTAGGTTAAACTAATCTGATTTATAGGGGGTCTAAACAAAACAAACAGAAGCAACAACAACAACAACAACAAAAAATTCAAATGACAAACCTAACCCATCAACAATCCAAATACAAGTTTAAATAATAAACATGTTAATTAATAAACAATAACCAAAGATTTCATCAACCATAAACTATGTAACAAACCCAAAGTTATATTTAAAAAATAATAATAATAATAATAGTGACAGAGCGACGAACCTGTGGAGAACGACGAACCGATGGTAGAGCCTGAGGGGTATGGTCGGCAGTGAGAGTGAGTGAGGGTGAGACTTGAGAGTGAGCGAGAGTGAGTAAGAATGGCCGAGTGGGTGAGGGGCTGAGGGCTAAAGGTAGAGAGTGAGGGGCGACTGTGAAATAAGAGGAGAGTCAGAGAGTGTGTTAGCTGTTAGGGTTAGACTAAGTTTTGTGTGTGTGTGTGTGTGTGTGTATTCAGGTTTTTTGGTAATTGTGGTCTAAATGGGTCAGGTTTGGGTTCAAGTTTGGGGTAGGTAGCACTAAAACCCGCACCTGACCCAAACCTGTTTCGGGTTTAATTTTAAAAACCCAAACTCGACCCTACAGTTTCGCAAGTCGGGTCGGGTCGAGTACTTGCAAGTCGGGGTGGTTTTGCCATCCCTAGCCCAAGATACTATTTTATATTTAATTTCTAATATATGAGATAATACTTCAAAACATTCTTAATTACTTGGAAAATTAGATAAAAATAATGCCTAAAATTAATAAGTTTAATTAATAGTTCCTTAATTTTTTTTTTTAAATAATGATGTTTTTAATCAAGTTCAAATTCTCAATAATCAAATCATAAAATAAAATAAAAAATTATTTTCTAAATAGGTGTTAAGTTTAATTTAAAGTCATTGTCTGTCTTCCTTGTTTATTTGTTCTATTGTAAATAATAAAATCATATAGAAATTCCTTAATTAAACTTTGTATTTTAGCAAAGTATCTAACTTTGAGTTTCTAGCATATAAGATTCATTCACTTTCATACTCCAAACAAAGATTTTTCTCTATAAATATTTTTTTTATGTTTAATGGTTACCAAATTGATTTATTAATAATCCCTAAATGAAATACAAAATTAATCAAGTATTATCATTTTTCTCTACTTGGTTACTATTCAAAAATATTTGTTGACAAAGACTTCAAATTGAAGTGATTTTAATAAATTTTGGGATTTTAATTACAAAATTAAAAAAGCTATATTTTTCTAGACCTTTTATGTAATTTCCCATAATTATTTAAGCTTTCTAGTTGTTAAGGTATTAGTAAATGAGTAAACCTCTCAAGTCTAGAGACGGCAAAAAGCTAAAAACAACCCACTCCACATGACCCACCCCTTCCCCGCTCTATTTTGAGTGAATTTTCTCAATCCCAAAAAGGTGACTGTGTAGGGATGTGTTTTGCTCGCCCCAAAAAGCTAAAAACAACCCACTCGGCATGACCCACCCTGAATGTATATATTGATATTTTATTTAATATATATTTAACATATTTATACATATATTGTATTTTTGTTTTAATATATATCCTAGATATAACCTTTTTTTTTAAACATATTCTATTACTATCTTCAAAATATTTGTTTAT
The DNA here is from genome assembly GCA_032727855.1 of Quercus ilex subsp. ballota. Classification (NCBI taxonomy): domain Eukaryota; kingdom Viridiplantae; phylum Streptophyta; class Magnoliopsida; order Fagales; family Fagaceae; genus Quercus; species Quercus ilex. The sequence continues at coordinate 33,988,340 of CM064908.1, forward strand.
ATTTCTCTCTTAGTAGTCTATTTTTTGATAAGTTTATATCTTAGAACTCCCACGATCATCATTTCCCTTTATATGTCATCTTTATTGCATTAATATTGGAGCTATCTCATTAGGATTAGTAACACATTTCCAACCCATCTCGAACCTGACTAACCCTGCATGGGCCCTAAAAAGGTGACAAGGAGAGGACAAGGCACCCATAATTCGACTTCGTCCTACCCCATTGTCATCCCTTAAGTTGTGCATAACCCTTCTTAAAGCATTCATATTAGATTTTGTGAAACTTTAGCCAAATTTGACTTAAACAGTACCCTTTTTTTTTTCTATTTAACTAACCATTTTTAATATGGCCAGCATGAGATGCTTTAATTTTTTTCTCTTTTTCTAATTAAATATTCTTATTTATTCATTTTTATGTCTTTCCTTCTCTTTTTCATGTGAAATGATATCTTATTCTTGCTCTTTACAACGAGAAGTCTCACAACATTTGGCCTCACCCACTACCCCACCCACTAGTGAGGCCCACATTTTGTGAGAGGCCCACTACTTGTAGCAGATACAAGATATACCTTCTCCTTATGCCATGTGACATCATTTTTATTGGATAAACTAAACACCCATAGTAAGTTTAACGTAAAATATGAACCAAGTGGCTGTTGATGCAAATAGAATATAACTTCAAGGGGATAAAATCCAAATTCTAAAACTTCAAGGTGTAAAATCTAAAGGCTTCCAAATTTCAGGAGTGAAGTTTGCACTCTAGCCTTATTAGTTCATGCACCAAAGCGAGGAGACTTATAATAGTATTAGTTATGTATTTTTTAGGAAGTACAGACACTTCATTTGAAGTATCGTACTCATGTCAAACACGAGACACTTTTGTATACATATCCCACCTGTGTCTTTTTCTTTTTTCTTTTTTTGGAAAAATTGCAAAACACTGCTAGGACACGGAATGGACACAACCTTATAAAATCATACAAAGAAACTTTGTTGGGAAGAAAGTGTTGGCCAGAAAACGAGTAAGTTTACCACAACGATAATTTTCATAACTTTTGCCACAATTCACATAAGTGGTTAGTTGTAAGTGATAGAAAAAAGATGATAGGCTCATGTGGGTCCACAATTCCAATACTCACAAGTCACCATGTGAACAAATTGTGATAAAGTTATGAAAAGTAGTTGTGGTGCTAAACCTACTTCTAGAGAACTCTTGCCACAACTATCCATGTGGTAGATTGTGAGTGATAAAGAAAAAGTTGTAAGTCCATGTGAAAGTGACATGCCGCCAATCACAATCTACCATGTAGGATAGTTGTGACAAAAGTTATGACTTTTTATGTGGTATTAAAATTACTCATATCTACGAAAAAAAAAAAAAAAAAAAAAAGAAGAAGAAGAAGAAGCAAAATTTAGTGCAAGATTACATGATGACAATAGATGTCACTATTAGCTGAGCATTCACATCAACTACATAAATTTTTTTCTAGAATATATGTTTTTTTAATTTTACATATTTATTTTTCAAAATACACCATATTAGATTAATTATTTTACACTACATTTTATTAAAATGTAATTTTTTTAGTTGTTTCTCTATTTTACACATAACAACAACAATCTGCTCTCTTTCTTTGTCCACGGGACATATAAAGAATGAATAAAAAATCAAATACAAAATCAATACTATTAATGTAAATTTACACAATTATTATAGTAACAATGCATATTTACACCATTTTGACTTAAAAGGTGGATAATTTTTGGACAAAAAACTGTAAATATGACATTTTTTTATCGTACACCATCCGATGAGTCACGACCATAATGCCCAATTTGTTTGTTTCTCTCAGTGCCACAAACTAGTAATTAAAGTCCTAATAGCTTTGCCTTATCACCTATTGACCAATTTTGTGTTGGGCTTTGTAGAGCCTAGTTGTGTTTGATCAGGTTGACGACCCAACCTGACCTGAAATAATGTTGCGTGGTTTTTAATGGGAGATTTTCTGAAGTTTAGTCCATGGAGCGGAGGCAAAACTGTACGGCCACACTTTGTATTTTTCCCTGATAATAGTGAAATCCCTACAACTCCATAGACGTAGGCAAATTGTCGAACCATGTAAATATTATCTTGTGCGTGTGATTGTTTTTCTTTGGTGTGTGTTTTCTCTATTTTTTGTTTCTCACAAGTTGGGAATTTTGATTTAATTCCTTACATTTTGTCGGTGCTGATCTACTTCTTCAGGCAATATATATACCAATATAAATATAACCCATTTGGAGAAGTGGAAAACACTACTAGTTACAGCAAACATTGTAGCAACAAAGAGAGATAAATGGCAGGGCAAGAAATGGGTAACAGAGAAAGCAGGTGGTCTCTTCAGGGAATTGAAGTTCATGAATCATGATTACCATTACAAAAATTATATACTCTCTTTTGTAGTATCTAAGCAATGAAATTTTTTTGGAGGCTGTTATCTCTCAAACCCTTCTCGGACGTATTGGAGAGCCAAAGGAGGTTTCTTCTTTGGTGGCATTCCTATGCCTTCTTGTATCTTTTGTTAGGTTCTAAAGACTTAGGATTTCATGTATTTAGAACTCTAATATGTATCGTTGGCAAACCATGATCAAAACAGGTTGTTTAGTCTTGTTTAGGCTTGCACAAAGTTGGTTCTTTTATGTAAAGTTGGAATCGAGCTGATGCAGTAGTTATTGTGTATCTCGGCCTGGCTCGATTGATCGAAGCTTAGGCTCGATCAATCGAATATCAGGCAGAATGCGTTTTTGCTGCATAATTCCAACTCAGCCCTAGCTCCTAAAATGTTTAGGGTTTTATGTTTTTTCCCTAGGTATATAAAGCAAACCCTAGCCACATTTTAGATGTTGCTCATATTGCTGTTTGTGTGAATCTCTTGTGAGATCTGTGAGGAGCTTTCCTTCACACAAGCTTAGGATTATCAAGAAGGAGATTCGTTCAAGAACTTGATGATTATTCAGTTGTTGCCATAAGAGCTTAAAGATACACAAGCGAGAGTGCTTGTACTTGCTGGAGAATCCAAGAAAGAAGGAGTCTGTGGTTTCGGAGCTTACACGTGGTCGTGTCAGTAAGTTTCTACTGGTGGGTAGAAATAAGATGTTAGTGGTCTAAGTCTTGTTGTAAAACTTCGATTCTTTCATAGTGGATTCAGGTTTACCTTGAGAATAGTTAGGTTAAATCCTCCCCAGGTTTTTACCGGTGTGGTTTTCTGGGTCATTATATCTTTGTGTTATTTATATTTCTGTTGCTATATACTTGATATGATTGTGATAACCTAGATTTGCATAATTTGACTAATTTAATCACTTTGCTAATTAACTAGATTAATCTTGTTGTGTTTTAAGGGATCAAAAAATCGTATAAGTGGTATCAGAGTGGGTTGCTCTCTGTTTGTAGATCTTTTGGTCTCTAAGCTGATCCTTAACCCCTGTTGTCATGGAATATGGACACTCTCTAGTTATTCCTCCCCACTTTGATGGGAATAATTATACTTATTGGAAAGTAAGGATGAAAGCATTCTTGAAATCTATTGATGAGAGAGTCTGGAACTCCGTTGAATACAGATGGGAAAAGCCCACTACTCCTGTGAGTGAGTGGCAAACTTCTCAAAAAGAAGCAGCTGGGTTCAATAGCAAAGCTATGAATGCCATCTTTAACGCTGTTTCTATGGAGGAATTTAAGAGAATTTCTAATGTTAAGGTTGCTCACACTGCTTGGAAAATCCTCCAGATTGTGCATAAAGGCACTAAGGCAGTTAAAATTAGTAAGTTGCAGTAGTTAACATCTAGATTTGAAAGTATTAGGATGTCTGATGATGAATCTTTTGATCAATTTTATGCTAAACTAAATGACATTGTTAATTCTGCATATAATCTGGGTGAAATCTATGATCAACCTAAAATTGTTAGGAAGATTCTTAGATCTTTGACTAAAAACTTTAGACCCAAAGTGACTGCCATCACTGAGAGCAGAGATGTGGACTCCATCCCTGTTGATAAACTTATAGGATCTCTTCAGTCCTATGAGTTAGACCTACCCAAAACTAGCAAATCCAAATCAATGGCTCTTAAGTCAGTTGATGATGTTGATGTTGGTGGATTTGATGATGAGCTCTCTGCTACAGAGATTGCTTACCTTGCCAAGAACTTCAGAAAGTTTCTTAGGAATAGTAACAAAAGGGCAAAAGGTACAAACACTGCTGAACCTAGAAACTTTAGGAAGAATGATCTCACTAAGGTTAACAACACTAAAAAACCTAGAGAAAAAGTAGGTCAATCTTCTAATAATTCTATGGGTCCTCAATGTTTTGGATGTCAAGGTTATGGTCACATGAAATCTGAATGTCCCACATACTTGAGGTCTAAAGGCAAGGCTATGATGAGGATGAAATTTCTGATGATGAGTCTGGGTGTGACGAGGATGGAAACTTCATTGCTTTCACTGCTACTGCTGTAGTCAATGAAAGTGTGTCTGTTGAAGAAAACCCTTCTGATAGGGAACTCTATGAGGATGCAGATCTTCAAGAAGCCTACAATAAACTTTGCAAAGTAGCTGCAAAGGATGCCATGAATGTTGATTAGGCTTAAAGAAAATTGCATCTCTTGAGCTTGAAAAAGAAAAATCTGGTTGTTAAATTGTTTGATGCTAATGATCTTTTGAACAATGTGAAAACTGAGAATATGCTCTTGCTTGATAAAGGTAAATCTTTGGAACATGATTTATCTGTTGCTAGATCTGCTAGTTCTAAACTTGATTAAATGCGGAGTGTTCAAAAGGCTCCCTCTGACAAATCTGGATTCGGTTTTGTTGAAAGCATCTTTGTGACTGCACCAAATTCCACAAACTTTGTCCCTTCTTCTTCCTCTGAACACCTTGTGAGTGAGGTTGTGAGTGAGACTGCTAAACTTGTAGAGGTCACACCACCTAGGAAGATTAGGGTTGATCTGAAAGAATCTAAACCTAAGGAGTCTACCCTTTCTAAGGACAAGATGCATGGTAAGCCTGTTTGGGTTTGTCATTTTTGTGGAAAGTCTGGACACATTCGTCCAAATTGTTACAAACTGCAAGTAGCTAAGCGAGCAAATAAGCCAAAAGTGCATGTGCCTCAAGCACAAGATCCTATGACATTTATTGGTGAATTGGTAAAAGCTCTAAACTTTTATTCCAACCTTGGAGTTGGAAATCACTCTAATGTGAATAAGAACTCCAATGCTCGTAGTGCATCTAAAAGGGTTTGGATGCAAAAGGCTCGATCTAATTGAGTTTTTCTGACATGGACCTTGTGCTTCATTGCTTTACTCTTTGTGACCATTGTTCTTTGGTTTCTGGTTTTTTTTTTTTTTTTTTTTTTTTTAATCTAGGATTTGCACTGAATAACATTCATGCATTTCATTCTAGGACTGTTTTTGTTTCCTCTTTTTAAATAAAAATAAATAAATAAATAAATAAATAAATAAAAATAAAAAAAGAAAAGGGAAAAGGAAGCAAATTGTGTTATGTATTTACTCTCTTGGTTTTGAAAACAAGGTTGGTCAATTTATTTTCATATAACATATCTTTGTACCTTGTTTAGCTTTGATGAGCTTATTTATTGCACTTTACTAGTTAAAGCTGCATGTTGTGTGGGAAAGATGTTTATGGTTTTTGAATCACTTTGTCTTGATCTTGAAGTCACATGTTTTTTACTGTCGGACTTGAACCTTTTGAGAAAGGCATAAATAATCATCTCACCACTGTTCACTAGCCAATCATGAACACCTTAGTGCATATCGTAAGATTGTGTGCTCGAGAAAGTGTAGCACATGCACAAAAACAATATAAGGTGTAGCCTCGGTTTAATTGCTTAAAATTGGTGTGTACATTATTGGGCTTAATGCTAAATTAAAATAAATAAAATTGGTGTGTACATTATCTTGGTTTTTAATAAGTTTCTGAACAACTAAAATTGGTGTGTACAATATGAGGCAAATTCAAGAAACTTACATGATTGCAAGCTTATGATCTAGGAGATGTGAGAGTTATATGATGTAATTCTTTAGGTGATAGTCTCTTTCAAATTCTATGTGATGAATTTTGTAGACTTAGTGGTTGATTTATATTCACATTTCACCTCACATGTATCTCAAGCTTTTACTAGTTGCACACACTACACAAGTTACTCTTTGCTAAACATTGTACATGTTATTGTGTGTGTTTTTGGTCTGACCAACCAAGTTTGAAAATACCTTGAGTCTTGTATGAAAAACATATTTGATGCTTGAGAATTCAAAAGGAAAATGTGTGAAAATCTTAATTTTGGGAAACCAGTTTTAAAAACTTGTGTTTTTGAAAAGCATTTCATATCATACGCATGCATTTTGTTCATCTATTTCAATGCTTTGAGGAGGTTTTGCCCAAAATGTATTTTTGTTTTTTCAAAACTGTGTTTTTCTCTCAAAAATTTAGTGAGCCTATGTCTGTTTCAATTGATCCAATCTTTTTTTCGATTAATCGAAATTGCGATTAAAATTTTAAGTGAGCCTCTGTCTGTTTCGATCGATCAAAACTGATTTTCAATCAATCGAATATCATGAATCATGTTTTTTAAAAATCAGTGTTTGACTCGTTCAAAACACTTTTTCAAAAGGTTTTAAACTTTTCTCTCTCTCTCCGACTCGGACAAGCTCACTCATCAAAATTTTGTCGTTTTCCTTCCAAAATTTTGCAAGGTTTTTCTCCTCTAAGGCCGGTAAGTCCATTATACCCTTCCTTTATAAGTTTATTTTCAATTTTCATGCATTTATCATGCATTTTTCTTTGAAAATTTTGAACCTATGCATATTGGGATTTTTGATGATTCAAGCTTTTTTTTTTTTGTGAAATTGATCATTGGGTTTTTGTTGGGAGATGTTTTAAACTTGATCTATGATGCTTAATTTGATCAATTTGGGGTTTTGTGTTGAATTGAAATTCTAGGGCTTGAAATTAATCCGAATTGGGAATTTTGTTCAAATTGGGTTAAATTGATGAAATTGGCTTGTTGAATTGATGTAATTGATCATTCTAAACTGTATGTTATGTTGTGTTGTGTGATGATCAATTGGTCAATTTGTTTTACAAACAAAAAAGTGGTTTTTCAAATTTTGGAGTTTTTGTTAGAAACTCTATGCTCAAGCCAAATTTTGTGAATTTGAACTTCAATTGAACTTAGTTTCACTGCATAAGAGCATGCATCATGACATTTAAATTGTTCATGCATCATATAGATTTCTGTTCTATATTTGTTTTGAGCAAACTTGCAGTCTACCCTTGGTTTTTCCTTTTTTTGTTCTTTTTGGTTTTGCTTTGTGTCTTTGTCTTTTCCTTAGCACCATGCCTAGGAAGACTAGAGCCCAAAGGACTCCCTCCTCTTCTTTTGAGTCTCCCTCTAGGAGTGAGCTGTCTAAGGATGCCAAAAGCAGAGAGGCTTACGATAAGTTGAACAGTAAGAGGGAAATTTGGGCTGAGCATTCTGTTGTTTTAGATGAGGTAGATCCTGCCATTAGGGCAAATTTTGAGAGTAAGGGCTGGGTATCCTTGTTGGAGATAAATCATCCACCCCCGACCGCCCTAATTAGAGAGTTCTACTCGAACCTCTCTTGCCACGTCTATGATTCCAACACCCTTGTTAGGAGTTGGATACGAGGTGTTGAGTTCACCATTACCCCTAGGGTAGTGGCTGAGGCTCTTGGGGTCTCGATCGTTAGGCAGCCCGTCTATCCTTATGAAGAGTCTCCACCCTTGGATGATGTCATATCATACATCACTAGGTCTTCTATCCAATGGGGTTCTGATCCTAGGATCATGTCCGCTGAGCTTTCTGAGGCTTCCTATCTTTTTCTTAGGATAACGTGTCTTTCCTTGTGGCCTATTTCTCATCTCCACACCATCCCTATTGACAGATTTGTGTTTTTATATGCCTTTGTTTTTGGTGCTTCTATTTCTTTTCCTCATCTGTTTCTTCGTTCTTTGAACGAGATTCATAGGAGTAGCGCTGTTGGTCACGCTCTTGTCTATCCTATTTTCATTCATAGGATTTTGTTGTTTTTAGGTTTAGATGGTTTTCTCGCGTCTAAGCCCATATATATTAGTGGTCCCATAGGTGCCACTTTCCTTAGGCAGAGGGCTGCACATTTGAGACCTTCTCGTGTTCAGTCTTCTGGTGCTGTACCCCCTCCTCCCTCTTCTACAGGTGATGCACAGGCTAAGACGTCTGGTGCTGCTGGTGCTACTGCTGATGTTCCTCCACCGTCTACTTCGGATGAGTTCGACATTCGACGTACGTTGGATCATGTCTTGACCGTTCATACGGCTCAGGGACAGGTTTTGGTGGACTTGCCTGATGAGGTTCGAGTTATGCGTGCAGAGTTGGCGCATTTTAGACGATCTCCTACGCCACCTCCTTTTGATGATGGACTTTAATTGCCCTTTGGCATTCTGTCACAAAAAGGGGGAGTAGCTTTTGTATAGCTTGTAGAGTTTTTGTCGATAGAGGGAGCCTTTTTGTTTGGTTGGAGCCTATGGTGATTAGATTGTATCTAGGAGCTGCACTTTGTATTTTACATTCCTTTTGGCTCTTGATGTATTTTTTGTTGGGCTATTCATGTTAGGGGGAGATACATTTTTTTTATTCTTGTTTCACTGCTTATTGACTTATATTTTTGAGTTATTCATTTGATAAATGTCTTTATTTTGTGTTTTGGTGATATAAAGAATTTATTTTGTTTACTTGTATATTCCACACATGCGTTTATGTGTTTGTTGAGTATTTCAGGAAATACAAGTTGATTCAATTGAGCTGCTGTCTACACTTGCAACTGATGGATAGTAGTTAGGATTGGATTTGTTATGTAAAGGGCTTTATTTTGTAAACTTTGAGCTTTTAGTTTGTGATTTGTCACGGATTGCCAAAGGGGGAGTTTGTTAGGTTCTAAAGACTTAGGATTTCATGTATTTAGAACTCTAATATGTATTGTTGGCAAACCATAATCAAAACATGTTGTTTAGTCTTATTTAGACTTGCTCAAAATTGGTTCTTTTATGTAAAGTTGGAATCGAGCTGATGCAGTAGTTATTGTGCATCTCGGCCTTCGAAGCTTAGGCTTGATCAATCGAATCTCAGGCAGAATGCGTTTTTGCTGCATAATTCCAACTCAACCCTAACTCCTAAAACATTTAGGGTTTTATGTTTTTGCCCTAGGTATATAGAGCAAACTCTAGCCAATTTTTAGATGTTGCTCATATTGCTGTTTGTGTGAATCTCTTGTGAGATCTGTGAGGAGCTTTCCTTCACACAAGCTTAGGATTATCAAGACGGAGATTCGTTCAAGAACTTGATGATCATTCAATTGCTGCCATAAGAGCTTAAAGATACACAAGCGAGAGTGCTTGTACTTGCTGGAGAATTCAAGAAAGAAGGAGTCCGTGATTTCGAAGCTTGCACGTGGTCGTGTCAGTAAGTTTCTACTAGTGGGTAGCAATAAGATGTTAGTGGTCTAAGTCTTATTGTAAAACTTTGATTCTTTCATAGTAGATTCAGGTTTACCTTGAGGATAGTCAGGTTAAATCCTCCCCAGGTTTTTACCGATGTGGTTTCCTGGGTCATCATATCTTTGTGTTATTTATTTTTCTGCTGCTATATACTTGATATGATTGTGATAACCTAGATTTGCATAATTTGACTAGGTTAATCACTTGGCTAATTAACTAGGTTAATCTTGTTGTGTTTTAAGGGGTCTAAAAACCATACATCTTCTTACATAACTGGTCAAACTATTTATGTTGGTGGAGGTACTCCACCAAGGAATGTTTGTAGACCCAGGAATAAGGGCATGACTACAACTATTGTTAAGCAAAGTAAATAAATTAATATAGTTAACTAGTTCTATTCAAAATTTGGGGGGGGGGGGGGGGGGGGGGGGGAGGATGCACAAACCTCTCTCCTTGGCATTTTCTAAAATTATTGTGTGGTATGTCCATCTAATTTCTTATCTTGTATACTTAAATTTATAAATACAATGCATATGTGTTCTTCTTCTTCTTTTTCTTCTTTTTTCTTTCTTGAGAAGAACAATGCATATATGTTCCAAGTGAGCAAGTGACAAATTATTCAAACATAGCTAATGCTTTTATTTGGTATCATATTCATTCAGTCCTTATGGCTTCCAACTCTTCCTCCTCCTCTTCATCCGCTATCAATCCAATCGAAACCTTTCTAACTAATTAAGTGATTCAATACCATACTAGATGTCATTTCGATTTAACTGAAAAGATAAAGTATTTTAATACCAGTTAATATCAATGTATTTTTTATAAATATATATAATTTTATAGACGGAATATATAAACCTAATACATATATAATTATAAGTATTAGAAAAACGAATTTAGATAAACATTCCCCCAAAATAATACATATATATTATTTTGTCGTTTGCATTATCAATGTGCTGTTCTTTAGTAAATTATAGATTATATGCATGTTAAGGAATATGTTTTGATTTCTTAGTTTGGATTTGTTGTATTTTAGTTTGTTCTGAATAAAAAAGTTGAATTGATAAAATAAAAGATGCATTAATCTGATTGAATGTTGAAAAGTTTTTGGAATTGAGTTTATGTGATAGGCTGTGCACTTAGAATCAAGAGCGTGTACGCATGCTTAATAACCTGCGCTCATAACTTCATCCTTGTGTATGCAACCTAAACCCAAATTAGGCAAAATATATGTTTTAATGGTAAGGTTTGCTTGATTTCATGTTGTCCCATGTGATATGTGATTTTGTTGATTGTGAACCTCTAAGATTAGGGTTATAAATGATAAATTATTTCCCATGATTTAGTCCTTACTTTTCCATAATAACTTGATTTTTTTTTTTTTTTTTTGGGTTGAGAATCCATAATAACTTGATTTGAATATGTTTAGAATAGGATTCTCACTAATGAATGAATGTTTTATTTGATTTGTTTCCAATTTGATAACAAATTTGACTTGGTAATTTGATTTTATTAACTTGTAACCCCATGCATATGCATAGATATACTTAAGGCTCCACTTGGGAGGAGGGAATGGAATGGAATGGAAATGAATAAAAAGAATATTTTTAGAATATTTTTCCCTTCTCTTCTTTGGGAGTTTTAATGGAGGGAATGGAAAGTTCATTCCCTTGTTTGGGAGTTTAAGTGGAGGGAATGGAATGGGTAGGAGGGAACACTCATTCCTCTCTATTCCCTTAAAACCTTAAATTTTCATTCCCCCCGAAATTGGGAGGAATGGGGGGGAATGGAATTAAATTTAATGATTTTTTTACTAAAACTCCCAAAATACCCCTATATATTCAACCCTTTATTTTAAAATAGGGGTCTAATAGTAATATTGTCATAAAATGATACCATTACATTCCCTCTATGTTGCTCCCAAACATGATTACTTACATTCCATTCATTTCCATTCCTTTATTTTAAAACATCCAATCAAGGTTACTTAATTACATTCCATTCCATTCTTTTCCATTCCTTCCCCTTACTTAAATACATTCCATTCAATTTCATTCATTTCCATTCCCTTATGATCATCTCATTCCATTCCATTCCATTCCCCTATGAACTCCCAAGCGGAGCCTAAAAGATATACATTAAGATGTATAGTATAATTCTTACATATATAATTTAAATATTATTGATAGGCATTCTTATATTCTTTTTTAACTTTTTAAAAAATCTTGTAAGAATATTACTAGATAGAAAATGTAAATAGTACATTTTTAAAAAAAAAAAAATTAATTTTTTTTCTATTCATTAATTCTAAACTCTTTGGTTTTTGTACATAATAACTAACTTGGATAAATATTTATGATGTGATCCCACATTTGACTTCAAAATTAAGAAATAAAACTCTCTCTAAAAATAAATCTATATATATAATAATAGGTGAAGCAGAGAGAAAATCAAATTAGATTTCAATTGGATTCTCAATTTTGTGCCACTTGTCCTAACCAAAACTCAAAAAAAAATCTAATTAGATTATAAATTTGACTTTAATTTTGTGTCATGTATCTTATCTAAATTTTCTAATTTTTGCGCCTAAATAAATGATGCATTAACATTTAACACGGAAGCCAAGAAAACCACAATTATAATGTTCATTAGCCTAAGTAAGAACATCTTACCTGCACACTTTTATGGAGATTATAAATTGGACTTTAATTTTGTGTCATGTATCTTATCTAAATTTTTTAATTTTTGTGCTCAAATAAATGATGCATTAACATTTAACACGGAAGCCAGAAAACCACACTGATAATACTCATTGGCCTAAGCAAGAACATCTCACCTGCACCCTTTTATGGATGATCTCAATAAAGTCTGGAACTCTTCTAATCTCACAACCAGAACCAAGGAGTCCAACGAGAAAGACTATAAAAGTAAAACATCATCTCTTCCTAATTCCATATCGTCATTCCATGTCTCCTCCTCTCTCAACTTCTACCAACTAGATCCACACACTACCCTCTCCTCCTCCTTATGGATTTCTCAGATCAAGGCCGGGTTCAAACACAATGTTCAATCCCACTCTTCCTTACTTCACACTCTCATAAATTAGCGCTTCATTAGCGCTTCCAAGAAGATTCCAAGCTCAATTATCAGTTTTTATTTTTTGATATCCCTTTATATATTTTAAATAATAAAATGCAAAATTTTCTTTTTTTTATTCGTTGTTTTATCTAATACTATCTTATGTATGATAAACCAAAAAAAAAAAAAAAAAAAGACCAATAGCATTACTTAAATAATAAAATGCAATATATATTTTTCATTGTTTGATTTAATTCTATCATCTGTGTGATAAACCCGAAAAAACAAAAACAAAACAAAAAAATTGGCCAATAGCATCATTACAATTAATCAGTCCTGTGCGGTAGCACGGGGTTACATACTAGTAATTTATAACACATGGCGCAACATTGGAGTTCAATTGTACAATTTAATTGAATTTTCTCTAAGTTTTGCCTATTAATATATATATATATATATATTCCTTTTGTGCTATGATATTTTCTTATGTGATGTGTTTCATTAATGCACAATTGTGATAAGCCCATTAGGGGATTTCTCGATTGATTGAGACTATGGAACACAATGAGTGGAGGTCGGTCCACGGGCCAGGCGGGCTTAGGTGCATAACACTTTTCCAAGCTCTAACCGAATTTTAGATCTAGAATTCGGTGCATGGACCTCTATAAGGGCCCAAGTTGGTTTCTATACTTAAGTTAGGTAGCAACTCTCAATTCTCTACATTTTAGCCCACTTGGATGTGGCGTACTCCCAATGGCAACATCCCATGTATAAGGTAGTGAGCCCACGTTGATGCAATAGTTGATAAATAAATTTCTTAGTTAAATTTTTATCTTACATTTATATGTTGATATATTATTTTATAAAGTAAAGTAATTAAATTTATAGAATTCCTAATATCACTCAAATTTATGAATGATTGTGATGTGATGTGCTTTAACACCAAGCATTCCTTTGCCTCTAGAGTTTTGACCAACTTTTGGCGCAAATAACCAAAACATAGTAGAATTGCATCATGGTTTAAAAAATTAGAATGGTCAAAGAATCAAAAAAAGGATGAGTTATCAGTTTTTTCGATTCTTGACCGATTTTTACCAGATCGATTTTGGATTTAGTTCTCAGTTTAATTGGTTGAACCTGTTGGTCTAGTCTGAGTTTGAAAACAGTAATTTTAATTCAAAATTTGTATGATGACACAATATTTTTCATAATTTCTCTCGTAAAAACTAGTATAGCCTATAATAAATGATGCATAATAAAATTGGTGTTAATGGTATGAAAGTTCAATTAATGTGTAAAACACTAATGAATGGTTAAACCCCCAATTTTAACAATACCAACACAAGCTTGTACACAAACAATATATGTGGGGAATGATGTATATAAGCTATAATCAAATAGGTAAAACTCTCTAAACCATAGTCAATCTCAAACACGATAGGAATTAAAGGTAAAGAGTAAGAGAAGAGAGATGCAAACAAAAAAATAACACCGGCATGTGTTATCGAAGAGGAAACCGAAGAACTCGGTGAAAAACTTTTCCGCCGCCCTCCAAGCGATCAAATGATCTACTAAAGAATACAGTTGGGATACATGAATAGCAGAAGACCCTTCAAGCCTAATCTACTCAATGCACCTAAGCCCTGCAAGCTTCTTGCTCCAACAGGGTTACACCTAACCTTGTCTTTTTTAGCTTCTTAGATCCCGCAATAAGCCCATTGTATCAACCAAGTAAATTGGTTATCTCTGAACTACTTCCCAAGCACCAAAATACCTCCTCACAGATATAGGTATGGTAAGATAAGGATTTGACAAAATGTACCTCTCAAGGATATGTCAATGGAGAGGGTGAGAGTAAAAGAATTTGGAGAATCAAATGATGAAGATTGTGGATGAGTCAATCTTGTTTTTCTCTAGGGTTTCTCTCTCAAAATTCTTTCTGGAAGCTTTCTATATTTCTTGGGTATAAGGGTATTTATAGTAGTGTATGTGAGAAATGTGAAAAGTCAGTTTTCATCAAAACAGGGCATTCTGGCAACTTAGCCTCGCAACTAGAACGAGTCGTGAATTTGAGTTGCGAGCTAACTGTCTGGCTAGATTGTACATTTTTGTCCTGTAGTGCTCCAGCTGTTGTGACCCTTAAGTTCCCTGCATGCTTCACACGTGTGCCACTTTGACAACTTGCCAATGGCGAGATCCAGTCGTGAGACTCCTTTGATTTGCACACATTTTGAATTTTTTTCACTCTCTCTCACACACAACTCTTACATGATTCCTACCTAAATACAGGGTATCTAATTACTAAAATACAAGCAAATTTAGTACGGAATAAAGCCAACACATGATTTAATAAATTCAAGCTTACATGGTAAATTGAATTGTAAGTGATGTTCCACCTATATGTTTGACCATATGCATTCTACTTCTACATACACGTAAATACTATTGATTCAAAACTTCATCACGGGTGACAAAGGGCGAGATGTCTTCAGGCACCTCCTCCAATCAAAATTGAGATTCCAACAAACTTTTTGCCTTTTTTTTGCTAACTGGCGAGATACTGAATTACCAAGCGTCTTAAATGAGAAAAAGAAATAAAACTAAAATCACTCGCTGCTAACCGAGAGTATTCAATACCCCGCCAAACAGCATCCTTCAGAGTTAATAAAATCAGTGGCCCTTTCAGACAGCATGTAGGTGGAACAATATATGTAAGTGGTAGGTCCCTGGGTGAAATATATATAATGGCGTCTTAATCTTCTTTTCCATTATTTTTCTCAAATAAAATAAAAAACTTTCAATTATTGAGCAAAGATCTAAAAGTCAAAAGTACCGAATATCTTAATACAGATTTGATCATTGTGAATCTATGATATGACTAAAATGCTGGAAATCAGGAAAGACAAATTGAGTGGGAGGTTACAAGATGACAGTCTATGTGACACTAGCTCAGATAAACTTGATGCTCAGTTTGTTTGTTTGTTTCTCTCAGTATCACAAACTCCTCCTCATAGCTTTCCCTTATCAGTATCTATTGATATATTGGTATCGGTGTTCTACTTACTGGTTATTGCACACAGAGAGAGAGAGAGAGAGAGAGATAAATGGCCCGGGAAGAAACTGGTAACAGAGGAAGCAGGTGGTCCCTTCAAGGAATGACAGCCCTTGTTACTGGTGGAACCAAAGGAATCGGGTTCTTTCTCTGCTTATGCCTCTCTTTTTTTTTCCTTCTGATTTTAGCTTGGAATTGCATTCTTATTGAATATTTCTAAATATAGATAAATAAATTATAAACGGCCACATTTGTAGAATTGTTGCAACTTTTTTAAAAAGTTGATTGGATGAAATAGATAGAAGAAGGTGGAACTTCTCATATATCTCTTTTTTTATCTCTTTTTTTTAGTGTGAATTTTGAAAATCTAATAGTTGAATTTCATGTTCCCTATATTTTAAACATATATATCAAATTTGGTTCAAATCGAATGTTATTTACTATTCGATCAATAAACTTATTTTTTATACATAATTTTAGATCACAAAAATTTGAAATTTTAACATTTGTTTGATAGCATAGAAATTGATCTTTGATCTTATTGAAATTTTGCAAGTATAAATGATATAATAAAAACATGCAATCTAACGGTATTATTTTCACTATGGTATTATGTTCATATTTTGGTTGGATTTTATGTTTGCATAATTGGTTTTGTAGCTTCAATTAAATCTTGCTATTTTATTAGGATAAATTTGTTGTTTATTTATTTGGCTAAATATCCAACCTGTTATTAGGAAGGACATCTGGATTATACCATTTATCTCTACAGTATGAGTTTATGACTTTGATCCAAAAAGATTTATGGGTAAAATAAAAAAGGATCCAGTTATCGAGTGCCCATAATCATAAGGAATTTGGTAATTGACTATTTTAGAAAGTTTTAATATCACTTTTATGATAAATATTAAAAACTATTAAAAAATCAATTACTTTTTTCTTTTACCATAAAAAGTTTCTAAAAATACTTCCTAAACTATTTCCCTAAGATGTTTGTTAAACATTTCCAATAAAAAATCACTCATTAAGTTTGGGGTAATTTTAGACACTTAAGAGCATTCACATCTGGGTATCTAAAACAATATCTATTTTACACATTATAAAATTACTTTATCTATTTTACCATACCATTTTACAACCCACCATACATTTCATTTCTTATTTTTCAACACTATTCACTTATTTATCCTTTCTCTCTCATCCTCTCCAACTCTTTCTCTCTCTTCCACTCCATTTTTATCTCTTCCTCTGAAACAAACCAAACAACACAACAACACTCAACTAATCCACACCCAAACCAACAAGCAAGCCCACAACCGTTGAGCGACCCAAATCACACCACCCACCACCACAACCATCGATTCAAACTAAAACTTAAACCCAAAACCCAAACTACCTGCCCTTGCGAACAAAACCCAAAACTCCCAAAAATGAAACCCAAACAAACCCAACAACCACCAAAACCAAGCCCAGCACCACCAATTTAACCACTAATTCAAACCTAACACGCCGATTTAAACCCATAAACCATTGATTCAAACCTAACCCATCAATTTAAACCCAAAAACCACCGATTCAAACCTAACCCACCGATTTAAACCCATAAACCATTGATTCAGCCACCTATTCAAAACTAACCCACCGATTTGAATCCATGAACCACTTATTCAAACACAACCTACAATCACAAGCAAAACCTAGTTGATCCATCATCGTTACCGCCACCATGCTTTCACCTTTGGTCCTAGAAGCTACCACCTATTGTACCAAAAAGAGAACAAGATTTTGGTTTGGTCAGAGAAGCAAGAGAGAGAGAGAGTTGGCCTAGAGAAATGTGAGAGACTGAAGAGAGAGATGAGATGTTTTTAATTTATTTAGGAAGAGAGAGAGAATAAAATAATATATATCTGAAAACAAACACAACTAAAGTAATTCTTATCTTTAAGAAGTTAATGATCATGGTTGCTAAAAAACTTTAGTAATAGCCATCGAGATAAACTAGGTTTTGGGCGAGTGGATCTAAAATAGCAATTTAGGAGGGGGGGGGGGGGGGGGGAAGTATCCACATTATCCCTTAAACACAAACTGCATCTAACTTTGTTCGAGCTCTTTTTCTCAAAAACAAATTTTATCACAAATCACAATGAAATTTCACAGTAATTGTATTGTGGCAATTATAAGCACAAGGTAATGTCTAGATAATAAATAGTTAATAAATAACAATCGAGGATGAAAAAGAAAGTAGAAGAAGATTTGAAGGAGCATGAGAAAGTTCAAACAATATTAAATGTGGTTTGTCCCTAGGGAACAAATTAGAGATTTATGAAGAGTTTGGGTAATGTTGCATTAGTCTAATCCTATTGGGTGAGTTTTGAATTTTATCCAAGATCTATTTATTTTCTCATTCGAAAATAAAAAGAATAATACATTCTTGATAGATCAACAACAAGGGAATCACTTTTAAACACTCCGAATATTGTCATAATCATTCTCAATCAGCTAGTAAGTTAATGTATTGCAATGAATTATAACCTTTAGTTTTGCCAATAATTTAATGATACCAAAAAAAAAAAATCCTCTTAGTAAGGTTTGTATCCAAGTTTAGTCCCTCTATCTTACACTTAGTAAGAAATACAGTAACCAAATCATATTAACCTAAAATAGTTAAATACAAAAATTCATCAATCTAAAGAATTAAATATCCACTAAAAGAAAGAATATATATATATATATATAGAGAGAGAGAGAGAGAGAGTATTCACCTTTTTGTGTGAGCAAAATATGGATTGAGTGGAATAGAAAATAACAAATTTTTATAGTAAAACAATTGAGAGAAGAAGAGTGAAAATAAAAGGAAGATGAAGGGATAGAAAAGTTGTAAGGTTAGGGTATAAAGTAGAGGGGAGATAAAAAGGTAAAAGTAAGTAAATGTTGGAGAATGTGTAATTGTAAAGTGGTAAATTAATAAGGAGGAAAATATTTAAAAAGGAGAGAGAAAATATTGAAAATTGGTTGATGATATGACGCTGATGTGGCTCAACAGGAGCGCAGCAACATTAAACACTAAGCTTCAGCTTTTAGATATATATAAATATAGATTTTGTGAAATTCTGCTATGAAAGTTAATTATACCGAGCCCAATCCATGCCCTTCATTTTGTACAACATAATCGTTAAATACAATACTTTGAACTAATATATTGTTGGGCTATGTGGAATTTGGTTTGTGTTCGATTCGGTATTTGACCCTGCCCAAATTGGAAGCATTACGACTTTAAATGAGACATTTTCTAAAACTTAGTCCAAGGAGTGGGGGTTTGCCCAATTTGACCCTATTATTTTGGGGTATTTATCGGTCACTACAAATTAGGTTTGATAATTGTATTGAAAACCATCCTTTACAGTCTCCTTTATATTTTTTTCTCCTTGCTGCAACTCTGTGGACATAGGCACATTATCGAATCACATATATCTTGTGTCATGTGATAGTTTTCTTGGTGCATATTTTTCCTTTGTTTTTCATTCTCAAAAGTTGAGGAATAATTAGGTTAAATTCCTAACATATATTGATGAAACCAAATTAATTTTGAACTCTCTCTTAGTGGTTTGTAAGCCATACTTTTAGGAAGGTTAAATTCGTTAACCACGATATAGTTAAATGTGTTCTTTTGTTTGGTCTTGAGATAGAGAAGTCCCTCCCCCTGTAATTTGTTTCTAATTCTCTGCTTTCATTGAATATTACATGTTTACCTAGAAAAAAAAAATCACTAAATACAATAGAATACACATTATTCAGTTTTTTTTTTATGTGCTATTTTTTACTACTATGTGTTGTGACTAGATATGCTGTTGTTGAGGAATTGGCAAGCCTAGGGGCGACCGTACATACATGCTCTCGAAATGAGGCCCAACTCAATGACTGTTTACCTGAGTGGAAGATGAAGGGATTTCAAGTCACTGGTTCAGTCTGTGATATGGTGTCTCGAACCCAACGAGAGGAGCTAATGAGCAGAGTCTCCTATATGTTTAATGGCAAACTGAACATCCTTGTAAGTACTTTATTTCCTCTACATCACTGCGTTTTGCGTGGCATTTGAAAGCATACACCAAAGATGATGAATTGTAAATGATCATTTTACACTCTTTTCTATACTTAAATCTTCGATTTCATTTTTAGAAGATTAATCTTTGATGAACAATTTAAATGGCATTGGAATATTACTTGGCCAGAGCCACTTCATTTGTGCTTTTACAGTTGATACATTCAATTTATAGTTAATCTAATACGGTTTTAGATAAACAATGTGGGAACGGCCACATCAAAACCGACCTTGGAGTACACAGCTGAAGATTTCTCATTTCTCATGTCTACCAATCTTGAATCTGCATATCACCTGTGCCAACTTGCTTATCCTCTTCTGAAAGCTTCGGAAGCAGGAAGCATTGTTTTCATTTCTTCGGTTGCTGGTGTAGTAGCCACAAGTACTGGAGGATCTATATATGGTGCAGCTAAAGGTAATTTCTTTGTGCTATTTAACTTTTTATTGCAAGCTTATGGGTTATAAATTTTAGCTGTGACATCAAATAATGCGATCAGCTTCTGTCTGATATTTATTTGAAGGAGCGGTGAATCAACTTGCAAAAAATTTGGCATGTGAGTGGGCAAAGGATAACATAAGGAGTAACTCTGTTGCGCCATGGTTTACCAAAACTCCCCTGGCTGAAACCGTAAGTGTGCTAGTGCTTGAAGATTGTTAAAATCTGGTCATTGTTAAATGTCTTAGGGAGATGATAAGACACGACACATTTAGCGTAATGCACACTCTCAGTAAACAACATTTGTAACAAATAATCCTGTTTTGATTTTTTTCATGTGCTAAGAAATGGGAACAATTTACCGAATTTATCCTTACTGCAGTATTCTAATATCTTGGCTCCTTCAGAGAGGTCATTATCTGAGTTAGGTTCCATGAATCATGATAACCATGACAATTTATATTATCTTCTTTGCAGTATCTAAGCAATGAAAAATTAGCGGAGGCTATTATCTCTCAAACCCCTCTTGGACGTGTAGGAGAGCCAAAGGAGGTTTCTTCCTTGGTGGCATTCCTATGCCTACCTGCAGCTTCTTACATAACCGGTCAGACTGTTTGTGTTGACGGAGGGACAACTGTAAATGGCTTCAGCTTCCCATGAGCAGCAGAAAATGACGTTCAGACACTCCTTATTGGAATATGTTTTTGGTACTGCAAGGAAAAATAAATAAATATAGTTTATTAGTTCTGTCAGTAATTGGAAGAAAAAAAGAAAAAGGATTGTTGAAAATGAGATGCACAAACCTTTCTCTCCTTGGCATTTTCTAAAATTATTGTTTATCTATCTAAATCGTTGTCTTGTATTCTTAAATTTATAAATATAATGCATATATGTGTTGGAATATTTATGTGTGAGTCACTGGTATAGCCAGGGAGGGGCCGGGGGCTATGGCCCCACACTTTTCAAATTTTCCATTTATAATATTGCAAAAAAAAAAAAAAAGAAGTTTATGAAAATCAACTTACCAGCCCTCCTAGGATTTTGAGATTAGAAAAAAAAAATCCAAAAAAAAAAAATCCAATAAACTGAAACAACCCAATGAAATACAAAAATCTGGCCTATTCTTGGTCATATACTCTTTCAAATCGGAATCCAAGGACCAAAAATCTATGACAAAATTCCCAAATTTAACTCCATACAAAAAACCCAAATCAACAATATAAGGAAAATGAATCCCTTCCAAATTAGGATTCCTCTCGGACTCATCCAAATACGAAAAAGAAAAAATATTTCTAATTAAAAAAAAAAAAATCCCTTACGCCTTAGCCATTGTCTCCACGATATAACGTTTCCACACTTTGCCTCCACAAGTCACTATTTTGCCACCTCAACTCTGGCTGAGCCATGGCTGGACTCACAATGTGCCCAGTGGTATTACTCTCTGTTGGTTTGTTTGGGCCCTTTTGGGTTTCGTGGTTAGTTTAGGATTTTATGTTTAGTTGTTTATTGAGTACTTTATTCTCAAACTGTTTTACATGACATTGACACGTTGTTGATATTTGTAATATATTGATACATTTTATTATGTTTATTATATGCAAAATATTAATGAGCGATTAGCAGCTAGCATTTTTTATGACATACAATTATTGGTGTTTTCAACACATATATTTAGAGTTCAAATTCCCGTCCTCCAACTATCGAATTAGCAAATTATAAAGAATCAATTATAAATTATTTTGGTATAATGCTAAAAAACATTAGATAAAACTTTAGAATTAATGTTAATTTATGATTTTTTTTTTTTTTAAGTTATGAAAGTTTTTTACATGCTTAGCTTGGCCTCCCCTAAGAAAAATTTCTGGCTTCGCCACTAGTGTGAGTAGCGTGATTTTTTTTTTTTAAAGATAATTACAACATCCTACTAATCCCGCAGCTCGAATCCTTGGAGAGGTGCCAATTCAACTACAAGGCATTTGGCTTGTGAGTAGTGAGATTGATTAAGTACTAAAGTCTCACATTGGATACTAATGAGAAGAATGAGTTATTAATATAACATAATTGAAATCAAAACTCATAGGCTCAAGCCTTTTGGGTCAAAAGGTGTTCCGTACTTACACATAGGAATGAAGAATTGTAACGGTGTTATTGATTTTAGCTTGAGTTATAAAACATATAGGATATTAGTTCGACTAGGACATTTGGAGGTACTAAAATAATTTTTTCTTGCAATTTTAATGATATTGGTTATGCCAAGTTTCTCGTTACATTGCTATTATGTATATAATTTTGAAAATCACTTTTAGATACTACATATACAATATCAATTCACCATCACTGTCCATGAAATTCTACTTGTTATATTCTAAGGATTTAGGATCTAAATGTATTAGAACTTCAGTGTGTAATATTGGCAAACCATGATCAAAACTTAGAGTCTAGAATTAGATTGCTCAAAGTATTTTATTGTAAAATTGGAATCGAGTAATTGCAAAAAATTACTATTCACTTTCTGCAAGGCTCAATCGATCGAAAATTAGACTCAATCGATCGAAACTCGTGCAAAATATTTTTCTGCAGAATTTTCCAACTCAACCCAAGCCCGTATGACGTGTAAGGTTTTATGTTTTGCCCTAAGTATAAAAGGAAAAACCCTAGCCACATTTTATTATTGTTGTTTATGCTGTGTGTATGAATCTCTTATGAGATCTAAAGGTATTTGCCTTCATACATACTTAGGGTTATCAAGATCAAGATTGATGTCGAGAGCTTGGTGATCGCTTCAATTGTTGCATAAAGAGCTTAAAGAAAAACAGAAGTGGAAGTACTTGTGGTTGCTGTGAATCTAAGAAAGAAGTAGTCCATGGACTTGGAGCTATCATGTGGTCGTGGTAGTAAGTTTTCTACTCGAGGTAGCAATAAGATGTTAGTGGTCTAAGTCGCTATTGTTAAACTTCAATTCTTTCATCGTGGATTTGTTTTACCTTAAGGATAGATAGGTTAAATTCTCCCCATGTTTTTTACCAGTTTGGTTTTCCTGGATTATCATATCGTTGTGTTCTTTATTTTCACCACTGTTTCAATGATATGATTTACTTGTGTTAACCTAGATTTGAATAATTTACCTAAGTTAATCACTTGGCTAAATAACTAAGTTAATCTGTTTGTGTTTAAAGGGTTTAAAAACGTACACTACTGAATACAACACAAAATAAAAAGAATAAACTGGTCCAATATTATCTCCTAAATTGAATGGGGATAGGTGCATGGGATCGTTCAGCTCAATTAAGTCAATTACAATTTGTTACATTCAAGATCCTGGCATACAAAATATCTTAATAGAAATAGTATTAAAAAAAATATGCTCATTAGTTCAAAGAAAAAAAAATAGAAAAAATCTAAACAATTTAGTAATGGATCGTATATAATCAGGGTGTGTTTGTATATACATACATACATACATACATACATATATATATATATATATATATATCTGATTAGGTTTTTATGGTTTACTTATATTGAACTCCTCGTTTTCTATATTGAATTAACTCACTTGGCACAAAAATTAAAAAACTTATATTAGATGAAATACGTGGTGTAAAATTAAACTTTAATTGAATTCCAATTTGTATACTGAATTAATTAACTTGGCATAAAAATTTAAAAAGTTAGATTAGATAAAACATGTGGCGCAAAATTAGACTCTAATTAAATTCCAATTTGAAATCTAATTAGATATCTCTCGGTTTAATTTGCCTATATATATATATACTAGCTTGTAACCCTATGCATATGCATGTATATACTTAAAAGATACACATTAAGATGCATAGTATAATTCTTACATATATAATTTAAGTATTATTGATAATCATTCTTATATTTTTTTTAACTCTTTAAAAAGTCTTGTAAGAATGTTATTAGGTAGAAAATGTAAATTGTCAAATTTTTTGATATTTTTATGTTCATTAATTGTAGACTCTTTGGTTTTTGTACACAATAACTTACTTGAATGGATATTTATGATATGGTTCCATATTTGATTCCAAAATTAAGAAATAAAACCCTCTCTAAAAATAAATAATTTAGGACACATGACGCAAAATTGGACTTCAATTGTAGAATCTAATTGGATTTTCTTTAAACTTTACCTATTAATATATATATATATATATATATATATATGACTTATAAATTTGAATTTTTTTTAGTTATACAAAAAAAACGCTCATAAATATAAAATCATTCAAACTCTCTCTTCCTCTAATTTTATATATAGTGTTGGATGATTTTGCATTCAGCTGAGTAAAAAAGTGCTCTCGAGTCTAGGCCAGTGGAAGCAAAGAACGTCCCACAATCACTTGTGGGAGTAGTGTGACCTTTTACCTCTTCGGGTGGTAAGGTCAAGGGTGGGGTCGGGGAAAGAATGGCGGAAGAGCTCGAGACATTATGGCATAAACTCAAAGTTATTGATGAAAAGGAGGTGAGCATTTTGCTTGGAGGTGAATGCACTAGAGCACCAAATGAGAGAGGAAGGAACTGCCTATTTATGAAGGTGCTGTCGAGGAAGGGTATTGTGCTAGAGGCGCTAAGGAAAAACATAAGGATGCTATGGAAACCAAATAAAAGCCTTTAGCTCTCGGTGATTGAAGAAGAGCTATTCCTGGTAGAGTTTGAAGATGAGCGCGACAAGAGACAGGTCATGGATATGAGGCCTTAGCATTATTAGAAACAACTATTGCTTCTTCAAGAGTTTAAAGGAGAACAAAACCTGAAGGACATTGAGCTGAAATGGTCCCCATTTTGGGTGCAAATATACAACCTCCCCTTAAAGAGTCAAACAAGGGAAATGAGGAAAGCCGTTGGAGCCAGCCTAGGGAAGGTCATCGATGTCAATATGGCTGACACCGGAGTGCAGTGGGGAACATGTCTAAAGGTTCGGGTTGTTATAGACATTACACAGAAACTAATTAAAGGTCGAAAGATTAACTTTGAGGAAGGGGAAACAAGGTGGATACACTTCAAATACGAGCGCCTTCTGAACTTTTGCTATAGGTGTGGGCTTTTAGATCATGACCTGAAGGACTGCTTGGAAAGTACAAGAAACGATAAGGCGAAGGAGAGGGGCGATCTCTAATATAGGGCCTGGCTGAGAGGAGAACCAATAAGAAGGGGAGTCTGGGAGTTTGGTTTGCAAAGAAGAAGAAGGGTGGCGAAATGAAAAAAATAGCAAAGGTTGCTGTGGATGGTGAGCGGAATGAGATGGTTGAGCCGAGTGAGAGGGTGGCGTGTGATGAACATAGGATCGAAGAAATTTGCCTCGGGGAGGGTATGTAGGAGCAGCAGACGAAAAAGTCTGTTGGGAGTGAGGTGACTACTGAGGAAAATCATGAAAAGGGTAAGGCAGAGAACATTGGTGGAAGCCCAAAAGGAGTGTTAGCTAATTTAGGGAAGGAAATTTGGGAAAAAGAGAAAGGGAGTGGCGGGAATGGGGCGAGTCAACAAAGGATGACAGTGACATAACAAAACGTTTTCCCAAAGTTTGAATTCTTGCAAGCATAAGAAACCCCAACTGGTGACTGCCATGTGGGCCTGGGCTTAGGGGAAAATGAGGAAGGCCCAATGGCCATGTCTTACGAACCAAATGGGGGCTGAGTTGCAAATACATTAGGCCCGACTAGTGGCCACTGGAAGAGGAGGGCTAGGGCTGGGCTGAATGATGGAACAAAGGAAGAATTAGGCCCAATTCAGAGGAAAAGAGAGGGGTCTATACCACTGAGTGAGCTTGATCAGAACGTTAAAGGGACAAAATGCAGAAAATGAAAGGCGCTAGGTAAGGAAAATGCAGGGGAGGAATCTATCGCTGATGGCGGTGTGGCGGTTGCTGCGAGGCAGCACCGCTGAGCCAAATGACAACATTAGCGTGGAACTGCCAGGGAATGGGATCAACTCCGACGGTTCGTGCACTCACCAATGAGGTGAAAAATTGTGATCCGAATTTGGTCTTTCTAGCAAAGACCAAAGCCAACCAAAACAGAATTAAAGGACTACAAAGTAAGCTCGGTCTAACACAAGGAATAACGGTGTTGTTCAATGGCCGGAGTGGGGGTTTGGCAATGCTGTGGAAGGAAGGAGCTGAGGTGCGATTTAAAAGCTGCTCAAACACGCACATTGATGTGGTTGTGTGCGAGGGTAACAGAGCAAAGCCGTGGCGAGCTACAGGGTTTTACGGCCACCCCGATGCAGGTATGAGACCTATCTCATGGAATTTATTGGAATCCTTACATAGGCAGTGCCAATTGCCATGGGTTGTGTTTGGGGACTTTAATGAAATTCTGAGCTCTGATGAAAAATTAGGATGGTTGGATAGGGATGCTAGGCAGATGGGAGGATTTAGAGAGTGTTTGAGTAATTGTGGGCTGTTTGATTTGGGATTTGTGGGTTAGAGGTTCACTTGGTGTAATGGCAAAATTGGGGAACAATGAACTCTGGTTAGGTTAGGTAGAATGGTAGCTAATGAGGAGTGGTTAAACATGTTTCCTTAAGCGAAAGTGGTTCACAGATCAATGGCGGCTTCTGATCACTATTTACTGTCTCTGTCGCTTAGAATGAGAGAGCCGAGAAGGGTAGCTCGGAAAGGATTCATGTTTGAAGAGATGTGGACTAGGGAGGAGGGCTGTAGAAAGGTGGTTGAATGGGCATGGGATCCGTTGGACTGCAACCCGGAGTTGTCAATTCAGAAACATTTAAAAAGCTGCCAGGTTCATCTTCAGAACTAGAACCATAGAGAGTTTGGAAATGTTAACAAAGTTTTGAAGTAGAAACCAAGCGGTCTACAAAAACTGGAAGAGCTTAATCTACTTCATGAGTCAACGGAGGAAGTTCAAGGCTTGAAAAAGGAAATAAACGAAGTTATGCTTAGGTAGGAAATAATGTGGAACCAGAGATCAAGGGCGCTTTGGATTAAAGACGGTGACCGGAATACAAAGTTATTTCATGCAACAGCCAACAATAGACAAAGAAAGAATAGGATTGAGGGAATCAGTGATCCGGATGGTAGGTGGAGAAAGGGCAAAGAGGAGGTTGAAGATGTCATCTTGAAGTATTTCACAGAGATTTATAGCACGACCTTTCCAACTAAGTTTGAAGTGAGCCTTGGAGCAGTTGACAGGAGAGTGTTAGAAGCCATGAATGCCAAGCTCCTAAAAGAATTTAAAGAAGAAGAAGTGTGGCAAGCCCTTACGCAAATGCACCCAACAAAGTCCCAGGCCCGAATGGTATGTCCCTTATATTTTACCAAAATTATTAGGATGTGGTTGGTCCTCAGGTAGTTCAAAGTGTCATCCTTACTCTTAGATCAGGTATTATGCCAAATGGAGTAAATGATACATACATTTGTTTGATCCCCAAAGTTAAATGCCCCCAAAAGATTACAGAATATCGCCCAATTAGCTTATGTAATGTGATATATAAACTTGTATCCAAAGTACTTGCCAACAGGTTGAAAGGAGTCCTCCCGGAAGTGGTTGATGATGCTCAAAGTGCATTTGTACCAGGAAGGCAAATCACAGATAATGTCCTCGTAGCTTTTGAAGTCATGCATTGCATTAATCAAAGGAGGAAGGGGAGAGAAGGGCTAATGGCAATCAAACTTGATATGAGCAAGGCATATGACCGGGTGGAATGGAGGTACTTGGAGGCGATGATGCGAAAAAAGGGATTCCATGAAAGGTGGATATCTTTAATGATGATGTGCATGACTACAGTCTCATACTCGGTGTTAATCAATGGGGAGCCTAAGGGTAGGATTGTTCCTACTAAAGGACTTAGGCAAGGAGACCCTATTTCTCCTTACCTATTTTTGTTATGTGCAAAAGGCCTCTCGGCCATGTTGCAAAGAAATGAGGGTGGGGAAGTCTTGAGGGGTGTTCAAGTGTGTAGAAGGGTGCCAAGGGTCTCTCATCTCCTTTTTGCGGATGACAACATAGTTTTCTGCAAGGCATCGACGGAAGAGGGGCTTAAAGTCACCAAAATCCTGGAAGATTATGAAAGAGAGTCTGGGCAAAAGCTATATAAAGAGAAGACATCCCTCTTCTTTAGCAAGGATGCGAAGGAGGAGGTCAAACAAGCGGTGAAAGAAATGTTTGGGGCTCAAATAATTCACCAACATGAGAGGTACTTGGGGCTGCCCCTGTTGGTAGGGAGGGGTAAAAAGAAAGCATTCAATAGCATAAAGGATCAAGTTGGGCGCAAAATAGCAAGTTGGAAAGGAAAGTTGTTGTCTACTACAGGCCGAGAAATCATGATAAAGGCAGTTGCCCCAGCTACTCCGACGTATACAATGAACTGCTTTAAACTCCCCGATTCCCTTTGCAGTGAGCTAAATTCTTTGGTTAGTAATTTCTGGTGGGGACAACGTGACAAAGAAAAGAAGCTAGCTTGGATCGCTTGGGAGAAAATGTGTATGCCAAAAGCTGATGGGGGGATGGGATTTAAAGATCTAAAGGCCTTTAATCTAGCCTTGCTTGCAAAACAAGGGTGGCAACTCATCCAAAACCCGGGTTCTATTGCACACAGAGTTCTAAAAGCGAGGTATTTCCTGGAAAGCAATTTCATGATGGCACAGCTAGGCAAGAAGTCGTCGTACACATGGAGGAGTTTAATGGTAGCGAGAGAAGTCTTGGATAGGGGGTTGCGATGGGGCATAGGAAATGGGCAAAGTGTGAGAATTTGGGCTGACAGATGGTTGCCAACCCTACACTCTTTCAAGGTGATAAGCCCTAGGCCACAAGTGAGTGAAGGTGAATTGGTGGAATCTCTCCTAAATCGGGTTGAGGTTGGTTGGAAAAAAAACTTGGTGCTAAGTACTTTCCTTCCCCACGAAGTGGAGGCTATTTTAAGCATCCCAATAAGCCATACTTTCCCTAAGGATGCACTGACCTAGGCTTGGACTCCAAATGGGAGGTTTACGGTTAGTAGTGCGTATAATGTTGCATGTAGTTGGCTACAAGAAAGGAGGAACAAGGCTGATAGGGGTGAGGTGTCAGATCCAAAAAAGAGGGGTAAGTTCTAGAATTTTATTTGGCAATTGAATTGCCCAAGTAAGATTAAACAGTTTATGTGGAGGGCGTGTAAGAACATCCTCCCTACGAACTACTGCCTTAAGCTCATAAAAATTCCCATGGAGGATGCGTGTGGGGCGTGTGAAAAGGTGGAGTCTTCGAGGCATGCTCTTTGGGATTGTGAGGTGGCCAAGGCTGTTTAGAGGGAGTCAAAACTGTCCTTGCCTAATTTTCGAAGCCCGTTACGTGATTTCATGGATGTTGTATGGAAGATCTAGGAAGATAAATGGGAGATCAGCTGGGAGAGTTTTGCTACTACAGCATGGTGCATCTGGAAGAATAGGAACTCCATAAAGTTCGAAGGCCGGGGCAAGGCAGTGAAGGCAATTGACAAAGAAGCCGAACTGCTGGTGGAGGAATTCAGCTCAGTGAACGCAACAGTAAAACAACCTATGCCGCCAAGAACTCAAGGATGGAGTCCTCCAAGCGAGGGGTGGTACAAAGTTAACGTGGATGGGGTGGTGTTCAGGGAGTCTAGCAGCTGTGGGATTGGGGTTGTAATCAGAAATGACCAAGGCCAAATCATGGGTGCTATAAGTAAAAAGCTGAATCTACCTTTAGGGGCTGTGGAAGTGGAAGCTAAAGCGTTTGAGGGAGGCTTACTGCTAGCAAGGGATCTCAGGCTCAAGCAAGTGATTTTGGAAGGAGATGCTCAAATTGTCACCAATGCTTAGTTGGGTAAATGCTTGCCTCCAATTTCAATCCAAATGATTATAACTAGAGCTAGGCGATGGAGGCAGACAGTCCAAGACTGGAAAATCAGCTATGTCTGTAGAACAGGAAACTATGTAGCTCACCTTATGGCTTGGAATGCC
Organism: Quercus ilex subsp. ballota; assembly: GCA_032727855.1. Classification (NCBI taxonomy): domain Eukaryota; kingdom Viridiplantae; phylum Streptophyta; class Magnoliopsida; order Fagales; family Fagaceae; genus Quercus; species Quercus ilex. The sequence continues at coordinate 34,018,492 of CM064908.1, forward strand.
AAACTCATGTTTGATTGTGTAGTGTGGGTAGAAGATACCCCACCAATTATTCAATGCCAAGTGCATAGAGATGTACTTCTATTGAACCAGTGTTCAAATTAATGAAATATATTTGAGATTGACTATCAAAAAAAAAAAAAAATATATATATATATATATAGTGTTAGATATATGATTATGTTTTTTTATGATTTATTTGTATTGGACTCTTGGTTTTCTACACTAAATTAACTTATTTGGCACAAAAATTAAAATTTTTGATTAGATGGGACATATATATATATATATATATAGATGACTTATAAACTTGAATTGTTTTTGGTTCTATAAAAAAAAGGCTCATAAATATAAAACCATTCAAAAATTATGTTTTTTTATGATTTACTTACATTGGACTTCTCGTTTTTTACACTAAATTAACTCATTCGGCACAAAAATTTAAAAACTTAGATTAAATTGGACACATGTCGCAAAATTAAACTCTAATTCAAATCCAATTTTTACATTGAATTAACTCACTTCACACAAAAATTTAAAAACTGAAATTAGATGGGACACGTGGCACAAAATTAGACTTTAATTGAATTTCAATTTGAAATCTAATTGGATTTTCTCTTAACTTACCTATTATTATATATATAGACTAGTTTGTAACCCCAGATATACAATAAGATGCATAATATAATTCATATATATATATATATATTTTAAATACTATTGATAGTCATTTTTATATTTTGTTAACTCTTTAAAAAGTTTTGTAAGGATATTATTAGGTATAAAATGTGAATTGTCCATATTTTTTTTTTTAATTATTGTGAAGCACTTTTTTTTTTTTTTTTAACGATTCATTTATTCTAAACTCTTTGGTTTTTGTACTTAATAACTCACTTGGATGAATATTTATGATGTGGTCCCACATTTGATTCTAAAATTAAGAAATAAAACTCTTTAAGAATAAATAATTTAGCACACATGACGCAAAATTGGAACTTCAATTTGGAATTTTAATTTGAGTTTCTCTTAGTTTCACCTATTATTTTATATACAAATTACTAAGTTGGAGGCTCCCCAAGGTATTCTTTCCCCAACAAATGGTATCAAAGCCTATGGTGGTGTGTAAGAAAAGTGGCAAGGTGTTCAACGTCCCTTTCGCAAATAGAGTGGGGAGAAGGCAAGCCTAAAAAAAGGCTCACACAAACGATCTTGAAATAAGTCCCAATAAAAAGAGTATTTTCAATGGTGTTAGACCTTGATGAGGTGTGAGGTTCCCATGGATGGGTTATATGGGGTTTACACATGGTTCCCATAGATAATGTGTTGAAGAAGGAAAAACTCATAAGCAAGGGGGAACAAGGAAGATGCCCATGTTCACTTACCCATGGTTGAGTAAAGGGTTCTACTATGTGTGTGTTGGTGACTTCCATAGTTGTGCAAGAAAGACTCCCATATTTGCCCCATCCATAATGAGCAAACGAAACGCTATTGGTGATGGTAATGCGTGACAAACGAAACAATGATGGAATTTAGCTAGCCCAATGTGAGATGATATCTTGAATTTCACATGCAAAATTTAGTTGGACTAGATGAATTGTTAGGCCAATGCTAATCCTCTAATTGGATTTTGGTTTAAACTTAACATTTAACAAACGAAACAAGGACGGAATTACATAATCCCTTACCCCCCCCCCCCCCCCCCCCCCCCTCCGAAAAAAAAAAAAAAACTAGTCTTTTAAGGCACTAAAAGAACTTTAAAATAAATAGTAATATCTCGTTAAAAAAAAATATGATAAGATTACTAATATATTATACAAATTTTATATAATTTCCACTCAAAATCGTAATTTTTGTGAAACTTAATAATACACGATAATTCTTTAGAGGTTTTATACAATTATATTTAAGACATGCAAAGAAAATTTATTGTCAAATTCAAAGAAAAATTACTTAATTGGCATGAGTAGTAAAATGTTGTGTGAGTTTTAGGCATTGTTATATGTATTTAATATGCTTAATTTTTCTAATTTTTTTAGTAATCAAATTTTTACTTGTTCTATGTTATTTTGTTAATATTTGGAATAAGAGAAGAGTGCAAAATCTCATGAAACATCAATTGGGAATTTCCCCAAAAAAAAAAAAAACATAAACAAAAACAAAAAGATATCAAAGATCCTGTATTTTAAAAGATTGATTGGAATAATACTTTTCTAAAATGATTCTTGATCTGTGTATTTCTTTGTTATTTATGGATCAAATAATTTCTTTGTTATTTATGGATCAAATAATTGTTATTATATATGATAGTGTAGTGTATTCCACAAATTTGTAGGTATTGTGGCTGGTAAATTAAATAAATTTTCGATGTAAAAATTCAAATGTTTTAGAGGCTATAAGTAATTATTTCATAACACATAAATAAAGATAAAAATATATAACAAATACCGTATAAATACCTGTAAGGACCAAATTTGAATTCCCAGCCCAAAAAGCCCAAAACAATAAATTTATAGAGAATAGGTTGGAAAACTGGGTTTTAGTTAATCAAACAAATACTAGAATGGGTTCAGATGATAAGAGAATATAAGGAAGAAAAATTGTACTGAAGAAAATTAGTCTTCAGCAAAAGTCCGAGGATGTCTATTCTTATATATTGTTCTCAATTTTGGTTACAAATTTGGTTCCTGGAAACTAAAGTATTTTTCTCTTCAATCCCGATCCCCCAATCTTGTTGCCTCCTCCATTTATACCCCCTTCCTTTTCATTTCCACCTTCCACGTGCATGTTAGATAGTTGGTATGGATACTTGTCCCATCATCACCTCCCATAAGTCTTCATGTAGTAGCTGTAAGGCTGAAATCTACTGTTCAGGTATCACCTCTACATTAATGCGGCCAGGGTGTTAGCTACAATGCATTTAATGCAGAGGTAGCAGCTTTCTCTTTAGATATTTTAGGTCATTGCCCTGTTCACTACTCTTACAATGCTTATCAACACCAACAAGACTTCTTGGAATATCATCCTGAGTGACAGACAACCTTTTTGGACCTCGGCATTGGTTAGCCGAGGATAAATTTATCCTCGGCCTACTCCTTGAGCCATTATGGTCAAAGTTGACTTCTATTCACTAACACAACCTTGTCTAGCAAATATTTCTCCTCCTCGGATAAACCCTCGTCCTTGGATTGGGCCATAAGCCCATAACACAAACAAACGACGGACTCCCAGGCCCAATATCCCCACAATACCAATTTGAATTCGAAGTTTTATATAAAATTTATAAATTCTTTAATTACTCAATAAGATAAAACTAATTCAGTTCAAATGAAAGCAAAAAACAAAAACTTAGTCCATATATTTTGAGATCAATAATGAATTCTCAATTGTATATGGAATATCAATGCTAAAACACCTTTGCATCAAGATGAATCTCCCTTGGATATGCGTGGGCGATTTCAATGGAATAGTCAAGTCGAAAGAAAAAATGGGAGGTGCTCCTAGACGAGAAAGACAGATTATGGAGTTTAGGGAAGCTTTGGATTTTTGTGGTTTTCATGACTTGGGGTTTGTGGGTGCACCTTATTCTTGGTGAAACAACCGTATTGATGAGGGGGTAACCTAGATTCGGCTGGATAGGGGAGTGGCGACACCTTCATGGTCCCATTTATTTCTTACGGTTAGGGTTCACCATGTGGCAGGTTAGTTATCAAATCATTGCCCTTTGTGGTTAAGCTCAGATGATGAGAATGCTCAATTTTATAAAAGGAATAGGCCTTTTCACTTTGAAGCTGTCTGGTTGAAAGATGATAGTTATGAAATGGTAATCAAAGAAGCGTGGTCAAGGCAAAACCCAGGAGACACTATTCAAAGGGTAATGTCGAAGATTGATGCATGCTGCACAAGCCTTTAGAGTTGGAGCCGTTTGTCTTTTGGGAATATTAGACGAATGCTTGAAAAAAAAAAAAACAAACAAACAAACAAACAGTTGGTACAAGCAAAGGCATTGTCAATGAGGGGTGGCAATCATAAACAGGTATGGATACTTAAAGGCGAAGTTTATGACCTCATGGTTAAAGAAGATTGTATGTGGCATCAGAGGTCATGGGTTGAGTGGCTGAAAAGTGGGGATATGAACACTACCTATTTTCATAGTCGAGCAACTCAACGTAACAAGAGAAATTTCATCTCTAGGCTGGTGATGGAGAATGGCTTAGTTATCGAAGAAGAAAAAATTATTGGGGAGGCACTGGTGAATTATTTTAAAGATATTTTTACTTCAACATCACCTTTAGATTTTAAGCCAATACTCAAAGGAATTGACCAAAAAATCACCCCTATCATGAATGCAAAATTGACCAGAGATTTTACTTCTGCTGAGGTGGAAGAAGCTTTGAAATAGATGAAGCCTTTATCTGCTCCTGGACTTAATGGTATGTCACCAATATTTTATAAATCTTGTTGGAATTTTGTTGGGCAGGATATTATTGCAACTTCTCTATCTGTCCTTAATTCAAGTACCATGCCAGAAAATCTAAACCACACTTTCATCTCCCTCATCCCGAAGACAAAATCACCAGAAAAAGCAAAAGACTATATACCTATAAGCCTTTGCAATGTCCTATACAAAATCATTTCCAAGTCCATTGCAAACTAATTAAAAAAACTCCTTCCCAATCTGGTTTTCGAAACACAAAGTGCCTTTATGTCTAATAGACTGATCTCAGATAATATCCTGGTAGCCTATGAAACACTACATCACCTAAAAAATAAGCGGAAGGGAAAATCAAGACTTATGGCTTTAAAGCTTGACATGAGTAAGGCATATGACATAGTAGAATGAGTTTTTCTAGAAAAATTGTTGGAGAAATTGGGTTTTGATAGTAGGTGAATTTCTCTCATAAGCTCATGTATTCGCTTTGTTTCATTCTCCGTTTTGGTTAATGGTGAACCACATGGTCATTTTACCCCCAATAGAGGCCTCTGCCAAGGGAACCCCTTATCTCCTTATTTATTTCAATTATGTGTAGAAGGCCTTCACTCTCTTATCCAGCAAGCTAAAGTCTTCGGGTCACTCCAAGGTGTCTCCCTATGCAAGGCCGGCTCTAAGGTGTCTCACCTGCTTTTGGCTAATGATAGCTTGCTTTTTTGAAGAGCAAATCAACAAAACTGTAACACAATCCTGGATATTTTACATCTTTATGAGACAGCCTCAGGTCAACAAATAAAAACAGAGACAAAACTCAATTGTTCTTTAGTTCCAATACACATCAAGTAATGAAAGATCACATCAAAGCTTCACTAGGTGTTACGGCAACTAACCACATTGAATCTTACCTTGGCGTACCATCATTGTTAGAAGAGAAAAAAAACAGAGTTTTAGTTATATCAAAGAGAGGATTTGGCACAAGATACAAGGCTAGAAGGAGAAATTACTTTCACAAGGGAGTAAGGAAATTATGATAAAAGCAGTTCTTGAAGCCATGCCAACTTACACCATGGGCTATTTTATGCTACCAAAGTCTTTCTGTAAGGATATTGAGTCCTTAATTCGAAAATTCTAGTGGGGGTATAAGGGGAAATCAAGAAAAATTCATTGGGTAGGATGGGAAAAGCTTTGCTTGCCAAAATGCCAAGAGGGATTAGGTTTTAAGGACATTGAAAATTTCAATTTTTTCTTTGTTGGGTAAACAGGTGTGGAGGCTCCTTCATAACACTGATTCACTCTTTTACAAAGTTTTCAAATCTAAATACTTCCCCAGCTGCTCGATCTTGGATGAAGAAGTGAAGCTAAAAGGGTCGTATGCCTGGCAAAGCATTCTGAAAGCTAAGCGGGTTGTGATTTTGGGTTCAAGGTGGAGAATTAGTAATGGTAGATCAGTGATTATTCGGAAGGACAAATGGCTTCCAAATCAACACACTAGCCACATCATTTCACCTTAGAAAAATTTGCCAAACATTATGAATGGTGCTCTTATTGATGAAGAAAATTCATGTTGGTAAGGGGATCAGATACATTATGAATTTCTCCCTCATGAAGCAAGTTCAATCCTTGGTTTGCCCCTCTGTCATTGCAGAACTACTGACAAACTGATCTGGTCAACCAATAAAAATGGCATTTATTCAACCAAAACAGCCTATCAGCTCCTCGGCAATGCGGCAAAAAATGCTGAATTGGGTTCCTCAAATCTAAATGCTCACAGGTCTTTTTGGCAGCAAATTTGGTCACTCAACATCCCAGGCAAAATTCGACATTTCATTTGGAGGGCTTGCATCGATTCTCTTCCAGCGAAACATAATCTTTTCAAGCGAATTTCTATCCCTAGTGCTCTGTGTGATCGCTGTTGCATTGAGGTGGAGAACACAGTGCATGCATTATGGGGCTGCCAATTGCTAAAGGAAATATGGTGGGAGGTCGAGACGTGGCGAAGTTTTTTGTTGGAGAGATTTACAAATTTCAGGGATTTATTCCATGAAATTTTGCTACTAAATGGGAATAACCTTACTGAATCAATGGCCTACATTGCGTGGAGCATTTGGTTCAATCGAAACGCCATGAGAATGGGCAATCCATCACTGCCGATAACTCAAATTCATCGTGATGCAAAGGAGAGACTCACTGAGTTTCAAAATGTCTCCAAACCTCCACTGCTACTGCCTATCTCTGCAGAATCTCACCCAACACACTAGCTTCCACCTGTGCCACTTCAGTTTAAGTCAAATTGTGATGGAGCAATCTTTCATGACACAAACTGTGCAAGTTTGGAAGTGGTAATCTGAAACTCGGAAGGCTTGGTCATTATTGCACTAGTAAAACAGATCCCTCTGCCTCCATCAATGGATGATTTAGAGGCTATGGCTTAGAGAAGATCAGTAAGTGTAAAGTTGTGATTTACAACTATGTTTCATATTGGCTTTATTCCATGACAAAAAGTGTTGTAATTGTTTTAATTTTGTTCCTTGTATTTTGTGGGATTTTATTGTATTAGGTTTAGTGTTAAGTTAGTGAAGAATCGAGCATGAAATGAAGCAGTGCAGTTTCGCGATTGGCTCGCAAGTAGCTCGCGAGAAGTTTTCCTGCGAAAAGGGCACGTGAGAAGCACATGTTGGAAGCTGAAGAGTCATGCCAGCCTAGAGGATTTCGCGAGTGTCTCGCAAGTAAGGCCTTCTCACGAGATACCCGCGAAACTCTCTGCCTGGAGGATTTTAAGTGTGACCTTCTTACCCTTCACCCATACTATATATACCCTCATTAGCCACAAAAGTATGAAAGGCCATTTAGAGAGAAAAACCCTAGATAGGTTTTCTACAATACATACACCCATCTTTTAGAGAGAGAGCTACTCATCCTTAGTGATAAATCATTATAGCATCTTCTCCTTCCTTCTCCCATTGTCATACCTTGAGAGGACGTTTGTACCCAAACATAACACACACCTTTTCAGAGTGTAGAGAGTGTTTTGGAGCTTGGCAAGCTTTAGGGATTTGCCAAAAAAAGCCAGTGAGATTTTGCGGATGCATATGGGCGTATTGTGGGATCCGGAAAGCTAGAGAAGACATGACTTCAAGAAGTCCGTTGGTAGCAGGAGCTTGGAGGGCTCAAGTACATTAGAATTACTAGGCATGGAGGGTCTTTTGTTATTTGTGTACTCCAACTTTATTCTCTAGTCGATTGATTACCGTTTGGAGGGCAGTGGAGAGGTTTTTCGCCGAGTTCTTCGGTTTCCTCTTCGATAACATGTCTTGATGTTATCTTGTGGTTGTATCTCTCTTCCCTTACTCTTGTACTTTACTTTTATTGTTTGTTATTCATGTTTGTGCACTAAAGTAGTTATCGGTTTATTGCGCTTCCTTTACTCTTGTTCCGCACTTAGATAAGTTAGAGTAAAAGCAATCTAGCTGTAATTTTTTAATTGGGGGGTCTAAACAAGCTCTTGTGCTTTCACACAAATCCAAGCTTTCAAGTAGTATCAGAGCAGACACACTTGTTTTGGTTTCATTACCTAAGTGTGATCCTTAACCCCTTGTGTGTTTTGCCATGGATAGTGTTTTGTATGCTTCTATGAATATTTTGGATGTTGTTGAGTGTAACATGCCACGTGTTTGTGAAAATGTCTTTATGAGTGTTAATCCTCATAATTGTGATGACATGTTACATGATTCTATAGGTGTTGTTGATATTCCAAATGTCCAATTCTTAAAGAAAAATGCTAAGAAGTTTCGTGAGAATTTGAGCAAGTTCTTTTATGAGAATAATGATTTGATTGCTAAGCTCAATGAATCCAACAAATTGGTTGAAAAGTATAAGAAACTTGCTGAAAATTCTCTTGAAAAACTAAAGGAGTTTGAGTGTTTTAATGTGGACTTGGATGCTAAACTTGTTTTTTGTAACAAACTTGTTGATGAGCTAAAATGTGAAAATGAATCTCTTAAAATGCATGCCAAATGTTTGATTGCTAAACCTATTGCTAAAAATGATGAAAATATTTGTTACAATTATGTTGTGGTACCCGATTTTGTGCCTATTGTGTGTTCTACTTCAAAGGACAAATCGGTGTACATTCTTCCACACAAAAGAAATCAAAAGGTGGAGAGAAAAACTCTTAAGCTAAAGCCTCCGTTTAGGTCTCAATCTATGGTTTTGGATGGTTCTAAATTTGTTCCAACTTGTCACCATTGTGGTATGATTGGTCATATAAGACCTCAATGTCCAAAGTTGAGAGAACAAAACTATGTTGCTAGATCCCTTCCCAAAAAGCCTAGTGGATTTAAACACATTGTTTGTCACCATTGTGGTGCCCTTGGTCTTCTAAGACCTCATTGCTCTAAGTTTCAAGCTCTTAAAAGAATCAAAAGAAAAGAGAAACTTGAGCTTCTTGTAAGTTGTGCTTTGCAAGCTAAACCGATATTGAGGGAAAATAGTAAGTTATTGAAAAAAGTTTTTGACGTTCTTACCTCCTTGTTTATGTGCATCTCTAGCTCTCATTCTTCCAACTCTCGTCTCACTTCTCATGAGACACTCATTCCAAACAATTGTTCCATTTGGATGAGGAAGGGCTTTTGGTCCTTGATCTAATTCTTTCGATCTTTGTAGGACCCTTCATGCATTAGACACTTCATTATCATGCATTTGTGCATCATGCATTTCTTTATATGCATTGTTTTTGTTGTTTTTGCATTTAATCTTACTTTTATGCTTTTGTTTTTGTATGTGTAAAAATCTAAAAACACATAAAAAATGGAAAATTCAAAAAGTTTGATTGTATATATTTGAGCATTTATCACATGTGAGTTTTGCCTAGTACCTTCGTACTAATGGCGTAGTGCATTTACAAACTTAGCTTGTTATGTATGCACATTTTCTAAGTGTAAACAATATCTAGAAATCTACGTTTGATTGTTGTAAATAGATCTTTAAGCTTGTCATGAATAATTGGTCAATAGACTTGCTTGATATTGATTCATATGTAGACTTGTGCCTATATATCTCCTCACTTTTTTTTTTCTTTTTCAAGAGCTCTACAAATGTCAATCTCGAAAAGAGAATTTTGAACTGAAAAAGTCATCACACATACTAGTATTTGACTAAGAAAAAAGGAAAGCGATTTATTTTAAATTGTATGATTCCAAAAGCCAAAAGCTAAATTGTCAAAGTTATCTTAAAATGTTTATGGTATCGCTTCTCAAAAATTTAAGTTGTTTTGATCAAAAGTATGTAAAATGAAAGCAAATCAAAAAGCTTTCAATCAAGTGTAATCACATTAGTGAGGGGTCATATATGTTCATTTCTACAAATAAGATAGGTCACTTGACTTTGTATTAGTCGTATATGACTTGATTGAATTGATCATTGAAACTTCATACTAGACTATAGACTAGTTCATACTTGATCCACACACACAACACACAAGTCTATTGTTCAACGAATGCTTATTTCATTTGTGTGATTGTATATATTCAAATGTGATGTGTGTGTGCTCAATCATATATGAATCAAACCAAAAAGATTTTTGTTCTTTTTGTTTGCTTTTGGAAGTGATTTGTATCACCCATGTTTTTCAAAGTTTTTCAAGTTGATTTTGTGTGTGAAAAACATGTTTTCTGAGTGTTTTCGCAAGTAAGCTTAGTCACGAAGTTTGGACAGAACATTTCGCGAGTATTTCGCGAGTAAGGCTTACGAGCAAAAATTCCCAGCTTCTTGCGAAAATTCCCAGCTTCCCACGAAAATTTCCAGATCACGTTTTTAAATGGAATTTCATGGGACATTTGTTTTAAACTTCTCTCATCTTCTTCCAAACCCCTATTCTAATGTTTCTACATCAAAACTCAACTAAATTCAACTGTTTTTCATTCCATTAACATATCTAAGGTAATCTTTAACTCTTTTCATTGATTTTGATCCTTAGATTATGTTTTTGGGGGTTTTATGTTCATAGTTGGGAATTTCTCAAATGGGAGTTGGAAAACTTAATTTTTGTCAATCTTTTTTATTGAATTTTGTTTTAAATGATGATTTGTTTTGAATGTTGGCTCTTTATGGCAAAAATAACATGTATTTAGGCAAGATTTTCATATGTCCATGCATTGTTTAATATACATGTGTAGTGTGTGCACTCTAAGTGTTTGATAAAATGCCCAAATGGCATTTTCTCGTTGTTTTGGACTCCGATGAGTACCAATTTTTGGGGATTATCATGATTATGCATGTTTATCATGTCTTGATCATTGGTTGTGTGTTTTACACACTTTGCTCCGTGAGTGCTTGCTCATGCATTGGTCAAGCATCTCACATGCACACTAGATGCACATTTGTTGCACACACTCTAACACTTGACATGTTTTGTATTCACTCATGCTAATTAAGTCTTTTTAGACCTTTTAGCACATATAACATGTTCTTGTGTCTATGTCATGCCTTGGTCTATACTTTTGTTCCATCATCTGCAACATGTCATGTTTACTTTATGCTTTATAGCATTTTTAAATGTTTTTATCTTTCGTTTGAGCTTCATTTTCTCATTCATCTTGCACCTTCATGCATCATCTTTTACCCTTATTCATACATGTTCTTGTGTCTATGTCATGCCTTGGTCTATACTTAGTTCCATCATCCTTAGCATGTCATGTTTACTTTATACTTTGTAGCATTTTTAAATGTTTTTGTCTTTCATTTGAGCTCCATTTTCTCATTCATCTTGCACCCTTCATGCATCATCTTTTACCCTTATTCATGTCTTCCTTTCTTTCCCTCCTTCCTCTTGATTCATTTTTTTATTCATGACAAAAAGGGAAAGAGTATACTAAAGAGTATACCGATGTGGATTGTCATTTCCATATGACTCGTGTGCATATTCTTAAGAGGAGAAATTCTACCTCATGCACATTCGTAGGGGGGGCCATAAAGGAGATGCATATACTAAAGGGGGGAAGACATATTTTATGAGAAAACCTTGTTTTGTCTTGTTTTACCTTATGCTTGTTTTCTCATTACTTTATGGTAATTTGACTTACATTTAGTATCTATGCTTTGTTGCTCTCATCGTATCGTGTTTATGTGTTGGACATGCATACATCCTTATGCTATTGTGCTTTATTGGTTGCATGTTCGAATGATCATTTGCTTTGCTATATAATCATTGTAGTCATTTCCTATAACTGTTTTGTATTTGATCAAGTTACTCATATATTTCACAACATGTTTACTTGATCGTTTTTTACTTATTACATTATACTTGTCCTTTTATCACTTGATTTACCTTGAGGGTCTAATGTTTTTTGTGCAAGTGTTTCAGGTTACAAGTATTTTGTTTCAAGTTCATCAAAGGTTTTAGACTTAGGTGTGAGTGAGTTTTTCCATTGTTCTCAAACTCGCATTTAAGGGACAAAATTGCTAAATGCCCTTTTTGGGCAAACTAAGCAGCGTTTTGTCCTATTTTTCAAACTAATTAGGGAAATGCCCCTCTTTTGAAATTGATTTTCTCAAAATCGAGTTAGGCCCTATAGCAGCGTTTTTAAGGAGCCTATAATGACGTTTTCAGGACCTATTGTGGCGTTTTGTAACTCGATTTATATAAAATCGAGTTATAGGTAAAAAAAATTTAAAAAAATTGCCTATAACTCGATTTAATGGAAGTTGAGTTACAAAACGTCACTAGAGGTTCTGAAAACGTCACTATAGGCTCCTTAAAAATGCCGCTATAGGGCCTAACTTGATTTTGAGAAAATCGATTTTCAAAAGAGGAGCATTTCCCTAATTAGTTTGGGAAAGGGGGCAAAACGCTGCTTAGTTTGGAAGAAAATGGCATTTAGCAATTTTGTCCCGCATTTAAGTCTAGAGTTTATTATAGGGTGTTTTGTCACGAAATAGCCAAAGGGAGAGATTGTAAAGTTGTGATTTACAATTATGTTTTATGTTGGCTTTATTCCATGACAAAAAGTATTGTAATTACTTTAATTTTGTTTCTTGTATTTTGTAAGATTTTATTTTATTGAGTTTAGCATTAAGTTGGTGAAGAATCAAGCATGAAATGAAGAATCAGTGCAGTTTCAAGATTGGCTCCCGAGTAGCTCGCAAGAAGGGTTCCCGTGAAAAGGACACGAGAAGCACATGTTGAAAGCTGAAGAGTAATGCCAGCGTAGAGGATTTCGTAAGTGTTTTGCGGGTAAGGCATTCTCGCAAGATGCCCGCGAAACTCTCTGCCTAGAGGATTTTAAGTGACTTTCTTACCCTTCACCTATACTATATATACACCCACAAAAGTATGAGAAGTCATTCAGAGAGAAAAACCTTATATAAGTTTTATACAACACACACACACATCTTTTAGAGAAAGAGCTACGCATCCTTAATGAGAAATTATTATAGCCTCTTCCATTGTCATATCTTGAGAAGAGATTTGTACTCAAACACAACTTACACATTTTCAGAGTGTAGAGTGTTTTGAAACTTGGAAAGTTTTGAGAATTTTCCAAAAAACGCTGGTGAAGCTTGGCAAATGCAATTGAGCATATTGCGAGATCCGAAAAGTTAGAGAAGACATGACTCCAAGAAGTCCGTTGGTAGCAAGAGCTTGGAGGGCTCAAGTACATTGGGTAGACTAGGCTTAGAGAGTCTTTTGTTATTTGTGTTCTCCAACTTTATTCTCTAGTGGATCGATTACTGCTTGGAAGGCGGAAAAATTTTTCGCCGAGTTCTTCGGTTTCTTTTTCGATAACACGTCTTAGTGTTATCTTGTAGTTGCATCTCTCTTCCCTTACTTTTGTGCTTTACTTTTATTGTTTGTTATTCATGTTTGTGCACTAAAGTAGTTATCAATTTATTGCGCTTCATTTACTCTTGTTCCGCACTTAGATAAGTTAGAGTAAAAGCAATCTAATCATAATTTTTTAATTGAGGGTCTAAACAAGCTCTTATGTTTTCACACAAATCCGAACTTTCAGTAAGATTTGCCATTGAAATTGGACTTCAAGATGTCATGTTTGAGGGAGACTCAGAAGTAATGTTTAAGCACCTCACTGCTACCTCGACGAGCTTCACTCCATTTGGCTACATAACAGACGAGACCAAAGCTTTAACTTCAAATTTGCGTGTCGCCTATTTCTCCCATGTCAAACGTAGTGGTAATGCTGTAGCTAACAAGCTTGCCAAAATAGCAAAGAATTTTTCGGATCCACATGTTTGGATTGAAGACATCCATAGTGATGCAAACAATCTTGTAATACTTGACAGAAGGTTTCTGTCCAATTAATAAAAAACCTCAGCAGTTTTCACCCAAAAAAAAAAATATATATATATATATATATATATATGGAATATAATATAAAATAAATAAAAAAAAATCTACGAAATCAAATTAAGAATTTCCCTGTAATACTAGTTTAGTCATCTTTTGCAAAGTACAAAAATTTTTATTAAACGCATACATACCTACGTGTATGTCTATATATGTGTGTGAGAGAGTGTGTGTCTATATATCCCTTTTTTTCCTCCCATTGGCAAGATAATTAGATCAAGAGCGTTACAAATTTACCTCTCACCCTCATCCAGTTCAAATTGGATGGAATTTTAAATGCCACTTTTACAAACCAGAAGTAAGAACACACAACAAAGAAGAGAACATATGGAAATGTCTCATTTAAAAATCATAAGGAGATTGACCTTTATTGTTAATCATGTTTTGGGAGGAAGCCACTCACTGTCACCCCTCCATCCACACAAATAATCTGCCTGCTTATGTAAGAGGATGCAGGTAGGCAAAGGAATGCCACAAGGGACCAAACCTTCTTTGGCTCTCCAAGGCGTCCAAGAGGAGTTCTTGCGTTTACCGATTTCAAAAATTGCTCGTCATTGAGAGCCTGCAATAGTAACGAGAAGTCGCATAAAGGACTTATTTCATATTATGAATGCAGAATTATTTTTAACTTAGTGAGCTGTCCAAGTCTGAGCAACATCCTAACTTCTTCAAAAAAAAAAATTTGAGAATTAAAGCCTAGTGAGCTGTCCAAGCCCACACATTTCTGTCATCTTTTAACTCTACATATGACTCGCATGTGGCCCAAATAAATAGAATTTGATAAAGATTTAACTACACATAGAACAGTGAAAAACACATTCAATGAATGCACAAGCATGGTGAAAGGGTGCTACAGCCTTACAGCTTCAACCAAGGGGGTTCTGATAAACCAAGGTGCTACACAATTACTCCTAATATTGTCTTTCGCCCACTCACATGCCAAATCTTTAGTTAGTGGGTTTATTGCTCCTGCATAGAGAGAAAAAAAGAGACCAGAGTCAGAATTTAAAAGTTTACAAATCTATAAGGTTTGAATAATATGCACATTGTTTTAACAGATCAAATCGAAAAAATAAAAATTTAAATTACATAAGTAAATTACCTTTACTTGCACCATAAATAGATCCAACATTTAGTGCCACCACACCAGCAGTAGAAGAAATACAAACAATGCTTCCTACTCCTGATGCTTTCAAAAGAGGATGTGCCAGCTAGCATAAATGGTAAGCAGATCCAAGATTGGTAGTCATAACAGTAGAGAATTCTTCAGCTGTGTAATCTATAGTCGGTTTCCAGATGTTTGTCCCCACATTGTTTATCTAGGATAAAACATTTAGTAAGAACAGGATTTTAAAGGTTCACAAGAAGGAAAGCCATTCCAAGAGTAGCTGTGAACATTTCTATAAGAAACATTGGTATGAGAAACTCCTTTGGAGGATTTACAAATATGAAGTTTTCTAAATTTAATTTATGCAACTAGCTAAGCAAAAAACTATCCTGCTCCTGGGTTCAGGCTACCAGAATTAGGATGTAAAGAATGATTGAAGATATGCATTTGCAATTTGTTTATACCAGAACCCTGGATGGTCCTTTTTTCTTCTCAAACTAAAAACAATGATATTGATGGTATAGTAAATGCTTTTATTTTATTGGTAAGTTACACACATACCCGATGGCGATGAGTATTGAACCCATAACCTTACCCTCCACCTAGCACTTGCAAAGGGAGGAGCTGCCAGTTGAGCTAGAGCTCATTGGCGATGGCATAGTGGAGGCTGGTTAAACAATTATTTATTAATATGACATTCAAAATACACAAAGCCATATACAAGCTACAAATTTGGGGAAGCCCAAATAACATAACATGGAACAATTACCTCAGTAAATACATAAATGTCACACGCAGCGCACCAGGCTCCCACCTTTACGAGGTCTAAGGAGGTCAATGGTAGGCAACTTTACCCCCAATTTTAGCAAGAAAATAACAGAGGAAACTACAATTCGATGCAAATTCACATTAGACTCCGCTATGTTCTAATGTGGCAAGTGATGATTTTGATGTCCTAACTATCTTTAAATATTGTTATAGATAAGTTCAATTTTTTTTTTTTTTTTTTTTTGGCTGAATATTGGGTTTTATTTCACCTAAAAAGCTGTACAGTTCAAGCTAGAAAGCTACAGGAAAAAAGTTTCCAATCTTTCAGAAAGTAACTTCCTTATGATCCGCAACTCCATCTCTTCAACGAGTTCCAAGAATTATCTACTCCCTAAAACTCATTTCCAGTTAAAATCTTTGAACATTGGTATAGATAAGCTCAATTTATTGGTTTTTTTTTTTTGGGGGGGGGGGGGGGGGGTGGGGGGTGGTGGGGGGAGGGTGCTGAATACTGGGTTTTTATTGTACATAAGAGGCTGCTAAGTCCAAGCTAGAAAGATACAGGAAAAGGATTTCTCATCTTTCAGAAAAGTAACTTCATTATGATCTGGGAATCCCTCCCTATAACCAGCTTCCAGAATTATCTACTCACTTCAAATTCCTCAAGTCTGGCAATTTGTTTGTTTCAAAAATGACTTGTTTTCTTGTGTTGTTGCAACTCTGAAAATTATCCAAATAACATTTTATGTCATTTACCTCGCACAGAAAATATTATTATTTCATTTAGGCACGGTGGTGATGGAGGTGGTGGGGATCGCAGAAGAGGTGGTGCAACAATGACGGTAGTGGCAGAGGTGTCAGCAGCGATAGTGTGATGGTAATGGTAGCGGTGATGGTGGTGTTGGTAATGGAATAGGAGAGGGTACAATGGAATGGCAGAAAAATAAAAGACATTTAACAATATCTGGAACCTATTTTCTGTTGCAATCCCATTTGTGTCTGTCACGGTTGTCCAGAATAATTGCACTTAATGAATTCCATCGATAACCTCACTTCTATTCCAGTCCCACAACAGCAGTAATGATTCATTGTTACATTACAATCTTGTGATGCTAAAATTGCTATGTAGAATGCAATGAATTAAACTAAACACATCAAAAATAAATAAATAAATAAACTGAACTGAATTGAGACTTTCAAGTATATTAAGCCTCCTGCTAAACACTGACGATACTGTGTCCATCAGCTTGACTCGTTCACCACGAGACATCACATCACAAACTGAACCTGTGACTTGGAAACCCTTTATCTACCAATCATGTAAGCATGCATTAAGATGGGCTTCATTCCTTGGGCATGTATGTACTTTCGCACCTAGCCTTGCCAATTCCTCCACAACAGCATGCCTGAGACAATTACAAAACATTGCAATAAGCCTTTACTAGTTTTTATAAGATTAGTACTCTGTAGCCACCGGCCCCATAGAGGCAGAGTCCTTCAAAAACAAACATCCGTGAAGCAATTAACTTGAGAGAGAGAGAGAGAGACCCAATTCCTTGTGTTCCACCAGTAACAAGAGCAGTCATTCCCAGAAGTGACAATCTATCATCTCTGCACCTACTCCCTGCCTGCATCATGCTATCCCCCATCTTAATCTCTCCTTGATCTATTGATTTCAATGTACTTCCAGTAGCTCAAATGAGTTATAGAGTAATGATTACAATGTTTTCTCCCCCTCCATTGATTATACCTAAGAAATTCAGCCCAGTGCAATTACTCAAAACAGAAAAAAACAAGTTAGAATGTTAGATAAAAACAATAAATATAAAAGTTTTAGCATTAAGCCAAAAAAAGGTCAGAAGGAGTTAGCTAGGTATATATAAATTTAAATTGTTGATGTACCTTCCCTCCAAGCATTTCAAGTGATTGTTAACTTAGAAAGTGCATATATATATAATCTTCTTTATAGTAATACAAACAAAATAAATAAATAAAATTCTTCAACTAGCCGATCTGATGTTACAATTTGTTCTCTCTTGTCAATTCGAATCACTTCATAATTACAAAAATATTGTAATAAAACAACTGGGAAAGGTCAAAGAGTAATGCAGCTGTTAGGACAGAAAAAAAAATACTATTAAATATACAAAGAACAATAATTAGGAAGAAAAAAAAAAGTTCAATTGCAGCACTCCAAAAGACAAGCAAGGGAATGCCAAGGTTATGTCATTTATAGTGGAGGTTAGACTGAGTGGGGTCAAAGAATAGCAAGAGCGGATGAGGAATATGGCTAAATTGCCACGTCTAATCATGTCTAGGGTAGAAACCATTTACACACATCCCTCCGTCAACACAAACAATCTGCCCAGTGATGTAGGATGGTGCAGGAAAGCAAAGGAATGCCACAAGAGATGAGACCTCCTTTGGATCTCCAAGATGCTGAAAAGGAGTGCAACAATACACCTCTTCTAGGTATTCTTTGTTGCTGAGCACCTACAACATATAAAGAGTCAAGGTCAACTTTGATTGTTTTGCTGAACTGGACTTAAGCCTTTATAAGTTCCAAACATCAATTAGTGCAAGTACTAATGTTTTTAACTTTGAACTTACTAAGGTGCAGATGCCATGCATATGATGACAGAGAAGCTTAAGTATTGAACATAATTTTAAAATGTGGAGACTAAAGGTGCAATTTCTGTTTGGTAACCTAGAACTTTAACACAGTAGAGCTCAGGCAGCAAATCTAATAAGAAATGCTTCTTTTCAATTATATTTTACTCCCCTTAAATGATTGTAGTAAGGGGGGGTGTTTGAGTCGGTGATGGTTGTGGGAGTGTGGGGGATAACTTCCATGGAGAAATTAGGGCAATGGCCCTTGCCAACATGATGTAGCACACAATTAATGGTCACATAACAATCTGGAGTTACCTGCTCCACCATTGAGGTTCTGATGTACCAAGGTGCAACTGCATTACTTCTTATATTGTCTTTCGCCCACTCACAAGCCAAAGTTTTAGTAAGTTGATTAATTGCTCCTGGAATCACAAATATACAAAATTTCTTTATAAGCTTCTTGAGTTTAAAATTAACAGGAACATGGATACATTCATCTGATAGGTAAATTACCTTTGGTAGCTCCCTGAACAGACATAGACTTAGTGAAACAAAAACCGATACAGAGGAGGTGAATACAATGTTTCCCAGTCCTGATGCTTTGAGAGGTGGATAAGCAAGTTGAGAAATATGGAAAACAGATTCAAAATTGGTTGCCATGAGAGTAGAAAATCCTGCAGCTGTGAAATCCACTACCGATTTCGGTATGTTTCTCCCGACAATATTTATCTACGGATCAAAAACAAGCCAGTCTTCCAGTTCAGTAAACAGGAAAAGCAGTTCAAAACTTGAAATTATAACATGTTAAAACTCAAAATGGGAACATAAACAGATACAATACATAACATTTTGAAACCCAATAAGGGAAACACAAAATTCAATGTTTTCGTATGTAAAAGATGAGGAAATGAAGAAGCTTACGAGGATGTTGAGCTTCCCATCAAACAAAGTGGACACAGTGCTCATAAGCTCCTCTCTCTGAGCTCGAACTGACACGTCACAGACTGACCCAGTAACCCCAAAACCCAAATTATCCCATTCACTCAGACACCCATCAAGCTCATTCTCATTCCGACAGCACGTGTGCACTCTGGCTCCAAACCCCACCAATTCCTCCACAATAGCATGCCTAAAAGGTAGAAAAACCAAAACCCAATTCCAGTTCACAATATAATTAATTTCTCAATTCTCACAAACCAAAGAGGAAAAGAAAATAAATTCCAAGACTTCTTTTTATCTATGTATGTAAAAATATATACCCGATTCCGCGAGTGCCACCGGTGACGAAAGGTGGGGTTTGAGAAGAATGGAGAAGGTGGTGGGTTTAGGAGATTAGACTTTTCAGAGAGAGTAGAAGAAGAGAGTGAAGGTGGAATGAGAGTCTGAGACATTCCAGCAGCGGCCAACCCAGCTCCAAGCAGGCAGCAGTGTAAATAAGTCCGACGGGTATAGTTTAGTTGGAAATTGCAAGTCTTTTGATGGGATTTTTTTTTTCAAAATAACCAAATCCCTGAAACAATTTCATTAGTTAGCAAGGTTTCGAAATTATTTAGCAATCTAAAAAATCGAGTCCCTTAAACTTGATTTTGCTCTTTGAAATCGAGCCAGGAGGAGTCAAGTTTCAATTGGAAATCGAGTGTTTCACACTCGAGTTTCATACTCAAGAGTGAAACACTTGAGTTCCATATTGAAACCAACAAGGTAGAAATTCACGCAACAACAAAGATCCCACAAACCCAGTTCCCACACGAATCCAAAGCAAGGCGGAAACAAACTTCCTACACAAACCCAGATCCCACGCCCTGCTCTGAACCCAAATCTCCCTGCAGCAGCAAACCAACACCCTCTAATCTTCAGAGAAAACAACAAACCCAAAACCAGGCGAATCCAAAGGGACACCATATTTCCAAGAGTTGAGAGAATACTTTTCGGTTTGTGAAGGTTCCAAGAAGCGGCAGCAAGGCTCCTTCTTCCTCATGCATTTGGTTTTTACATTTGGTTTCCTCCATCTCTATGTTTTTCCTCTAATTTGCTGTTTTTCTTGTCTGAGTCTTTGGATTTGATGATGCTTCATTGTTTTTCTTGTTCTTTGGTCTAATGATGTTCTACCCTCATAGGGAAATCGAGTCTCAAAGACTCGAGTTCCATGGAACTCGACCTCTTCACACTCGATTTAGCACAACAAAATCGAGTTCTCTGCACACGAGATGCTAGTTTGCTAAATTGTTTTGAAAACGTGTTAACTAACGAAATTATTTGAGATTCAGGGTTATTTTGAAAAAAAAAAATCCCTTTTGATGTTCAAGAGGTTTTCTTTTTTTTTAATTGATAGAATATCACAATTATGGTGTCTACTTCATTATTCTTTATTTTTTGGCCCAAAATAAGAATGGCAACGGTTAGGTTCAGAGCGGGTTTCTTTATGTCCAAATCTCAGCCCACGGACCCACCCCTGTTATCCGAACCCATCCCATTTAATAAACGGTTTTTTTAAAACCCCTAAACCCACCCCTGCGGGCCCCATCCAACCATGCCACTTTAGGGCCCAATTCATAGTCCAAACCATGGCCCTATATATATATATATATATATATATAGGGCTAAATGCCAAATCAGTCCAAATCATACAACCATTACAAACCTGTTAATTATAAATCAATAAATCACCTGTTAATCATAAATCATAACTAAGATCACAAATTAATAAATCGCCTATTTTTTTTTAGGGGAAATAAATCACCTAGCTAAGATCAACATTTAATCATAAATCAATAAATCATAGCTAAGATCACCTGTTAAACATAAAAATAAAAGCTACAAAATGAATCCCACAAGTCCAAATCTAAGACTATTATAACAAGTTCAAAAAGCTACAAAATAAATTCCAGAAGTACTTTAGGATAATTACAAACCAACAAGGTAATCTTACAAGTCCAAGAAATTTAAAAAAGCTACTAAATTAATCCAACAAGTCTAATCCTCCACAACTGCGACACAACTTCTATCCTCTTCATTAGGCTCTACATCATTAAGAATGTTTTGAATTGTACAATCTCCTAGCATAGTTGAAGAAACTACAACAACAATAAATTAAAAAATGGAATAAATTTCATCAAATTATAACCAGCAAATATAAAAATACAATTTTGATTTCATTTTATAAATACAAATTATACAATTGCTCAACAGAATTTGTGTTTCTCAACAAAAAAAAAAAAAAAGATTCACTATCCATTGAATTTAAGCCTACCAAATATTCCAATCTTATGTTCTGATCTATGAAATTAAAAGCTGTTAGGTTCTAAATATTTAGAATTAAATGTTTAGATTCTTAATTTATGTATGTTAGCAAACCGAGAACAAAAATATGTTTAGATTAGGTGTTAGACATTGCTCAAGATTGCTCAAGTCAAGATTCAAGAACTGTCAAGTTGCAGAAATACGAAGCAAGCTACTACGAAGCTCGACCAATCGAAAGATATGTTCGACTAATCGAAAATTGTGTTTTACAAATTTTAAATCAGGTCCAAGCCCGCGAAAACGTCTAGGGTTTCAATCCAACACTACTAGGTATAAAAAGAAAACCCTAATTACATTTTAGAAGCTCTTGGAATACTTGTGAGTTGCTCCTGTGAGATCTGTGAGGTTTCTATAACCTTCTAACTCTACAAGCGTTTACTGGAATGAGATCTACAATCAAGAACTGCTGAAAACAAATTGCTTGTAGACACCGCATTTTGTATCCGTTAATAAATTTTGGTCCCCGACCCCAATGATGAGCTTGACATATGTCAACAAAGGGTAATTAAAAAGTTCACAATAGTTTGGAAGTAATCACAACTCAAAAGTGTTCAAATCGCTTTGAAATCGATACTAAAAAATGACATTTGCTCACTATTTTGACCATAACGTTTGATCCACAAAGAATATTTGAGTGAGATTTATTTCATTGAAAAGTAGACTTCCTGGGCTTCAAATTGAACACAAATTTTGCCTAATTTGGACTTATATTGAGTGAGTTATGACTGTTTCAATTTAGGCTAACTGGGCAGTCCGATTTTCTAGGTTTTAAAACTTCATTTTAAGGGCCCAAAACATAATGATTTGATTTGGGCCAGCCCATGGACCCTTGAGAACATTCAAAGATCATTAAAAAGTCTGAAACCCCTAATTTTAACTGATAAATACTCATCTTATGCCTCCAATTAAAACCCAAGCTAGAGAGAGTTATTTTTTAGCTTTCATCTTCTCTAAAACCCTAATTCTCCTTTCTAAAACTCACACAAAGCCCCTTAGCATGTTTTTTACAAATTAAAAACCTCTCTTTAGTTAGTTCTAAGCCAGAAACTATTTTCCAAAAATTGATTTCTCAAAACCTTTTTCAAATCTATTGTTCTTGAGTTGTGATTACTAACTATTGTTTATGTTCTTTTGATTATTCTTGTCCTCAATCTAATTTTTGTGCTGTAGGCACTGAGAGATCAGTTAAACAACTTCAAATCTGTGATTCTAAAGCAAGGTGAGCTTCTTTTCCATGGTTTCCTTCTTTGCTTAACATGATTCACATGATTTTCCTAATATAGTTTCTCCATTTGTTATATTTGATTTGTTTGATGTTTTTAATTATGTTTAACATGTTTTAATATGATTTTAGGTGGTTTATAAACTGTTCTTTTTATTCTTTTGTTCTTATTTCAATTCCTAGGTTGGTTTGATATGTTTTAATGTAGTTTAGTTTAATTGTGTGTTTTGTTTCATGTTTTGTTGTATATGTTGGTGCTTTATGTTTTTTTTTTTTTAGGCTAGTTTTATTTTTTTAGGGTTTCTAACATGTTTGTTTCATCTCACATGTGTTGACACCCCATTTTGCAACTCGCATTTAACCTCACATGGAGGGTAAAAGGGTAATTTCACCTTGAAAATATGCATCTTGATTCTGGTTGCTAGATCCTTAATCTCATTTCACCAAAATTATCTTGATATTGTAATGATCAAATCGACTGGTCATAAGGCCTAATCGGACCATCAGATTGAAAGTTATCATCAAATCAAGTTTTAATAGTCGAGATGCACTATCACAAATTGAGTCCGACTATATGTGATTATGAACAATTGATTTCAATTGGTTATAATTATAATCAATTTGGGATTAATGATGTGTCATAATTTGATTGGTTAGGACTACATTTTATGGTGAGGTTGCATACACCTAATTAATTAGATAGATAAACATCAATTATTCAATGAGTAATTTGTGCAATTATCTTTTAATTATGGTAAAGTTGGAACTAATTAAGTCTGAAATGGGAGTGATTGGAGCCATTTACTGTTAATTGGGAGCTAATTTGGGACCTATTAATGTTAATTATGCTGAAATCATTTTCTAACAAATGACCTCTGCTCACCATTTCGTTGAGCACAAGAACAAGACAATTCCAGTCAGAATTGAGTAATATATGATTTTTTGAAGTTGGCTCTACAAGCTGTTACAGTAGTTACGGGAAAACCGAATTTTGGCTTGCTCCTCACTCCCACCAATCTCTACATTTAATTCACCGGATTTTTCCCAAGGCTAAAATGAGGTCTAGGTTCATGATTATTTGTTAACCCTCATTAAATAGTCTTCCATTCATATTTCCTCCACCACTACTATATAAACCTCCCTCTCCTTCATTCCAATGCACACAAAAACTCACTCTCTCTTCCTCTCTTGAGTTTTAGGAAGTTGAGTAGTCTTGTCATATCTTGGTCTTCTTGAAACTCAAGGTATTAAGTGAGACTCACTCTTCCTCTCCTAACTCTTCTTTTCCTCCACCCTTAGGACCTCTCTCAAGAGTCTCCTCCTCTACCATGTGGATCTTGCATAAAGGTATAGGGTCCGTTTGGATTGAACTTATTGTTGCTAAAATTGAAAACTAAAAACACTATAGCAAAATAATTTTTAAATGTGTGAATAGTGTCGTGGGACCCATTTTTAATATTTTTTATTGTGTGAATAGTGCGTGAACAGTGCACACACTGTTTATGCATAGTATTTTTTGTCTCTCAAAGTAAAACAATGCAGCCAAAAAAAAAAAAAAAAAACAAAAGGAAAACGCGTTTGCTGAAACGCAGACGCCGAATCCAAATGGCCACATAATCCATTTCCCTAATTGTTTTTTTTATATTGTCATGATGAGAATTTAAGATTAAAGCATGATAATAATTATTTAAATTCCCTTGAATATATTTGAATATTCTTATATGTTCTTCACATGTTCTTGGTTATTCATCACATGTTCATACATAACACTAGTTTTAATCTTAAATCCACATCAAAAATATGAAAAACATGTTTGTTTCATAATTCTTTCAAATCCTTGAATCTAGGATATCACCATCCACACACATTAAATTCAACATGAAAATTGATTGATAACATTTTGGATAATGTGATATGAATGTTTGCCACCATAGTCTAGAAGATCGGTTTCACCGGGCAAGATGGGTGTCTAACACCTTCCCACCTTGTAACATAACCTCCAAATTTAGATCAAGGGTTGATAGACCAATGTTTATCTTTGTAATTTTCAATTTCTAGATTGTAACTAGGAAACAAAGTTATGTACTTTGTCTTAGATTGTATCTAAGATCAAAGTCATGAAATTTTCCTATGATCAATGTAAATTCAATTGCAAATTAATAAAATGAGGAATTTTTTAATTTTGGTTTTCTTATTTATTCCAATAATTAAATAAGTAGCGACTCCATTGTAAAACCTTTAATCTAAAGGAGAAAATATAACTAGTCGAATCTCCATTTTGAGAAGTAATAACACGACTTCACCCATTCACGTGGGTTTAGCCCAACATCATAAAAGGGGGCCGAGGGCACGGTCTCTCACAACAAGTTATCGGTTTGTTTGATTAAATCTGTAAAAATGTAGTTTTTTGAATTTGCATTAAAGGCTGCATATGCATACTTGTGCCCAGAAACGCAAATTTAGAGTTCTTGCTTTTTTTTTGTGTTTTGGTTGTTTTAATCCTCTGTTTAGGTCTTGTTAAGTTTAGTTTTAACATGTTTAGGTCTAAGGTTAGAAAAATAACATGATTCACAAGCTTGAATTGATAGATTAATGATTAGGGTTTGTGCTTTGATGAATCACATGAGCATTCATGAGAATTTGAACATGCATTGATGCATAAGTGTTGAGGTGTTATGGTGCAGTGAGGTAAGTGAGGTAAGACATGTATTCATATATGCATGCATTCATATATACATGCATTTGATTGAGATATGGTATGTGAACTTGGAATATGTTTGTGTTCTTGATTTTCTTGATACTCTCCAATAATTCTTTGATTCTGTCTTGTTTATTTGTTGCCTTAGATGTGATAATATGAAATATGCATGTTAGATGTATGCTAGGTTTGATATGAGTTGTCATGATAGATGTATGTTAGGGTTTTGGGATGATTGATGTCATGTTGATTGCTAGATGTATGCTGGTGTGTGTGTGTGTGTGTGTGTGTGTAGATAATAATATTGAATAAGCCTTTAATGAGATTAAGACGTAAAACACAATGACTAAAAGCCGACCCACAAGTTGGGTGCCTAACACCTTCCCATCCCTATACCTAAACTTCGAACTGGTACTCCAGTAGTAAGATCAGTCCTTCCACATAAGGGAGCTATATTTATGGTTTCTAGACCTAATCTAGGTGGTGACTCATCTTTTCT
The DNA here is from genome assembly GCA_032727855.1 of Quercus ilex subsp. ballota. Classification (NCBI taxonomy): domain Eukaryota; kingdom Viridiplantae; phylum Streptophyta; class Magnoliopsida; order Fagales; family Fagaceae; genus Quercus; species Quercus ilex. Next base: position 34,044,487 of record CM064908.1, read on the forward strand.
TCACACCAGTCCACTTAGCCGAGGCATACTCCCCTTTTACTAAGGAGAAAACCGTTGCGCCCATATTGCTGCATAAAGATTTACTATTGATGGTGATCTGAAACCTTTGAGTGGAATCTCAAAGTCACAAACGTGAGAGTTTGTGTTCAACAAATTCAAGATAGAAGAGTCCATGGGGTCGAAGCTGCACGTGGTCATGTTAGTAAATTCTACAAGAGGTAGCTTTAGATTTAGAGTTTAAATCTATTGTAAACTTTCATTTTATCATAGTGGATTTGTTTACCTTGAGGATAGTTAGGTTAAATCTTCCCTAGGTTTTTTACCTTGAAATGGTCGGTTTCATTAGTTTTCCCAGGTCATCATATTGCCGTCTTTTTTACTTTTTCGCACTAAGTAATATGCTTGCATGTGTTTAACCTAGATCTCACAATTAACCTAAGTAACTACTTGGCTAATTCATTAAGTTAAACTAATCTAATTTATAGGGGTCTAAACTGAAAAAACAAAAGCAACCAAAAAAAAATCCAAAGGACAAACCTAACCCATCAAAAATCCAATACAATTTAAAATAATAAACATGTTAATCAATAAACAATACCCAAAGATTTCATCAACCATAAACTGTGTAACAAACCCAAAGTTATATAAAATAATAATAATAATAATAATAATAATAGTGATAGAGCGACGAACTTGTGGAGAACAAAGAACCGGTGGTAGAGCTTGAGGGGTATGGCCAGTGGTGAAAGTGAGTGAGGGTGAGACTTGAGAATGAGTGAGAGTGAGTAAGAGTGGCCGAGTGGATGAGGGGCTGAGGATTGAGGGTAGAGAGTGAGGAGCGGCTGTGAAATAAGAGGAGAGTCAGAGAGTGTGTAGGGTTAGACTAAGTTGTGTGTGTATGTGTGTGTCTATCTATCTATCTATCTCATTGTTATTAATACCGTTTCGGACCCCGTTTTGGTTTGTCCAGTGAAATGGAATATTTCGGTACCGACCGATTTTGGCGTACCGTTTCAGGGTGTTTCGGGGTTCCTAAAAAATAATTTATATATATTCTTGTAGAACATAAAATTGTCAATTCTAATAAATAAATAACTAAATATCAAATAATACAAATCATTTAGTCTTTAACTCTTAAGTCTTAAACATCAATATAACATCAATTTAACATCACACAATAAGAAAATTTACAAGTCAATAACTAAATATCAAATAATACAAATCATTTAGTCTTAACTCTTAAGTCTTAAACATCAATATAACATCAATTTAACATCACAAAATAAGAAGATTTACAAGTCAATAACTAAATATCAAATAATAACTCCTAAGTTCTTAACCACAAAACAAATCATAAGAAAAAAAAAATTATGAAAGAGGGAGAAGGAATGAACAAACAAAAGACATTATTTATGACAATGTATACCACAATCACATATCTTAAGTTCTTAACACTTAATCTTAACTCCTAACTCCTAAGTTCTTAACCACAAAAAAAAAAAAAAAAAAAAAAAATTTTAAAACAAGCCAAATCCTATACCGGCCGAAATTCACATCTCAGCCGGAATTGTCCAAAATGACTCGAAACGGCCCGAAATCTGACCCAAGGTGGAACATGAGGTATTCTTGTACCGGTTTGCATACCAGTACGAAAAATTCCAGCCGTTCTGGCTGGAACGGAACGGAATCAATAACAATGATCTATCTATCTATATATATATATGTGTGTGTGTGTGTGTGTGTGTATGTATATTCAAGTTTTTTGGTAATTGTGGTCTAAACAAGTCAATTCTGGGTTCGAGTTTGGGACAGGTATCACTAAAACCCGCACCTGACCCAAACCCGCTTCAGGTTTAATTTTAAAAACCCAAACCTGACCCTACTGTTTCGCAAGTCGGGTTGGGTTAAGCACCAGGTTGGGGTGGTTTTTAGGGATGGCAAATTTTGCCCGACCCGCGGGTACCCGGCCCGACCCGTGGGTACCCGGCCTGGCCCCACCCTAATGGGTTGGGTTTTACCTGGCCCGATAAAGAATAGGGTCCGGTTTGGGTTTTTAAAAAAAACACCCAAAGCGGGTCCGGGTCGGGCCTGGGTTTTGGTAAAAACCCTGCCCGAATCCGGACCCGACCCGACCCATTTAGAATAAAAATAAAATTACAAAAAAACCTATATATATATATATATATATATAACTTATAATCTAACCCTAACCCTAACCTCTTTTATTCTCACTCACTCTAGTTTTAGCCTCATGCCAGCTGCCCCCCTCCCTCTCCCTCACGCTCTTACCCTCAGTCACTCTCACTCTCATCCCTTCATCACCGCCGCCGGCCACAGCCCCATATGTTCCCATGCCTCACTGCCTCAGCCCAGCCGCCTCGCTTCCTTCATGTGTCTCCACCGGACCACCTCTTTCTCTATCTTTTTTTTTATTTTTCTTTTTTTCTGGGTTCATTTCCTCTCAATCATGTGAGCTGTTTTTGTTTGTGTTTGTGATTTTGAAAGGGAAAATCATAAATCTGAAATTTTTGTGTATGTGTTTGTGTTTTTGATTTTGATTTTGAATGGGAAAATCATAAATCTGAATTTGTGTTTGTGTTTGTGATTTTGAAAGGGAAAATTATAAATTTGAAATTTTTTTGTTTGTGTTTGTGTTAGGATTTGTGTTTGTTTTTGTGATTTTGAAAGGGAAAATCATAAATCTTTGGTCATTGTTCATCCATAATTTCCTGGTGGGTCTTTTTGTTTTTCAATTTCATTCTTTGATTTTCTCTGACTTTTCTCTTTTTTTTTTTTTTTTTTTTGATCCAGCGGTACCAATAAATTTTGGTAGAAAATGTTTGTTCTTAGTTGTGTTGATTATTCAATTAAGAAACATAACATGCACTACAAGACCGTCCAATAATATCCAAATGCAAATGTTATGGGACTGCGACTTTCACGACGAGGAGAAGTAACTGTGAAATTTATGTTTGTTCTCTACCTAAGTATAAAAAAAAAAAAAAAAATTATGTTTGCCTAGATTCAAGCCTTGAATCTGGGCAAACACATTCTCAAGAATAAAAAGAACTGGCAAACACATTTTCAAAGATAATGAATCTAGGCAAGCATTTTTTTTTTTAATGATTGGGCCACGGTATAGGCTTCAGGCAAATTTTATTATTTATTTTTGGATTGGGCCACGGTTTGGGCCCAAATTGTGGCATGGCTGGCGGGGCCCGCGGATACCCGGCGGGCCGGGTTTGGAGTTAAGAAAAAAACCCGTTTAATAGACGGGCCGGGTTCGGGTTTTTGGAACAGACCCCCGGGTCGGGTCCAGGTATAAAATAACCCGGCCCAAATCCGACCCGTTGCCATTCCTAGTGGTTTTGCCATCCCTAGCCCAAGATACTATTTTATATTTAATTTTTAATATATGAGATAATACTTCAAAACATTCTTAATTACTTGGAAAATTAGACCCAAAAAAATAATGCCTAAAGTTAATAAGTTTAATTAATAGTTCCTTATTTAAAAAAAAAAATAATAATGATGTTTTTAATCAAGTTCAAATTCTCAATAATCAAATTATAAAAAAAAATAAAAAAAATTATTTTCTAAATAGGTGTTAAGTTTAATTTAAAGTCATTGTCCATCTTCCTTGTTCATTTGTTCTATTGTGGGAAATAATAAAATCGTATAGAAAATCCTTAATTAAACTTTGTATTTTAGCAAAGTATCTAACTTCGAGTTTCTAGCATATAAGATTCATTCACTTTCATACTCCAAACAAAGATATTTCTCTATAAATATATATTTTTTTTATGTTTATTAAAAATCCCTAAATCAAATACAAAATTAATCAAGTATTATCATTTTTCTCTACTTGGTTACTATTCAAAAAAAATTGTTGACAAAGACCTCAAATTGAAGTGATTTTAATAAATTTTGGAACTACAAAATTAAAAATGCTATATTTTTCTAGACCTTTTATGTAATTTCCCATAATTATTTAAGCTTTGTAGTTCTTAAGGTATTAGTAAATGAGTAAACCTCTCAAGTCTAGAGATGGCAAAAAGCTAAAAACAACCCAATCCGCATGACCCACCCCTTCCCCACTCTATTTCGAGCGAATTTTCTCGATCCCAAGAAGGTGACTGGGTAGGGATGTGTTTTGCTCGCCTCGCCCTGAATGTATATATTGATATTTTATTTAATATATATTTAGCGTATTTATACATATATTGTATTTTTATTTTAATATATATCCTAGATATAACATTTTTTTTAACACATTCTATACCTTCTTCAAAATATTTGTTTATATTTCTCTCTTAGTAGTCTATTTTTTGATAAGTTTATATCTTAGAACTCCCACAATCTTCATTTCCCTTTATATTTCATCTTTATCGCATTAATATTGGAACTATCTCATTAGGATTAGTAACACATTTCCAACCCATCCCGAACCCAACCTACCCTGCATGGGCCCTAAAAAGGTGACAAGGTGAGGACGAGGCACCCATAATTTGACTTCACCCTACCCCATTGCCATCCCTTAAGTTGTGCATAACATTTCTTAAAGCATTCACATTAAATTTGCCAAATTTGACTTAAATAGTACCTTTTTTTTCCTTTTTTTTTTCTTTTTTTCTATTTAACTAACCCTTTTTAATATGGCCAGCATGAGATGCTTTAATTGTTTTTCTCTTTTTCTAGTTAAATATTCTTATTTATTCTTTTTTCTGTCTTTCCTTCTCTTTTTCATGTGAAATGATATCTTGTTCTTGCTCTATACAACAAGAAGTCTCAGAACATTTGGCCTCACCCACTACCCCACCCACTAGTGAGGCCCACATTTTGTGAGAGACCCACTACATGTAGCAAATTCAAGATATACCTTCTCCTTATGCCATGTGACATCATTTTTATTAGATAAACTATATACCCGTAGCAAGTTTAACGTAAAATATGAACCAAGTGGCTGTTGATGCAAATAGAATATAACTTCAATGGGATAAAATCCAAATTCTAAAACTTCAAGATGTAAAATCTAAAGGCTTCCAAATTTCAGGAGTGAAGTTTGCACTCTAGCCTTATTGGTTCATGCACCAAAGTGAGGAAACTTATAATAGTATTAGTTATGTATTCTTTAGGAAGTATAGACACTTCATTTGAGGTATCGTACTCATGTCGAACACAAGACACTTTTGCATACATATCCCACCCGTGTCTTTTCCTTTTTTCTTTTTTTTGGAAAAATTGCAAAACATTGCTGGAACACGGAATGGACACAAATTTATAAAATCGTAAAAAGAAACTTTGTCAGGAAGAAAGTGTGGGCTAGAAAACAAGTAAGTTTACTACAACGATAATTTCCATAACTTTTGCCACAATTCGCATAAGTGGTTAGTTGTAAGTGGTAGAAAAAAGATGATAGGCTCATGTGGGACCACAATTCCAATACTCACAAGTCACCATGTGAACAAATTGTGATAAAGTTGTGGAAAATACTGGTGGTGCTAGACTTACTCCTAGAGAACTCTTGCCACAACTATCCATGTGGCAGATTGTGAGTGATAGAGAAAAAGTTGTAAGTCCATGTGAAAGTGACATGTCGTCAATCACAATCTACCATGTAGCATAGTTGTGACAAAAGTTATGACTTTTTATGTGGTGTTAAAATTACTCATATCTACGGCCAAAAATAAATAAATAAATAAATAAAATAAGAAGCAAAATTTAGTGCAAGATTACATGATGACAATAGATGTCACTATTAGCTGAGCATTCACATCAACTGCAGAAATTTTTTTTCTAGAATATATGTTTTTTTAATTTTACATATTTATTTTTCAAAATACACCATATTAGATTATTTATGTTAGATTAATTATTTTACACTACATTTTATTAAAATATAATTTTTTTAGTTGTTTCTCTACTTTATACACAACAACAACCATCTACTCTCTTTCTTTGTCCACGGGACATGTAAAGAAAGAATACAAAATTAAATACAAAATCAATACCATTAACGTAAATTTACACAATTATTATAGTAACAATGCATATTTACACCATTTTGACTTAAAATATGGATAATTTTTGGACAAAAAATTGTAAATGTGACACATTTTTTTATCGTACACCTTCCGATGAGTCACGACCATAATGCCCAGTTTGTTTGTTTCTCTCGGTGCCACAAACTAGTAATTAAAGTCCTAATAGCTTTGCCTTATCATCTATTGACCAATTTTGTTGGTGCTGATCTACTTCTTCAGGCAATATATATACCAATATAAATATAACCCATTCGGAGAAGTGGAAAACACTACTAGTTACAGCCTCTGAAGCACAGACACAACTGGGAGGGTGCCGCACTAGAGTCCGACGCGGCCCAACATGGGGTGCGGCGTTTGACTCGGCTGCTCGCGCGTTGGTGCCGCATTTGAGCTTCTTCTTTTTTTTCATGGATTCGCGCCGAACCGGGCCAATTCGGCCAGAATCGAGCCGTATCGGCCAAATCGAGTCATATCGGCCGGCGACCGAAACGGCCAAAACAGGCCAAAATTGGCATTGAATCATGTCGAAATTGGCTTTGAATGAGGCCCAAACATCCTAAATCTGTCCTTCCTCAATTTTATTATGAATATTTTTTGCTTCTTTTGTGTTTTCTTTTTTGTTTTGTGTTTCTTGCCTTCTTCTTTCTTTGTTTTGTGAATCAAGGCATAGTAATGGGTTTTTTAAGAATATTTTAATAGTAAAAATATATAGAAAATATAAATAAAAATATTTTTTATAATTTTGTAATCACTGCACCCCTCCGCACCCGCACCCGAATCCAGAAATGCACCCGTGCTTCATAGGTTACAGCAGACACTATAGCGACAAAGAGAGATAAATGACAGGGCAAGAAATGGGTAACGGAGAAAGCAAGTGGTCTCTTCAAGGAATTGAAGTTCATGAATCATGATTACCATGACAAAAATTATATTCTCTCTTTTTTGCAGTATCTAAGCAATGAAAATTTTTTGGAGGCTGTTATCTCTCAAACCCCTCTCGGTCGTATTGGAGAGCCAAAGGAGGTTTCTTCCTTGGTGGCATTCCTATGCCTACCTGTATCTCCTTACATAACTGGTCAGACTATTTGTGTTGATGGAGGGATTACTGTGAATGGCTTTAGCTTCCCATGAGCAGCAGAAAATGATGTTTAGACACACCTCATTGGAATATGTTTTTGGTACTGCATCAAGGAATGTTTGTAAACCCAGGAATAAGGGCATGACTACAACTATTGTTAAGCAAGGTAAATAAATTAATATAGCTAACTAGTTCTGTTCATAATTGGGGAAAAAAAGGATTATAGTAAGTGGGATGCTCAAACCTCTCTCCTTGGCATTTTCTAAAATTATTGTGTGGTATTTACATCTAAATTCTTATCTTGTATACTTAAATTTATAAATACAATGCATATATGTTCCTTTGAGAAGAACAATGCATATATATTCCAAGTGAGTGAGTGACAATTTATTCAAACATAACTATTGCTTTTATTTGGTATCATATTCATTTGGTCCTCATAGCTTCCAACTCTTCCTCCTTCTCTTCATCCACTATCAATCCAATTGAAACCTTTCTAATTAAGTGAGTCAATACCATACTAGATGTCATTTCGATTTACTAAAAAGACAAAATATATAATTATAAGCATTTGAACAACGATTTTAGTTTGTCGTTCGCATCATCAATGTGTTGTTCTTTAGTAAATTATAGATTATATGCATGTTAAGGAATATGTTTTGATTTCTTAGTTTGAATTGGTTGTATTTTAGTTTGTTCTGAATAAAGAAGTTGAATTGATAAATTAAAAGATGTATTAATCTGGTTGAATGTTGAAAAGTTTTTGGAATTGAGTTTATGTGATAGGCTGTGCACTTAGAATTAAGGGTGTGTACGCATGCTTGATAACCTGCGGTCATAACTTCATCCTTGTGTATGCAACCTAAACCCAAATTAGGCAAAATATGTGTTTTAATGGTAAGGTTTGCTAGATTTCATGTTGTCCCATGTGATATGTGATTTTGTTGATTGTGAACCTCTAAGATTAGGGTTATAAATGATAAATTATTTCACATGATTTAGTCCTTACTTTTCCATAATAACATGATTTGAATATGTTTAGAATAGGATTCTCACTTATGAATGTATGTTTTATTTGATTTGTTTCCAATTTGATAACAAATTTGACTTGGTAAGTAGGTTTAATTTGTTTACAAAGTAAAATTTTTCCTTTTGTGCTATGATATTTTCTTATGTGATGTGTTTCATTAATGCACAATTGTGATAAGCTCATTAGGGGATTTCTCGATTGATTTAGGCTATGGAACACAATGAGTGGAGATTGGTCCACGGGCTTGGCAGGCTTAGGTGCATAACATTTTCCCAAGCCGTAATCAAATTTCAGATCAAGAATTTAGTGCATAGCAATGAAGTTAGTACCGTACCGTACCAGCCGGTACAACCGAAATTTTCCGCACTGGTGGGTAGGCTAGTACAAAAATTCTCTTATTTCGTCTCGAATTAAATATCAGCCACGTCGCTATTATTCCGGCCATACCTAGATAAATACCAGATTCCATCTGGTAAATAGATTTCGGGCAAAACAAAAACACCTACCGACTTACCTTCTATACATTTTTGTTTTCACCTGATAATGCTTCTTTCTATTATCTCGTTCTCTCGTCTTCTTCTTCATTTTCTTCATATTTTCTTTGTTTGTGACTTTCCTGTTCTCCACTTTTTCCATCTTTCCTCCACTTTTCGTTCTTCAGTTCTTTCTTCAAATCTCTTGTTTGTTCCTTTCCGTTTGTGTTTTTAAAGCTTTTTTTTTATCTTAGTTTTGTGTGGCCACGTGAAGAGGTAGAGGAGTTCTTCAACCAAGAAAAGAAAAAGTAATGTAAAGCATTAAATGTGATAAGACTTATCTTGAAAAGTGAGAGTGAAAAAAAGATTTTAAAAATAATAATAAAAGATACTATAGATAGTGGAAGAGAATAAAAACTAATAAAAGTAGTAACAAATGTTGGCAGGTATACCGTGACTTGTACATGTGCAACAACTTCGGATTTGAGTAAAAAAGAGATCTAGAATTTGCCTTATAATTTTTTTTTTTTAAATGTCTAGTCAATTAAACAAAAATTCGCATTTATTGTTAATAATATATATATATATATATATAATAGTAATAAACTCGAAACGGTATACCGGTATTGACTGGTACCCAAAATATATTGTATTGGTGATCAAACTGGTACAGCCTTCAGTACGGTATTGACTTCCTTTGTGCATAAATCTTTATAAGGGGCCCAAGTTGGTTTTTAAACCTAAATCAGGTAGCAACTCTCAACTCTCTGCGTTTTAGCCCACTTGGATGTGGCATACTCCCAATGGCAATATCCCATGTATGTGGTAGTGAGCTCACATTGATGTAACAGTTAGTAAATAAATTTCCTAGTTGATTTTTTATCTTACATTTATATGTTGATATATTATTTTATAAAGTAAAGTAATTAAATTTATAGGATTCCTAATATCACTCAAATTTATGAATGATTGTGATGTGATGTGCTTTAACACCAAGCATCCCTTTGTCTCTGGAGTTTTGACCAACTTTTGGTGCAAATAACCAAAATAGAATAGAATTTGCATCATTGTTTTAAAAATCAGAATGGTCAAAAAGTCAAAAAAAGGACAGGTTATCAGTTTTTTTCGATTCTTGACCGATTTTTACCATATTGATTCTAGATTCAGTTCCTAGTTCAATTGGTTGAATTTGTTGGTCTAGTATGATTTTTAAAACAGTAATTTGTATTCAAAATTTGTATGATGACATAATATTTTTCACAATTTCTCTCGTAAAAACTAGTAAAGCCTATGATAAATGATGCATAATAGAATTGGTGTTAATGGTAGATCGAATTGAAAGTAATGTTCCACCCATATGTTTGGCCATATGCATTCTAATTCTACATAACCCTTTTTTTTTTAGAATAAAGACTGTAAATATTATTGAATCAAAACTTTATCACGGGTGACAAAAGGAGAGAGAGGTCTCCAAGCACCTCTTCCAACCAAAATTGAGATTCCAACAAACCCTTTGCATTTTTTGCTATCTAGTGAGCTACTGAATTACCAAGGGGCTGTTTGGATTTCATGTTTTCCATCACCTATCACTCTGTTTTCATTGCCCGTAACTCAAAATTGGTGGGTCCCACGACAGAAGGGTGTGTTTAGATTTGTTTTCAGTTTTTGTTTCCATCACTCAATTCTCTGATTTTTGAATGATGAGTTAGTAAAACTAAAAGCAACTTTTAGGTGTTTTCAAGTTATGGAAATTGAGTTATGATGGCATTTTGGTAAATATACACATATTTGAGGGACCCACGGTCAGAGAGTAGTCAAATTTGGTCAGATTTTCGAAGTTAATAAAATTAGTGGCCCTTTCCTTCTTTCTTTTTTTTTTTTTTTTTTGATGGGATTAGTGGTCATTTCCTACAGCATGTCAAAAGATTCAGAGAATATATATATACACACACACACACACAACAGAGATATATAAGAGAAAGATGTGTTACTATCAAAAGAATAATTCATATGTTAAAACTTTTAAAAGACTAAAAAATATTAAAGAATCATAAGATTTACTTCCTATAAATTATTGAAAAAAAAAATATATATGATTACACTATAGAGAAATATATAAGAAACATTGATTACCTTCAAAAGAATAATACATGGTATCGTCATTGAAATCTGTTAAACATGTTCAAATATTGCAAAAACTAACACAAATTCAGATGTTAAAACTTCCAAAATGCCAAAAAAGATATATAATTAAAGAATAAATTATTGAAACAATTCAAAAGAGAAATATAAGAAAAAGAAAAAAGTACACGAATCCATAAAACAATAAGTTTTAAATTTTAATGGGTCTAAACTGTAAACGATGAAAACCATAAAATAATTTTTTTTTAAAATACATGAAAACCCATAAAATAATTTTTTTTTTTTAAAACAAAGTAGAGGAGAAAAAAAATAACGGAAGAAGGGCTCATACCTATACTTAGCTTTAAAAAAAAATATTGGGGTTTGCACTGTTTTTATAGTGTTCATGATTAATCTTACAAATTTTGAGATAAATGATCAACGTTTGAGTTTGAATTTAAGTTTGACTCTCTCTCTTATGTATTTGTGTATAAAAGAATACACAAATTTATATGATTCAAGGAAAAGATGTAGATTACAAAGAAAGTATCAAAATATTCTCACAAAACCCAAACTCTAAATACACACTCAAAAGAGCTCTCTCACCCGAAGGAGAAACCTTAATTTTCCCAAAGTAAATTGCCTCAGCTTGAACTCTATTATATTACAAAACCAATGTTGAGACACAAAACATGTGTGTATATATATATATATATATATATATATATATATATATATATCCGTGGAGCATAATTATGGAATCCAAGTAGGACTTTTTTGATTTGCATCCAGTTAGGACTTGGATTGCTTAAGTCAGCAAAAGTATTTTATATGGATTTCTAGTAACTTTGTTTCAAAAGGGTTTTAGTATGTAATGAAATTTCACACCAAAAAAAGAGTTAATTAATTTTATTTAAATAAAATGATAATTTTATTTAAATATTGTGCTGGTATAAAAAATTTATATTATATTTAAATATTGTATTGACGTGAAAAATTGTAAAAATTTTAAAAATTTTGATTTTATATATAAATATATATATATATTTATTTTTATAAGTGGTAGGTCTGTAGTGAAATATATATAGTCTTAATCTTCTTTTCTATTATTTTTCTCAAATAAAATAAAAAACTTTTCAATTATTGAGCAAAGATCTAAAAGTCAAAAGTACCAAATATCTCAATACAGATTTGATCATTGTGAATCTATGATATGACTAAAATGCTGGAAATCAATAACGCATATTCGTAAAAAGAAATATTGTTGGGAAAAAAGTGTGGACGTAAAAAAAAACTGGGTTGCCACTTGCCCTGTGGCCCTGCGCACGTGTCTCTCCATCAGTCCATTGTCTTGGCAAAACAGGAAAGACAAATTGAGTGGGAGGTTACAAGATGACAGTTTATGTCACACTAGCTGAGACACCCTTGATGCTCAGTTTGTTTGTTTGTTTCTCTCAGTGTCAAAAACTCCTCCCAATAGCTTTCCCTTATCAGTATCTATTGATATATTGGTATCGGTGTTATTGCACAGAGAGAGAGAGAGAGAGAGAGAGAGAGATAAATGGCCCGGGAAGAAACTGGTAACAGAGAAAGCAGGTGGTCCCTTCAAGGAATGACAGCCCTTGTTACTGGTGGAACCAAAGGAATCGGGTTCTAATTTCTCTGCCTATGCCTTTCTTTTTCCTTCAGTTTTTTTTCTTTTTTTGAGGGGGATTCTGTTTTTATAGCTTGGAATTGCATTCTTATTGAATATTTCTAGATATAGATAAATAAATTATAAATAGCCACATTTATAGAATTGTTGCAACTTTTAAAAAAAGTTTGATGGGATGAAAAAGAGAGAAGGAGGCGGAGCTTCTCATCTATCTCTTTTTTTAGTGTGAAATTTGAAAATCTAATAGATGAATTTCATGTTTCCTATATTTTAAATATACGTATCAAAAATTTCGTTCAAATTGAATGTTATTTACTATTTGATCAATAAACTTATTTTTTATACACAATTTCAGATCTCACAAATTTAAAATTTTAACATTTGTTTGATGGCAAAGCAATTAATCTTTGATCTTATTAAAATTTTGCAAGTAAGAAAAATATAATAAAAACATGCAATATTATTTTTACTATGGGATTATTTTCATATTTTGGTTGGATTTTATGTTTGCATAATTAGTTTTGTAGCTGCAATTAAAGCTTGCTTGTTTATTAGGATTAACTAGTATGTAGCCCCGTGCTACCGCACGGGAATGGACATATTATTAATCATGAGTTTATTGATGTTTAAAAGACTCTATTAAGTCTAAATTTATATTATTAACCAGAAAATTTCATTAACAAAACTTAGCAGTATATATATTTTACACAGAAAGATGAACCTTGGTGACAATGTTTATCCAAAAGATCCATTCACGCTTTTGAATCTTCAATCTCTATTGGTGATTGAAATTTTCTTAACTTAAAAAATTAAAAATTAAAAAAAAAAAAAAAAAAAAAAAACCTTAGAGTTGTACTCATTTTGTAGTTTTACGATGGGTCATTTTGTAACATGATACGCATTTGTGTGAAGAAAAAACATCTGAAATTCCATAGCTGATAAAAGAAATTCTCTTCAATCTCTTTTTATAGAGAGATGGGTTTGTGCGTGTTTTTATACATCCTTTATAGTTGTATTATCACGAAACAGGTCCAATAGATTTAGATTGGTACTACCGATTCTCAAAGCATGAGTGTTTAATATGTTATTAATTTCATCTCATTGGTTTCTACACATGACAACAAAATTAAAAATAATTAGATTGTACACGTGTATAGTAAAATTGGACTCCAATTTCAGATTCTAATTGAACAATTGGAATGATAATATATGATAGTAACAACAATAGAAAAATTCAAATAAAATTTCGGATTAAATTGTAACAATCTGAATAAAAAATTCCAGTAGAAAGACAGGGTGGAGTGATCCACTCCACGAAGGCTACCAAACTTGCATAAATATAGAATAATAAATCTCTCTCCGGAAAATTTACATTGTTCATAACATTTACCTTCACTGAAAATTTTAAAAACATAGTGACTCACATCTGTCATCCAGACATCTACAGCCAGGTCCTCTCCAATTCGCGTGAGATTCCATTGCTCACTGATGTGCATGAAATATATACAATAAAATACTCACATATCTACATATTTAGCTTTACTTTTATGTTATTTTGTGACTGATTATGTAATATCTTTGTGTTGCATGTAACAAGGGCTTTACATGCAAAGTGGGGCTAGGCCAATTGAATCAAGTCAACTTACATCCAGCCAGGCGAATATTAAATTTAAGCCCAATTGGAGTAAGGAATCAAAGAAAATTTGCACCAAATCCAAGTCCAATTCGGATTAGGATTCCAGTTTGCACATCAGTTAGTATTTTTGGCATAACTTTCGGTTCAGATGTCCAATCGAGATGATTCAAGTTGGGCTGGAAAGTTAACTTAAAGGGCTACAACTTTGTAGTTTACCAGGAGCCCGAATTATGAAGTTAAATGGGCCAAAATAGTCGGTTAAGTGAAGCCTAAAAATCTGGGATTTTCTCCAAACGGGAATTCAACTTGTAATAGGATTCCTTGACTTATTTAAAGACTTTTTAGGGCAAAATTCAGGGAGGCTAGTGCTAGGGCTGAGATGCAAAACAGAAAATTGGAGCAAGAGGCAGTGCCGCATGTGGCTTCTCTGTAACTTTTCTCCATGATAGCATTGTGACTATTTCTTTCTCTATTTTATTTGTCTAGTTTAATGTTTAGTATTTTATTCTTTTGTTTTATTTCAATTACTATGAGTAGCTAAACTTATAATTAAGGTTGAGGATGAAACCTTGTTAAGAATTATTAGTAATATTTATGTGATTTGATTTTTTTCCACAAGAATTGTTTTTTAATGATTAAAATTGTTCTTGCTTCATATCAATTGACTAAGATGGGATTCTAGATATGAGTTCAATCATGTTTTTCTCATAATTTAGGATTTGTCTTAATTAATTGAATGCTTGGTTTATTAATTCTTGATTATAAAATTGGATATCGTTTGTGATTTGTCTGTCAATGGATACAAGTTATGATTTGATTTTTAGAATTGGATATATCTTGTGATTTGTTTGGCTACGGATACAATTGATGATTTGGTTTTATACTTAAGAAGCGAAGAAGAACATGCTTTTGATTTTTAAAATAAGGATTTTAATGAGGATATTTTCCATGATAGCAAGATTGATTTCTAGATTATCATGTAGTGAGTTGGGAAAAATTAATGATCATAAATATATGCTGATATGACTTGCAAGGCGGATTCTAAAACCTTAATTCCTTTCCCTTGATTGTTTACATTTTTTTTATTGTTTTATATCTTTTGCTTAGTTTAACTTTTTGCTTAATTTTATTATTTGCTTAGTTTATTTAATTTCAAAACAACCAATTTTTATTAAACTAGATTAGGATTAATTTGGTTAAGATTTGATTTAATTTTCCTACGTTCATTCAAGTCCCTGTGGGTTCGACCTCGTTCTTGTCAAACTATACTTTGGTACGGTTCGTACATTTGCGAGTATTTTAAAATTTCACAAGTTTTTGGCGCCGTTGCCGGGGACTTGGTTAGGAAAATAAATTAGGTCTTAATTGAATTTTTCCTTCTACTAGTTGTAGTTAATTTTTTTTTTTTAAATAGAAAAAAAAAATTATTTCTTTGTGCTTGGTGTATGAGAACTTGGATACGTGATAAAGAAAATCGTCTTGTTAGTTTTGATTATCCATCGACAATGGGAGAAACAGGAGATGATTCAAGAACTCTTAGGGAGTTGTTCTCACCCATAACCACCAACCCTCCATCTTGCATAGTATTGCCTGCAACCACTGCTACACATTTTGAGTTGAAACCACAGATAATCCACATTCTTCCTACTTTTCATGGATTGGATAGAGAAGACCCTTATATGCATGTAAAAGATTTTCTTGAGATTTGTGCTACTTGTAAGTTCCAGAATTTCACTGATGACTCTGTTTGCTTGCGTTTATTCCCTTTTTCCTTGAAGGATAAGGCAAAAGCATGGCTTAATTCTTTGTCACCTGGATCTATCACTTCATGGGAACTATTGGTTACAAAATTCCTTTCTAAATTTTTCCCAATGGCCAAGACCAATGCTTTGAGGAGAGAAATTGCAGATTTTTATCAGGATGAACAAGAGAAATTTTATGAGTGTTGGGAGAGATTTAAGGACTTGATCTTAAAGTGTCCTCATCATGGTTTTGAAACATGGAGACTAGTACAATATTTTTATAACGGTTTGACTCAGACAAATCGTAACATGATTGAGTCCATGAATGGTGGTGGATTTTTGAGTCTTGTAGATGATGAGACATACAAATTTCTTGAGAATTTTTCTGAAAGTTCACAACAATGGGATTTTTCCAATCGTAAAGAGAGATCCACCCCTGCAATTAAGAAAGGAGGATTGTATGAAGTTAGTGATGATTTAGACATAAAAGCTAGGTTGGACAATCTCACTCGTAAGGTTGAAGCTTTAGCTTTAGGTAGAGGGATGAATTCTGTCAATCAAGTTCAAAGTGAAACATGCTCTATTTGTGCAAGTCCTATGCATACAACACAAATGTGTCCTTCCGTAGTTGGGTATCCTAATTTTTATACTGAGCAAGCAAATGCACTGAATAATTATGGAAAACCATTTGCTAGTCCATTTTCAGAGACATACAATCCAAATTGGAGGAACCATCCTAATTTCTCATGGAGGCAAAATCAGCCTTCCACAAATGTAGGTGGACAACAAGTGCATCAACAAAGTCAATTTCGTCCACCTACTCAAGCATTTCCTCCCATTCCTCAATCAACTCCTCAATTTATGGCACCACCAAGACAACAATCATCTTTGGAGGAGTCTCTCAAAACTTTCATGCAATCAACTAGCCAAGCCATTCAAGAGATAAAAAGTTCCACCCATTTGAATACTCAAGCTATTTCAAAGTTGGAAAATCAAGTTGGCCAGTTAGCAACCCAAGTTGGAGAGAGGGAAAAAGGAAAGTTTCCTCTAACCCAAAAGGACAGTATGCCATCAATGGTTCTTCTAGTTCTACTCATGGACAAGAACATGTTCAGTCTATTACTACCCTTAGGTCTGGTAAGAAAGTTGATAATCAAGTGAAAATGCCAAAAGTGGAGGATGATGAAAATATTGTGTTAAAGGAAAACGAAATTCACAGGTCACAGGATGATCATAAAGAAAAGAAGGGCAACTCAACCTCAATTCCAATTCAGGATCTTAGTTCCCCCCTTGATAAGAGGTTTGTTCCTAAAGCTCCATTTCCTCAAAGGTTAATCAGTCCTTAAAAAAGTGCACAATTTGGAGACATTTTAGAGGTTTTTAAGCAAGTGCAAATAAACATTCCATTTCTTGATGCAATTCAACAAGTTCCTGCTTATGCCAAGTTTCTAAAAGATCTTGTGACAATGAAGAGAAAGACAAATGCCCCTAAAAGGCATTTTTGACAGAACAAGTCAGCTCAATCATTCAGAATAAATATCCAGTGAAATGTAAGGACCCTGGATCTCCAACAATTTCATGCAAGATTGGGGATCATCTCATTGAGCGAGCTTTGCTAGATTTGGGGGCAAGTGTGAACCTAATGCCATATTCAGTATACTTACAACTAGGTTTGGGCAAGTTGAAACTCACAACCATGACACTTCAATTAGCTGACAGGTCTGTGAAAATCCCTAGAGGTATTGTTAAGGATGTGCTAATTAAGGTGGATGCATTCTATTTTCCTGTTGATTTTGTTGTGTTAGACACTGAGCCTACTCTAAATGCTAGTACACAAGTCCATGTCATTTTGGGTCGCCCTTTCTTAGCCACATCCAATGCTTTGATTAATTGTCGGAGTGGTGTGATGAAGATTTCTTTTGGGAATATGACTGTTGAGCTTAATATCTTTGACATAAGTAAGCAAGTACTAGACAATGAGGATATATGTGAGATTAACATGATTGGGAGCCTAGTCCATGATACTTTCCTACAATCAAGTTGTGAGAAGCCCCTAAAGGCTTGCTTAACCCGTGTTGATTGCAATTTGAATACTGAAAAATCAATTGACAAGGTCAATGCATTGTTGGATTTTGTTCCTCTCTTAAGTATTATTAGCTGGCAGCCAAAAGTTGTCCATTTTCCACTTTCTTCATCCCCATTCCTATCTATTGTAGAACCACCAAAGTGGGATGACTTTTGGGAACACCAATTGATAAGTATACTTCAAGAGCATAAGGAAGCTATAGGTTGGAAATTTGCTGATATTAAGGGTATTGGTGCTTCTATGGTTGTGCAAAGAATTCACTTGGAAGACACTGCAAAAGCTTCCCAACATGTTTTTGACCCAGGTAAGTTACAATATCATTGGACTAGTCCATTCATAATATGCATTATTTATCTCCATGGTGTTGTTGAGGTTTGGATGGTCCTGTTTATCAAGATTAATCTCCAATTGTGTTAAATATTTTTGCCAAAAAAAAAAATCTTTTTCTTGTTTATTTTCTGCTTTTAGATTAATATTTGTGTTTATTTTCTTGTTTAGTTTTATACTCTTTTGTTCTAGCTGATATTTGACAGAAATTGAAATTTATAACAATCAGCTTGATCAAGGTACGTCTCCTCCTTCTCCTTACCTTACTTGTTTCTTCTTAGTTCTCATGTTGCATATTACTATTTTGCTCTCTTTTCATTCAAGACATTTGAAAGTATCATTTTTAACATTGAGGACAATGTTTGGTTTAGGTTTGGGGGAGATGTATATAGATTTCTATCTTATTGTTTTGTTTTGTTTAGTTGTGTTTAAAAAAAAAAAAAAAAAAACTTTTGCCTAGCTTGAGGTTTATGTTTTGAGTTCATTATACTACTTTTTGCTTAAAGAATTTCATTGCTTTCATGCTCAATTCATTGCACATGCACGTAGCCACTCAAACACAACTTGTTGTTGAAGGATAAAAGTGATTAGAAAATCTTGATGATAATAATGTGGAGACTGTAACCCCTATGAGTTTTGAACCAATCATTATTTTTGGAGGGTTATTTATTGTTTCTAATCTTAATGTTCATTTGGAAGTGCGTAACATATTTCCCTTGTTGTAGTCTCATTATTCTTTCTTTTGGCCAAGAAAAAAAAAATGATTTTATGCCACACTTGAATTTTTTGAGGTCATTGATGTTGAATGAACTATACTAGTCTTTGAGAGATGAGATTAGGCCATTTTTGTCTACTTTGAGCCATATATGTGTTTTTCATTTTCTTTCTTGATACATTATCGCTAGTCACCCCGTTGAGCCTTTTAATTAGCCTTTCTTTCTTAAAACCCTTTTCCATAGTGTTTCAAGATGGAATTTGATCAGTTTGTTTCAATGTGGTGGTTTGTGCAAGAATTCAAAGAAGAAAGAAAAAAAGAATTGAAAAAAAAAAAAGAGAAAAAAAAAAAAGAAAAAAGAAAAAGAAAAGTGTCAAAAAGAAGAAAATAAAAAGGGTTCTCATCAAATTTTGAGAAGTGAAGGAAGGATTACTGCTTTGAAGAAGAAGAGTTGAAAAAAAAAATGTTGAATGGAAATTCCAAAAAGAGTTGACATTCCAACAAATCTTGAAAACACTTGTTATTATTTACCTTCACCCATATTTATTTCATTCCATTTACTTTTACCCTACATTACGTCCTAATAAAGTCCTTATTTGATCTTGAAGATTGTGTAGTTCAGATATTGATATGACTGAGAAGAAAAAGGTGTGGTATAAATATTTTTGGCATCCTTTCATGAGACTACCTGTTCTTTCTTGATTAAGCGTTTTTCTTGTGATTTATATGTGAGGTCTTTGATTTTGCTTACATTATTCCGCTCACATATGTTGTTGAGAGTGTTACACCCCATTTCAGAGTGATTTCATTTGTTGAGTGATAACACCGGAAAGATTTGAGTTGAAGCATACTTTCAAATAAAAATTCGAGTCAAGTTTATTCTAAAACTGAGAGTATGTTTGGGTTGGCTACCACTTTTCACTCACATTGAGTTTTGATGGCATGAGAAATTTCTTTAGCATTTGTAGTGTTTTTGAACTTGAACTAATCCTTTTTGCATAAGGAAATTGAAAAAAAAAAGTTTGTTTGATTCTCTTTGTTTTGTTTTTTTTTTTTTTAGTATTCTTTTTCAGAATTTTGTGGGTATATTCCCTGCAAAGCCTCACGAGACTACAACTCGTCCACTAGTGTAAGCTAGGAGTTTAAAGGCTTGTTGCATACGCTAAATGCAATCAAAATTTCCAGCAAAAGTGGATTAGTTAGGATTTCATTTTTCTTTGTTTTTAGTTTCTTTGTTTTGTTTTACTCTTTATCTGTTTTGTTTTACTCTTTATATGTTTTGCTCGAGGACTAGCAAAATGTAGGTTTGGGGGTATTTGATGTGCATGAAATATATACAATAAAATACTCACATATCTACATATTTAGCTTTACTTTTATGTTATTTTGTGACTGATTATGTAATATCTTTGTATTGCATGTAACAAGGGCTTTACATGCAAAGTGGGGATAGGCCAATTGAATCAAGCCAACTTACATCCAGCCAGGCGAATATTAAATTTAAGCCCAATTGGAGTAAGGAATCAAAGAAAATTTGCACCAAATCCAAGTCCAATTCGGATTAGGATTCCAGTTTGCACATCAGTTAGTATTTTTGGCATAACTTTCGGCTCAGATGTCCAATCAAGATGATTCAAGTTGGGCTGGAAAGTTAACTTAAAGGGCTACAACTTTGTAGTTTACCAGGAGCCCGAATTCTGAAGTTAAATGGGCCAAAATAGTCGGTTAAGTGAAGCCTAAAAATCTGGGATTTTCTCCAAACGGGAATTCAACTTGTAATAGGATTCCTTGACTTATTTAAAGGCTTTTTAGGGCAAAATTCAGGGAGGCTAGTGCTAGGGCTGAGATGTAAAACAGAAAATTGGAGCAAGAGGCAGTGCCGCATGTGGCTTCTCTGTAGCTTTTCTCCATGATAGCATTGTGACTATTTCTTTCTCTATTTTATTTGTCTAGTTTAATGTTTAGTATTTTATTCTTTTGTTTTATTTCAATTACTATGAGTAGCTAAACTTATAATTAAGGTTGAGGATGAAACCTTGTTAAGGATTATTAGTAATATTTATGTGATTTGATTTTTTTCCACAAGAATTGTTTTTTAATGATTAAAATTGTTCTTGCTTCATATCAATTGACTAAGATGGGATTCTAGATATGAGTTCAATCATGTTTTTCTCATGATTTAGGATTTGTCTTAATTAATTGAATGCTTGGTTTATTAATTCTTGATTATGAAATTGGATATCGTTTGTGATTTGTCTGTCAATGGATACAAGTTATGATTTGATTTTTAGAATTGGATATATCTTGTGATTTGTTTGGCTACGGATACAATTGATGATTTGGTTTTATACTTAAGAAGCGAAGAAGAACATGCTTTTGATTTTTAAAATAAGGATTTTAATGAGGATATTTTCCATGATAGCAAGATTGATTTCTAGATTATCATGTAGTGAGTTGGGAAAAATTAATGATCATAAATATATGCTGATATGACTTGCAAGGCGGATTCCAAAACCTTAATTCCTTTCCCTTGATTGTTTACATTTTTTTTATTGTTTTATATCTTTTGCTTAGTTTAACTTTTTGCTTAATTTTATTATTTGCTTAGTTTATTTAATTTCAAAACAACCAATTTTTATTAAACTAGATTAGGATTAATTTGGTTAAGATTTGATTTAATTTTCCTACGTTCATTCAAGTCCCTGTGGGTTCGACCTCGTTCTTGTCAAACTATACTTTGATACAGTTCGTACACTTGCGAGTATTTTAAAATTTCACAACAATCACTAAGTTCCTTTGCAGCCTGCAAAAAGTATCATCCATCGGTCCATAGCAGTGCTTTCTTCTTTGTTATAGATGCCAAACCTAAACAAAAAGCCAAATATAAAGATAGTGAATTTTAAGCATAATGTGCATCTAATCACATATTAACAATTTATAACAAATGTAAAGATGCAAACTTTGTAAGTGAATAGTAAACAAAACTCAGTGTCAGAACCAAGAAGAAAGCACTTTAATCCGAAACTCAGTGCAAATGTAAAGATGCAAACCTTGTAAGCAATTTATAACAAAGATGCAAACTCTGGCTTTGCTATCTTTTTGGAAATTATGCAATGTACCCAAACCAAGTTCTTTTCACCGATATTAATTTCTTTGGTTTTCACGTTTGACTGCAAAATCAAGAAAAAACTTAATTAGCACAGTAACTCACTTGACCCGATACATAGAAGTGGTTTTAATGAGAATGAGCCCAAATACATTTAGCCACATGATGCAAAATTCAACTTAAATTTCAGATTCTTGACACATGGCACAAAATTAGAACTCTAATTAGGAATTCTAATTTGGTGTGTACACGTGGCACACAATTAGAGTTCTAATTTGGAATTCAATTTCACACTCTCTCTGCTTCACCTATTATTATATATATAGATTTGTTGTTTATTTATTTGGCTAAATATCCAACCTGTTATTAGGAAGGACGTCTGGATTATACCATTTATCTCTACAGTATGAGTTTATGACTTTGACCCAAAAAGATTTATGGGTAAAATAAAAAAGGATCCAGTTATTGAGTGCCCATAATCATAAGACATTTGTTAATTGACTATTTTAGAAAAGTTTTAATATCACTTTTATGACAAATATTAAAACTATTAAAAAAATCAATTACTTGTTTCTTTTACCATAAAAAGTTTCTAAAAATACTCCATAAGCTAATGCCCTAAGATATTTGTTAACATTTTCCAATAAAAAATCACTCATTAAGTTTGGGGTAATTTTAGACACTTAAGAGCATTCGCATCTAGGTATCTAAAACAATATCTATTTTACATATTAAAAAATTACTTTATCTATTTTACTATACCATTTTACAACTCACCATACATTTCATTTCTTATTTTTCAACACTATTCACTTATTTATCATTTCTCTCTCATCCTCCCCAACTCTCTCTCTCTCTCTTCCACTCCGTTTTGATCTCTTCCTCTGAAACAAACCAAACAACACAACAACACTTAGCTAACCCACACCCGAACCAACAAGCAAGCCCACCGCCGTTGAGAAACCCAAATCACACCACCCACCACCACAACCACCGATTCAAATTGAAACTTAAACCCAAAACCCAAACTACCTGCCCCCGCGAACAAAACCCAAAACTCCCAAAAATTGAAACTCAAACAAACCCCTAGCAGCAACCGAAACTCAAAAAATCACTGGAACAAGCCCAACAACCACCGAAACCAAGCCCAGCACCACCGATTCAAACCCAACCCACCAATTTAACCACTAATTCAAACCTAACACACCGATTTAAACCTATAAACCACTAATTCAAACCTAACCCACCGATTTAAACCCACAAACCACCGATTCAAACCTAACCCACCAATTTAAACCCATAAACCATTGATTCGGCTACCTATTCAAAACTAACCCACCAATTTAAATCCATAAACCATCGATTCAAACACATCCTACAATCGCAAGCAAAACCTAGCCAATCCATCATCGTTACCGCAACCATGCTTTCACCTTTGGTCCTAGAAGCTGCCGCCTACTATACTAGAGAGAGATCAAGATTTTAGTTTGGTTAGAGAAGCAATAGAGAGAGATGATTGAGACTGGTTTGATAGAGAGAGAGAAAGAGAGAGTTGGCCTAGAGAAATGTGAGAGACTAAAGAGAGAGATGAGATATTTTTAATTTATTTGGAAGAGAAAGAGAATAAAATAATATATATATCAGAATACAAACACAACTAAAATAATTCTTATCTTTAAGATGTTATTGATCACGGTTGCTAAAAAACTTTAGTAATAGCCACCGAGGTAAACTAGGTTTTGGATGTGTGGATCTAAAATAGCAATTTGGGGGAGAGTTTTACACCCCCCCCCCCCCCCACCCTTCCCCAAATGCTAATGCCCTAACATAGAATTTTCAAAAGCATCCACATTATCCCTTAAACACAAACTGCACCTAACTTTGTTCGAGCTCATTTTCTCAAAGACTAATTTATGGTCGGATTAAGCAATAATTATCACAAATCACAATTAAATTTCACAGTAATTGTATTGAGGCAATTATAAGCACAAGATAATGTCTAGATAATAAATAGTTAACAAATAACAATCGAGGATGAAAAAGAAAGTAGAAGAAGATTTGAAGGAGCATGAGAAAGTTCAAACAATATTAAATGTGGTTTGTCCTTAGGGAACAAATTAGATATTTATGAAGAGTTTGGGTAATGTTGCATTAGTCTAATCCTATTGAGTGAGTTTTGAATTTTACCCAAGATCTATTTATTTTCTCGTCCGAAAATAAAAAGAATAATACACTCTTGGTAGATCAAAAACAAGGAAATCATTTTTGAACACTCCGAATGTTGTCATAATCATGCTCAGCTAGTAAGTTGTATTGCAATGAATTATAAGATTTAGTTTTGCCAAAAATTTAATGATAAAAAAAATAAAAAAATAAAAAATCCTTTTTGTAAGGTTTGTGTCTAAGTTTAGTCCCTCTATCTTACACTTAGTAAGAAATACAGTAACCAAATCATATCAACATAAAGTAGTTAAACATAAAAATTCATCAATCTAAAGAATTAAACATCCACCAAAAGAAAGAATATATATATATATAGAGAGAGAGAGAGAGAGAGAGAGAGTATTCATCATTTTGTGTGAGCAAAATATGGATTGAACGGAAGAGAAAATAACAAATTTTTATAGTAAAACAATGGAGAGAAGAAGAGTCAAAATGAAAGGGAGATGAAGGGATAGAGAAATTTTAAAGTTAAGGCATAAAGTAGTGGGGAGATAAAAAGGTAAAAGTAAGTAATTGTTGGAGAAGGTGTAATTGTAAAGTGGCAAAGTAATAAAGAGAAAAATAATTAAAAAGGAGAGAAAATATTGAAAATAGGTTGATGATATGGTGCTGATGTGGCTCAACAAGAACGTAGCAACATTAAACGCTACACTTCAGCTTTTAGATATATATATATAGATACAGATTTTGTGAAATTATGCTATGAAAGTTAATTATACCAAGCCCAATCCATGCCCTTCAGTTTGTACAACATAGTTGTTAAATACAATACTTTGAACTAATGTATTGTTGGGCTATGTGGAATCTGGTTTGTGTTCGATTCGGTATTTGACCCTGCCCAAACTAGAAGCGTTACGACTTTAAATGAGACATTTTCTGAGACTTAGTCCAAGGAGTGGGGGTTTGCCCAAATTGACCCTATTGTTTTGGGGTATTTATAGGTCGCTACAGATTAGGTTTGATGATTGTATTGAAAACCATCCCTTACGGTCACCTTTATATTTTTTTCTCTTTGCTGCAACTCTGTGAACATAGGCATATTATCGAATCACGTATATCTTGTGTCATGTGATAGATTTCTTGGCGCATATTTTTCCTCTATTTTTCATTTCTCACAAATTGAGGAATAATTAGGTTAAATTCCTAACATATATTGATGAAGCCAAATTAATTTGAACTCTTTCTCTTAGTGGTTTGTAATTGTTAACCATGATATAGTTAAATGTGTTCTTTTGTTTGGTCTTGAGATAGAGAAGGGACTATCACCCCCATGTAATTTGTTTCTAATTCTCTGCTTTCATTGAATATTACATGTTTACCTAGAAAAAAAATCACTAAATACAATAGAATACACATTATTTAGTTTTTCTTTTTATTTGCTATTATTTACTACTACGTGTTGTGACTAGATATGCTGTTGTTGAGGAATTGGCAAGCCTGGGGGCGACTGTACATACATGCTCTCGAAATGAGGCCCAACTCAATGAATGTTTACATGAGTGGAAGATGAAGGGATTTCGAGTCACTGGTTCAGTCTGTGATGTGGTGTCTCGAACCCAACAAGAGGAGCTAATGAGCACTGTCTCCTACATGTTCAATGGCAAACTCAACATCCTTGTAAGTACTTTATTTCCTCTACATCACTGCGTTTTGCGTGGCATTTGAAAGCATACTCCAAAGATGATGAATTTCAAATGATCATTTTACATTCTTTTCTATACTAATCGATTTCATTTTTAGAAGATCAATCTTTGATCAACAATTTAAATGGCATTGGAATATTACTTGGCCAGAGCCGCTTCATTTGTGCTTTTGCAGTTGATACATTCAATTTATAGTTAATATAATACGATTTTAGATAAACAATGTGGGAACGTCGACATTGAAACCAACCTTGGAGTACACATCTGAAGATTTCTCATTTCTCATGTCTACCAATCTTGAATCTGCATATCACATTTGCCAACTTGCTTATCCTCTTCTGAAAGCTTCGGAAACAGGAAGCATTGTTTTCGTTTCTTCGGTTGCTGGCGTAGTAGCCACAAGTACTGGAGGATCTATATATAGTGCAGCTAAAGGTAATTTCTTTGTGCTATTTAACTTTTTATTGCAAGCTTATGGGTTATAAATTTTAGCTGTGACATCGAATAATGCGATCAGCTTGTGTCTGATATCTATTTGAAGGAGCGGTAAATCAACTTGCAAAAAATTTGGCATGTGAGTGGGCAAAGGATAACATAAGGAGTAACTCTGTTGCGCCATGGTTTATCAAAACTCCCCTGGCTGAAACTGTAAGTGTGCTAGTGCTTGAAGATTGTTAAAATCTGGTCATTGTTGAATGTCTTCGGGAGATAATACGACATATGACACATTTAGTGTAATGCACACTCTCAGTAAACAACATTTGTAACTAATAATCCTGTTTTGATTTTTTCATGTGCTAAGAAATGGGAACAATTTACCGAATTTATCCTTGCTGCAGTATTCTAATATCTTGACTCCTTCAGAGAAGTCATTATCTGAGTTAGGTTCCATGAATCATGATAACCATGAAAATTTATATTATCTTCTTTGCAGTATCTAAGCAATGAAAAATTAGCGGAGGCTATTATCTCTCAAACCCCTCTTGGACGTGTAGGAGAGCCAAAGGAGGTTTCTTCCTTGGTGGCATTCCTATGCCTCCCTGCAGCTTCTTACATAACCGGTCAGACTGTTTGTGTTGACGGAGGGATAACTGTAAAAGGCTTCAGCCTCCCATGAGCAGCAGAAAATGATGTTCAGACACTCCTTATTGGAATATGTTTGTTAAATATAAATTATTAGCAAAGCAATGTGTTATACGGCTAATATGTTTAATATATCTCTAACAATGTTTTTGGTACTGCAAGGAAAAATAAATAAATATAGTTTACTAGTTCTGTCAGTAATTGGAAGAAAAAAAAAATGATTGTAGCAAATGGGATGC
This sequence comes from Quercus ilex subsp. ballota, assembly GCA_032727855.1. Taxonomy (NCBI): domain Eukaryota; kingdom Viridiplantae; phylum Streptophyta; class Magnoliopsida; order Fagales; family Fagaceae; genus Quercus; species Quercus ilex. The sequence goes on from CM064908.1 coordinate 34,071,687, forward strand.
ACAAACCTCTCCTTGGCATTTTCTAAAATTATTGTATATCTATCTAAATCGTTGTTTTGTATTCTTACTTTTATAAATATAATGCATATATGTGTGGGAATATTTACGTGTGAGTCATTGGCAGAGAAAGGGAGGGCCCCCTCACTTTTCAAATTTTCCATTTATAATATTGAAAAAAAAAAAAATGAAAGTTTAGGAAAATTAACTTACCGGCCCCCCTAGGATTTTGAGATTAGATAAAATCCAAAAAACAAGTCAAATCAACTGAAACAAACCAATGAAATACAAAAATCTGGCCTATTCTTGGGCATATACTCTTTCAAATCCAAATCAAATGACCAAAAATCTATGACAAATTCCCAAATTTAACTCCATACAAAAAACCCAAATCAACAATATAAGGAAAAAGAATCCCTTTCAAATTAGGATTCCTCTAGGATGAGGACTCATCCAAATATGAAAAAGAAAAAATATTTCTAATTAAAAAAAAAAAAATCTCTTAAGCCTTTGCCATTGTCTCCACGCTACAATGTTTCGACACGTTGCCTCCACAAGTCACTATGGTGGTGTATACGAAAAGTGGCAAGGTGTTCAATGTTCGTAGATGGAGCGGGGACAAGGCAAGCCTAAAAAAAGGCTCACACAAACGATCTTGAAATAAGTCCCAACAAAAAGAGTATTGTCAATGGTGTTAGACCTCGATGAGATGTGAGGTTCCTACGGATGGGATGTGTGGCGTTTACATGTGGTTCTCATAGATAATGTGCAAAAGAAGGAAAAGCCCATAAGCAAGGGGGAGCAAGGAAGATTACCATGTTCACTTACCCATGGTTGAGTAAAGGGTTCTACTATGTGTGTGTTGGTGACTTCCAAAGTTACGCAAGAAAGACTCCCATATTCACCCCATTCATAGTTAAGTAAACAGAACGTTATTGGTGATGGTAATGCATGACAAACGAAACAATGATGGAATTTAGCTAGCCCAATCTGAGATGATTTCTTGAATTTCACATGCAAAATTTAGTTGGACTAGATGAATTTATTAGGCCAATGCTAATCCTCTAATTGGATTGTGGTTTAAGCTTAACATTTAACAAACGAAACAAGGACAGAATTACATAATCCCTTGCCCCCCTCAAAAAATATTTAATAGTGACAAGTAGCTTATATTTATTATTTATCAAAATTAAAAATTCTAAGAGTTCACCCCCCCCCCCCCCCCCCCCCATCCCAAAAAAAAAAAAAAAAAACCTAGTCTTTTAAGGCACTAAAAGAACTTTAAAATAAAGAGTAATATCTCATTAAAAAAATATGATAAGATTACTAATATATTATACCAATTTTATATAATCTCCACTCAAAATCGTAATTTTTGTGAAACTTAATAATACGTGATAATTCTTTAGAGGTCTTTATACAATTATATTTAAGACATGCAACTAAAGAAAATTCAATGTCAAATTCAAAATAATAATAATAATAATAATAATAATTAATTGGCATGAGTAGTAAAATGTTGTGTGAGTTTTAGGCATTGTTATATGCATTTAATATGCTTAATTTTTCTAATTTTCTTTAGTAATCAAATATTTACTTGTTCTATGTTATTTTGTTAATATTTGGAATAAGAAAAGAGTGCAAAATCCCATGAAACATCAATTGAGAATTTCCCAAAAAGGAAAAAAAAAACAAAAACGAAAACAAAAAAAAAGATATCGAAGATCCTGTATATTAAAAGATTGATTGGAATAATACTTTATTAAAATGATTCTTGATCTGTGTATTTCTTTGTTATTTATGGATCAAATAATTGTTATATATGATAGTGTGTATTTCACAAATTTGTAGGTATTGCTGGTAAATGAAATAAATTTTCGATGTAAAAATTCAAATGTTTTAGAGGCTAAAAGTAATTATTTCATAACACGTGAATAAAGATAAAAATATATTACAAATACCGAATAGATGCCAATTTGAATACAAAGTTTTATATAAAATTTATAAATTCTTTAATTATTCAATAGAATAAAACTAATTCAGTTCAGATGAAAGCAAAAAACAAAAACTTTAGTCCATATAATTTGGGATCAACAATGAATTCTCAATTTTATATGGAATAGAGTATAAAAACCTAAGAAATTGAATCAAGAATTTCCCTGAAATATTGGTTTAGTCATCTTTTGCAAAGTATGAAAATTTTTATTAAACGCATATATACCTACATGTATATGTCTATATATGCGTGTGTGAGAGTGAGATTTTGAAATTCATCCAACTGCATTTTAGGACTACAGGTCCATAAAAGAAGTTCTTGGTTCCGTCCTTGCTAATGTAGCGAAGCCCAAACCTGAAGGATATACAGACTTAGTGCCTATTTAGTTTGGTGTTTTTTTCTTTCAAAAATAACAATTACAAGAAGCTGAACCAAACTCACCTTAAGACATGATGTTTGAGGACCCTTTGAAATTCACAAAACCACATGGAAGGAAAGCTTTGCATTTTATCACTTTTTTTTTTCTCCCATTGGCAAGATAATTAGATCAGGACGGTTACTAATTTACCTCTCAACCTCATCCAGTTCCCATTGGATGGAATTTAAAATGCCACTTTTACAAAACAGAAGTAAGAACACACAACACAGAAGAGAACATATGGAAATATCTCATTTAAAAATCATAAGGAGATTGATGTTTATTATCAGTCATGTTTTGGGAGGAAGCCACTCACTGCCACCCCTCCATCCATGCAAATAATCTGCCCGGTTATGTAAGAGGATGCAGGTAGGCAAAGGAACGCCACAAGGGACGAAACCTCCTTTGGCTCTCCAGGGCGTCCAGGGGGAGTTCTTGCGTTTACCGATTTCAAAAATTGCTCATCATTGAGAGCCTGCAATAGTAATGAGAAGTCGCATAAAGGACTTATTTCATATCATGTAAATGAATACGAAATTATTTTTAACTTAGTGAGCTGTCCAAGTCTCAGCAACATCCTAACTTCTTCAAAAAATGTTTTTGAGAATTAAAGCCTTGGAGTTCCATTTCTATTTCAGGTGTAAATGTCGTGCACCGTTGCCTGCATGCACACACACGCCCACACATTTCTGTCATCTTTTAACTCTACATATGACTTGCATGTGGCCCAAATAATTAGAACATGATAAAGATTAACTGCACACAGAATAGTGAAAAACACATTCAATGAATGCACAAGCATGGTGAAAGGGCGCTACAGCCTTACAGCTTCAACCAAGGGGGTTTTGATAAACCAAGGTGCCACACAATTACTCCTAATATTGTCTTTCGCCCACTTGCATGCCAAATCTTTAGTTAGTTGGTTTATTGCTCCTGCATAGAGAGAAAAAAATAGACTAGACTCAGAATTTAAAAGTTTACAAATCTATAAGGTTTGAATAATATGCATATTGTTTTAACAGATCAAATCGAAAAAAAAAAAATTTAAATTACATAAGTAAATTACCTTTACTTGCACCATAAATAGATCCAACATTTAGTGCCACCACACCAGCAATAGAAGAAATACAAACAATGCTTCCTACTCCTGATGCTTTCAAAAGAGGATGTGCCAGCTGGCATAAATGGTAAGCAGATTCAAGATTGGTAGTCATAACAGTAGAGAATTCTTCAGCTGTGGAATCTACAGTCGGTTTCCAGATGTTTGTCCCCACTTTGTTTATCTAGGATAAAAAATTTAGTAACAGGATTTTAAAGGTTCACAAGAAGGAAAGCCATTCCAAGAGTAGCTGTGAACATTTCTATATGAAACATTGGTATGAGAAACTCCTTTGGAGGATTCACAAATATAAAGTTTTCTAAATTTAATTTATGCAACTAGCTAAGCGAAAAACTATCCTGCTCCAGGGTTCAGGCTACCAGAATTAGGATGTAAAGAATGATTGAAGATATGCATTTGCAATTTGTTTAACCAGAACGCTGGATGGTCCTTTTTTCTTATCAAACTAAAAACAATGCTATTGATGGTATAGTAAATGCTTTTATTTTATTGGTAGGTTACGCACATACCCAATGACTATGAGTATTGAACCCATAACCTTACCCTCCACCTAGCACTTGCAAAGGAAGAGCTGCCAGTTGAGCTAGAGCTCATTGGCGATGGCATAATGGAGGCTGGTTAAACAATTATTTATAAATATGATGTTCAAAATACACAGCCATATACAAGCTACAAATTTGGGGAAGCCCAAATAACATTACATGGAACAATTATTTTAGTAAATACATAAATGTCACACGCAGCGCACCAGGCTTCCCACCTTTACAAGGTCTAAGGAGGTCAATGGTAGGCAATTTTACCCCCAATTTTAGCAAGAATATAACAGAGGAAACTACAATTCGATGCTAATTCACATGAGACTCCACTATGTTCTAATGTGGCAAGTGATGATTTTGATGTCTAAACTATCTTTTAAATATTGTTATAGATAAGCTCAATTTTTTTTTTTTTTTGGTGGCCGAATATTGGGTTTTATTTCACCTAAAAAGCAGCACAGTTCAAGCTAGAAAGCTACAGGAAAAAAGTTTCCAATCTTTCAGAAAGTAACTTCCTTATGATCCGCAACTCCATCTCTTCAACCAGTTCCAAGCATTATCTACTCCCTAAACCGCATTTCCAGTTACAATCTTTGAAAATTGGTATAGATAAGCTCAATTTATTGGTTTTTTTTGGGGCTGAATGTTGGGTTTTTATTGTACATAAGAGTCTGCTAAGTCCAAGCTATAAAGATACAGGAAAAGGATTTCTCATCTTTCAGAAAAGTAACTTCTTTATGATCTGGGAATCCTCCCTATAACCAGCTGCCAGAATTATCTACTCACTTTGAATTCCTCAAGTCTGGCAATTCGTTCGTTTCATCACAAAATAACTTGTTTTCTTGTGTTGTTGCAACTCTGAAAATGATCCAAATAACATTTTATGCCATTTACCTCGCACAGAAAATTATTAATATTTCATTTAGGCACAGTGGTGATGGGGGTGGTGGTGACGGCGGAAGAGGTGGTGCAACAATGATGGTAGTGGCAGAGGTGACAGCAGCAACAGTGTGATGGCGATGGTAGTGGTGATGGTGGTGTCAGTCATACAAAGGAATGGAATAGGAGAGGGTACAATGGAATGGCAAAAAAAAAAAAAAACATTTAACAATATCTGGAACCTATTTTCTGTTGCAATCCCATTTTCACAGTTGTCCAGAATGATTGCACTTCATGAATTCCATCGATAACCTCACTTCTATTCCAGTCCCACAACAGCAGTAATGATTCATTTTTTACATTACAATCTTGTGATGCTAAAATTGCTATTTAGAATGCAATGAATTAAACTAAACACATCAAAAAAAAAAAAGAATTAAACTGAACTGAATTGAGACTTACAAGTATATTAAGTCTCCTGCTAAACACTGAGGATACTGTTTCCATCAGCTTGACTCGGTCACCTCGAGACATCACATCACAAACTGAACCTGTGACTTGGAAACCCTTCATCTCCCAATCATGTTAAGCATGCATTGAGATTGGCTTCATTCCTTGAGCATGTATGTACTCTTGCACCTAGCCCTGCCAATTCCTCCACAACAGCATGCGTGACATAATTACAAAACATTGCAATAAATAAACCTCTACTAGTTTTTATAAGATTATACTCTGTAGCCACAGGCCCCATAGAAGCAGAGTTCTTTAAAAATGAACAACCATGAAGCAATTAACTTGAGAGAGAGACAGAGACCCAATTCCTTGTGTTCCACCAGTAACAAGAGCAGTCATTCCCAGAAGTGACCATCTTAATCTCTCCTTGATCTGTTGATTTCATTGTACTTCCAGTTGCTCAAATGAGTAATATAGTAATGATTACAATGGTTTCTCCCCCTCCATTGATCTGAAATATACCTAAGAAATTCAGCCTAGTGCAATTACTCAAAACAGAAAAAAACAAGAAGTTAGATAAAAACAATAAATACAAAAGTTTTAGCATAAGCCCAAAAAAGGTCAGGAGTTAGCTAGGTATATATTAATTTAAATTGCTAATGTACCTTCCCTCCAAGCATTTCAAGTGATTGTTAACTTAGAAAGTTTGTTCTCAAGTGCTTGAAGTTTTCTGCAACTCCTATGTGCGTCTAAATATATAAAAGGTCAGAAGGAGTTTGCTAGGTATATATTAATTTAAATTGTTGATGTACCTTCCCTTCGAGCATTCAAGTGATTGTTAACTTAGAAAGTGCGTACATATATAATCTTCTTTATAGTAATACACAAAAAGAAAATTCTTCAACTAGCAGATCTAATGTTACAATTTCTTCTCTCTTGTCAGTTTGAATCATTTCATGATTACAAAAATATTGTAATAAAACAAATGGGAAAGGTCAAAGAGTAATATAGCTGGCTTAAATGCCATTAGAAGGACAGAAAAAGAAATTTTACTTTTAAATATACAAAGAACAATAATTAGGAAGAAAAAAATAAGTTCAATTGCAGAACTCCGAAAGACAAGCATGGGAATTATGTCATTTATAGTGGAGGTTAGATTGAATGGGGTCAAAGTATAGCAAGAGCAGATGAGGAATAAGGCTAAGTTGCCACTTCTAGTCATGTCTTGGGTAGAAACCATTTACACACATCCCTCCGTCAACACAAACAATCTGCCCAGTGATGTAGGATGATGCAGGTAAGCAAAGGAATGCCACAAGGGAAGAGACCTCCTTTGGATCTCCAAGACGCCGAAGAGGAGTTCGAGAATACACCTCTTCTAGGTATTCTTTGTTGCTGAGCACCTACAACAAATGAAGACTCAAGGTCAACTTCGACTTCTTGTACTGAGCCTTTATAACTGCTATACATCAATTAGTGCAAGTCCTAATGTTTTAAACTTTGAATTTACTAAGGTGCAGGTGCCTTGCATATGATGACAGCGAAGCTTAAGTATTGAACATAATTTTTAAATGTGGAGACTAGCAGAGCAAATTCTGTTTAGTAACCTAGAACTTTATTAACACAGTAGGGCTTATGCAGAAAATCAAGATTTTTAAGCAAATCTAATAAGAAATGCTTCTTTTCAATTATATTTCACTCCCCTAAAATGATTGTAGTCAGGGGGGGTATTTGAGTCAGTGGATGGGTGCAGGAGTGTGGGGAATAACTTCCATGGAGAATGAAGGCAACGGCCTTTGCCACCATGTTGTTGCACACAATTAATGCTCACATAACAATCTGGAGTTACCTGCTCCACCATTGAGGTTCTGATGTACCAAGGTGCAACAGCATTACTTCTTATATTGTCTTTCGCCCACTCACAAGCCAAAGTTTTAGTAAGTTGATTAATTGCTCCTGGAATCACAAAAAAAAAAAATTTCTTTATAAGCTTTTTGAGGTCAAAATTCATAGGAACATGGATAAATTCAGGTGATAGGTAAATTACCTTTGGTTGCTCCCTGAACAGACATAGACTGCAGTGAAACAAAACCCGATACAGAGGAGGTGAATACAATGCTTCCCACTCCTGATGCTTTGAGAAGTGGATAAGCAAGTTGAGAAATATGGAAAACAGATTCAAAATTGGTTGCCATGAGAGTAGAAAATTCAGCAGCAGTGAAATCCACTACCGGTTTCCGTATGTTTCTCCCGACATTATTTATCTACGGATCAAAAACAAGCCAGTCTTCCAGTTCAGTAAACAGGAAAAGCAGTTCAAAACTTCAAATTATAACATGTTAAAACTCAAAAGAATAACACAAACAGATACAATACATAACATTCTGAAACCCAATAGGAGAAACACAAACATCAATGTTTTTGTTTGTAAAAAAATGAAGAAATGAAGAAGCTTACGAGGATGTTGAGCTTCCCATCAAACAAAGTGGACACAGTGCTCATAAGCTCCTCTCTCTGAGATCGAACTGACACGTCACAGACTGACCCAGTAATCCCAAAACCCAAATTAACCCATTCACTCAAGCACCCATCAAGCTCACTCTCATTCCGACAACACGTGTGCACTCTGGCTCCAAACCCCACCAATTCCTCTACAATCGCATGCCTAAAAAGTAGAAAAACCAATGCCCAATTCCCAGTTGGCAATATAATTAATTTATCAATTCTCACAAACCAAAGAGGAAAAGAAAACAAATTCGAAGACTTCTTTTCTTCTATGTATGTAAAAATGTGTACCCGATTCCGCGAGTGCCACCGGTGACGAGGGCGGTCATTCCACGGAGAGACCATCTGGGATTGTCAATTGGGGTACCGTTACTGTTGGTGCTTGAACGTGACATGGGTTGGCTCCGAATGGGTGTTATGGAGGTGGGTTGTGATATTCGGAGCTTGGAATGAAAAGTCAACGGGTGAGGAAACGTGGGGTTTGAGAAGATTGGAGAGTGTGGGTATAGGAGATTAGAGTTTTTAGAGAGATTTGAAGAAGAACGAGAAGAGGAGGGAGCCAGTGGAAGTGGAAAGAGGGTCTGAGACATTTGAGCGGCGAAGCAAGCAGTCAGCTCAGCTGAGTAGTGTAACAGTGTGAGAGTTTGAGTTTTGAGTCTTTTGACTTTTGAGAGTTTCTTCTTTTCATTGCAAGGTTTTTGCTAGTCATGCGAGAAATTATTCTTTATTTTAAGAGGGATTTTTTTTTCAAAATAACACTAATTTTCAAACAAATTTGTTAGTTAGTACATTTTCAAAATAATTTAGAAAACTAACATCTTGAGTGCAATAAACTCAATTTAGGTGTCTAAATCGAGTACAATGAACTCGATTTCAACGTAGAACTCAACCTTATTGGACTCAATTTTGTTGAAATTTCAATGGAATTCTTACCTTCAACAAACTCTAGCAAAACCCAGGTCCGATCCAATTCGAGTAAAACCCAGGTGAGCTTCGGTGTCCTCACAGTTCCAATCCGATCCCAGTAACTCTAGCAAAACCTATCCAATCCGATCCGAGCAAAACCCCAGGTGAGTCTTGGGTTTGTTGATTTCGTTGTTTCTCTTTGGTTGTTGTGTTTAATTGTTGGAGAAGAAGAGTTTTGGAAATGGATTGGTGTGCTTGATTGGTTGAGAAGAAGATTTTTTGATTTTTCTCTTCGTTGTTTTTGTTTTTGTTATGAGTACCGAAATCGAGTCTGTAAGGCTCGATTTCAATTTGCCAGTAAACAAGTCTCGTGAACTCGAGTCCAAAATCGAGTTTGTTACACTCGAGATGTTAGTTTCCTAAATAGTTTTGAAAACGTGCTAACTAATGAAATTGTTTGAAAATCAGTGTTATTTTGAAAAAAAAAAAAAAACTTTTAAGAGCATTCATAGGAATTCTTCAAAAATTTACTGTCTAAAAAAAAATTCTATTTCATATAATTATTTTTAAAAACACTCATATGAGACTATTTATTCTAAAAATTTATTTCAATAAAATATTTATTCTTCTATAATTTTTTTATTATTTTCTTTACACTCCCCTCTCTCTAGAGTTCTCTCACCTGCTCCTTTCTAGGGGTGGCAAAATTGGACATGACCCACGAACCCGACACGACACGACATGAAATTAGTAAATTATGGGTTGAGGTTTAATGGGTTTGTATCATATTCGGGTTGACACGAATGACCCGTTTAATAAAAGGGTTGGGTTAATATTCATCACATGGAACTTATTCAAACTGTTTGACCCGTTTAATTAAATGACATTTTACTATTATACCCTTCAAACCCTAGGTATATAAACTTATTAGTTTTTGACCTGTTGTGGTTTATTTTCTTTGACATATTATGATTGATTATTTGTGATATTGAGATATTCTATAGTTTTGAATGATTATTTGTGTTGCAGTTATTCGTTAATTCTGAATTTTATATTAAAAATATTTATTTGTTTGGCTTTTCATAATTCACATCAATTTGGTTAATACTAAAATTAGTTTTTTTTTTTTTTTTTCGTTTTGATAAAATTTAATAAACAGGTTGACACGACTGACTCGTTTAATAAAAATGTTATGTTAGGGTTAAGGAATTTTGGCCCGTCTAATAAACATGTCGGGTTAGGGTTGACCAATATAGTCGAATACTCATAAGTCGACACAACACGAATTCGACATGTAAACACGAATTGCCACCCCTTCTTTCTTAGAGACCCAACACAACCAAAAATCACCCAACAACCAACCACAATCAATGGATCAACTCACACCCATCATCAACCCACCATTAGCCCACTCATAATCAAGTAACCTTCATCAGCATACCCATTACAGCAACCAACCACCATCAACCCACCCATCATCCGAGCAAAATCAGTTCATCAACCCACTAGAAAATTTCATACCCATAGATCAGTCACCAACCAAACAAGACTAAGGAATTATGGGTTCCTTTGAATTGTTTGTATTTTGATCTTGTGGTTGATCGACTATGTGACCCATTTGTTTGGGTTTTTTTGGTTAAGTCAGGCTGTAGACGAGGTTGGGTCAAGCGGCGGTTTTTTGGTTGGTTTAGGGTGGTAGTCTGGAATGAAAGGGAAGAGGAAGAAATGAGGAAGGGATAACAAAGACTAATAAAAAAAATCTAGGGAGAAGAGTAGGGATGGCAATAGGGAGGGGCAGTGCCAAAGGATGGGATTTTCACCTCCGTCCTGCATTATTTTGTCTTGCCCAATCTCCACCCCTTAGGGCCCCGCTCTGGCTTGTAAAATTATACTTCGTATTAATTTGCCCCACAACTATTACAATATTTTTAATAAAACTTGTTTCATTAATATAAATATACTGGAAATTACAACTAAATTTATCACATCAAATCAAAATAATTTTTAGCAATAATTGAATAATATTATCCAAGTGTTTAACAAAAAAAAAAATATTAATACCTGTGCATTTAAATAAGCTAGTATTGATTTGTTTGATTAAATAGTAGATATTTAGAGTATGAAAAATTTACAATTTTATCCCTTATCAACGCGGGGTGGAGTGAGTTAGGGCTAAAATGTTTAAACTCATCCCCTCTCAACCTTGTGGCAAGGGCTAAAATCTCACGCCCACCACTTATGCGGGCCAGAGAAAACTTGCATTGGGTGAAGCTGGGAGGGGCAGGTCAAGGCTAGGTGGGGCAAAATTGTCATTCCCAAAAAAGAGGAGTCTTGTATGAAGAGAGAGGGAAAAAAAAAAAAAAAAGGAAAGAGACCAAGAGAGAGAAAAAAAGAAATTAATTAAATAATGGATACACACCTATAGTAACTGTGTGTATATATATATATATATATACATAATTATTGTAATAAACTTGTAAATATTCACATTTATACACTTACTGATGTGGGTAGTTTTTGGGCAAGAATGTATAAATTTAACACATTTTTTTCTATTATACAACCACTAATATGAATGCTCTAAGGGGATTGAAATAGGTGCATAACATGCAATAACTTTTAATGTCTAAAAAAAGTAACTTTCAATCTCAACCTTTGCATAAAAAAATTAGAAAAAATTAAAATTTGTTCGGTAAAAAATTTTGTAAGAAAAATAGGAATAATTGCTCATGGTGCAATACCCACTTGACCTCAATCCTGTTTCGGGAATACAATCTTAGCATCCAAGTTGATGTTTCTAAACTGATAATAAGATGACTCATGTCTTAAGAAAACAAGTCAATTTACTAAACCCAAATAAATGAAAAAGACAATATTACTAGTGCAAAGTTTCTCAGTCCTACCTAGTCATTGCAAACAAGTTGAGTCGAGTAAAAAATGGGTAATCTTAAACGGGTTGAATATAGGTCAGATCAATGAGTTATTGGTTCGGTTCATGTTGGCATGTATTTTTTCACATATTTTTGGGGGGGAGAGTTTTTTCAACTAAACAAGCATAGGTTGGAGCTTAAGTGGAACCCCTAAAATGACCTAATTAATGTCCCTCAGCAAAAACTCAATTTTCTCTTTTGCTCTCTTAATCTATCTCTCATCCCAATGGCATCGGCTTGTACACACTAATAGCAACTAATCGCGTCGCTACTTGTGGATCCTGAGTGGTGCTTCTAAAGAGATGAAATTCATGAAATGTGTGATCCTAGATCTCTTTGAAATCAAGGCTTGTTTGCCTTGCAAGTCGCAACTTAGTGAGTCACAAAACTCATCGTTGTTGGCCTTGGAACTCGGTGAATTAGCGGTGAGAGAAAGAATATTAATGTTGGTGGAGGAGTCTAAAAGAATGAGTGGGTTTGAACTCGATGTGAAGTTTTAGATCTGGCCACTACCGAACTGGATTATTGAAATAGAGATTGTGGGTCCTGGGTTTATGTTTTCTAGGTTTGCTGATGATTGAAACTAGGAGCTACTTGTGGGTAGTTGTTCATCTCAGTGGGTTTGTTGTCTAATCTCTCTATATTGTTGTTTATTTTTGGGTTGTAAATTTGTGGGTTTGATTTTAATTTTTTGGATTTGGTGTTCATCTATCTCAGTGGGTTTATTGTTTGATCTTTGGGTTTGATGTTCATCTTATTTTATGGTTTTCATGTTAGTTTATGGCTTTGATGGTCATCTCATTTTATGGGTTTAAGTAACTTTTCTTATGTTTTTTTTTAACTGGGTTTCAATGCCATAGGACCTTAAGGAAAGAGTGATAAACTCTAATTATTAAATTATATACATCTCATCAAGCAATTCTGAATTGTTTTTGGGTTTTTATTGTTTCAACTTTTTGTTTGGATTTTCTTATCTTCTTCATATGGCTTTTTTCTCGGGAAACAAACAGTGTGCTAGCTTCATGTTTGACTAAGAATGATAGTGAGGTATTTCGGTCTTTCAACTCAGCAGGTGTCACATGAGATATGTGTGACTTGGCTTTCTATCAAACTTAACTGGAAAATAAAAATTGGGGTACTAAGTGTTACATGAGCAATAGTTTAGGGGGTAAGTGTATGAAAGTTCAAATAGCGTTGAAAAAATTATGAACGTTTAGACCCCCAATTACAAATTACGAATTCAAACTTATTATCAAACAATTAATATGCGGAACATGAACATAAGCTAAACACAGAATTGATAAACAATCTAAGCCAATTATAATCACATCCACAACAGAAAATAAAAGGTTGAAGAGGAGACCGAAGCCCTCGGCGTAAAACCTCTCCGCCGCCCTCCAAGCAGTCAATAATCCACTAGAAAATGTAGTTGGGATACATGAACAGTAATAGACCCTCCAAGCCTAATCTACCCAGGTACCTAAGCCCTCGAAGCTTCTTGCTCCAACGAGGTTGCGCCGAACCTTTTTCTTCTCTAGCTTACCGAATTCTGCTATAACCCATAGCATCAACCAATAACCATTGATCCCTTCCAAACTGCTTCCCTTAGCACCAAAAGACCTTCTCACAGATGTGGGTGTGGTGAGAAAAGGATTTGGTCAACAACCTCTCAAGGATGTATCAACGGAGAGGAAGAGAGTAGAGGAATTTGAAGAGTCTCTTAGTGAAGATTGGGGATGAGGCAATCTTGTTTTTCTCTAAGGTTTCTCTCTCAAAATTCTCTCTGGAAGCTCTCTACATTTCGTGGGTATAAGGGTCTATATATAGTGGTGTGTGTTTGGATACAAAGAGACAGTTTTTCCCAAACAGGGCAAGTTGGCGGCTTGGCCTCGCGACTGGTCTAAGTCGCGAGTTCAAGCCACGAGTTAACGACCTGGCTAGCTTGGGACTTTTGTCCTGTAGTGCGACAGCTGACGTGACCCTTCACCTCCCCGCATGCTTCTCACGTGTGCTGTTGTTGGCGACTTGCAAGTCGCGAGTCAGCCGCGTGTCCTAGCCGCAAGTCCCTGCTTCTTTGCACAATGTTGAGCATTTCTTCACATTCTCTCACACACTACCCTTACATAAATCCCACCTAAATACAGGGTTACTAAGTACTAAATTACAAGCAAATTGGCACGGAATAAAGCCAACAAGATGGTTGATAAAATTCAACCTTACAGTGTACATTCTTATAGTTTAAGGGGGTAAGTGTAAATTCTCATAGTTTAGGGGGAAAAAGTATAATTTCCCAAAAAACTCTCTAATCTAATTATCTATCCTATGCATACCCCCAGTTTTAGTAACTACATTATGCCTTCAATGACTTATTTTCTTGGTTGCCAAATACCAATAACCAAATTGACCCAAACCTAGCTGAATCAAGAAGCTAATTTGTTTTTACTTTGTTTCAAATACAAAGTATGGGTTTGAATCCTTCATCAAACTAGAATATACATTACAAGATCTAGCCCCCCTAACAAATTAAGTCAACTTATCTTGGTACTCAAAAGTTGGGGAAAATTACACTTTACCACCTTAAATTATGCATCAGATTACACTTTGCATCCTAAACTATCACACTTTGCACCTCGATGTTACTTTTGTTGTTATGCTTGATAGAATGCTACTACACATGACAAGCACATGCATTTTGCTTAGGTGGAACAAACTTAAAAGACTGAAACACCCTTCTTCAAAATCAATTAAAACAAAAATCAATTTTGTCCACATTTGAATTTGGGGAAGAGGCTGGCACGCACATGATATAAGGAGAGAGATTTAGAAAAAATTGGCTTTTGTTTTAATTGATTCTGAAAAATGGTGTTTCGATTTTTTAAGTTTATTCCACCTAAACAAAATGCATGTGCTTGTCACATGCAGTAGCATTCCGTCAAACATAACAGCAAAAGTAATACCAAGTGCAAAGTGTGATAGTTTAGGGTGCAAAGTGTGCATTTGAATAGTTTAGGATGCAAAGTATAATTTGGTGCATAGTAAAGTGTAATTTCCCTCAAAAGTTAACATCTTTTTGAGATGTTGGAATTATCGGTTATTGCACATTACATAGGGGCGGCACTATGCTGTAGTCAGGGGGTTCAAATGAACCCCCTGACTTGAAAATTTATTTATATATATATATTTTATAAAAAATTGTTTTGAACCCCCTACAATACAAATTTGCAGACCCTCACCTTTGAACTTGACCCTTTTTTTAAAAGCCTAGCTTAAACTCCTAAAAAAGAAACCTCCAACAAAAATTTTGGTCTTTAATCTCAAAAATAAAAAGCCCATAAATCAAATTTTGAAAAATTATAAAAAAAAAAGGTTAAATAAAACTTAAGAATTTGTTGTTACGTAGCCTCCAAAGTCTCCCACTATCCTTCTTCGCTCTCCAAACCCAAAGGAAAAGGCTGCCTCCACTAAATAAACACAAAATCTACCGCTGCGTAGCCCCACGATCTGCTGCCACCTGGACTGTCCCTAGCTAATCTCAATAATCTGCTGCTGCTGCCACTTAATCTCTGCTCCGTAGCCCCATGATCTGCCACTGCCTAGACAGTCCCTAATATGTCGTTGCTGCCACTTAATCGCCGCTTGATCTACCACCGCTTGATCTGGTTTTTTAGCACTCTCTTTCTCTTTTTCTTTCACTGTGAAAGTTGTGTTTATAGTGTTTTGACTCTCTTTGTTCTTAATCACCACCTCCATCTCTCTCTCTCTCTCTCTCTCTCTCTCTATGTTCTTGTTTTTGCTTTGTTTTTGCCTCTCTATTCATGTGTCTTCTTTGAAGTCCCATCTCTCACTCACATGTCTTGCCATATATATGACTGTGTGTGTGTGGGCCTATGGGAGAGGGGGGGGGGGGGGGGGGGGTGGGGTTAATGGGTTATAGTGTTTTGATTTTTTAATTGAGTTTTGATCATTGGCAATAGCTTTGTTTTCTATGTGTAGTAACTGTTACTATAAGTGTTTGTATTTGTTTTGATATAAAGTTTTGAGTTATGAGTTTGTCTTTTGCACTTAGACTATTTGACTAAATTTGTGGCTTGTGAGAGGTTGTTGGCTATATGAGTGGGTCAATACATTAACACTAAAGGACAATAAAAATATAAAACATTTAAAGAATTGTAAACTTATAAATTAAAGAATTGCAAAAAAATAACTTAACAACAATAATTAATATGTTTATCGTATTAGAAAAAAATATGTCAAATGAACTTATAGTTTATTTTGTATTCTTTTGCTAGTATTATGGACAAATTTGTAATAAGAAAACCCCGTAGGCCGCAAGATTCATCTCCTACCCAAGATTCATCTCTTACTCAAGATTCATCTTCTAAGCATGGTCATGTTGATGTGAACAATCTTCCTTCGGACCCTGGGCAATTAAAAAATATTTCATTTTATAATCCTAATGATCAAGATGAAATAAGAAGATATTATTACAAAAAAAACTTTGTCAACCTCATGAACACGATTTTCCTCAAACAAATATTAGTTAAATTATGCTTCGATTTAATCCTAAATGGTTTGAAGAGTATAGAAGTTTGTTGGAATATAGTATTGAAATGGATGCTGCATATTTTTTATATTGTTATCTATTTAGACAAGATGTAGATATGCAATCTAGAGGTGACAGTTTTGTGACAAAGGGGTTGAATAGTTGGAATAAGAAAGAAAAGCTAGACCTACATGTTGAAGGTGTTAATATTGCCCATAACCAAGCTCTTAAGAATGGTGAAAATCTAATGAAGCAAAATCAACACATTTAAAGTGTTTTTGATAAACAGTCAAATCAAGATAAGATTGAATATCAGACTCAATTAAATGCAATAGTCGATTGCATAAGATTCCTTTTGCATCGGGGGTTAGCTTTTCGTGGTCATGATAATCTGATAATTCAAGTGATAAAGGAAATTTCCTTGACCTTCTACAATTTTTGGCAGATCATAATGATGTTATTAATGAAGTGTTGTAGAAAACTCCAAAAAACAGCAAGTTAACCCATCCTGATATTCAAAAATACATTGTGAATGTAGCTGCAAATAAAACTACCAATGCCATTATCGAAGATCTTGACAGTGGGTTCTTTTCAATTTTAGTTGATGAGTCTCGTGATATCTCAATAAAAGAACAAATGGCTGTTGTTTCCCATTATGTGTGTTAGAAATTTAGACCCCTTAAAACAACCAGATTGGTTAGCCTAGTTAATTAGCCAAGTTGTTACTTAGTCAAATTATGCAATTCTAGGTTAAAACAATCTAACAATCATATCAAGAATATAAAGCAGCGGAAAAATAAAAGACACAATGATATGATCACCCAGGAAACCACACGGTAAAAACCTGGGGAGGATTTGACCTAGCTATCCTCAAGGTAAACCTGAATCCACTATGAAAGAATCGAAGTTCATACAAAAGGACTACAAGCTCCCCGCTTGACTTCCTAATGCTACCCACCAGTAGAACTTACTGACATGACCACGTGCAAGCTCCGAATCCACGGACTCCTTCTTTCTTGAATTCTTCAGCAAATACAAGCACCCACGCTTGTTATTCTTTAAGCTCCAATAGCAGCAACCTTGTTGATCATCAAGATGTAGATAATATCTCTACCTTGAGAACCCTAAGTTTATGTGAAGGAAAGCTCCTTAAGGATTTCACAAGAGATTCACATAAACCGCAAATATGAGTAACAAAGACTTAGAGAGGTTTGGGTACAAAACCCTAAAAAATAAAAGGAGGCACAAGAGGTACTCTAATCTCTCTCTTCAAAAGTCTCAAAAACGTTCTAGGGTTTTCCTTATATATAGGAGTGTTTTACTTGATCCCCAAAACGTTTAAATAAAGTTTAGGCTGAACTGGAACTCTGCAGAAAAATAAATCTGTACGTGGTTCGATCGATTGAGTCTAATTTTTTATCGATCGAGCCTTACAGATTTAGTCCAATAAATCTGCAATCACTCAATTCCAGTTTTACAAATAAACATACTTTGAGCAAGCCTAAACAAGACTAAACAACCTGTTTTGATCATGATTTGCCAACAATACAAATTAGAGTTCTAAATACATAAATTCCTAAATCTTTAGAACCTAACAAACTCCTCCTTTGACAATCTATGACAAAACACAACTAAAAGCTCAAAGTTTACAAAGAAAAAGCCCATTACAAAATAATGCTCATAACAACAAATCCAATCTTAACTACTATCCATCAGTTGCAAGTGTAGACAACAGCTCAATTGAATCAACCTGTATATTTCCTGAAACACTAAACAAAACGCATAAACGCATGTGTGGAAAATACAAGTAAACAAAAATAAATTCTTGATTTCACATAGCACAAAATAAAGACATATACCAATGAAGAACTCATAAGTATAAATCAATAAGAAGTGAAACAAGAAACATATAAATCAAAATAAATTCTAACTCTCCCCTTAAACAAAACAAACAGGTCATCTATGTCTCTCTCTTTTTGTCACGTATTGACAAAGACTACCTAATCAGAAGGTAGACAGAAAATATACGCAACAGAGTAAGAGAAAATAGAGAAAACTCCCCCTAAGAAGAGCAACAACTCCCCCTAAGAACCACAAAGGTTAAACAAATTTCTCCCCCTATAAAAATAGGAAAAACAAACAAGTTTTGGGAAAAACAGTTTGGGGAAAAATAAAGGAGGGGGGGGGGGGAGAATCAGCAGCAGCAGCAGCATCACCAACAGGATCAGGAACATCCTCACCAGTAGGACCAAAGTTAAAAACACATAAACCAAAGTTAAAAACTAAGGTGAGGATACACATGAAGAAAAATATTCTCTCTTTCAATAAATGCAAACATGACACTATGTGACCATAAACAGTTTCAAAAATACTTGAATTCAACCCAGGTCTTCCAAAATCAAGATTTTCAATCAATTTGTCCTCAAAGCACAAACATTATACACATTTTGCATTAAAATCAAGGAACTTTTAATCTTGGATGGCCACAACACATTCACACACAATAAAATGTACCAAGTTTAGCAAAGAGTAACTTGTGTAGTGTGTGCAACTAGCAAAAGCTTGAGAAACATGTGAGGTGATATGTGAATAGCAATCAATCACAAAGTCTACAAAATTCATCACATAGAATTTAAAAGAGACTATCACTTAAAGAGTTACATCATATAACTCCCACATCTCCTAGAAAACAAACTTGCAATCATGTAAGTTTCTTGAATTTGTCTCATATTGTACACACCAATTTTAAGCATTAAGCAATTAAACCGATGCTACACCTTATGTTCTTTTTGTGCATGTGCTACACTTTCTCGAGCACAAAATCTTACGATATGCACTAAGGTGTTCATGATTGGCTAGTGAACAGTGGTGAGATGGTTGTTTATGCCTTTCTCAAAAGGATCAAGTCCGACAGTCAAATAACATGTGACTTCAAGATTAAGACAAAGTGATAAACACCATAAACATCTTTCTCACACAACATGCACTACAAAGTTTTAACTAGTCAAGTGCAATAAATAAGCTCATCGAAACTAAACAAAGTACATAAACTTGTTATGTAAAGATAATATGGCCAATCTTTGATTATAAATCCAAGATGTGAAATACAAAACACAAAAATCTTTTTGGTTTTAAAAAATCTATGACCAAAAACAAAAAGCACATATTATACTAAATGAACAATGCAAAAGCAATGCATGATAATGCTAAACTAAGCTATAGAGGGTACACAAACGAGAAATATCAATTTCTTAATTAACCCTTGAGTACATGTACAAACTAGTACATACTCACACAAAATCAGAAATAGCTTAGCACAAACTATTCAAGTTTCTCCACAATGTCAAGCATGTTCTAAATCAAGAGAGAGATATTATAACTCATGTAATCCTCAAGAAAAATAAACCAAGACACAAAATAAAATATTTTTGTCTTTTTGAAATTTTTCAATGTTTTTGGATTTTTTTTTAAAATAAAAAAACAACCTAAAAAACAAAACAACCAAAAACAAAAACAAGACATGTCCACAAATAATTGAAAGAATTAAAACAGGGACAAGTCAGCAACACTCACCTTGGAGAATCTTTTCTCACCCATATAGCACAAGTCTTCGGCTTTGTAGGTGAAAATCCATGTGAAGTGGAGTGTATTTAAGGGACTACACCAATCTTCTAAGAAAGACTGAAATCCTACAAATTCCTTTCACAAGCTAACAAGCTCAAATTTTTCAAAAGAATATGAAACAATTTATATGGACTTATGGCAGGAGAAATCTCATCACATATCCTAGATTGACATACAGAATTTTTAAATTTCAATTTATGACAATTAGGACGAATGTGATCACGAACACCACAAAAGTGGCAAACATGAACAAATTTAGGAACATCAGTATTCCTAACAGCAAATCTAGTCTCAGATTTTGGTTTTTGCCTTAACAAAAAACAATTTGGTCTAATATGACCAACAACACCATAAATGTGACAGGTAGGCACAAAAACAGATTTATTATGCTCTCTAACAGTAGGTTTAGACTTTGATTTAGAAACTTTAGTGTTAACATCAGAACCTTTACCTTTGTCTAACCTAGCAAAATAAGTCTTTTCTTTATTATTCCTCTTAAAAGGAGGGATATAAACTTTCTCAGTTTTAGGCTTAAGAGAAATAGAAACACTTCTGTTATCAATAACAGGCTTAGAACTAGTCAAATTTTCAAGTTTAACTTTAGACTCAACTAACTCTTGTTCCAAGCTTTTCATCTTCTCATCTTGAGAGGAAATTTGATTTCTCAAAAATTCATTCTTTTTATTAGATTCATCTAATCTCACAATCAAATCCTCTTTTTCAAGATTAGCCAATTTTAACTCTTCTTTAAATTTCTTAGCAATTTTCAAAGATTTAGATAATTCCTTACGAAAAGTTTCAAAAACATCAAAAAAATCAGCAAAAACATGATCAGAAAGACACTTCAAATTATCCATGACTACAGGGGTCAAGGATCAGCTCTAAGATCAAAAGATCTAAAACAGAAGAGCTACCCGCTCTGATACCACTTGTTAGAAATTTAGACCCCTTAAAACAACCAGATTGGTTAGCCTAGTTAATTAGCCAAGTTGTTACTTAGTCAAATTATGCAATTCTAGGTTAAAACAATCTAACAATCATATCAAGAATATAAAGCAGCGGAAAAATAAAAGACACAATAATATGATCACCCAGGAAACCACACGGTAAAAACCTGGGGAGGATTTGACCTAGCTATCCTCAAGGTAAACCTGAATCCACTATGAAAGAATCGAAGTTCATACAAAAGGACTACAAGCTCCCCGCTTGACTTCCTAATGCTACCCACCAATAGAACTTACTGACATGACCACGTGCAAGCTCCGAATCCACGGACTCCTTCTTTCTTGAATTCTTCAGCAAATACAAGCACCCACGCTTGTTATTCTTTATGCTCCAATAGCAGCAACCTTGTTGATCATCAAGATGTAGATAATATCTCTACCTTGAAAACCCTAAGTTTATGTGAAGGAAAGCTCCTTAAGGATCTCACAAGAGATTCACATAAACCGCAAATATGAGCAACAAAGACTTAGAGAGGTTTGGGTACAAAACCCTAAAAAATAAAAGGAGGCACAAGAGGTACTCTAATCTCTCTCTTCAAAAGTCTCAAAAACGTTCTAGGGTTTTCCTTATATATAGGAGTGTTTTACTTGATCCCCAAGACGTTTAAATAGAGTTTGGGCTGAATTGGAACTCTGCAGAAAAATAAATCTGTACGTGGTTTGATCGATCGAGCCTTACAGATTTAGTCCAATAAATATGCAATCACTCGATTCTAGTTTTACAAATAAACATACTTTGAGCAAGCTTAAACAAGACTAAACAACCTGTTTTGATCATGGTTTGCCAACAATACAAATTAGAGTTCTAAATACATAAATTCCTAAATCTTTAGAACCTAACAATGTGGACAAAAAGGGAATTGTTACAAAGCGATTTCTTGGTATTGTACATGTAGCCTCTGCTTTGTCTCTAAAAGCTGCAATTAAATTTTTATTATGTCAATATGCATTGAGTTTATCAAGACTACGTAGGCAAGGTTGTGATGGGGCCAGTAACATGCAAGGTGAATTCAATGGTCTTAAAACTTTAATTTTGAAGGAGAATAAATCAGCATTTTATGTCCATTGCTTTGCTCATCAACTTCAATTGACTTTTGTAGCTGTTGCTAACAAGCATATTGATATTGCTGAATTTTTTAGCTTTGTTAGTAAAACAGTAACTATTGTTGGAGCCTCTTGTAAAAAACAAGAATTTTTACGAAATGCACAACTTGCCAAAATTACAAAAGCATTAAACTTGGGTGAACTTGAAAGTGGGCAAGATTTAAACCAAGAGACAAGTCTTAAACATGCTGGTGATAGACATTGGGGATCACATTATAGGACAATCCTCAACTTGATTTTGATGTTCTCTTCCACAGTTGATGTACTTGAGATGATTCAAAAGGATAGCCTATTCTTTGAGCAAATAGTTGAAGCTTGATCTATTTTAAGGTTAAGACTATCTTTTGAATTTTCCTTTGCTTTACACTTGATGAAAAATATTTTAGGGATCACAAATGAGTTGTCAATAGTATTGCAAAAGAAAAATCAAGATATTGTAAATGCTATGACACTTGTCAGAGTGTCTAAGCAATGATTGCAGATGATGAGAGACGATGAATGGGAAGCTCTATTGACTGAAGTATCCTCATTTTGTAGCAAGTATGATATTCCTATCTTGAACATGGATGAAATATTTGTAGTTGGTGTGAGGCCACGACGCAACGCCCCACAAATTACAAATTTACATCACTATCTTGTTGATCTATTCCTTGAAGTCATAGATTTACAACTTCAAGAGCTTAACAGTTGTTTTCCAGAGGAGACTACTGAGTTGCTACTAAGTATGGCTTGCTTGAATCCAAGTGATTCGTTTTTGGCTCTTGATATAAAAAAAATGGGATAATTACAGTAAACCCACCTGTGATTAGGCTCGTTTTCACTTTGCCTACCCGCGGTTCAAAACTTAACACTTTGCCCACTTGAGATAACTTTCGTTAAGGATCTGTTACCCACCTCTCCTTTTGCCGTTAGAAAAACACATTTTTAGGGAAAAATAAACGTAACAAAAATAAAAAAGCTAGGGTTTTGATTGCTTAAGAACTTCTAAAGAACAAAGTGGAGGAATAGCACACAAATCCCACTCTGATCTTGGCTTCTCTCCCCACTGTGGCTGGGATTCAAAGTGGGTTTGAAGTTGGAATTGGGGGTGGGTTTGCTACTGTGGTTAGGTTTCATTTGAGCTGCCTTAAAAAAAAATATCTTCTCTCTCTTCTTCTTCTTCTTCTCTTTCTCTCTCAACGGCCACAAACCTTTTCTCCCCAAATCCCCCAACTCCCCAAAACCCCACTTTGGCAGAGAAGAGAAGAGAAGCAAAGGAAGCTTACAAAGAATGAGGGATTTATTTGTGGTATTGGGTGATTGTTGGAAATGGATTCAGATCAGGGGAAGCTATTCATAGGTGGGATTTCATGGGAGACCACTGAGGAAAAGCTGAAGGAGTACTTTGAGAACTATGGTGATGTGGTGCAGACTGGTCATGAGAGACAAGACCACTGGTAGACCCAGAGGCTTTGGCTTTGTTGTCTTTGTAGATCCTTCCATTCTCGATAGCGTTCTTCAAGACAAGCACAACATTGATGCTAGAACGGTCTGACTCACACCTATAATGAGATTTTCTTCTTTTTTATTTCCTGGGTTTTTGTTGTCTGGTGGTAATTGTAATGATTCAACTTCTGGGTCTTTTTTGTTTGTTTGTTTTCTTATTGGGTTATTGTGGTTCTGCTTCAATTTTTTTTTATGCTTGTTTGTATGGAATTTTGAGTTTTTGGGTATTTCAAAAAGCTTATGTTCTTGTTGCGAAATTGTGGTTTTGTTTAATTTATGCTGCCATTGATGTTTGTTCTTGGGATTTTGTTGTTTCTGAGTTTAATCATGATGGGGTAATGTGGTTTCTCATTTTATTTTGTTCAATAATGTTGTTTTTGAACTCAAATTATCCCAAAGTTTGTTATTCCTTCACTTTGTTCTTATAGAAGTTCGTAAGCAATCAAAACAAACAACTTTTTTATTCTTGTTATATTTGTTTTTGCCTAAAAATATGTTTTTCTAATGGCAAACGGAGAGGTGGGTTACGGAAGGCTAACGGAACTAATCTCAGGTGGGCAAAGTGTAAAGTTTTAAACCACGGGTAAGCAAAGTGAAAACGGGTCATACCACAGGTGGGTTTACTGTAATTATCTCTAAAAAAATTGACATGTCTTGCAAAGTTCTATCCATCTGATTTTTCTGAGACAGATGTATTGGCACTTGATAATCAAATTCAGACTTACATTGTTGATATATGCTCCAATGATGAGTTTTTAGAGCTTAAAGGAATTGAGGACCTTGCTAGAAAGATGATGAAGACAAATAAGAATGTTATATATCCATTAGTATATTTGCTTGTGAAGTTAGTTTTGATCCTTCCTGTTGCAACTGCAACAGTGGAAAGGAATTTTTCAGCAATGAAATATATCAAGAATGAACTGCTTAATCGAATGGGGGATCAGTAGATGAATGATTGTTTCACTGTGTACATTGAAAAAGATATAGCTCGTAGGATTGATAATGAATCTATCATGCAACGATTTCAAAATATGAAATCTTGTAGAAGACAATTGTAGAATTTCATTTTTTTTTTTTTTGGGTGATATTGATATATTCAAGTCTCTTTTGTTTTAGATTTTATATAATTTATGTTTATTATTGACCCCTTAGACAAAAATCTTGGAGCTACCCCTGGTCATTATCTGAGATGACCATGATGCCTAGTTCGTTTGTTTCTCTCAGTGCCACAAACTCCTGATAGGTTTGCCTTATTATATTGGTGTCGGTGTTCTAATTCTACATGCAATATATACCACTATAAGTGTAACTCATTCGGAGAGGTGGAAAATACTAGTTGCAGCAAACATTGTAGTGAGTCTAGTGACAAAGAAAATCTACCATAAGACTTTCGCTATTTATTGATTTTTTTGTGTAATTTTCAGAAATTTAGGATTGGGGTATTTATTTTCTTGATTTAAAGGTCCATTTAAAGCTTCTCTGACTAAATTAGAATCCAATTATAGTAGGATACCAATTAGCATCTGTTTTAGAATATATTCAGTTTTACGGAGTCTTTAAATTGGCCTCTAATCTTGTAAACAAATTTTAAGTTCAATTTTCAAATAAATAAAAATATAGACTTAGTTTCTCTTTTTCTCTAATGGATTCTAGATTGTTTATCCTTGTGAATTCAAGAAACTTTCATGGATTCAATGTTATTTTCTTGAAATATACATTTATTGCTTCTTATGGTTTTTACCATGCATCAGTTGATATCAAAGTCTTGTCCTTACCCCAGTTTAGTGGTTAACATACCAATGATAGCAATTTTGGTGAAGATAATCACAAAAGAGTCCTTACAAGGGACATATTCCTTCAATTTTATTGGGTTATAGATTGACTTTAATCAACCAATTACCCAAGTTGATTAACATATTAGTCCAAACTACATACAAATCCAATTAAGGCATAATCAAATAACCAAACTAAATTAAGTGCAACGGAAAATAAGTTTGACACGGCGATTTGATCACGATAAGGAAAATTCTCGCAGGCAAAACCCTACCAATGAATTTTAGGTCATCACTTCCGAAAAATCAACTAACAAGAATAGAGATTACAAGTACAATGAATCTTACCATATCCTAAAGTACCTACTTACAGTAGAACCTACTAATCTATAACAAAGCTCAGCTCTAATCCCCAATTGGACTACTTCTTGTAACAAATTTCTCCTTTGTACAAATCTCCTATTTGTGACTAATAGCACAACAACCTCTTTGATAGTTGTAGAATTGCAGTGTTCTTCAAATCACGACTTTGATGAACCAGTAGCGACTTGGTACAAAAATCTAGGTGCACAAACGTTGCAGCAACTTTTATGCGTGTGTCTCTCTATCTCTATGATGTCGACAACCATAAAATATGTCTTTTATATATTTTGGAACTCTAGTGCACAAATCCCAAAAAGGCCAAGTCATCATGGGTTGAAACAGAAAATTATTATTCAATGTTCCCAAGGTTCAATAGATCGAAAGGTGTCAAGAATCATTTATTCTCAATGGATCAATAGGTATTGAGCTAGGTATCGTGACCACTTGTTAAGCAATTTTGTGTCTTTATAATAACTTGTTAACCACTTGTTGTACTTCTTGAACACACTAAAAACTAAGACTCAAATACATGTAAAATGTGTTTTGAACTCAAATATGTTAATGCATAAAAATATGAACCTTAAAAATTTCAACGTGACACCTAACATGTACTTTGAGAAACTCGCTGGACCTTTTCTGGATAAGGTTCTTAAAAAAAAAAAAAAAATATTGTTCGCTATATTGATGAGAACAACAAAAAGCAAAGGCCATCCAAGTCTTGAGGGCAGAGAAAAGCATTTGTAGGAAGGAGGATAGACTCCTTTTTCCCATTTTACTCATAATGTGTTCTAGTGTAAGATTTATCCTCCACTGTTTAAGGGGGGCTCTTGTCTCAAGAATCCCGGTCGATCCGATTGAGACGACCAAGCCTAAGACTCAAATACATGTAAAGTGTGTTTTGAACTCAAATTTGCTAATACATAAAAATATAATCCTTACAAATTTCAACATGACACTAAACAAGTATTATGTGACATAGCACTCACAAATATTCTTGCTAGGATGGTATCGTTGAAAACCATTCAAAATAATAGAAACCATAAGTATGAAAATAATAGGGATAACTATCGTGGAGACATAGCTCATAGATAACTTAGTGGTAAGCATGTTTCCTCTTATTAGAGTGATTATAGGCCTTATAAATATGAGAGATGCTACGTCTACAACAATTTTACAACATTTTTACAACAAATCACAAGTGGTTAGTTGTTATTGGTTTAAATTTGAAACTAACACTAAGATTACTTTTTTACCCCAACAATAACAACCAGTAACAACCTGCCACTTAGAATTTGTTGTAAAAATGTTATAGACATATCATTTCTCTATAAATATAAAGGATTGTAACTTTTAATGGTTGTTTTTATAAAGGAAATTTTATCGATTGGTTACTTGATTTTAGAGGATATACTTATTATATGATTATTCCGGATGAGAGAAATGTTACATTTGTTTTGTATAAACTTTATGGGTATGGTGGGAAAGTTACAGTTTATATAAAATTGAAGTATAAAACAGATTCTTGGTTAGGCATTTTTGGAATCAAAATTGTAGCTCGACCTGAATGATTAGTCCATTGCTAATGTTTCTACAAGTGAGATATTCACTTTTCCAAAATTCATTGTAATTAAGATGTTTGTAGGAATTTTTCATTTTCGTAATTCATTGGACATAAGATATTCACGAGAATTGTAATTTTCATAAAAAGAAAAAAAAAATCAAACAACAACCAAAGTTTAACAAATCCTGGGAAATTAACAATTTTACTTTGGGGTGACATATTAATATAGAGACACGCTTAATTATTCAAAAGGCCTAAGCTCAATTGGTATGAGTTCAACTATATTATATTAACTATTCATTCTTCTCATCATTATTGATCAATGTAGAATTTCACTTACACATGTACACCCAACAACTTCCTGGTGTTTTCAACATCAACTACCATGTAACTCCATGCAAACGCATGGATGTATTTAAGATTAAACAAAATTTTATTATAAAAATATAAATAATTAGTCAAAATAATTATTTTTTTTAAAGCATGTAACACATTCATTCATGCATACATATAGATACATTTAAAATTAAACACGATTTTTATCATAAAATATAGATAATTAGTCAAATTATTTTTTTAAAGTAAACGTAATTATTCACATATTAAAATTCTTACCTAAATATAATACTATTTATGATCATTTTTTTTCTAATTTTTAATAAGGTAGAACTTGTGGTAATTTTTATTTTATTTTATTTTTTGAGAAACATGTGGTGATTTTTATTGAGTATATGTGATTTTTTTTTTTTATAGTTTATTAATATTATATTCTTAGTATTTTGCACCCATTAACTCACTTGACACAAAGATTAAAAAACTTAAGTAGACACATGGCACAAACTTAAATGGATAATTATGGAGTAGTTCTCACATAAATTTACACTTAGGTGCAAAATTGGATTATAATTTCAAATTCTAATTCAATTTTCTGTAAGCTTTACCTATTTATATATATATATATATATATAGATGACTTATAAATTTGAATTTTTTTTAGTTATATGATTATGTTTTTTATGGTTTATTATATTGGATTCTTCGTTTTCTATACTAAATTAACTAATTTGGCACAAAAATCTAAAAATTTAAATTATACGGGACACATGATGCAAAATTAAACTCTAATTGAAATTCAATTTTTACACTAAATTAATTCACTTGGTACAAAATTCTAAAATTTAAATTAGATGAGACACATAGCGCAAAATTAGACTATAATTGAACTTCAATTTGAAATTTAATTAAATTTTCTCTCTACCTTATCTATTATTATTATATATATATAGATTATTGCACTCAACATGGGATTTAAATCATCTCACCCCCGTTACTGCACTCAACATCAAGAATGAGCTCATATACGTTGTCCCATACATTCCCCCGTTTGTGCTAAACAAACACATTTGCAGAATATATATATATATATATATATATATGTGGCATAAAATTGTTGCCCTTCAGTCACGACTTGGGTTAAAGCCGTTGACAGTCATTCCACCATCAACGCAAATAATCTGGCCAGTAATATAAGATGATGCTGGCATGCACAGGAATGCTACCAAAGATGAGACCTCCTCTACTTCTCCTATGCGCTTCAATGGAGTGCGAGAAATGACCTCTTCCATATATTCTGTATCCTCGAGCACCTGAGAAGAAAGAAGACATAGTAAGTTGCCAAAAGGAGAATGTGGATCATATAAAAGTGAGTCCCACAGACCACAGATGCTAAACTACCAGTCGTCCGGGAAATTATTCCGTATACTATGTATACACCGTCATCTCAGTAAAGTGAGCGATGTGCCGTCACTTATATAATTGAAAGGGGCCACTTATATAATTTTATCTAAAAAAAAAATACAAGTTATGTAGTACTGTATCGATCATGGAATAATTAAAGCAGAAAAAGTTAAAACTGCATTATGACAATATGTGACCAGAGGTTAGAGGACTAATCAGTTAACACCAGACAAATTGCTTGTTTTGGACCTTTTGGTTAGAGACATAAGTGCCAGCTACAAAGCGAAATGATTGAGGCAAAAGAAATTTACTTTGTCCACTAGAGGTGTTTTGATGTACCACGGCGCCACAGAATTGGTTCTGATATTGTCTTTTGCCCATTCACATGCCAAATTCTTTGTGAGCTGATTCATTGCTCCTGAAAAATATAAAGTGAGAAAACCGATCATTATAATGAATGAATGAATATCAGATATCTGTAAGATGATTTTTCACTTTTTTTCTCTTCTGCTTTCTTTTGCATACCTTTAGTTGCAGAATAAACAGACAAATTTTTTACTGAAACCACCCCAGCAACAGAGGACATAAACACAACGCTTCCTGCTCCAGACGCATTCAAAAGGGGGTGTGCAAGTTGGGAAAGGTGGTAAGCAGATTCAAAGTTGGTTCCGAAAATGATAGAGAATTCTTCAGCTGTGTACTCAATTGCAGGTTTCCATATAGCGGTCCCAACATTATTCACCTAAATCCAGAAATTGAAGCACAGTATTTCAATTACAAATTCAGTAGAGAATTAGGATATCTTATAACACTCAATAATATAGAAGGGATGCAATGGAGTACTCGAGTGCTTGTTCGGAAGCATTTATTTTCATTGATTTAGGCAATATATAGTATAATTGTGCTTCAAAAAATAAAACTTAAAAATAATTTATACAATCCAAATAAAATAAAATAAATTTATATATATGACAAACGATCTCTCATGATAAGAATCATTGTGAAAATCAGATGAACTAAATTAATGGGTAAAATGCAAAAATCAAATGGTAAATTACTTTTTAAGAGTTTTTGGTATATTTCATTTAAACCTTAAAATTTCTAAAAACATTTCATTTAAACCTTCTATCACATTTTCTTTGTAAACGCTATTAAACATCACATGATTAGCTAGTTTAAATATAATTTATTTCAAACTTGAACTTGAAATGAAACATTTAAAAGTTTAAGGTTCAAATAAGAGATGCCCAAAACTTAAAGTCTGCAAAGTAATTTACCCAAAAAGGATAATCTGCTATAGGGAGTGTAGAGTTTAGAGAATGTATAGAAAATAAATCATATCATTATTACCTTATTATTTTAAGCAAAAAACCAACAAGATCAAGTTCACTATTATGTTGGGTGAAACTTAGATATAGTTTCTTAGGTGTTGCAACTTAAGTTTCTCAATTAAATTCAACAATGTCATTCCAAAAAAAAAAAAAAATAATCAACAATATGAATGCATTGACCAATTAATGCAGTGAAAATAATATTATCTTTTCTGAGGACAATTAAATTTGACTATATGGTTCATTGTTTAATGCATCTAGATAGTCAAATTTAATTACAAAAATAAATTATATTACTTAAGAAATTATACCCAAGTTTTGTTCTTTTATTATTACAGAGAATTCTAGCCTTTTGCCCTTATTTATTAAAAAATTTAGCAATATGTCTCTGTTTTGATATTATTTAGGTCCATGTCCCTGTTTTGAAACTCGATTGGTTTAAAATCGAGTTATGCCAAATGAAACTAAAAATAAAAAATAAAAATAAAAATTGTGGAACTCGAGTTCCAATTTTTTTTTTTTTTTTTTGTTAAGTTTGATCGCCCCATACTCAATTTTCTATAAATTGAGTTTTACATTGAAACTCGATTTTGAAAAAATTGAGTTTCAAAACAGGAATATAGACCTAAATAGTTTCAAAACAGAGACATATTGCTAAATTTTTTAAAAAATAAGGGCAAAATGCTAGAATCCCTTGATATTACATTATTCAATAGACCATCTTGGGTATCACTAATTCAAGAAAAATATTCAAATCATAGTTTTAAAAACTGAACTAGCTGGTTCAACTGAAAAGATTGAATTTCAGATTTCTCTTATTCGATAACGAGCAATATTTTACCAATTGAGCTAACATGGTATAGTTATTGCACACCGGGTGTGTGTGTTTTAATTCTATACCTTCAGTGATTCTCTCAAAATAAAAATAAATAAAAAAAGCTGAAAAACACTAATGAAGAAAATAGGTCTCCAAAGCTACATGGATGAGGGACAACTCACTAGGATGTTAAGCATTCCATTAAATACAGAGGAGACAGACTCCATTAGCTTCTCTCTTTGGGCTTTAGACGATAGATCACAGACTGAACCAGTTACCACAAACCCTTTACCTTCCCAAGCCTTTAAGCATCCGTTAAGCTCAGCTTCATTTCGAGAACAAGTATGTACTCTTGCGCCTAGTTTGGCCAGCTCCTCCACAGTAGCATACCTGAACAAAATCAAAAAGATTTTAAGACTTGACTATTTAATTCAGACCCTTTGAAGTGGAACATGGAGAGAGAGAGAGAGAGAGAGAGAGAGAGAGAGAGAGAGAGAAGAACCCGATTCCTTTGGTTCCACCAGTTACAAGAGCGCTCATTCCCTTAAGTGACCATCTGTTATCTGCCAAACCCATTGCTTTCCTAACACTCTTCCCTCTAACAAAAATAATAAGCAAAGAAACCAACTGATTCAATGATGACATTTAGAGAAGAATAAAAATAAAAAATAAATTATGAAAGAAGGAAGCCAAAGCAAGTTTTGAGTGTGTGTGTATATATATATATATATATTCTTCCATCCAATATATCTAGTATTATTAGTAGATACTCTATTTTTGTCTATAATTTAAGAAGTTTTATCTTCATCTCTGAAAATTTTAAAACGACATCTCAATATTTCATCCTTTCATCCACTTTCATCAAATTCTTTGTCAATAGAATATATATTTTGACAAGAATAACAAAGAATAGAACATTTTAAATTTTCATGATGAAAATAAAACATTTTAATTCAAAGACGAAATAGAACATGTGCTATATTTTAAAAGTAAAAATAAAATTTTAGCCTACAAAATAAGAAGCTTCAAACTTTTAAAATCTCAAAGAAATTGAGCTTCAAGCTTTAAGTATGTATTTAAATTGCCCGGTTAAATATAACCATAAATTTTACACACAAGAAGGAGAATGTCTATCTCAAATATGCTTTAATTGATCTTACTTACTGCATTGAAATAAAGAAACCAAAAGAGTTTTCCATAAATTTTAAATAAATAAAAAAATGGATACCTGGAGCACTTCACTAGGCACTTCTCTAAAATAACTTACAATTTCCACACTGATATGCTGTGGGGTGACCGATTTATATAGGCGAAAGAAAAACAAGCCTACTTCTATCACCTACATGCACCAAGTGATGGGGAGATAAACACCTTGGAGAGCTTCCTTCAGTAATTAATATAACATATAGAGACACACTTTAACCCAAAAGGCCTAAGCCCCAATGGGTATGTGCTCAATTATGTTATATTAACTACTTATTCTTCTCATCTTTATTCAATGTGGGACTTCACTCACACGTGTAACCCAACAATCTCCCCCTCACGTATGAGTCTCTGCCACTCTGTGGGCTTCAAGACTTCTCTGTGAGCCATGAATAAGTCCTACTTGCTCCCCCTTGCTTAATGGGCTTTTTCACTTTATCAGCGCGTCATCCATGAGTCTCTCGTACGCCATCCATGAGAACCACGTGTCAACCCCGCACGCACATCCATGGGAACTCCGCACGTCCATGTCCATGGAAACCTCGCACCTCATCATTGTTTAGCACCATTTGCAATATTCATTTGTTGGGCTTTTCTTTTCTTCAGGATTTTTGTGTGTGGGCCATTAAGGTTTTCTCTGTCCCCGCTGGGTAGGGACCATGAACACCTCACCACCTTCGCCGCACACCATCATGGGCTCTGATACCACTTGATGGGGAGATAAACACCTTGGGGAGCTTCCTAGAATGAGTAGTTAATATAACATAATTGAGCACATACCCATTGGGGCTTAGGCTTTTGGGTTAAAGTGTGTCTCCATATGTTATATTAATTATTTAGAACAGAAGTAAGTCTAGATCAGGCCAACAAGTACAATGCTGGAATTGTGGGAAAATAGGTCACTTTAGGAACCAATGCAAAAGTCCTAAGAAGAAGAATGAAGATGATTCTGCTAATGCTGTAATAGAAGAGGTACATGATGCATTACTTCTTGCAGTAGACAGTCCACTTGATGATTGGGTTTTGGATTCAGAAGCTTCGTTTCATACCACTCCACACCGAGAAATCATACAGAATTATATTGTAGGTGATTTTGGTAAGGTGTATTTGGCTGATGGTTCAGCCTTGGATGTTGTAGGTATGGGAGACGTCCGGATATTGTTGCCTAATGAATCTGTTTGGTTACTAGAGAAGGTTCGACATATTCCTGACCTGAGGAGGAATCTGATTTCTGTTGGACAACTTGATGATGAAGGGCATGCAATACTATTTGTTGGTGGTACTTGGAAGGTTACAAAGGGAGCTAGAGTATTGGCTCGTGGAAAGAAGACTGGCACTCTCTATATGACCTCAAGTCCAAGAGACACAATTGCAGTTGCTGATGCAAGTACTGATACAAGCCTATGGCACTGCAGGCTTGGTCACATGAGTGAGAAAGGGATGAAGATGCTGCTGTCAAAAGGAAAACTACCAGAATTGAAGTCCATTGATTTTGACATGTGTGAAAGCTGCATCTTAGGAAAGCAGAAAAAGGTGAGCTTCTTGAAAACTGGCAGGACACCGAAGGTAGAAAAATTGGAGTTAGTACACACTGATTTGTGGGGGCCTTCTCCGGTTGCATCCCTTGGAGGTTCAAGGTACTACATCACTTTCATTGATGATTCAAGCAGAAAGGTATGGGTTTATTTTCTGAAAAATAAATCTGATGTATTTAAAACTTTTAAGAAGTGGAAGGCTATGGTTGAGATAGAAACAGGTTTAAAACTAAAATGTTTGAGGTCTGATAATGGAGGAGAGTATATAGATGGGGGGTTCAGTGAGTATTGTGCTGCACAAGAAATTAGGATGGAAAAGACCATTCCTAGGACACCACAGCAGAATGGTGTGGCTGAACGCATGAACAGAACTCTTAATGAGCGTGCTAGGAGTATGAGGTTGCATGCTGGACTACCAAAAACTTTCTGGGCTGATGCTGTTAGCACTGCAACTTACCTGATAAACCGAGGGCCATCAGTTCCCATGGAGTTCAAACTTCCTGAAGAGGTTTGGAGCGGTAAAGAGGTAAAATTTTCCTATTTAAAAGTTTTTGGTTGTATTTCTTATATTCATATTGATTCTGATGCTCGTAGTAAACTTGATGCAAAGTCAAAAATATGTTTTTTCATTGGCTATAGTGATGAGAAATTTGGCTATAGGTTTTGGGATGAACAAAACAGGAAAATCATCAGAAGTAAAAATGTGATATTTAATGAACATGTTATGTACAAGGATAGGTCAACTGTAGTGTCAGATGTTACAGAGATAGATCAAAAGAAATCTGAGTTTGTTAACTTAGATGGATTGACTGAAAGTACTGTCTAGAAAAGGGGTGAAGAAGATAAGGAGAATGTACATTCACAGGTAGATCAGAGTACACCTGTAGTTGAAGTCCGCAGATCTTCTAGGAACATTAGACCTCCACAGCGTTATTCACTTGCTTTAAATTATCTCTTGTTGACTGATGGTGGTGAGCCAGAGTGTTATAATGAAGCCTTGCAAGATGAGAATTCAAGCAAGTGGGAGTTAGCCATGAAGGATGAGATGGATTCCTTATTGGGGAATCAGACATAGGAACTGACTAAATTGCCAGTAGGAAAGAAGGCTTTGCACAACAAGTGGTTATACAGAATAAAGAATGAGCATGATGGTAGCAAACGTTACAAGGCCAGATTAGTTGTTAAAGGGTTCCAGCAGAAGGAAGGCATTGACTACACAGAGATATTTTCTCCAGTTGTGAAGATGTCAACAATTGGACTGGTGCTGGGAATGGTGGCTGCAGAAAACTTACATCTTGAGCAGTTAGATGTGAAGACAGCATTCCTTCATGGTGATTTGCAGGAAGACCTTTACATGATTCAGCCATAAGGGTTTATTGTTCAGGGCCAAGAGAATATAGTCTGCAAACTGAGAAAGAGCTTGTATGGCCTAAAACAAGCTCCTAGACAGTGGTACAAGAAATTTGACAATTTTATGCATAAAATTGGGTTCAAGAGATGTGAAGCTAATCATTGTTGCTATGTTAAATTCTCTGACAATTCTTATATCATTTTACTGTTGTATGTGGATGATATGCTCATTGCAGGGTCTAGCATTGAGGAGATTAATAATCTGAAGAAGCAATTGTCAAAACAGTTTGCAATGAAGGATTTAGGAGCTGCTAAGCAAATCCTTGGTATGAGAATCATTAGAGACAAGACTAATGGTACATTGAAGCTTTCACAGTCAGAGTATGTGAAGAAAGTTCTCAGCAGGTTCAACATGAATGAATCTAAACCAGTAAGCACACCCTTGGGTAGTCATTTCAAACTGAGCAAAGAACAGTCACCGAAGACAGAAGAAGAAAGGGATCATATGAGCAAGGTGCCCTATGCCTCAGCTATTGGCAGCTTGATGTATGCTATGGTGTGTACAAGGCCAGACATTGCACATGCAGTGGGAGTTGTGAGTAGATTCATGAGTAGACCTGGAAAGCAGCATTGGGAGGCAGTCAAGTGGATTCTGAGATATCTGAAGGGTTCATCAGATACATGTCTTTGCTTTACAGGTGCAAGTTTGAAGCTGCAAGGTTATGTAGATGCTGATTTTGCTGGCGATATTGATAGTAGAAAGAGTACTACTGGGTTTGTATTTACTCTGGGTGATACAGCTATATCATGGGCTTCAAATCTGCAAAAGATTGTTACTTTGTCTACTACAGAAGCTAGTATGTTGCAGCAACTGAAACTGGAAAGGAGATGATTTGGTTACATGGTTTCTTAGATGAATTGGGTAAGAAGCAAGAGATGGGCATTCTACATAGTGACAGTCAGAGTGCAATCTTTCTTGCCAAAAATTCAGCTTTTCATTCAAAGTCGAAGCATATACAAACAAAATACCACTTTATCCGTTACCTTGTTGAAGATAAACTGGTAATACTTGAGAAGATTTGTGGATCTAAGAACCCAGTAGACATGTTGACTAAGGGTGTCACTATTGAGAAGCTGAAGCTGTGTGCAGCTTCAGTTGGCCTTCTAGCTTGAGGACAAGAGGATGAGTTGCAGGGATGAAGGATTGCTTTTGGAGGATAGCAGCTGATGTTGGTGATTGAACTAGTCTCCAAGCGAGAGATTTGTTGGGCTTTGTGGAGCCTAGTTTATTTTTGGCCCGTTTTGTAGCCCATTGTAACCCTGTAAGCAGGATATAAAAGCCGCTTTTATGATTAGGGTTTGAGACAACTGTTGTTGTGTTTTTAGAGAGAGAAAAAAAACATTGTAGCCGTACTTTGTATTTTTCCCTGATAATAGTGAAATCTCTGCAACTCTGTGGACGTAGGCAAATTGCTGAAC
This sequence comes from Quercus ilex subsp. ballota, assembly GCA_032727855.1. NCBI lineage: Eukaryota > Viridiplantae > Streptophyta > Magnoliopsida > Fagales > Fagaceae > Quercus > Quercus ilex. Next base: position 34,108,335 of record CM064908.1, read on the forward strand.
CACGTAAATACTGTCTTGTGCGTGTGATTGTTTTCTTTGACGTGTATTTTCTCTTTTTTTTTTTTTTTTTCTCACAGGTTGGAATTTAGGTTAAATTCCCAACACCAAGGCCTCTCTCTCTCTCTCTCTCTCTCCCTCCATAAAATAGAAAAAGCTCCACATTTCACCCAACCAATTAACCTCAAAATTTTCTTACATCAACCAATGTAATGTTGTACAAAAATCCATTTTTGCTACAGTTATTGTGTATATACATTGTTACTATAGATTTGTATTTCATTATTTTAATTCTCTCTCTCTAAAGATAATATATTTAAAAAAAAATGAAAATGATTATTTAAATAAAATATAATATAATATAAATAACCTAGCGTGGATTTTTTTGAAAAGTGATTGATAAAGTTAAGTCCCTCCACATATTTATTGTGAAATGGTTTGATTTATAAGTTTTTCTAAGTTATCATATATTGTATATATTTATATTTTTGTTGTGCATAATGGGTGAGTTTGGTTCAACTTTTTGATATTGTGCTTGATAATGCCGAAAAATCAACAGTAAGCCACACGATCCTCGTACACCCGAAACAACCCCTGCACAACACAAAGAGAAAACCTTAGGAGAGTATTGATGTGGTACCAGCCGAAGACCCTCCGAAGGTTAAGTCAAAAAACCTTTCTACCACTCTAAAGTGACAGAGCTGGGGTGAATTATGCGTACCTGTTTTCTGAGGGTCTTTGGGTTTTTATAATAGTGTAGAATCGAACTCTCACACTTGCGTAACAAGTCTTTTCTTTATAGGGAAGATCTTCATTGATACGTATATTCTAGAATCCCCATAATATTGGAATTCTATTCGTATTGGGACTTTGTAGACTAAGGTTTATCGTGCGAGGCAAGTCGTTTCCATTTAGGGTTTCTTGGAGACTAAGTAATGATCAGTTAAGCGCCACGTGGCCCTTTGATCCGTCCACCCTAGTCCATTCACATAAGATCCATCCAATATGAGCAAATCCGTCCAACACCGTCAACTCCCTACGAATGGATCCGTTACCTCTAATTTTCACCATCTTCATCTGCCCCCTCACCCCATGGGTCCATGATCTCTTAGTGGAAGGACCCGTGGGGTGACGGTTCAATCCGGTCTCTTAGGGAACACTGGCCTTGACGGGTTGGCCTAAAATCAATAATGACGAAGGACACGTGGCGTTTACTGAATGGTTGTTCACTGAGACTGAAGAGTCCCTTCGTCTTCCGTGCCGTTCCCTCTATATAAACCAAACTCTCTTCTTCTCATTTCTTTACTTTTTACTGAAATCTATGATCAAAACGCATCCGTCATCATTGTCAGTCGATCATACCGTTCAGTTGTTACATCCATCATCGAAGCCTCTTACCGTCCAGTTATAATCTAGTAAGCCTTTTTCCCCTTTAAATTTTCATGCACTTCATTTCTAGACTTGGTACTACCGTCATCCTTTATAGACCCGTCAAAGTCTTAGGGTTTACCATCACGTGTAGGTCATGTCTAGTACGTCAAGTAACCAGGCGTTTATTCGCGATGGGTCGGGCTATAGTAAAGTGTACCCGTCAGGTCACAAAGACCCAGACACGTCAAATGAAGATAGAACTCCGTCAGCCACCTCTCCCTCAACAGATGAGGGTATAGAGATGGATGGGTTAGAGGGTGATTCAAATGATGGTATAGAAGGTGCAGAACCCCAAATTCAGTCCATCATTGATCCTGATGGAATGAGGGAGTTTATAATGCTACCTATATGGACAGTTAACACTTTTGTTTCCACAATTAAAGAATCTCATTTTAAGACACTGAGGGAAAAATACCAAATACCTGCCAACATTCCCATCCATCTTCCTTATATGTCAGAAAAATGCTACTACGAGGGTGTTGAGGGTGTCGGGGTCTATGAGCAAATGTTGAACGCAGGGCTCAGATTCCCTCTAAGTTCCCTTCACCATCAACTCCTTCAATACTTGGGTGTGTCCGTCAACCAGATCTCCCCAAACGCTTGGAGGGTCTTCCTCGGCGTGGAGGTCTTGTATGGGGCAATGTCTGACGAAGCCAGGAGGTTAACGTTAGAAGAGTTCTTTAATTGTTACCGTTTGGCTGAGATTGCTCAGTCAAAGGGTATGTATAGTTTTGTACCTAAGAACCCCCACACAAGGCTTGTGTGTGAAACCCCCGACTCCAACAGAAACTTAAAGAGTCGATATTTTTTCATGGAGGGCGATGAGTGGATGTGTCGTCCTGGTGATCGTGAGTTTATGCCCGTCGACACAACATGGGGAATAACGCCCCCGTCTGGTATGCATCTGTCATATTCAAGATATCAATTGTTCCTTTAATTGTTTCTTTGACTGTCGCCTCATTCTTTTTTGTAGTTTAAGACCGTCCTCAGGTCACTTTAGAACAGTGGAGTTTTTTGGAGAAGATTTTTAGTAAAACTAAGTTAGAGGAGAGGACGTGGGCAAAGTTGGTCACGCTCGACACCCTCTATTGGTACTATGATGGTCCTCAGCCAACTTCAACCGCTCATCGATACAACAATCAAGTTTGTCGACATAAGTCCGTCATCAAATCTTTGGGGTTTTTTCTTTGATTTAACTTTAAAATATCAGTCCACTTTTTTGCAGAAATGGATGCTGCCAAGCGAAGGGCCGTCATCAAGCAATAGGCAGCCAAAAAGAAAGAAGTGGAAGGACAACCACCCAAGGAGACGACTTCATCCAACCCATCCATAAAAAGAAAACTGCCGGAGAAGCAGGGTCGTCTCCCAAAGAAGCCCAAAACTATCCTGGAACCCGTCATGGGGTTAGAAGCTGAGGGCATGAAGACGGCTACCCCTACCAAGCACGGAGCGAGGAAGGGTTTCATGAAGGGCCCATATACTTCCCAAGAAAAGCCACCCATCCTCATCCGTGAGGATTCTAAGTATGCTTTGGAGAAAATTTCGTACATCATAATGTCTAACGACTATGAGAACTTAAGCAACCATGCTACGGAAGCCATGGGGAAGACGGGGCTCTTTTCTATTGCTCAGGTAAGTCAAGTCCACCCGTCTACTTACATCCGTCACTAACCATCTTTGTTTTCAGGCAATGGTGATGATGAAGGGGCTGATGGGACGATGCCTGAACCACGAGACGACGCTGGACCGTATAAGGAAGAGGGCCAACGAGTCGGAGGATGAGTTGATCGGTCTTAAGGCTTGGAAGGTCGGCATAGAGAAGAAATTTGATATGTCAGAGAAGGCCAATAAAGAGCTTCAGGAGGATATGGAGACAATGAAAAAGGTCATAGAGGATAAAGAGAGAGAAATTAAAGATGTCAAGGACCAACTCCATCAGGCAAATGAGGCAGCGGTCCGTGAATACCGCGACTCTGACGCCCTTCTAGAGGAGCTTAGGATCTCCTATGCGGACGGCTTCGATGACGCGGTCCGTTAGGCCAAGAAAGCTTATCCTAACCTCGATTTTTCCCAACTCAACATTAATGCCCAAGCCCAAGCCACTGCTCAGCCCGTCGCCTCTGATAGTATAGAGGGTCTATTTGCTGACAATGCCGCTCTTGGCGACGGGGAGTCAGTTCCTATTCAAAACCAAGACCAGCCCGTCGGAGGTGACAACCGTCAGCCTGAGAAAGTTCAAGAGAATGTTGAAAACACCCCCCTTCCTCAGTACTAATTTATTTATTTATTTTTAATGGAATTGTAACCATTTTGGGGACAACCTTTTAACTTATCCGTCATGCATGCAAAACATTGCCCTTTAAGGGTTTTAAGTAATATTTATTTATTCCATTCTGTTTTACTTTTTATGACTTTAATGATTGAATAAAACGATCTTTTAGATGGATCCGTCCTTTGTGTAGTGTTAATTTTAGGCGGAAATACTATTTTCGTCTCTACATTTTCACGCGATTCCCACTTTGGTCCCTATCTTTTTTTTTTCCACCGCTTTTAGTCCCTATCCTGAAAAACGCATTTCGTTTTAGTCCTTACTATCAGTGCCCTAATGGCCCCGTCCTACGTGGCAAACGGAATTATTAAAATAATAATAATAAATTTTATTTTGGCATTAAAAAATTCCACATCAGCATCTAAATTAAAAAAATTAATTTATTAATTTTAACTAAATAAAAAAAATTAAAAACAGAATTAAAAACCAAAAATCACATGAATTGAGATCTAAATGTGTCTTAAACAAGAACAACAAGAACACAAATCCAAATCTAAGAACACAAACCCAAATCTAAGAACACAAACCCAGAAATTAAAATCCCAAATCTCAAATTCACCATTTTCTCAAACCCAGCAAAATCTTCAAATCCTAAAGCCCCAAATATCAAATCAATCCAAAAATACAACACAACCAATCCAAAAAAAAAATCTCAAACTCAGAAAAACCCATCTCAACCAAGCAAACCCAGCAAACCCACCTCAAACATGAGTCTTGGTTGATCCTTAGTCGGAAAATATTAACGTTGTTGGATTTCAAACTGAGAAAAAAAAATTATATAAGGAAAAGCTAGATATCATGGAGGCAGAAAACGGAGAGGCTAGGTTGGCAAGCAAAGGACGTGCAAGGCTGATGAGGATCAAAATGCAAAAGAAGTCGACAGCGATGTGCCACGATGACAGTACGCTGCCGATGAAAGCTCAGACGATCGACGAGCTTCATTGTCTTCAGAAGAAGAAATCAGCACCCAACACTCCGAGGACAGCTAGAACTCCGGGTCAGAGTCAGGGAGCTACTACTTTTGCCATCATCTCCGAAAAGGATCTCCAGAAACAGCAACTCCAATCCATCAGGTAAAGTAAAACCACATTGATCATTTTGTACAATGGCAAATCACATTTTTTTGTTGTCGTAATTAAACAAAATCCCTTTTGTTAGCTTGAGATGGGTTAATATTTTCCGACCAAGGATCGACCAAGACTCATGTTTGAGGTGGGTTTGCTGCTTACTTGAGATGGGTTTTTCTAAGTTTGAGATTTTTTTGTTTGGATTGGTTGTGTTGTATTTTTGGATTGATTTGGTACTTTCGGGCTTTAGGATTTAATGATTTTGTTGGGTTGGAGAAAATGGTGATTTTGAGATTTTGGATTTTAATTTCTGGGTTTGTGTTCTTAGATTTGGGTTTGTGTTCTTGTTGTTCTTGTTTAAGACACAATTAGATCTCAATTCATGTGATTTTTGGTTTTTAATTCTGTTTTTAATTTTTTTTATTTAGTTAAAATTAATAAATTAATTTTTTTTAATTTAGATGCTGATGTGGCATTTTTTAATGCCAAAATAAAAATTTTTATTATTATTTTAATAATTCCGTCTGCCACATAGGACGAGGCCGTTAGGGCACTGGCGGAAAGGACTAAAACGAGACGCATTTTTCAGGATAGGGACTAAAAGCTGTGGCAAAAAAAAATAGGGACCAAAGTGGGAATTGCGTGAAAATGTAGGGATGAAAATAGTATTTCCGCCTTAATTTTATCGTTGCTATGAACCCATCTACTATCTAGACTTGATTCATCATCCTTTAGGATAAGCCCGTCTACTGGCAATCGTTCATTACTCAAAAGTTAGATCCATCTAATTTAAGGACTTGAGTAATTTCGTCCTTCACGTATGCGTCTGTCCACCTAATGGACTTGACTAATGAATTGTCTTTTTTATGGACTTTTAGAATGTATCATCCTCTGGATGAACCGTCCATTTTATTGGTCTTCGTAATAGACCCGTCCACCTGTGTATTGATAATTTTCACCCTCTTGGGATGAATTCGTCCACTTTATGGACTATCATGTTAATTCAATATTTTGTTGAAACCGTTCTTGTTGTGGATTCAACTATCGTCCTCTGGACGAACCCGTCAATTTTACGAATTGTTGGGTTCGCCCATTTTGGGGACTTAGTTATCATCCTTTGGACGAATCCGTCCACTTTGTGGACTTGATTATCATCCTTTGGATGAAACCGTCCACTTGGTGGATGGTTCATCCACTTTGTGGACTTAATTATCATCCTTTGGATGAATCCGTCCACTTGGTGGATGGTTCGTCCACTTTGTGGACTTAACTATCACCCTTTGGATGAATCCGTCCACTTGGTGGAATGTTCGTCCAAATTGTGGACTTAATTATCATCCTTTGGATGAATCCGTCCACTATATGGACTTCAAGTTGTAGATACATATAACACAAGGTAATTCTAAATAACTCCTCTTATTATAATGGTAATTCATGCATAGAAATTGTTCTTAAAAATAAAAAGAAACTTGCCCTTGGGATTAAAAGATAGATAATAAAAAGTATAAAGCTAGAAAGAAATAAACTGGCAATGAGGAGGTGTTGCTACTCGTCTACTGGTAGTACTTCTTCAGGTGCTCCGTATTCCATGGGTGATGTAGCTTTCGTCCGTCCAATGTTTCCAGATGGTAGGTCTTTTTCCTATACCATGACGCAATTTTGTATAGTCCTTCCTAATTAGGTCCCAGCTTTCCTAAGGAGACGTCTCTTATGGTGCCCATTACCATCCTTAGGACAAGATCTCCTACCTAGAAGTCCCTGTGTTTGACCTTGGAGTTATAGTGCTTGGCCATGAGATTCTGGTACCGTGCTAATCTTTGTTTGGCTGTTACTCTCACTTCGTCCACCAGGTCAAGCTGCAAGTACATGGTTTCATCATTCTTGCCTTCATCATGGTTTTCCACCCTATAGCTTGTAAGTCCTACTTCCACTGAGATGACTGCCTCGCTTCCTTATGCAATCGAAATGGGGTCTCTCCTGTAGGTGTTCGTATCGTTGTCCTGTATGCCCACAAAACACTTGGCAGCTCCTCTGGCCATATACCCTTTGCCCCCTCAAGCTGAGTCTTGATGATTTTGAGCAAGGATCGGTTCGTCACCTCAACTTACCCGTTGGCCTGTGGGTGGGCGGATGATGAGTAATGGTTTTTGATACCTAGTTGTGAGCAGAAGTCTCGGAATGCGTCGTTGTTGAACTACTTCCCGTTGTCAGAGACCAGCACCCTTGGTATGCCATACCTGTAGATGATGTTCCTCCATACAAAGCTTCGGACACTCTTTTCAGTGATGGTAGCTAGGGCTTCCGCTTCTACCCACTTTGTGAAATAGTCAATACCAATTATTAAAAACTTCAATTGTCTAGCTGCTGTTGGGAATAGACCCATTATATCTAGTCCCCACTAAGCGAACGGCCACGAGGCTGTCATTGGGGTAAGTTCCTCTGTTGGTTGCCTAATGAGGTTGCCAAATCTCTGACATTTGTCACAAGCCTTAACATATGCATGGGCATCCTTCCACATAGTTTGCCAATAGTATCCTACCCTGATTAGCTTATGCACTAACGAACGCGATCCCAAGTGGTTCCCGCAAATCCCCTCGTGAACTTCTCTCATAATATAGTCTACTTCTTTGGGGCCGAGACACCTTAGATAAGGTCGAGAGAAACCTCTTTTATAAAGAATGTCTTTGATTAGGACAAAGCGGGCAACTTGGACCTTCAACTTTCTGGTAGCCTCCTTTCCTTCCGGCAGCACGCCCTCCTTCAGGTAAGAGGCTATTGGTGTTATCCACTGGTTCTCGGATCCTACCTCCTGCACACTGATGCTATCTATTAGTGGTGAGATCTGAACGAAGGATAGTACCTGACTAAGGATGACCATATGTTCTGCTGATGCAGCTTTAGCAAGTCGGTCAGCGTGTTCATTCTCCTCCCTTGGGATTTGAATGAACTTTGCTCGAAGATTGTGGACCTAGTCCTTCACTTGTTCTAGGTACTTTTTCATCTATTCATTCCTGCAATCGTATTCTCCGTTGACCTGACTTATTACCACTTGGGAATTGCAGTATAGGACCAGATTTTTGGTTCCCGCAACCTTCGCGAGGTCCAGTCCTGCTACTAAGACTTCATACTCCGCTTCATTGTTGGTTGTAGGGAAATCCAGGCGGACCATGCATTCGATCTTATCCCTTTCTAGGCTATGGAGTATCACGCCAGCTCCGCTTGCTTGCTTATTGGAGGATCCATCTATGTGGATGCTCCATTATGGGACCTCTTCTGCCCCTTGTCCTTTTACGTTAGTGAAACTCTGCAATGAAGTCAGTGACCACCTGTCCTTTAATGGCAGTGTGGGGACGATATTGTATGTCAAATTCACTCAATTCAATTGCCCATAACACCACTCGCCCAATAGCTTTAAGATTACTCATTGCTTGTCGTAGGGGCTTGTCCGTTAGGACGGTTAATGTGTGAGCCTAGAAGTAGAGCTTGAGCTTACGAGCCGCGGTAACTAGAGCGAAGGCGAGCTTCTCCATTGGTGGGTATCTCCTTTCTGCACCTTAGAGCGTATGACTTGTGTAGTACACGGGCTTCTGTACCCTATCTTCTTCCCTGACTAATGCTGCATTGATGGCCACCGGGGATACTGCTAAGTAGAGGAATAGTTCTTCCCCAAGTTGGGAAGGACTCAGCAATTGAGGAGATATGAGATAGGCCTTCAAATCTTCGAATGCTTGCTAACACTTGGTTGTCCATTCAAAAGACTTCTTCAACATTCAGAAGAATGGCAAACACTTATCTGTCACCCTTGATACAAATATGTTGAGCACCGTTATCTTGCCGTTGAGGCTTTGGACTTCTTTGACATTCCTTGGAGGTGCCATCTCCATTATGGCCGGGATTTTGTTTGGGTTGGCATCGATGCCCCTTTGAGACACCATGAACCTTAGGAACTTTCCTGCCATCACTCCAAAAACACATTTGCTTGGATTGAGTTTCATGTTGTAGGAGCGAAGGGTGTCGAATGTTTCTCTAAGGTCCTCCAAGTGATCTTCCTCCCTTTTGCTTTTTACCAGCATGTCATCCACATAGACCTGGATGTTTCTCCCAATCTGCTGCACGAACATCTTGTTCATAAGCCTTTGATACGTCGCCCCCACATTTTTGAGGCCGAATGGCATTACTTTATAGTAGAAGAGGCCTTGGCTGGTGACGAACGAAGTCTTCTCCTAATCGGCTTCGTCCATCCTGATCTGGTTGTAGCCTGAAAAAGCATCCATGAAGCTTAGCAACTGGAGTTGTGTCGTAGATTTAACTAGGATGTCAACCCGTAGGAGAGGGTAACTATCTTTTGGACATGCCTTATTCAGGTCAGTGAAATCAACACACATCCTCCACTTTCCGCTGGTTTTCTTGACCATTACCACATTTTCCAACCAATCGGGGTAGTAGACTTCCTTAATGAAGTCTGCCTCTTGTAGCTTGCGAACTTCCTCTGCTATAGCTTGGTCCCGTTCAGGGGTGAATACCCTTTTCTTCTGATAGATGGGTGTGAAGGTGGGCGACACATTCAGTCTATGCACCATAATGGTGGGATCTATCCCGGGCATGTCTTCATGACTCCAAACAAATACGTCCCGGTTATCCCTGAGGAAGGCTGTCAGCGCTTGGCAAACCGTTAGGCTAGCAAAGGTACCAATCCTTGTTGTTCGATCATTTCTAGAGTTGTTGAAAGGTATCTCTTTGAGCTCTTCCACGGGCTCTGTGGTTGTCCGATGTTCTTCTATGTTGGTGATCTAGAGGTGGTCATCCATCTCCATCATTGCTATGTAGCATTCGCGCGCAGCCACCTGATTTTCGCGCAATTCCCCTACCCCGTAATCCATAGGAAATTTGATCATCAAGTGGTAGGTTGAGGTTATAGCCTTCCATAAGTTTAGGGTAGGCCGGCCTATGATGGCATTGTACGTAGATGAGTAGTCAACCACAAGGAAGGTTACGTCCTTAGTGATCTGTTGGGGGTAGTCGCCTACCATCACGGATAATGTGACTCCACCAAGTGGGAAGACCTGTGTTCCTCTAAATCCAATGAGCGGAGCGTTCGTTGGAATCAGTAGTTCTCTATCAATCCTCATCTATTGGAATGCCAGGTAGTAAAGGATGTCAGCCGAGCTACCATTGTCAACCAAAATTCGGTGCATATTGTAATCTCCTACTTGTATGCTAACTACAAGTGCATCATCATGTGGGTGGTGAAGACGCTGGGCATCTTCCTTTGAGAACCCGATGACAGGATTGTCCATTCGTGTCATCTTTGGTATGGAGCTCGTCAGCTAAACGTTCTGAATCATCCTTAGGTAAGTTTTCCTAGCCTTTTTGGATGACCCAGTGGCCGTCGTGCCCCCTACAATCATTATTATGTCCCCCACAGGTGGCCTGGGGCACTTATTCTCTTATCGGGGAGCCTATTCCTATGGTTGATCCGTCCTCTCCTTGCTGACGAATCTCCGCAGCTTCCTTTATCAGATAAGGGCTTCTATTTGTTGTTTCAGGTCGTAATAGTCAGATGTATCATGGCCGTGATCACGATGGAACCGACAATACTTATCCCTAGACTTCTTATTAGGATCTCCCTTCAACTTACCGGGAAAGGTCAAGGCTTTTTCGTGCTTGATTTGCATTAGGACTTGGTCGATTGGGGCGGTTAGCGGGGTGAAGCTCGTGAATTTCCCCGTGTGAGGTTTCGGGCGCCTGTCCTCCCGTTGTTCTCTGGTCCTTGCTCTCTTCGATCCCCTGTCCTGTCGTATGTCTTCTTGTCCCTCTCTCTTCTTGGGCTTGTCTTCTCGGGCTAGCAATGCATCTTCTGCGTTCATATACTTGGTTGCCTTGTACAGCACATCCGACATAGTTTTTGGGTCATTCTTGTATAAGGAGAACAGGAACTTACCCTTTCATAGTCCGTTCGTGAAGGCGGCTACGAGAATCTTATCATCTGCTTAATCGATCGAAAAGGCTTCTTTATTGAAGCAGGTGATGTAGGATCTCAGCATCTCGTCCTCCCGCTACTTAATGTTCATTAGGCACGTAGTGGACTTCTTGTACCTATGTCCCTTGATGAAGTGTGAGGCGAACTGGGCGCTTAATTCTTTGAAGGTGCTGATAGAGTTGGGCATCAACTTGCTGAACCAGATCCTTGCGGGTCCCTTCAGCGTGGTTGAGAAGGCTCAGCACATGATCTCGTTGGGCACCCCTTGAAGGTGCATCAAGGTCTTGAAAGATTCCAAGTGATCTAAGGGGTCCTTAGCTCCGTCATAGTTTTCCACCTGTGGCATGCGAAATTTTGGTGGGAGGGGGAAGGATGAAACGGATGCGGTGAAAGGTGAATCCGTTCAGTAGACCAGGTCATTGAGGGTACTAGACATTCGTCCCCTGAGGGCGTTCATCATAAGGTCCATCCTCTCCTTCATCATCTGTATCTCTGCGACTATGTGAGGGGGAGCTGTATCCAAGTCAAAAGGACGGCTGGTATCCTGACATTCTTGTCTACTCAGTGCGTTACTGCCTTCTGGTTTCTCTTGGTTCCTCTTTTCAGCACTAGTTCCTTCTTAATCTTCCTTCAGGGTATTCAACATTGCGTTTTTCTGGCGTAGCTGTTCCTCTAGGTCGCGGTTTTGTTTGGTGAGAAGTTCCATGGCAACAGCGAGAGTCTGAACCTGTCTCTCGAGGGCAGTCGTGGGTGGTTCGTTTCCTTGAACGTTGTTGGTGGTTGCCATCGAGCAAGCGAGCACCATGCAACTTTTTGTTTGGGAGGTGATGTTATGGCTTATAAATCACAGTTTCCCATAGACGGCGCCAACTAATGATGCCGAAAAATCAACAGTAAGCCACACGGTCCTCATACACTTGAAACAACCCCCACACAACACAAAGAGAAAACCTTAGGAGAGTACCGGTGTGGTACCAGCTGAAGACCTTCAGAAAGTTAAGTTAGAAAACCTTTCTACCACTTTAAAGTGCCAGAGCTAGGGTGAATTATGCGTACCTGTTTTCTGAGGGTTTTGGGGTTTTTATAGTAGTGTAGAATTGAACTCTCACACTTGCGTAACAAGTCTTTTCCTTATAGGGAAGATCTTCATTGATACATATATTCTAGAATCCCCCTAATGTTGGAATTCTATTCGTATTGGGACTCTGTAGACTAGGGTTTATCGTGCGAGGCAAGTCATTTCCATTTAGGGTTTCTTGGAGACCATGTAATGATTAGTTAAGTGCCACGTGGCCCTTTGATCCGTCCACCCTAGTCCGTTCACATAAGATCCGTCCAATATGAACAAATCTGTCCAGCACCGTCAACTCCCTCCAAATGGATCCGTTACCTTTAATTTTCACCCTCTTCAGTGCTTTTTGAAAAAGTGGGGGTTTAAAAAAGTGTGGTATGAAACTAGGTTTTTTGTGAAAGCTGAGTGTTTGGTAAAAGCTGTTAAAAAGTGTTTTTTGAAAAAAGCGGAATGTTTAGCTAACACTTATAAAAGTGGCAGTTTGAGATGTAAATTACTAAAAAGGACAATGTCTATATAAAGAGAATTCTTTGTTTTAATTACCTCTCTTAATGCAAGTTATGGACACAATATTTTCACAAAAATTTCACAATAAAGTCTATATGACAAGTTGTTAATTGGTAGGGGGAAAAAAATGTCACTAGTAGGTCTAGACGAGAACTAATAACAACTTACTATGTAAACTTTATTATGAAATTGTTATAAAAATATTCTGTCAATAGTATTATTTTTTTTCTAAAGAAAAATAATACTAATTTAAAAAGTTTAGAGATATAATAAAATGTCACAATATTTTCACAATACTAATTTAAAATTAATTTTTGTAAAATAAAATTTTATTAACACTTATCTTTTAAATGAGTTGTTCTAGGATTATACATGTACCCATAATTTTTTCTCCACCACATACTCTATAACATCACAATTGCAAAAAATAAGTTGTAAAATAATTTGTGTTCCTACTCTCTATATTTTCTTCCACGTTACTTTACCCAAACCCAAAAACTCTTTTTTTTTTTTCACTTTTTTCTCATCCACTCGTTCACTTCTTCCTCATCTTCTTATCTTCCTTTTCTTTTACTTTCCTTCACACAAAGCCCCCCCCCCCCCCCCACACACACACACAAAAAAGTCTGAGCTCTCTCTCTCACTCCCTCTCTCTACTCCATATGTTCCATTTATCAAAAACTCTACCGAATTCAAAAGGTTTTTTTGAGATTAGATATGTAAGACGTAAATAAAAAAATAAAAAAAAATAGAGAAGAGAAGAGGAAGAAGCAGCACAAAAAAAGAAGAGGAAGAAGAAGATGAGATGCTGCAGCACAACAGCATAGAGGAGCAGGAAAAGAAAAGCTATGGGCAATTTAGGAAAAAGAGAAACCCACCAACGGTAATATTTTTATTTTAAGAAAACGCGTTTGTTCGTTTTGCAACTACAGCTTAGAGCTGCCATGCCAAAACGTGGAAATCCTTTGAGCTAAAAAATGCACTTTTGTGTAACGCACTTTTGAAAAAATTTACCAAACACGCGTTTTGAGTTTTGGGCTAGAAAATGCGCGTTTTGGCCCCCTTAAAGTCAACCCAAATGGGCACAATATTGATAATTGCTAGATTAACCAAAGACTTACATAATTAATATATTAACAGTCTTAAAATTGTTTTTACTACGGGTCTAAACCTAATAGATTGTTTTTTAGGCTTCCCCACACAGAGAGGTCAACCATCATCTATGATGATTTTCCTTCTTGTTTGGAGTTCCTTTGTTGCTAGGCTATCGTACATGAAAGTTCAATTAGTGTGTAAAACACTAATGAATGTTTAGACCCTCAATTTTAACAATACCAACACAAGCTTATACATAAACAATATATGTGCGGAATGATGAATATAAGCTATATCCAACTAGGTAAAACACTCTAAACCATAATTAATCACAAACACAGCAGTATTTAAAAGGTAAAGAGTAAGGGAAGAAAGATGCAAAGACAAAGATAACACTGGCACGTGTTATCGAAGAGGAAACCAAAAAACTCGGCGAAAAAACTCTCTGCCGCCCTCCAAGCGGTCAAATGATCCACTAAAGAATAAAGTTAGGATACATGAATAGCAGAAGACCCTCCAAGTCTAATCTACCCAATGCACCTAAGCCCTCCAAGCTTCTTGCTCCAACAGGGTTACGCCCAATCTTATCTTCTTTAGCTTCCTGGATCTCACAATAAGCTTATTGCGTCAACCAAGTAAATTGGTCATCTCCGAACTGCTTCCCAAGCACCAAAATACCTCCTCGCTGATATGGGTATGGTGAGATAAGGATTTGGCAAAATATACCTCTCAAGGATATGTCAATGGAGAGGGCGAGAGTAAAGGAATTTGGAGAATCAAATGATGAAGATTGTGGATAAGTCAATCTTGTTTTTCTCTAGGGTTTCTCTCTCAAATTTCTCTCTAGAAGCTCTCTACATTTCGTGGGTATAAGGGTATTTATAGTAGTGTGTGTGAGGAATGTGAAAAGTCAGTTTTCATCTAAACAGGGTATTCTGGTGACTCATCCTCGCGAGTGGAACGAGTCGCGAGTTTGAGTCGCGAGCTAATTGCTTGTCCAAACTGTACATTTTGTCCTGTAGTGCTCCAGCTGTCGTAACCCTTAAGTTTCCTGCATGCTTCATACATGTGCCACTTTGGCGACTTGCCAGTCACGAGATCTAGTCGTAAGACTCCTTTGATTGCACACATTTTGAGTTTTCTTCACACTCTCACACATACAATCCTTACATAATTCCCACCTAAATACAGGGTATCTAATTACTAAAATACAGCAAATTTCGCACGGAATAAAGCCAACACTTGATTGAAAAAATTCAACCTTACAATGCAAACTAAGTCACATAAAGGTAAAAGTCCATGGGATTGTAGGGGAGAGAACCAAAAAATATATATATGATCCACTGACTATTTGGTTGGAAAACGAAGTTGCTTACCAGCTAAACTATCCACGTTTATTACTAATGGGGACTCCAATATATATATATATATATATATATATAGATTAGAGAAAGTATCCCATCACAGTACATCCCAAATTTGGTTACAAGATTACTAAAGGATGTTTAATTGCTAAGCTTAATTTCAAAAATGATATCCAAGTAGAAGGAATCTTTCATTCATCAGAGATGCATTGGGTCACTAACCTAGATGGCACACTCCATTCACATATAGACACATCTTCGGTATCCTGTTACCAGGCTCTTACAAAAGCAGAATCCCTTAATAAGGGAATCTTATCCGAAATAGTACCAACTAATCAAGAAGTTTGTAGACAACAGTGGCCACATGAAGATCATTAAGGTTGGCTATGATGACCCTTACTACCGTAACCATGATCCAGATGTTGATGCTGACGTAGACGAAGAGTGGTTCCAAGGAAGAAATGGATGGGACTAAACAACTTTAACACTTTAAAAAAAAAAAAATCCTAGAAACGTCTTGATGCATGTGAACCTTATCCTGGCATGCACAATTATCGCCCTTGCAAAGGTTTGTCCAGAAGAAGACAAGTCTCTAGTCAGGCCCCTACCCCCTTTGCCACTTGTCAATGCATGACTTAGGCCCCTACTATCCTCTGAAATGTATAATGTACATTATCTCTAAGCTCTGTGGTCTAAAATAGAGTCCTTGTAACTCTTAAGAGGCAAGAAAAGAGAGAGAGCCTCTATCAGAATGTCTTTCAAAGTGTCTTATGTCTAATGTAAAAACCCTGTTGAATATAATAATATTAGTTAGTTTGTTGTATCTTGTTCTGTGTTCTATTCCATACATCTATGAAATCTTGTATACTTGTAGTGAAATCCTAGAGGTTGTCCCGAGACAACTCACTAGGGACCAGATGATATATATATATATATATATATATATCTAAAAGCTGAAGCGTAGTATTAATTGTTACTATACTCTAGTTAAACCATATCAGCATCCACGTCATTATCTTTTTTCTTTTCAATTTTTCTATAATTGTTTTTAATATTTATTTTTTTAATATTTACACTTCTCCAAACTTTCTCCCTTCCTTACCTTTTCATCTCCCCACTACTTCTCCAACCTTTCTCCTTCCCTTACCTTTTCATCTCCCCATTACCCTCTACATTAATATCATTTTTCCTCTTTTCCTTCATCTTCCTTTATTTTTGTATTTTCTTATTCACACCATCTTACTATAAGTTTGTCACTATCTCTTCCATTCTATGCATAGTTTTCTCTCACCAAAAAAAAAAAAAAAAGTTATCTCTCTCTCTCTCTCTCTCTTTTGATGGATTTTTTTTTTCTTGCATCTTTGCTTTAGGTTGATAATTTTTTATATTCTTTAAAACTCTACTTTGGGTTAATGCGATTTAGTTTTGATTTTTTAAATTATTGTTGTTGTTGTTGGTTTTTTTTTTTTTTTTGGGGTGGGGGGATTCTCTTTGATTGTTAAATGTTATCCTATTGCGTTATAAAGAATTAAATATAGCATATAAAAATATAATATTATTTTATTACATAGCATGATTTGGATAATTTGGTATTTATTTTATTACATAACATGATTTTTTATAGTGCTCAATTTAGATGTTAAAGTATGAGACTTTACTAATTTTTGTTTACCTTTTTATCCTTTGTGGCGGACAAAGTACTTTTAATAGTTATATTAGAAATACTCTATAATGCCATTTATTTAAAAAAAAAAAAAAAAAAAAAGGTTAGCCAAACGAAAATAATCGGATGGGTGACAAATTTTAGCTTTTGCAATTTTATTATTATTTTTATTATTATTTTATAATAATGCATATATAAAAATTTAATTCGTCTTAGATTTTGCTAATAATTTTTTATTTGATAATATGTTTTTGGTGGACGAAATTATAATTTCTACAAAAAAAAAAAAAATAACCATAATAGATTATCAACAACAAATTGTTTTCCTAATTGGTCCAATTAATCATTATTAAATTTTATTTATTTTTTCAGTTACGTTTTTAGATGTATTGAATTGTAGGCAGAAAAAATAAGGTTTGAGAAAATTTATTTAAAACTAAAAGAATAATTTCCAAAATTTATATTCTTTTTAATGATTCACAAAATATTATAAATAAATTTTAATAAAAAATAAATATTTTTGTTAACTTGTCTTTTGAATTTCTAAGAAAAATTGTATTATTTTCATTTTGGTATGACAAAATTTATATTTATGATTTATGATTGTTCCTATATTATATTTATGATTGTTCCTATAATAAATAAAAATATGATTACAAATTACATTACTTATTATTAAATTAGTTTAAATTGTAAAAAAAATTAATAAAACCACCATAAAAATAACTATTATGCACAACTCACGAGTTCACTACTAGTCATTATTAATGTGCATGACATATCTTCTCCCTTGGATTGGCCCTGAGAGAAAGAAATATTATATCCTCTTATTCAAAGAGTATTGAATAATTATTAGTCACCTTTAACAAATATGTCGACTTGCTTTTATATATATTTTTTCTATGTGGGTTCAGGATGAAGACTTATTTAATGGCAATGATATGACCCTTATTTTGGAGTCTTTTGGTTAAATATTGCAAAAAACAGAGTTTATTAGTGTTATAGGTACTGTTCAAAGTTATTTGGTAAAATGAGGAAAGAGATTAAATTTCGGCAACGGTGTTGTCGAAATTGCAAGAAAAAGTACAATGTGTCAGGGGAGAGGGAAAATTGAATTTCGGTAATGAGATTACCGAAATTCTTGTCCTGCCCAAACTCTGCCCGTGAAGTGCCCCAAGTGCATGCTAGGAGGAGTGCCCGAAAGAGAAAACATTTGTGGCAACCAAGTTGCATAAATTGTAGGGATGAGGAGAGAGAAAATATGAATTGTGGCAACCAAGTTACCGAAAGTGGGAGGAAAAAGAAAAAAAAAAGATGCTACGTCCACAACATTTTCACAACAAATTACAGGTGGTTAGTTGTTATTGGTTCAAATTTGAACCTAGCTAACACTAAGATTACTTTTTTACCCCAATAATAACAATTAGTAACAACCAACGTTTAGGATTTTTTGTAAAAATATCGTGAAAATGTTGTGGACATATCATTTCTTAAAAAAAAATTGTGGTGTTGAAATAGAAGGAAAAAAAAGTGGCAAATTGATTTGTGGCAATGGCATTGCCGAAATAAAGGGAAAAAAAATTGACAAATTGATTTGTGGCAATGGCATTTCCGAAATAAAGGGAAAAAAAAAATTGACAAATTGATTTGTGGCATTGCCGAAATAGATCACAATAAAGTGATTTGTGGCAATGGCATTGCCAAAAACACTTTGACAAATTTGACAAATTGAGTTTATTGTGACAAATTGACAAATGGCATTGCCGAAATAAATATTTCTTGAAGACTAGAGCTGCTTGATGACCATTAGCCTTGTTATAAGGTACTGACAACTCAATTTGTCAAAGTGTTTTTGGCAATGCCATTGCCACAAATCACTTTATTGTGATCTATTTCGGCAATGCTATTGCCACAAATCAATTTGTCACTTTTTCCCCCTCTATTTCGGCATGCCACAAATCAATTTGCCACTTTTTTTTTCCTTCTATTTCGGTACCACAATTTTTTTTTTTAGAAATGATATGTCCACAACATTTTCACAACATTTTTCAAAAAATTCTAAGCAGCAGGTTGTTACTGATTGTTATTATTGGGGCAAAAAAGTAATCTTAGTATTAGGTTTAAATTTAAACTAATAACAACTAACCACCTGTAATTTGTTGTGAAAATGTTGTAAAAATGTTGTGGACGTAGCATTTTTTTCATTCATTTTCGGCAACTTGGTTGCCACAATTCTTTTTTTTTTCCCCCTCCCATTTTCGACAACTTGGTTGCCACAAATTCATATTTTCTCTCTCCCCATCCCTACAATTTCGGCAACTTAGTAGTTTTCTCTTTCGGGCACTTGGGCAGGACAAGAATTTCGATAATCTCAGCGAAATTCAATTTTCTCTCTCCCCTGACACATTGTACTTTTTCTTGCAATTTCGGCAACACCGTTGCCGAAATTCAGTCTCTTTCCTCATTTTACCAAATAACTTTAAACAGTACTTATAACACCAATAAACTCCGTTTTTTGCAATATTTAGCCAAAAGACTCCATCTTTTGACTCTTCATCCTATTAATCTTTGAAATGAAATATATTAGGTAGTTCAAACGAAAGTAAAAGGAATTCTCTGTGTTTACAAATTACTGATAGGGTTGTTAGAGCATTCTCATCAACAATTCTAAAAATTTTAGCATTTAACACTTCAAAAACCTACTTTATTCATTATTCCACCCCACTTTAAGATACATCAAACATAAAAAATTATATATTTTTTACCATTTCATTTAAAAAATATAAACTACTAATTAAAATAATAATAAAACAACTACACAAAAAAACTATAGCAAACAGCCAACCACCTCCTCCATCACCCCTACCATCGCTCCACTTGCCATAACCACAGCTACAACAACTGCCACTGTCACCACCACCCACAACCATGACCACCAACCACCAAAATCATAACCAAATCACAAACCTAAACCCACAACCTCCTCACCATTCACCACCAACAACCGGAAAAAGAAAAAAGAAAAACAACCCTCCAAAATCACAACCAAATCACAAACCCACAACCTCATCACCACCAACAATTGGAAAAGGAAAAAGGAAAACAATCACCGAAAGAGACCCATGCGATCAGAGACCCATCGATCAGAGACCCACGCCGAACTCTTAGCCGATGACCCACGCCAATCTACCCTCAACGCTGATCTACCCTCAACACTGATGCCCACGCCAGTTAGAAACCCATGAACCCAGACCCACAAAATCAAATCACCCTACCATCAAGCTCTACCTCCATATCGGTGGCAACACTCCGAAGGCGAAGAGCATTTATTGTCCAGTGGCGTTTGGGCTTTGAAGTTCTGACCGATGAACCTTGGAGGGGAGGAGCTCAAACCATGAAATTGAGAGAAACATAAGCTACGGGGAAAGAGATAAGAGGAAAGTGAGAGAGGAGAGAGAAGAAAGAAGAGAAAAGTAAAAATAAAATAAAATAAAAGAAAGGGAAAAGTGACTGGAATAAAATATAATTTTTCATTTAAGATTTATGCTACAGTGAGCTTGTATTGATACAATCTCACTGGAGCAGTATGTCAAAAATTTTGCCATTTGAAATCCTTGATGGAGTGGCCTTTTTTTTTTTTTTTTAGTTTTGATGTTAAAATTTAGCATATACCCCTTTTAGCATCCTTAATGGGAATGCTCTCAGAAAAGAATATTGTGCGTAAATGCGACAGAGTCAAAATAATCTTAGGGATCTCATGCAGTTCTTGTGGGTGTATATGTGCTGGATTACAGTAATCTTTAACAATTATGGCATGTAGGGTATAGGGTCTGCTTAACAACTTTGAGAAGGTCTTAAGTAAAAATTTTAAGGGGAGTTTTTTTATATTTAAATAGTAATTAAATAATATTAATTAATTCTTTTTATTTAAAATCTATTTTTTTATTTTTTTATTTTTTTATTACATGATTCAATAAATTAATATCATCATAATACAAATGAGTTTTTTTTTTAACTAAATAAGTTGATATAATGTATATCAAATTTTATTAATTGATATAATAACTAATAATAATTTATATTATTAGTTATCATACCAATAAGTAATAATATCAATTATTATTAGTTATCATTGATATTATTAGTTATTGATATATATTAATTTGAGTGGGTATATTGTATACAATGTGTGTGGCCCGTGTGAGTGGGTTAGGGAGTTTGTACTTTGTACCTGTGTGGGTGGGGGCCTGAAATTGTTTTCCACTCTTTTAGATTATAAAATATTATATACTCAACAACTGTACTGTGCCTGCGCAGTGCTAAGATCAAGTATCAAGCTTTGTGCAGTGTGCATCGTTACTGTGCAGTGGCAGCAGTGCTGTGAAGTGTGAGCAGATTGAGCAAGTGAAAGAGCAAAATCAGCGTGTTGTCTTTGTCCTGTCAATCAAGTAGATTAAAAAATATAAGTTAAAATGAATGCTGAGCTTATAGAAAAGGATCAGGAAACAAAATGAAGAAAAAAAAGGTAAAAATATACGTAGAGACGCAGAGAGATAGAAAGATGTAAGATTTTTTCTATTTGATTTAGAAATTTAGGGCTTATTTGGTAGAGTAGTTTAAGTAATATTATTTGTATTTTTTTTAAATATGTGTAAGTGAAAAAATGTATAAAAATACGTATAATATTGTTTAAAAACTTTTTTCCTCCTTAGTGTTTTTATTGACAGGTATCATAGAAATTCTTTATTCCGTGCTTAATAACTTTGTTTTGTTTAATCTTATTTTCTTTCACAATTTTTTTGCAGACGTGTCAAGCCAATACCAGATAAGTAGTACTAATTTTGTGGCACTCTACTTTACAATGAAATATTAGAGAGGCTAAAGAGTGCCTTCATGAATTTTTTGGAACAAGGTTTTTTTGGGAACCAATTGAGTAGTCAACTCTCTTTTCCTAAATTGGTAGTGATGGCAAAGGAAGGGCTGCCACAGCTGCGCTGCTTGAGATCATCACAGCATTTGATCTTGAAACATTAACTTTTTTCCTACTTTTTTTGCTAGAATCTTGAAACATACGCCTTTTCCCTACAATTTGCTAGAATTATGTATTTTGGTGCTAGAATCTTGAAACATACACTTATATCGAAGTCTATATTTTAATAGAACCCTTGATGTTGTGGTTTTGTAATCAAAGTGTATATTTCAATAGAATTTGTAAATTTTTAGATTAAATTATTTTGTTTTAATCATGGTAATCTATGATAAAAATAGATTTTCCCTATATGGAGTGGCACATTTTGATTCGTGCAGTTGAGGCAATACGTTAGGAACTTGGGATTTAAGGTTGAGTTCAAGTGAGCCATGTGAAGTTCTGGCTGTGTTGTGTTCTTTGGGTTATTCCCCACACGGGCCCACATCCACCCTGATCTAAGACTGTTGTGGCTGAGATGAGGGTGTTGAGATTGTGATTGGTAATAAAGATGAGTTAGAAATAATACAATAATAAGAAACTAGAGGTACCATAAGTGAGACTATGGTGCAATCATCTTAGATGCTCTGGTCATGTGCAACATAAGACTTGAGGAATGCATCTGATAAAAGGAATTATTTTGATTTTCCCCTGTTGTACCAGAAAATTATATCATGAATGTGCAAGGAGCTACACTACAAGAGGAAGGCTGATTTAAAAATAAAATTATCCCTATATGGTTATGTATCATGTTTTGATTCATGCAGTCGAGAGAATTCATTAGTAGCTTGAGATATAAGGTTGAATTTCAATGTCGGTTTCATTGTTCATTAGGTAATTAGGCGAATGGAATAAAAGGTAATTATCATTTTCTAAATATTTTAATGTCTATAATGATGCTTGTGGTTTATCTTTTGAAATGTTAGCAAGCCAACTATGGTAGTTTTGATTGCATAAAAAATGATGGTAAGAGACTTTATCATCTTTAATTTGTATTTTTTTTTCCCTCATCAAAATTGGTAGACAACAAGCCAATTTTAGTGACAAATACAATCTTGCAATCTTAAAACTGAACACATAAAAAAAAAATTTAATCTAAAAATGTACAAATTCTATTGAAATATACACTTTGATTACAAAACAACAACAACAAGGGTTCTATTGAAATATAGACTTCGATACAAGTGTATGTTTCAGAATTTACTCTACAATACAACATAACATTGTGGCTCCAAAAATGTATCATTCCCCCAAGAACAATTCCAGTTAAAACAATGGCATCAAGTAAGAGCATGTAAAAGAAATCAGTTATCCTTCCCCTAAACAAGTTCTCTTCAAGGAGCTTCTAGAATCAAGCAAGTATATGTGATGAAGCATAAAAGTCCAAGTCTGCATTGTCAAGGTAAAAAAACACGTTAAAAATGGCAAAACTTGATGATTACACTCAAGCTCAACCTGACTTCAAAAAATCAACATAATTAACACTTCAAAAAGATAACATACACAACTAAATAAATGCATCAAGAGAGTGCATAATCTGATTGCAATACATTCAACAAGAATAACCAACAAACAATTAAGCATAATTTAAGATTCAGGGACATCATTTGGGAAAGTGATGAAGGTTCTAGACAAGAAGAAACCATCAACTCCAAAGGTGCAGAAGAAAACTTGACTTCAATAGGCCAATCGAAGGAATAAAACCTCTGTTGCCAATTTGTTACTAAATAATTTTTAGATATTTAGAATAGAAGAATAACAACACAGGAGAATTTCCACTTATAGTAAATGTTATACATTGAGCATGGATTGGTTACAATAGGATCAACATAGTACACATCAAAGCCTCATGGACCCTGGAGATCTTGGTATTTTTCAAATGAAAGAAAAGGAACCCTGACATTCTTGCCAAACTATGTTGGAGAATGGCATAGGACTTTAAAGTTCCATGGGTCCAAATGCTAATTAAAAAGTACTTTACTCAATCTAGAATCAATGAAAAAGGAAGAATGTATAGTTGGCTGCATATCTCGTGTTTGGACAACGTGCAAAGATGGAGGTATAGTTCTTAATAAATGCTTTAACTAGTCCAAATCTAATGGAGATTCTGCTTGCCTATGGGGTGATTTCTAGCTGTCGCAATTGACAACAACAGAAGTTCAACTAAGAAAAATTCCTTCAATTAATTTGTTATAAGAAAGCCCTTTGTGCCATTAATAACAATAGGACATAAATTTTCCTACATTGGAATGAAAACAAATAGGTTCTAACTAAATAGAATGTCACTACCAACCAATAGAAATCCCCAAAAATCTAAATCTGGAAAAAATTACCCATTTTTTGAAGTACAAGAAATTTGTGGAGTTGCCATAACTGATATTGCTCAATCATTGGTTCAACAGGTGATTTCAATTCCTAAGTTAGAAAACAAAAATATAAAAAATAAAAGAAAATAGAATTAAATTCAGCAGCAATACATCAATCAACAAAATTGTGACACTATTATTTACTTTCCTTCCTTTCCCAGCAACCAAACAAAGTTTATTTAAAAAAATTAATTAAAAGAAAAAAAGAGATAAAAGGGGAAACTACCTGTCGGTGGTCTCTGAAACAAGCCCAAGTCAGCCTCACCATGGCTCATCACAACCACCACTCATCACCACCTCCGATGGTGGCTTCTTCTAACCAAAATCTCTTTCTCTGTCTCTCAATCTCACTTCCCTACCTAGATCAAACCCAAAAGTATCAACTTTTCTCTCCACACTCGATTCTCTCCAAACCCCAACCCTTGCTCTCTCTTGATCTGGGTCTAAAAAGGGATCGTAAGCGTGAGTTTTTGTGGGTTTGGTTTCAGATGGTGAGTTACTCTTTCTTTTCTTTTCTTTTCTTTTTTTCCTTTTTTGCTAATGGGTCTGAGCTGGGCATGCTAGCAGTGGTGACTGACAAGGTTGGGGGAGACGCACAAAGCGTGGATGTTGAGAGAGTGGAGCGTTAAGGGAGAGAGAAAAAGAAACCCAGTTGAAGTGGGAGAGAAAGAGAGAGGAGAGAGAGTAGCTGAAATGAAAAAGAGAAAGTGGGAGAAATTGAAAGCACATGGATTGCCAGGCTGGATGTATAACGTGTCAAAATAATGAGATTTGGATCAATTATATGGCTGAGATTTGTGCTATTGCACCCCGTGCAATACCCTAGGTATTGCACCCCGTGCAACACCCTAGGTATTGCACGGGATCTTAATCCATGCAAGTGTAAGAGCAACACCAGCATGTTGTCTTTGTCCTATCAATCAAGTAGATTAACAAATATAAGTTAAAATGAATGTCGAGCTTATAGAAAAAGATCAAGAAACAAAATGAAGAAAAGAGAGGTAAAAATATAGATTGAGACACAGAGAGATAGAAAGATGTAAGATTTTTTCTTTTGATTTAGAAATTTAGGGCTGCTTGATAGAGTAATTTAAGTAATGTTGTTTGCATTTTTTTTTTAAAATACGTGTAGATAAAAAAATGTGTAAAAATATGAGTAATATTTTTTAAAAACTGAAAACATATGTTTAAGATGCTCTACCAAACTGAAAACATGTGTTTAAATTTTAGTATATTTTAAGATAATTACGTTGTATTATTAATAAATTTTTTTGATATTAATTTTAATTTTAGCATATTTTAAGAATAAGTTAATAAATTTGTCTCTTAAAATTTAATTTTGTTAGCTGAAGGATCTATTTGAGATATGTTTATTTTGCTGATACTAAAAACATTTTTTTTTTAAAGTACTGTAGATAAAAGTAAAAGGTAGTTGAAATAGTATTGTGAGACCATGAATGGTACTAAAAAGTGTAGTAGGACCCATAAATAATAGCAAAAATAAGTTGAATAATAAAATAAATTGGCAAAATTAATCATGCCAAACGGCCACGAAGTTTGGCTATTTTTTTCCCCTTTTTAATCTTCTGCATTCTAGAATAAAATGAGGTCTTTTGATGCATTTTATTGACCAATAGAAGGACTAAAATATATTTTTTGTAATTAAAATATATAGATAAATATTATATTATATATATATATATATATATTATTTTTTCAAGTGGAGGCATTTTTTTATTTGGAGGCCTTAGGTGATTGCATCAATTGCATCTATTGTTCAGCCGGCCCTGGGAGGGTATGTGATTCCAAAAAACAGTTTTTAGTGTTTAATTACTAAAAACTATGATTCTAAAAAAAACAATGCGTTTAGTAAGGGAGTTTTTTTAAGAATGTTGGAGTTACGTTACTCATTTTAGGTTGTTTAAACACTGAATTTGGAAAACTACTCTTAGATCATTAGCATTGGGGAATGCTAATGCCAAATCTAAGGAAAATTTGAAATTTTAAACCCCAAAATTATCTACATTGGGGAATGTTAAACAGCAGTATTGCAACTTTTTTTGCAATACAGCTACAGTACAATTCTAAACATTGAATTGCACTGTAGCAAGTATTGTAAAAAAAAAAAAAAATTTATTTGGAAGAAAGCTGAAAATGAGAAAGAGGAGAGAGATGGGAGAGAAAAGATATAATTTTGAGATATATTATTTTATTATGTAAATGTAGGAACTCAATTTGGAAAATCCCTCTGATATCAGAAGGAAAATGATCCAATAAGCCCCAAACAATACATTTTAGAGAGTGGATTGAAGAAATTGGTCCTTTCAGACGAACAGAGCCCAATGATAGATCCACCACCGTTGAAGGCCGGTGCACCCAAGTTCCACTTTAAAGTTGCTCATCGGCGCTGACCCGAGGAGGTTGACATTTGTCCCTCCTCCTTTCTTTTCTTTTCTCCTTTTTCTCTTTTTCCTTCTTTTTTCCTCCTTTTTTCCTCTCTCCCCTTAACTGCTCTGTTGGTTCCTCTTATATAGTCCTCCTCCTCCCATCTCTTTCTTTCATCTGTTGGTCATTCATGCGCTTTCCCTCTGACCGTCCGTCCCATCAGCTGCATTATCAGTACTCAAGTGATTTGCAATTACCAAGGTTACCCTGTTCACGAGTAACATCTCCATTAGTGCGGCCAGAGGGTTAGGTGAGCGCATTTAGTGTGGAGGTGACAACCTGTCTTGGGCCTGCTCCCCCACCTGGAGTTAGCCTCGGTCCACCGAGGACAGGGTTATCCTCGGCGGGGATTTCTAAAGCTTAGGCCTTCATAGATCGTCCTCGAACGATCCTTCTTCCTCGGCATGAGCCCTGGGCCGGATGTAAAGTGGGCCGAGGTCACCAGGCCCTCAGGCCCCACAATAGCCCCTCAAAATCCTGTTGTCTGTATCCTCGGACGGGGAGGAGGATTTTGATATCTCCGGGCCCTCTACATGATTCACCAACCTCGGTCCACATCGGCGTTGGAGTCTTTTTGCCTGCCCAATGTACGTTTCTGGTGCTTCGAGGCTCAGTGCGCGTTCGCATTAAATTTTGGCGGCTCCACGTTTCCCACTTCCAACGGTGTGATGGTGATCACTTGGCGGGGATTTCCTGCTTTTATGGGCGGGGAGTTACGCTTGGTTAACTTTAATTGGGGATATAAATATTCGTTTAAACCGCATGGCCTCCTCATTTGCACACTTACGAACTTCGGTGCATATACTCTGAATTTGGTCCAATTTCCAAACTGACAAGCGCCCATTTCCAGCGTAAAAAGCTTGCCCAAGGAGAATCTCCCCATTTCTGTAAGTCTTCTTCTCTCTGTAGCACAAAATTCTCTCTGATTCCTCTCTCTCCTTCCCTCTCTCTGGTCCTTTAGTCATTGCTAGGAATGGGTAAATTTAAGAAGTTAGTTGAGTCTGAAGAGATGATGGAGAAGTTCATTGTTGATTATGGGATACCTCGTAATGTGGGCTTAAGGTATTGCGAGGAGGGAGAGTGGTATACTAAGAGGAACGAGGGTGAAGTTGTGATTCCCATAGTCACCTTCGTAGAGGGAGGCATGAGAATCCTTATGAGGCCAGTGATGAGCGGTTACCTTAGGCATTTTCGGCTGGCTCCTACCCTGTGCGCCGTTAATGTATTTAGGATATTAGGATGTGTAGAAGCCTTGAACGAGAAGATGGGGTTGAGGTTAACCCACCATGATGTAAATTGGTGCTAAAATCTTCAGCACCTGAAGGGTAAGTCGTATTATATGAAGACGAGGGATGATAGGGTCCGGCTTATCCAGTGCCTCCCCGATTCTAGTAAGAGGTTGACTCAAGATTTTCTCATTGTGTCGAGGGGATGGCATGACAGTCTCCACTGCCCGACAGTAGAGGGAGAGCCAGGTGGGGTATCCGAAATAGGAAGCCATCCAGATTCCTTTATTTTTTCTTTGTCGTATATCTTCTTTGGTTGATTGATAGTAGGAGTTTTGTTTACCTTTCTGCAGATCCGCACACCTTCGCGCGTCATTTTCATCTGGTCAACCAGGAGGATTTGGAAACTGTTCTTAGGGCAGAGCTTTTTCTGAACGAGGCCGATAACCTGATTAGAGACGCCCACAAGATCCTCGGATGCAATCCAGCCTAGAAGTCGTTCCAGGTCCCAAAGCACGTTATCAGGGCTCGTGATCCTCGGCTTAGGCAAATCACTATGGTAGAGGACGGTTTTGGGCTTTCCGAAGGATCCTCTATTCTGGAAGGCACTCCGTTGGCAGGCTCTTCCTCGTCCCATAAAATGGCAGAGACCGAGGGAGGGAGCTCGGAGGAAGGAGAAGAAGTGGTCGAACTAAGCTCGTCTGAGGATGAATTCAGTGTGTTTGACTGAGCTGATCAACCCGAGGATCTCTCTAGTGACTAGGGGACCCCCACTTGTTCGAAACCGATCTTCAGCCCCCGAGGGTTGGTACCCAAGCTGAGATGGGTCCTAAGAGACAGCCCCAAATCAGCCTTCTTAACTTGCTTGAGGGCAAGTCTGGGAAAGGGGTTCCGAGAGAGTCACAACCCAAGCATCCTCTACCTGGATCTAAGCCTTCGCCTGCGCAGACCAGGTCTTCAAACATCCTCACAATCTCGGACTCTCGGCTTGAGTCCTTCGATCCAAAAAGGAAAAGGCCTTCTAAAGGTAAAGACCCAGTGGATGGGGGCAGATCCCACCCTTCTCTTGAGGAGGATGAAGCCCGATGACCTTCTAAACAACTGAGGCTGGGTGGTCAGCGAAAAGGGAAAGAAATCGTTCAACAATCCGAGCCCTAGGCCGGGCTGCCCGCTGCCATGCTCCATGGAAAACCTTTGATGGATGACGCTACCATTTGAGATTTTCGAGGAGGCGAGGGGGCTCGCGTAGCCGATACCCTGGAGAGGTCCCTTCTCCTCCCCGTTGACATGGTTGAGCTTGGGAGCATGAGGGGGCCAGAGGTTGCCAGCAACCTCAAGAGATACTTGGGCATGGTAAGACCTCCGGTACTTGTTTATTTCGTTTGAATTTTATTGCATAGCATCTCCCCTCCCCTTTACAGCGGATCTGTTTTGGTTGGCAGGCTATCCAAGCTATTTTCAGGCTGGATGAGGAGGTCGACGGCCAGAGTAACGCTCTGGCGCAAGAGCGCGACAAGTTCTTGAAGGCTGCAAGTACTCTTAAGAGATCTGAGGCAGATCTCAAGAAGGCGATTGAAAATCTGGAGGAGATGACAAAGGCTAGAGATAGTGCGGCCTATGACCTAGCCGCGGCTACGAAGCAGGCCGACGATCAGACAAAGCGCTTGCAGGATGTCGAGGGCCAACTGCGGGCTGCCAAAGAGAACATCACCGACCTGAAGAAAAAGTTAGCAGAGGCGGTCGGGGCGAAGGGTATTGTCGAGTATGCCAGAGATGAGGTCATGAGGGCCAAAGAAGAGGCCGTGTTTGCGAGAATAGACGCTGAGCATTCTGTAGAACAGGCGGAGGAGGAGGCCTTTGCTAAGGGGGTGGTTAAGACTGAAGCTACCTTCAAGGCTCAAGTAACTGAAGTGTGCAGGAGCTTTTGTTCCCAGACCTGGAATGAAGCCCTCAACTAAGCGAGAGTTGATGCCCCGTCTAACCTTAGGAGGGCAGCGAAAGTATATTACCCCCCCACAATTCGCGAGGTTATCCCCATTACTTTTGAGGAAGAGTCTGCATTACCAGAGGCAGGTGAAAGTCAGACCAAAACTGTCGAGGACACATCTTCAGCTGACAGACCTTTTGAGGAGGCTGAGCCCCGTGGAGCGTTGGAGGGGGCTAGAACCACCAGTCAAGAGTGCCCTAATATGTGGTGAGGCTTCCTACTGACTCCCAAGCAGCACTCACTGTCTCCCAGATCCCTCCTACCGTGAAAGGGTCCTCTGAAGTAGCCTCTCCGAGTCAGAGTCCCTAGGAGTTAGTCGAAGCCTTTCAACAGGCCCCTCAAGACAAACTGCCCACCGAGTTGGGGGAGTAAGCCATTTCGTTGGACCACCCCGTTTTGATGGCATGGGACACTCTTATTTTTTTCTTTTTCATTTCATTTTGCTTTTTGCCTTGGCGACATTGTAACGAAATTACATACTTTCTATTTGAAATATATATTCAATAGTTTGCTTTTGGTCTTTGATTGATGCTTCCTTTTACCTGTTATACTTTAATGTTTTGCTCAATACCTTGGTTCTGTTCTGAACTTAGTCTCATGAGACAATCAACTGTCCTTCAAGCTTGCATTCGAGGACCGTACCACAACTCGGTTCCATCTAACGCTTTTATTCTTCTGTAAATAGCTAACTTTCCCATAGGTTTAAGTTCGAGGACCATGCAAGACCTTGGTTCTGTCTAACACTTATGTTCTTCTGTAAGTAGCTAGTTTCTCCATAGGTTTGGGTCCGAGGACCAAGACCTTGGTTCTGTCTAGTACCCAAGTATATTTGAGTGGTTAGTTCTCCCATAGGTTTGAGTCCGAGGACCATGCAAGACCTTGGTTCTGTCTAGTACCCAAGTATATTTGAGTGGTTAGTTTTCCCATAGGTTTGAGTCCGAGGACCATGCAAGACCTTGGTTCTGTCTAACACTTCTGTTCTTCTGTAAGTAGCTAGTTTCCCCATAGGTTTGGGTTCGAGGACCATGCAAGACCTTGGTTCTGTCTAGTACTCAGGTATATTTGAGTGGTTAGTTTTCCCATAGGTTTGAGTCCGAGGACTATGCAAGACCTTGGTTCTGTCCAACATTTCTGTTCTTCTGTAAGTTGCTAGCTTTCCCATAGGTTTGGGTCCGAGGACCATGCAAGACCTTGGTTCTGTCTAGTACCCAGGTATATTTGAGTGGTTAGTTTTCCCATAGGTTTAAGTCCAAGGACCATGCAAGATCTTGGTTCTGTCTAACACTTCTGTTCTTCTGTAAGTAGCTAGTTTCCCCATAGGTTTGGGTCCGAGGACCATGCAAGACCTTGGCTCTGTCTAATACTTCTGTTCTTCTGCATGGGGTAAAGGAGATTGTCCTCGGCGTTGGGAATATTAGTTTTGGCATGATGATGGCCTCAGCCCTGCTTCGTCGAAAGTGGGCCATCCTGTGGACCGGACCCTTGACCCCGCAGTGCCCTGGGTAAGGGTGGTTTGGGACTCTAACCTTACGCGTGGCAGTAATCCCGGCTTTAGGTCAATTTTCTGCCCTCTTCAGTTACGAGGCGCCTCCTGACTGTTCACGTTCCGTGCTTGACATTTCGACACGCGAGGCGCGCTCTCATTAATATCCTCGTGGATTGATGCAGATCGAACGGTTGATAGCCGCCTTGGAATTTGGTCAGGATTAATGTCGCTGATAATCCTTATCTCGAATTCTGCGTAGATCAGTTCCCATCAATCTCCATCCTCTATTTAAGGCTATATGGGGGGAAATGTCCTTCTATGCTCCACGAACCCTCTAACGAAACAGGAAACATGTCCCCTCAACTTTCAGAGCCCCCTCAATAACCCTGCCAGAATTGTGATAAGAGTTTGGAGAAATAGGACGGCCTTGGATAGGAGTGAGGGCACATAGGCCAAAGGTCCTCCTCCCTCGACCAAGAGCCGTTGTGGCCATAGCCCGCGTCAGATCTCCAGCGCGGCAAAGTTTGGGCGTCATCCTGATGGTGCCGTGCATAGTGGCCAAGAGGGAGTTTCCTGAAGTACATAACGCTCTTCTCCGGGGCGCACCTATGCTGGTGGAGGCGTGCAAGATTACGTCTTGTCTGGTGCCCGAGTGTTGCCGTCTCTAACGGTCAACCACCGTGGGGCTGGAAGAGAATCAAGGAAACATCGTGGGGGAGGGCCGTCAGGTGCCCTTGCATCTGCTCCCCTCTTCGTGCCAGCACCACCGCACCATCCCGGGAGTTGTTGGTAGCCTTAAAACAGGCCTACCTCAGCCCCCTTCCTTTTAGTTAACTTTAGAACAAGCCCGTTTGGGCCTCTGTTTGTAGAATTGGTTTTCAAACAAGCCTGTCTGAGCCTCTGTTTGTATCTTGTATTTCCTTTTCATTTAAGAAAATACTGTGATGTTTCTTCTCTTTTCCTTTGAATATTCTACTTTTCTTCAATGGTTTTTTTTTTTTTTTTTGCGAATGCGTTGTTGTTAACCTTCTGTGAACTAGCTACTTAAGAACGATCGTCCGTTGTGCCTGCTAGTGCACAAATTCTTTCCCACAGACGACACCAATTGTAGGGACTCAATTTGGAAATGCCCTCTAACATCAGAAGGAAAATGATCCAATAAGCCTCAAATAATATATTTTTAGAGAGTGGGTTGAAGAAATTGGCCCTTACAGACGAACGGAACCCAATGATGGATCCACCACCGTTGAAGGCCGGTGCACCCAAGTTCCACTTTAAAGTTGCTCCTCGATGCTGACCCGAGGAGGTTGACATTTATCGCTCCTCTTTTCTTTTCTTTTCTCCTTTTTCTCTTTTTCCTTCTTTTTTCCTCCTTCCCCTTAACTGCTCTGTTGGTTCCTCTTGTATAGTCCTCCTCCTCCCATCTATTTCTTCCATCTGTTGGTCATTCATGCGCTTTCCCTCTGACCGTCCGTCCCATTAGCTGCATTATCAGTACTCAAGTGATTTGCAATAACCAAGGTTGCCCTGTTCACGAGTCACATCTCCATTAGTATGGCCAAAGGGTTAGGTGAGCGCATTTAGTGTGGAAGTGACAACCTGTCCTGGGCCTGCTCCCCCACTTAGAGTTAGCCTCGGTCCACCGAGGACAGGGTTATCCTCGACAGGGATTTCTAAAGTTTAGGCCTTCATAGATCGTCCTCGGACGATCCTTCTTCCTTGGCATGGGCCCTGGGCTGGATGTAAAGTGGGCCGAGGTCACTAGGCCCTCAGGCCCCATAATACCAAATTTAATAAAGAGACAATTTGAATATATCAATATCACAAAAAAATACGCAAATATATGAATTATTACAATTTTTTGTACTAGCAAAGAAAAAAAAAACTAATGTAAGAGATAAGGCAAAAATTGAAAATGCTGATATGAGAATAATAAAGTGATCACAACAATTTCATAACAAATCTTATGCAACAATTTGTTATTAGTGAGTAAAATATGTCAATATTGAGCCCAAATTAGAATTAGTAATAGTTTATGTGAAAATATTATAGATGTAACATTACTATTATTTTTGTTGAATTCAAATTCTTGTTATTCACAAATCATGTTATTTAACATTTTTATTAGGGTGGTCAAAATAAATTAATATAGTATATAATAATTTTTTTTGTAAGTGTGTATATATATATACATTTTTTTTGATTAATTTAAACTAATTATATATATATATATATATATTGCGAAATATATATATAAAAAAAAAAAATTGACCAGTGAAGATGGTCATGTAACAACCCTCAAATTCAAGTGGAGCCGCCACTGCATGTATAGAGGATAATAGATTCACTTGTTAAGCCGTACGATGACAATTTTGTAATAATATATACACGCCATTTCCGAGACGCGTTCTTCTTATAGGTAGCATATGGCATTGCAGACTTGCAGTAGTGCTGTAGGAGTAGGACTAAATGCAGGGACGGAGCCAGGACTTGGAGTTAGGGGGGGCAAAAGTATAAACAAAAAAAAAAAAAAAATTTGAAACTCCAAATAAACATTCATTTAATAAACCATCAACAAAGAAAAATACACAAAATTATTGTTTTTTAAGATATTACAATGCAGTTATTTATGAAAATGGAACTCGCCGTCTTTTTAAATCTTCGAAATCATCTATGATTGAATCCGTACTAATTGTCGCAGCAATGTCCCTTTCAATGAATAACAACATAGCGTCTGACAAAAACTCATCTTCCATTTTGTTGCGAAGGTCAGTTTTGATGATGTTCATAGCTGAAAATGCTCGCTCTGTAGTTGCAGTAGAAACGGGAAGAGTAAGCACAAGCTTGACCACTCTATAAATAAGCGGATAGTATTCTGATTTTCTAGTTCTCACCATCCATTGGCACAATTCAGAAATATTTTTCAAATTCTTGAACCCTGAATGCTGAACTATATCATACTTATAAAGATCAAGTTCCTTTTTCAAATCATTCTTTTCATCATCTGTGAAGTCTACTGGATAAAAATTACCTACCAATGAACAAATATCATTGACTCGAAAAGATTCATATGCCTCTCGAGGGTCTAGAGCTGAGCTAAGCGTAAGTAACTCCATGGCATGCTCACTAAACCGATGATTTAGTTCCTGTAATTGAGAATCTATTCCTGCATTAAAAATATCTACTTTATAATAATGCTCATTTTTAAAGTCCTCTTGTTGATGACGAGATCGACCAAATCTTGCAACATAACGAGCATTCATATCAGGGACATCTAAACCACGTTTCTTACAAAATGATATCACAGTAGCTAGTAAGTCATCCCATTTCTCATCTCTAAATTGTTGAATAAGTTTTTTAGTGGATGAAACTAAATGCATAGCATTTAAAATGTCTTGCGATTGGTTTTGCAAAGCTTGACAAAGTTTATCCGTGATCCCCATAGTTTCATTAACAAAATGCAAGATGAAGACAAATTCAAATGAAATTAACTCCTCATAAGCAGACTCTGCTTCTACTTTTTGTGAAGAATTTCCTTCATCCATAATTTTCAGTAGAACTTCACATGTTGGACTAAACAACTTTATCAAGTTAGAAACTGATTTATAATGCGAACCCCAACGAGTATCTCCAGGTCGCTGTAAAGTGACCATCTGATTAAGTCCTCTCCCAGTCTCAAGCTCTTCAATATCAATCAAATATGCAATGTCAGAAGCTCTAGCAATTTTTAATTGCTCAATACGTTTGCATGAAGCACGAATATTATTGATAACCAAAATCAATTTAGTGAAAAATCTATTAAGAGGGACAACTTCTTTTGATGCTCCTACTAATGCCAATTGTAAGCGATGTGCAAAACAATGAATGTAGTAAGCATATGGACAATCATTCAAAATCAAAGCTTGTAATCCATTCCACTCACCTCGCATGTTGCTTGCACCATCATGTCCTTGCCCCCGAATGTTTTGGATATCTAAGCAGTAATTAGAGAACAAATAATATATCTCCTTTTTAAGGGTTACTGCTGCAGTGTCAACAACATGAACAATCCCAAAAAATCGTTCTCGCACAAAGCCATTTGTATCAACATATCTTAAAACCACAGCCATTTGCTCTTTCATGGACTCATCACGAGCTTCATCAATCAATATGCAAAACTTTGCATCACCAATTTCTTCCCTAATTGCCTTCTTCACTTTGGTTGAAATAACATGTAGAATTTCTTTTTGAATCTGAGGTGACGTGTAGGTGGCATTTTTTGGAGCTTTTGCCATTATTTCAACAATATTATTATTATAGCCCACCATCAAATCCAATGTCGTAAGAAAGTTTCCTCGATTGGTTGAAGTAGAGCTTTCATCTCGACCTCTAAAAGCAATAGCTTGCAAGGAAAGATGTCGAACAACATCAATTGAAGCCTTCAATCTTATTCGATTATTTGCAATTTGTTCTGAAGTGAAATTGCTCACTACCCTGTCTATGTGTTGAGACTGGTTCATCAAATCAAGACACGCTTTATGGGCAATTCTATGAGTGGAGTTAAGATCTTTCCCCATATGAAGAATAAAAGAACAACTTTCACCATTTTTAACTTTCTTCCAACTCTTAAATCCGTTAACTGTGAATGCATTTTGTCCATCATGCCCAGTTGGCTTATGAAAGAGAAAGCATGGTAGACAAAAAGCGGCATCTTTTTTAGGAGAATATTCAAGCCATGGCTTAAAGCGATCATCTTCATACCAAGAACCTTGAAAGCTTCTACCCTTCTCAGATTTTTAAAATTTTTTAAAACGAGGCTGGTATGGACCCAACTTAATGTAGCGTCGTCGGATCTCATCTCGTTGATCAACATGATAAGTATATATTTGTCTACGCAATCCAGGATCAAGTTCTAATTGCAATGAACTCATATCAACCTTTTGAAATTTTGTTTGAGAATTTTGCTCAATAGGGACATCAAGATTTTCCTCAACAGGTTCATTAGGATTTTCCTCAATTGGGACGTCGAGATTTTCCTCAATTGGGACATCAGGATTTTCATCAACATTAGTGGTTGGCAATGTTGCACCACTAGTATTAGCTTCTAAATCATTTGAAACTTTTCTTTTGAAAAAATCAAATATGGTAGTTGACTTTTTCATAATCTACAAATAAAATAAAATTTGAAATTATTATGTTATTATATGGTCTATAATCTACAATCATTATACACAATAAACAAATACTATGCACACAAACATTCAACAATTAATTAATAAATTTTAAAGTTACAAATAATCTTTTTAATTATTTATCTAACTTTAATGTTTTAAAAGACACTAACTAAAAGACAAAAACACTCAAGACAAAACTACCAAAATAAATATCACAATACACAGGCTATTTCACTGTTGCTAAAGACAAAACAACAACCAAAAAAAATTACAAAATATCAAAGACTTATTGACTGTTGCGTGTAGTTGTGTTTGTCAGATTAGATGCAACTTTTTCATTTATAAAAGAATGCTAAAAGTAAAGACAAAGATGGTTTGGTTCAGTTTTTATTTACCTCTCTTTTAAGTCTTTTTCTCTGGTATAAGGTCTCTGCCTCTGCGTCCCAGCCCCCAGGCTCCCAGGCCCCAGCCGCTCAGCGTCCCTGTCCCTGACTGGCTGACTACCTTTGCTTCTGCCGCTGCCGCTGGCTGCCAATTTCCTCTCCTCTATGTTCAGCCGCAAGTTAGGTTTTTCTTCTTTTGTTTTGTTTTTTTTTTTTTTTGGTATGGTTTAGAAATCCCCTTTTTTTTTTCCTTTTATTATATGTGTGAGGTAAGTTTGGTGTTTCCTACTCCTAGACTAGGTA
This sequence comes from Quercus ilex subsp. ballota, assembly GCA_032727855.1. Taxonomy (NCBI): domain Eukaryota; kingdom Viridiplantae; phylum Streptophyta; class Magnoliopsida; order Fagales; family Fagaceae; genus Quercus; species Quercus ilex. Next base: position 34,145,155 of record CM064908.1, read on the forward strand.
GATATCTAATTAGAACCGGCTCAGATTTTTTTTTTTTTTTTTGGTGTTGTTTGGGCTTAATTTTTATTGTTGGGCTAATAATTTTTTATAGCATTTTTATCAATAATATTGTTAAGGGGGCAAGGTATAATTTTATTGAAATAAATTGCTAAAAATAATATATTATATATATACTAATTTTTTTTTTTGAAAATCTGGGGGGGGCCACTGCCCCCCCAGGTCCAAGAATAGCTCCGTCTCTGACTAAATGGGAAACATATTTGAACAACGCGTGGTTTAAAATGATGTGAAAACATTTTTATAATATTCATGAAGCAAAACATTTGTTTGGTGTTGTGTTTCAAATAATATGTTTCAGTATATGAAAAAATATAATTGTGTGTTTGACATGTATGTGTTTTTTTTTTAAAAGCTAACAAATGGGTCATTTGCAAAAGTGTCATTGAGTAACGTTGTTTGAAATCTGAAAACTAGTAAGAGTATTAGTATTGGAAAATTCTAATGCTACTCTATTTTACAATTCTAAAAAGTTACTTTATCATTATACCATATCATTTTACAATACCTCTACATCTCAAACTTCTATTTCTCTATTTTACTCATTAAAATAATAAATCTACTGTGGGGCCTGAGGGCCTGGTGACTTCGGCCCACTTTACATCCGACCCAGGGCCCATGCCGAGGAAGAAGGATCGTCTGAGGACGATCTATGAAGGCCTAAGCTTTAGAAATCCCCGCCGAGGATAACCCTGTCCTCAGTGGACCGAGGTTAACTCCAGGTGGGAGAGCAGGCCCAGGACAGGTTGTCACCAACACACTAAATGCGCTCACCTAACCCTCTGGCTACACTAATGGAGATGTGACTCGTGAACAGGGCAACCTTGGTTATTGCAAATCACTTGAGTACTGATAATGCAGCTGATGGGACGGACGGTCAGAGGGAAAGCGCATGAATGACCAACGGATGGAAGAAAGAGATGGGAGGAGGAGGACTATATAAGAGGAACCAACAGAGCAATTAAGGGGAGAGAGGAAAAAAGAAGGAAAAAAGAAGGAAAAAGAGAAAAAGGAGAAAAGAAAAGAAAAGAGGAGGGACAAATGTCAACCTCCTCGGGTCAGCGTCGAGGAGCAACTTTAAAGTGGAACTTGGGTGCACCGGCCTTCAACGGTGGTGGATCCATCATTGGGCTCCGTTCGTCTGCAAGTGCCAATTTCTTCAACCCACTCTCTAAAAATGTATTGTTTGGGGCTTATTGGATCATTTTCCTTCTGATGTCAGAGGGCCTTTCCAAATTGAGTCCCTACAATTGGCGCCGTCTGTGGGAAAGAATTTGTGCACTAGTAAGCGCAACAGACGATCGTTCTTAAGTAGCTAGTTCACGGAAGGTTAACAACAACGCGTTTGCAAAAAAAAAAAAAAAAACACCATTGCAGAAGAGTAGAAGATTCAAAGGAAAAGAGAAGAAACATTACAGTATTTTATTAAATGAAAAGGAAATACAAGATACAAACAGAGGCTCAGATAGGCTTGTTTTAAAACCAATTCTATAAACAGAGGCCCAGACGGGCCTATTCTAAAGCTAACTAAAGGAAAGGCGGCTGAGGCAGGCATGTTTTAAAGCTACCAATAACTCTCGGGCCGGTGCGGTGGTGCTGGCACGAAGAGAGGAGCAGATGCAAGGGTGCCTGACGGCCCTCCCCCATGATGTTCCCTTGATTCTCTTCCAGCCCCACGATAGTTGACCGTTGGAGACGGCAACACTCGGGCACCAGACATGACGTAATCTTGCACTCCTCCACCGGTATGGGTGTGCCCCAGAGAAGAGCGTTATGTACTTCAGGGACCTCCCTCTTGGCCGCTATGCACGGCACCATTAGGATGACGCCCAAATTTTGCCGCGCCGGAGATCAGACGCGGGCTATAGCCACAACGGCTCTCGGTCGAGGGAGGAGGACCTTTGGCCTATGTGCCCTCACTCCCAACCAAGGCCGTCCCATTTCTCCAAACTCTTATCACAATTCTGGCAGGGTTATTGAGGGGGCTCTGAAAGTTGAGGGGACATGTTTCCTGTTCTGTTAGAGGGTTCGTGGAGCGTAGAAGGACATTTCCCCCCATATAACCTTAAATAGAGGATGGAGATTGATGGGAACTGATCTACGCAGAATTCGAGATAAGGATTATCGGCGACATTAATCCCGACCAAATTCCAAGGCGGCTATCAACCGTTCGATCTGCATCAATCCACGAGGATATTAATGAGAGCGCGCCTCGTATGTCGAAACGTCAAGCGCGGAACGCGAACAGTCAGGAGGTGCCTCGTAACTGAAGAAGGCAGAAAATTGAACTGAAGGCGGGATTACTGCCATGTGTAAGGTTAGAGTCCCAAACCACCCTTGCCCAGGGCACTGCGGGGTCAAGGGTTCGGTCCATAGGATGGCCCACTTCCGACGAAGCAGGGCCGAGGCCATCATCACGCCAAAACTAATATTCCCAACGACGAGGACAATTTCCTTTACCCCATACAGAAGAACAAAAGTGTTAGACAGAACCAAGGTCTTGCACGGTCCTCGGACCCAAACCTATGAGGAAACTAGCTACTTACAGAAGAACAGAAGTGTTAGACAGAACCAAGGTCTTGCATGGTCCTCGGACTTAAACCTATAGGAAAACTAACCACTCAGATATACCTGGGTACTAGACAGAACTAAGGTCTTGCATGGTCCTCAGACCTAAACCTATGGGGAAACTAGCTACTTACAGAAGAACAGAAATGTTAAACAGAACCAAGGTCTTGCATGGTCCTCGGACTCAAACCTATGGGAAAACTAACCACTCAAATACACCTGGGTACTAGACAGAACCAAGGTCTTGCATGGTCCTCGGACCCAAACCTATGGAAAAACTAGCTACTTACAGAAGAACAGAAGTGTTAGACAGAACCAAGCTCTTGTATGATCCTCGGACTCAAACCTATGGGAAAACTAACCACGTAGATATACCTGGGTACTAGATAGAACTAAGGTTTTGCATGGTCCTCGGACCCAAACCTATGGGGAAACTAGCTACTTACAAAAGAATAGAAGTGTTAGACGGAACCAAGGTCTTGCATGGTCCTCGGACTCAAACCTATGGGAAAACTAACCACTCAAATATACCTGAGTACTAGACAGAACCAAGGTCTTACATGGTCCTCGGACCCAAACCTATGGGGAAACTAGCTACTTCCAGAAGAACAAAAGTGTTAGATAGAACCAAGGTCTTGCATGGCCCTCGAACTCAAACCTATAGGAAAGTTAGCTATTTGCAGAAGAATAAATGCATTAGATGGAACCGAGTTGTGGTACGGTCTTCGGATGCAAGCTTGAAGGACAGCTGATTGTCTCATGAGACTAAGTCCAGAACATAACTAAGGTATTGAGCAAAACATTAAAGTATAACAAGTAAAAGGAAGCATTAATCAAAGAACCAAAAGCAAACTATTGAATATATATTTCAAATAGAAAGTATGTAATTTCGTTACAATGTCGCTAAGGTAAAAAGCAAAATGAAATGAAAAAGAAAACATATAAAAGTGTCTCATGCCATCAAAACGGGGTGGTCCAACGAAATGGCTTACTCTCCCAACTCGGTGGGCAGTTTGTCTTGAGGAGCCTGTTGAAAGGCTTCGACTAACTCCTAAGGACTCTAACTAAGAGGGGCTACTTCAGAGGACCCTTCCACGGTAGGAGGGATCTGGGGGACAGTGAGTGTGGCTTGGGAGTCAGCGGGAAGCCTCACCACATATTGGGGCACTTCTTGACTGTCGGTTCTAGCCCCCTCCAACGCTTCACGGGGCTCAGCCTCCTCAAAAGGTCTGTCAGCTGAAGATGTGTCTGTAGTTTTGGTCTGACTTTCACCTGCCTCTGGTAATGCAGACTCTTCCTTGGAAGTAATAGGGATAACCTCGCGAATTACAGGGGGGGTAATATACTCTCGCAGCCATCCTAAGGTCAGACGAGGCATCAACTCCCGCTTGGTTGAGGGCTTTATTCCAGGTCTGGGAACAAAAGCGCCTGCACACTTCAGGGACTTGAGCCTTAAAGATAGCTTCAGTCTTAGCCACCCCCTCAGCAAAGGCCTCCTCCTCCGCCTGTTCTACGGAACGCTCAGCGTCTATTCTCGCAAACACGGCCTCTTCTTTGGCCCTCATGACCTCGTCTCTGGCATACTCGGCAATACCCTTCGCCCTAACCGCCTTGGCCAACATTTTCTTCAGGTCGGCGATGTTCTCTTTGGCAGCCCGCAGTTGGCACTCGACATCCTGCAAGCACTTTGTCTGATCCTCAGCCTGATTCTTAGCCGCGACTAGGTCATAGGCCACACTATCTCTAGCCTTTGTCATCTCCTCCAGATTTTCAATCGCCTTCTTGAGATCTGCCTCAGATCTCTTAAGAGTACTTGCAGCTTTCAAGAACTTGTCGTGCTCCCGTGCCAGAGCATTACTCTGGCCATCGACCTCCTCATCCAGCCTGAAAACAGCCTGGATAGCTTGCCAACCAAAACAGATACGCCGTAAAGGGGAGGGGAAATGCTAAGCAATAAAATTCAAACGAAATAAACAAGTACTGAAGGTCCTACCATGCCAAGTATCTCTTGAGGTTGCCAGCAACCTCTGGCCCCCTCATGCTCCCAAGCTCAGCCATGTCAACGGGGAGGAGAAGGGACCTCTCCAGGGCATCGGCTACGCGAGCCCCCTCGCCTCTTCGGAAATTCCTGATGGTAGTGTCATCCATCAAAGGTTTTCCATATAGCATGGCAGCGGGCAGCCAGGCCTAGGGCTCGAACTGTTGAACTATTTCTTTCCCTTTTCGCTGACCACCTAGCCACAGTTGTTTAGAAGGTCGTCGGGCTTCATCCTCCTCAGGAGAAGGGTGGGATCTGCCCCCATCCACTGGGTCTTTGTCCTTAGAAAGCCTCTTCCTTTTTGGATCGGAGGACTCAAGCCGAGAGTCCGAGATTGGCAGGATGTTTGAAGACCTGGTCTGCGCAAGCGAAGGCTTAGATCCGGGTAGAGGATGCTTGGGTTGTGACTCCCTCGGCACCGCTTTCCCAGACTTGCCCTCAAGCAAGTCAAGAAGGCTGATTTAGGGCTGTCTCTTAAGACCCATCTCAGCTTGGGTACCAACCCTTGGGGGCTGAAGATCGGCTTCGGACAAGTGGGGGTCCCCTAGATCACCGGAGGGATCCTCAGGTTGATCAGCTCGATCAAACACACTGAATTCGTGCTCAAACGAGCTTAGTTCGACCACTTCTTCTCCTTCCTCCGAGCTCCCTCCCTCGGTCTCTGCCGCTTTATGGGACGAGGAAGAGCCTACCAACGGAGTGCCTTCCAGAATAAAGGATCCTTCGGAAAGCGCAAAACCGTCCTCTACCACAGTGATTTGCCTAAGCCGAGGATCACGAGCCCTGATAACATGCTTTGGGACCTGGAACGACTTCTAGGCTGGATTGCATCCAAGGATCTTGTGGGCGGCTCTAATCTGGTTATCGGCCTCGTTCAGAAAAAGCTCCGCACTAAAAACGGTTTCCAAATCCTCCTGGTTGACCAAATGAAAATGACGCGCGAAGGCGTGCGGATCTGCAGAAAGGTAAACAAAACTCCTATGATCAATCAACCAAAGAAGATATACGACAAAGAAAAAATAAAGGAATCTGGAAGGCCTCCTATTTCGGATACCCCACTTGGCTCTCCCTCTACTGTCGAGTAGTGGAGACCGTCATGCCATTCCCCCGACACAATGAGAAAATCTTGAGTCAACCCCTTACTAGAATCGGGGAGACACTGGCTAAGTCGGACCCTATCATCCCTCGTCTTCATATAATACGACTTACCCTTCAGGTGCTGAAGATTGTAGCACCAATTTACATCATGGTGGGTTAACCTTAACCCCATCTTCTCTTTCAAGGCATCTACACACCCTAATATCCTAAATACATTAACGGGGCACTGGGTAGGAGCCAGCCGAAAATGCCTAAGGTAACCGCTCATCACTGGCCCTATAGGGATTCTCATGCCTCCCTCTACGAAGGCGACTATGGGAATCACAACTTCACCCTCGTTCCTCTTAGTATACCACTTTCCTTTCTCGCAATACCTCAAGCCCACATTACGGGGTTTCCCATAATCAGCAATGAACTTCTCCATCATCTTTTCAGACTCAGCTAACTTCTTAAATTTACCCATTCCTAGCAATGACTAAAGGACCGAGAGAGGGAAGGAGAGAGAGGAATCAAAGAAAATTTTGTGCTACAGAGAGAAGAAGACTTACAGAAATGGGGAGATTCTCCTCGGGCAAGCTTTTTACGCTGGAAAGGGGCGCTTGTCAGTGTGGAAATTAGACCAAATTCAGAGTATATGCACCGAAGTTCATAAGTGCGCAAATGAGGAGGCCAAGCGATTCAAACGAATATTTATATCCCCAATTAAAGTTAACCAAGCGTAACTCCCCACCCATAAAAGCAGGAAATCCCCGCCAAGTGATCACCATCACACCGTTGGAAGTGGGAAACGTCGAGTCGCCAAAATTTAATGCGAACGCGCACTAAGCCTCGAAGCACCAGAAACGTACATTGGGCAGGCAAAAAGACTCCAACGCCAACGTGGACCGAGGTTGGTGAATCATGTAGAGGGCCCGAGGATATCAAAATCCTCCTCCCCGTCCGAGGATACGGACAGCCGAATTTTGAGGGGCTATTGTGGGGCCTGAGGGCCTAGTGACCTCGACTCACTTTAGATCCGGCCCAGGGCCCATGCCGAGGAAGAAGGATCGTTCGAGGACGATTTATGAAGGCCTAAGCTTTAGAAATCCCCGTCGAGGATAACCCTGTCCTCGGTGGACCGAGGCTAACTCCAGGTGGGGGAGCAGGCTCAGGGCAGGTTGTCGCCTCCACACTAAATGCGCTCACCTAACCCTCTGGCCGCACCAATGGAGATGTGACTCGTGAACAGGGCAATCTTGGTTATTACAAATCACTTGAGTACTGATAATGCAGCTGATGGAACGGACAGTCAGAGAGAAAGCGCATGAATGACCAACAGATGGAAGAAAGAGATGGGTGGAGGAGGACTATATAAGAGGAACCAACAGAGCAGTTAAGGGAAGGGAGGAAAAAAGAAGGAAAAAGAGAAAAGAAAAGAAAAGAGGAGGGACAAATGTCAACCTCCTCGGGTCAATGCCGAGGAACAACTTTAAAGTGGAACTTGGGTGCACCGGCCTTCAACGGTGGTGGATCCATCACTGGGCTCCGTTCGTTTGCAAGGGCTAATTTCTTCAACCCACTCTCTAAAAATGTATTGTTTGGGGCTTATTGGATCATTTTCCTTCTGATGTCAGAGGGTCTTTCCAAATTGAGTCCCTACAGGTATAATTTAAGTTTTTTTAGTGACTACTCTAAAAAAAATTTCTAGAACTGCTACTGTGCGTGTGAGTGAAAATATCTTTGCCTAATGTGAAACTTAAGTTGGCATATCTTAAATGCGAAAAATATGTAAAATTTCTTTGCCCGACTTTCCAGTTTACGCTTTACCTTGCCTATAGTGGGTATCCTTCGTGACTTTCTTTGCCAGATGTGAAAGGCTAGTTGGTATCTTTTTTTTCTTTTTTTCTTTTTTTTTACTGAAAAACGTAGAAGTTGGTATCCTTGTTTTTGGTATCCTTGTTTAACGTGAAAGAAATGTGAAATTGTCTGCCTACTTTCGCCTACTAAGCATAACCATGCATTTGAGATCATTGGCCAAAACTAAATTGAGATCTTTTATATATTTAAATATATATTTTTTAATAAAATATTTAAATATTAAATCAACTTTGTTCTTTTGTTTTTTTAGAAGCAAATTATTTATTGCATTCTTGTTCTACTAACGTTTATTTTTTTAATTGGTAATATAATAAGACTAATCCACTTATTTAAAAAGAAAAAGAAGAAAATCATCATCCACAAAACCAACCATGATATATTTACAATGTTCTTCTTTTGTTTCCACGGCCTCTCCTTTATTGACTTGTTGTACGCAAATTTATCTTTATAGAATGAAACTTATTTCACATTAAAAAAATTATGTTTATATTGTACTTGAGAAGTGTTACATTTACAATATTTTCACAACTTCTAGGTATTAATTTGTTACTGATTTATTGGTTCTAATTTGAATTCATCACTGAAATTACTTTTTTTCTCACCAATAACAACCAGTTACAACTTACCACTTAAGATTTATTTTGAAAATGTTGTGGATATAACATTTATTTCTCTTTTTTTCATACTTTTCATTTGATAAAAAAAATATTATTTTATTTATTAGTTAATATTTAAGCTTAATTAATACTATTATGATAAATAAAAAATAACATATTAGTTAAATTTTGGAAATTTTTTTCTACCTGGAGGTCTTAGGCTACCGACTCATTTGCCTATACCAAAAAGCCATCCCTATGGCCTACGGCCTCGTTTGATATTCTTTTGCATTGAGTTTGTTTGTTTGTTTGTTTTTTTTTTTTTTTTTTTAAACTCTTTTGCACGTAGTTTGTTGAGGAAAATGAGTAGGAAACAATGGTAAAAAGAGATAATGCAACTTTAAGGTATGTATTAAACACATCTTTTAGGTGTTAAGTTTCCCCACTCAAAAGAGTTTGTTGTTACGTTAAGAGCAATTCACCTTGGGATACAACAAAATCTCAAAAAGCATGCAACAATTTTGACGTATCTAGTAAAGATAACTTCTTTAGAAAAAATTGTGTATTTGAATTTGATTCAAGCCTTAATACATAGATAATGAAGAGTTATGACTTAAACATTTGAATTGGTACTTTTTTTTTTTTTTTTAACATCATTACAATTTAGATAAATTCATAATTTTTCAAAAAATATTTATCTTTTAAAAATAAGTTATTTCTATATTAGAAAATAGCTTACCTGGGTTATAATCTAATGTATATCATATTATATCAATAAAATAAAATCATGGTTTGATCTTAATCACATGCGAACATGCCACATGTCTAGCTAATTAAGTGCCAAGTGTACCATGCAAGCGCCACACACCACACACGTGTGTTCTAGAGCCGCATGTCTGTATATAGATTCTCTAGATTATTTTATTTGTTAGTGTTTGTGTTACTTTAAATCCCTAAAAGTTTTGTAAACTTTCAACTTGGGAGAAGTCTTAAAATACAAACCCACGCCCTTCATTCCACATCGCAATCTACCCAAACTTTTTAACAATCCTATGCTTAGATTATTATATTAATCGTTTAGTCCAAATATTGATGTCATCATGGATTCATGCATACGAGAGGAATCTTTCAACTTAAACCATCAATTAATGTAAACATTTTAAAGTCATTAGTGGCCTAATTAAGCTTAAACCACGACTTTAGATATTAGAAACGAAAGTAACATACACTTGATTCCATCTAATTTCGGCAAAAAAAGACAAATTGTTATCCAAGTGCTCCATCATGGTTTTCTTGAACATTTGCAAAGTAAACCTTAAACTTTTGCTAGAAGCAGTCCAACTTCTTATGTTCCTATAGGTGAAGATCCTTTGATGTCTCTTTCAATTTAGACATTTGGAGAATTTCTTGAACTCTATTATTAAGAGTATAACACTCATCCTTGATTTAACCTAACAGTCCACACCTACCTATAAGTTATTATTACCCTTTAAACTTTAAACTAATTTGTAAATAGTTTAATTTGTAAATAGTTTCGTTATTTTTTGGGTTTTGGGAGTATTTTGGTAATTTTTAGGTTTTGGGGGTGTTTTGGTCATTTTTTGGTTTCGGAGTTATTTTGGTCATTTTCTGGGTTTCGAGGGTATTTTGGTCATTTTTTGAGTTTCATGGGGTATTTTGGTCATTTTTTAGGTTTTAGGGGTATTTTGGTCATTTTGTAAGATTTTAGAGTACTTTGGTCATTTTCACTTTAAAGGTATTTTGGTAATTTTGATAATTGGGTAATTTGGTGGGTTAGGGTTTACTTATAATAATTGGGTTGGGTTGGGTTGGGTTTGGGTTAAAAGCAATTAGTTAAATGAGTTTTAATAGGTAAATGAGTTTTATATATTCAACCTAATTATGCCCATCTCAAACCCACCCATTTGACACTCCTAATTGGAACCCATATATTACAGCTAACTTTTGGAGAAAAATGTTTCAAATTCAATCCATTAGTTTTACTTTTTTCACAAAATCTCTTGAGAGTGTCTCTTAAATTGAGCGTACATACATAATGGTAATAAATAACAATACTATATAATTATCAATTGTTGGAAGAAAACTTGGCTCAGCATAAAACGATGTCGTCTTCAACAGATTACAAGCACAGCAAAACGACGTCGTTACAAATAAAACAGCAGCCAAGACAAAATGACAAATAGATAAGACAATGCAATAATACGCTGTCGTTTCACTTAAGTGAGTTAAAAGACGTAAGGAACTCACACGCCTACCATGCACGTGCCATTTAGCCTCAGTTTGTTAGATTATTATTTTGTTGTTTTATGCCATGTGTAAAGCTTCTATTGGTTGTTGCTGATAACGGTTACTGTAATTCAGTTGGTTAGTTTTTAGAGATTTTTTCTTTTTTAGAAATGTTTTTTTTTTTTTAAGAAATGTTTGTACATAACATTTTCACAACAAATCACTGACTGTTATTGTAGGGCAAAAAATTAATTTTAATAGTGGGTTCAAATTAGAACCAATAACAATTTATCACTTAAGATTTGTCATAAATATGTTATGGATGTAGCACTTTTTTTTTTCTTTGATGCTCTATTTTATTCAACTATATATAAGCAGAACACAGTTATGTAATTATTCATACTCTCAGTTTCTCTGATTCATCAATAAAGCACTCCATTTTATTTAGATGAGGGGGAAGAGGAATTTCATCACATTTTGAATTTTAAAAATAGATATTTCTTAGTTTTAGATATTCCCTCCAATTTTTTCCCAAATAGGCAAAAATTAGGTACAATACTCAAGTGTTGTTCCTTAGGTTTTCATCTTAAAATTTAGTCATGTGACAGTACCTAACTAGAAATACACTTCCATCACATGAGAAAAAAGTTACATGACTGAATTTTAAAAGGAGAACCTAAGAAATAGCACATAAGTACTGTACCTAAATTTTGTCCTTCCCAAATAGGGCTGTAAATGAACCAAGCTATTAATGAATAACTTAGGCTCGATTCGATAAAAAGCTCGTTTATGTTCGTTTATTTATAAATAAGCTAAATTTGAGCCTTAGTTTTAGGCTTGTTTGATAAACAAGCCAAGTCTAATAAAAAAAAAATTGCTCGTGAACAATAGGGTTCAATACAAAACACGTCGAGCTTAGACTCATTTATAGCTTGATATATATTTACTAAATAAACTCATTATTATGACATTACACATATTTTAATAATAACATAGTCCACATGAGACCACTTACCACTATCCATTAATTTTTCTTCTTTCCTCTAATTTTTTTTAACACTCACTCTAACTGACCATGGAACACTTTTAGACTTTAGTTATATATATTTTTTTAATTACTCAAGTTATAGACAATGAATGATGAATGGATGGATTTAATTATGTAAAATTGTAATTTGAACAATTTCTAATCACGGGTTGAATTAGAAGCATGATAAAATGAGTATATTATTATTATTATTATTTTTTACTTAATTTTTGGTGATATAAGCATTTGATAATGCTTTTTTTTTTTTTTTTTTTTTTTTTGGGATCCTAAGCTAAAAAGCTTGACTTGAGATCAAGTTTGAGCTTGATAATAAACTTGAGCTTGGCTTGACTAATTAATAAAGCCAAGCCAAGCTCAAGCTTTTTGGCATACTTATGTGCTCAAGTTCAAACATTGTTTTTAAGCTTGTCTCAAACTCGAGTCAAGCTTGAGCATTTGATTTTTATTGATGAACCAAGCTCAAACACGCACTACTCGGCAAAACTTGGCTCGTTTACAACCCTATTCCCAAATATATGGTAGTCATCCACATAGACATATAATAACACCATAAGAGCATTCATATTAGTGTGTCTATAATAAAAAAATGCTCAAATTTACACATTTTTGTCCCAAAACTACCCATATTAGTGGGTGTATAACTATATATACTTACACATCTGTTAAAGCAACCGTGTAAATATATACTATTACTATAACTGTGTTAATCAATATTTCATTTTACAGTTAATCAATATTTCATTTTATTCTCTCTCTCTCTCTCTCTCTCTCTCTCTCTCTCTCTCAAGAGCACAGTTGATTAACCATCCACTACCACAACCCAGCACCACCCAGCCACCACCACCATTACAACACATAACAATCCATACACAAAATCAATGGAAAATCAAACCCAAAACCAACAGAAAATCAAACCCAAAATCAATAGAAAATCAATGAAAAATCAACTCAAACCAATCTAAGAAAAACCCAAAATAAACTATCAACGGAAAAATATCAACCCAAAGCCAAATCATCACAGTCCCACATATTCTGTTGCTAGCGAATATGGACCAACCTCAGTTGCCATTGCCGCGTATGGAGATCGGTGATGGTATGAGAATGAGCTTAGAGGAAATCTGTGTGTGAGTGTGTGGGTTTTGGATGAAAGAAAACTGAAAAGATCGAGAGAACTGAGAAGAAAGAGAGGAGAGAGAGAGAGAGATGAGGGATTTGAGAGACTAAAAAGAGAAAGACTTAAGAGGAGAGAGAGAGATGAGGGATTTGAGAGGTGACAGAGATGCAAAGAGTTGAGTTTATGGCCTTGGGATGAGAGAAAGGCGAAGAGTTTGAGATGAGTTTTTGGGTTTGGGATAAGAGAGAGGCGAGAGTTTAAGATGAGTTTGTTGATTTGGGATGAGAGAGAGGCAGAGAGTTTAAGGGAGAAGAGATATGTGAGTGGAGAGAAATTTAATAATAATAATAATAATAATAATAACTGATGATACACAGAAAATCAGTAGGCTGGATGATCTGAGCTTTAATGGGGTTGACGTTGCTTGGAAGGCTTGAAAAGAAAGAAGCACAAGATCAAAGGCGACCGGGGTGAACCGGCCAAGAACCCTCTGATGCTTAAGTTAGTTTTCTCTCATGAACTCAGGAATTCCAATTCTATAAGTGGTGAAAACTTACTTTAATTTGATATGGCTAAGTCCTTTTATAGCGAGTTTTGGAGTGGTTAATTGTTTAGTAACTTCCCCAACGTGAGTTGAAGTTAGAAGGTTCAGACTTAACTTCTACAATTACTATTGGAAGTTAAAAACTTAGTGGGAAGTTAGAGTGATGAATAAAGATTTCGCTCCTACTTCAGAATAGTAGAACGTGGTCGAATTATAAGCTTTTGGATAGAGATTTACTCTGAAAATTTCTAAGTGTTGGGAGGTCTTCCAGGTGACTCCATGCTGGACGACCTTCTTGTACTTGGACAACCTCCTTCAAAGGCACTTTGAACATTTAATATATTAGGTGGAGGATCTTCCTGGTTTTGGAAGACACGATTGACGAACTTGAGATAGTCCAATTTTTTGGCTCACCATCAATAATAATAATAATAATAATAATAATAATTAAAAATTAAAAAAGTATATTATTTTAATAAAATATAGTGTATAATAGATAATTTGATATAGGTGTTTTTGAAAAATGATTGTGTAAAACAAAAAAGTAGGTTTTTATATTAAAATAGAAAAAATATTTTAGATAAGACTAATGCGAATGCTCTAACTAGTAGTCATGAATTTAGAATTTATGAATTTATCAACACTATTATGCGTAGATCCATGAAGTAGAATCACATAATAAAACTTTTCATTATATTGTTTTGGTACTTACTTTAATCCATAGAATAAGGTGACTATATAATTTGAAAGCTTTCTTTCATGTCCATGCATAATAAACCCTTCCGGATGTTCCATGTATACCTCTTCTTTTAGATCACCATTCAAAAATATGATCTTGACATTCTTTTGCTATATATATAAATCAAAAATCGAAGCTAGTGCCACAAGCACTTTAATCGATGTTATTCTAGCTACTGGTGCATAAGTATCAAAATCATATTTGCCTTCTTTTTGTTTAAATTTTTTGGCTACCAACTTAACTGTAAAAGTTTTGAAGAAACCCATTTACACCCAATAGGTATAGATCCAGGAGGCAAGTCAACTAAAATTCAAGTATTGTTTGACAATATTGAGCCTGTTTTATCTATGAATACATCTCTCTAAAATGCAGCATCTCTAGGATCCGTAACTTCTAATAAGATAGGTATCTTGAGAGCAAAGACTATCATTGTAACCATCAGACCTCTTGACCTCCTTGTGTTTAACTATAATCTATTGTTATATTTATTTTATACTTACATGATTTATAATTTCTCAACATATTATATTACTTCTCTCTCAATATATTAAATATTACTAAATTTTTTTTCTTTGATAAATTTACTTGTGATTTAATAATAATTTATTTGCAAGGGAGTTTACTAAATTAATTAAAAGTGATTTTTTTTTAAATTTAATCAAAATGATTTATACTTGAAGGTTAATTGTACAAGTTTATTTTCATGCTTATTTATGTTTTATTATTTTCTATTAACCTTATCATGAAAATTTATTTGAAAGTTTGTTTCAATTTCTTTATAGATATTTTTAGTCAATCTTGCTAATATTTACAAATTTAATACAATTATTTTTATTTTTATTCATTACTAAATTAATTATGACATCATCGTGGTTCAACCTTGATCGAACCTCAGTCCAACTTTAAAAATCTGGAACCTCTCCCTTTACCGATTCTTTGAACAGTTCGAATCTGAAAACCATATTTTCAATTTCTTTTTAGCATGAAAACAATAGCCTAAAGCAACACAAATTTAGGATCCAAGTTATTCTCTTTCCTAGCTCTTCAACTCCTCATGGCTCATAGTTTAAGTTCATGCATCATGAATTTCTTTTTTATTTTCCAAAGCATAGACATCCCATTTTGCACTTGATAACAAAAATTTCAAGATTGAGGCAAGATGGTAATTTCATAAGGTTGGGGTAAAATGGCCATTTCCTACATCCAAGGGTAAAATTATCATTTTACATGCTTATAAAATTGTCAGTGGTTCAATTGAAACATTATCATAGTCATGTATGCATTGGAAGTTTATATACAAGATAATTTTGGAATTTCTAATTATCAAAAATAATTATATTTTTTCAAGAATAAATAATTAAATTGTTAACTTGGAATACCTAGTCCCAATTGGAATCATCCCCATCCAAAATCCAAAATAGACCCTATTCTAATAAATAAATAAAAAATCATGGATTTATCCTTTTAAAATACCAAAAAACGAAATAAAATCATAAAACCCTTAAAAAAATCGAAATATCTAAAAATTAGTGTTGCAGATCGGAACTTAAATTTGTGCTTGAAGTGCCAATTTGGCTCCTTTGTATGTCGATCGGCACTTGAGTCAGATTGACACTCTGATTTTCACTTTTTGAATATTTTTCATTTGGTCAATTTTTCCTCCGAGATTTTTTCCTAATATTTTTGTAAGGATATATGCATCATTTTATCTCCTAAAAATGAAATTCCACAAGTTTTTATAACTCCGAAAAATTATTTTTATAAATTAATGTACTTATTCACGGAGGAAAGGGACTCTTTCTTTAGGTTTGAAATTTTTGAAAAGTACTGATTAGAGAGTCCATCTTCCACCTCTGTAAATACCTCTAAAAGCCACAAAATTTAGAGGAAAAAAAAGGGCATAATTTTTCCTCATTAAAAAAAACCTCCTTTTAACCGTGAAATAATCTACCATCCATCTATTGAAAACTTCCTTGCAATTCCGAACCCAAAAACACTTAAAATTATCAACCTTAATGCATTTTATGCACCATAATTAAACATCATGAAATTCATCACTCTTAGTGTCCGTTTGGTAAAGATTATTTTTGCCAACTAATTTTACTATTCAACTTATTTTTATTATTATTCATGAGTTTCATTACACTTTTTGGTACTATTCATGAGTTCTACTTACTATTTCAGCTAATTTTTACCTTTATCTATAGTACTTTCAGCAAAAAGTTTTCAGTTTAAGCAAAATAAGCAGATCTCAAACGAGCCCTTAAACCAATCATCCCATCCTCATAATAACTTGACCCAAAGGCTTTATAACCGTTCTTCATCCAATTTTCAAGGCCCTAGTCTCATTAGGCAAATCTGGAAAAACAGCCACCCATTGTCCTCAACAACAGCTTGCCGCCAAGGCACCAACAACACATTTACTACATTCCACCTAAGGAGAAGGATTATAGATCCTCAGATGAAAACGGAGATATGATCATTGCCATGAGTAGCAATTCTAAAGAAGATGCTGGACTCCTCATCAAGAGGTACTGCATGCATGTACGTAGTATCTCTAACTCGGTTTTTGTTTTAGTTTTAATTTTGGTATGAATGAAATTTCTTTCTTTTTTATATCATGAGATGGGATTGCATGTGATGATTATATTTTGTATTCAGTTGTAAATCTTCACAGGAGGGATGAACATGAAAATTATGATTTTTGAAAGTATTATCATATGAATTGATGAACATCAATATTAAATTTTGTCATATTACAAAAAATTCAGTATCATCTTCATGCATGATTGACCAGCATTCAGTATCCCACAAATTCAATTTGTCTTGAAATTTAGAAGTTACATTTTTCAAGCTGGAATCACCGATTATTGCACCCAACATCAAGCATGAACGCATTTACAATGTCCCCATATATTGCCCAGTTAATTAGTGCTGACAAGGCACAGTTGGGTAATATTGTTACTTTCTTGGTACGTATACCAATTGTAAATGAGTAAATATGTAATAGAAAGATATCATTATTACAAAATTGGAGGTTTCTAATTGAAAGCAAAAGTTGGGACCATGATAAGTTTAAGACTAGGTTCAAAAAAATCCAGTGAAGTTAAGCATAGCAGTAGTGTCACAAAATTGTTGCCTCTAGTCACGACTTGCGTTGAAGCCGTTGACAGACAGTACCACCATCAACGCAAATAATCTGGCCAGTGATATAAGATGATGCTGGCATGCATAGGAATGCTACCAAAGATGAGACCTCCTCTAGATCTCCTAAGCGCTTCAATGGAGTGCGAGAAATTACCTGAAAGTTCAATATGGTTATGAAACACCCTTGAACGTTTAGACCCCAAAATACAAAAATACTAATTCAAACTTTATATTAAACAATTAATGTGCGGAACATGATAACAAGCTTATAACAGAATTGATAAACAATTTAAACCAAATATAAAAACATCCACAGCAGTAAATATAAGGCAAAGATAAAGGGAAAAAAGATGCAAACACACAGACAACACACGATGTGTTATCGAAGAGGAAACCGAAGTCCTCGGCGTAAAACCTCTCCGCCGCCCTCCAAGCGGTGATAAAATCCACTAAAGAATATAGTTGGGATACATGAACAGCAGAAGACCCTCCAAGCCTAATCTACCCAAGTACCTAAGCCCTCCAATCTTCTTGCTTCAACGAGGTTACGCCGAACCTATTTCTTCTTTAACTTCCCGGATTCCGCTACTTGACCATAGCATCAACCAATGTATATTGGTTCCTTCCAAACTGCTTCTCTCAACACCAAATAAACCTTCTCACAGACGTGGGTGTGGTGAGATAAGGATTTGGTAAAAGACCTCTCAAAGGTATGACAATGGAGAGGAAGAGAGTAGAGAAATTTGTAAAGACTCTAAGGTAAAGATTGGGGATGAGGCAATCTTATTTTTCTCTAGGGTTTCTCTCACAAAAATTTTCTCTAGAAGCTCTATCAACTTAGTGGGTATAAGGGTCTATATATAGTGAGATGAGATGGGAATACGAAGAGACAGTTTTTTGCCAAATAGGGTAAATTGGCGGCTTGGTCTCGCGGCTTGTCCAAGTCACGAAATCAAGTCGCGACGTAACGGCCTGGCCAGCCTAAAACTTTTGTCCTGTAGTGCGACAGCTAGTGCAACCCTTCAGCTTCCCTGCGTGCATCTCACGTGCCTGAAGTTGGCGACTTGCAGCCGTGAGCCACTCGCGAGTCCTAGCCGTGAAACTCTGCTTCTTTGCACATCCTTGAGCTTTTCTTCACATCTTCTCACACACACTACCCTTACAATAATCCCACCTAAATACAGGGTTACTAAGTGCTTAAATTACAAGCAAATTGGCACGGAATAAAGCCAACAAGATGGTTGATAAATTTCAACCTTACAATCTCCCCCTTTGGCTATTCCGTGACAAAACCATAAAAACAAACTCTAGACTTAACGTGTGAGTTGAGAACAGTTGGAAAACTCACTCACACCTAACTCTAGAATCTATGAAGCTTTAGAACCATAAGAACAAGTAACTCCTGAAACACAACAACACAATAAGTTCATTGTATACAGAAACTTGTAATGCATATGGAGCAAGCACAATGCGATCATGCACAATGGAATAAAGCAATAAACCATGGCAAGACCAAAACAGGTAATCACTATAGCCAAGTGATTACAATGCTCATTCACACTTGGAATGAACATCCGGACATTCAAGATAATAAACACAAGGTAAATCGCTTGAATGACCAACACTCAACCAATGCATAGTACATAAAGTATGTGCATCTAGGAAAAATCCTACAAGGGCACAAGAGTGACAGTACTTAGAAGAAAATGCAAGACATTTAGTTGGAAGTACTAATTTAACAAAGCACAAAGGCTGCATAAAGCATGACACAAACCACAAAGGCCTACAAACTGTGCATAAGAACAAAACAAACCCTTAAAACTTACATAAACAACATAGGTACAAACTAGAACACACATAAATAAATGAAAGCTGAGTAACATCATACTATATATGCTAAAATAAATAACTACCACCACAGTATTTTGAATTATCAAAGTTTTATATACAGAAAATCAAGTGAAAAAGAAATGATGAAGAAATCTCTCCCTCCAAAACGTGCACTCCCCCTCAAGAGCTGCCCCCAAAAGTTCTCCCCCTTTTTGACATGAATGGCCAAAGGGTCAGTGTTGCAACTTTGTGAAAATGCCATCAACTTGAGTTGCTAATACATCAATTTGGTCTTGCATGACGGCCAATCTCTCCGATTGCTCTCTTTGGCCATCTCTGAGGGTCTTTTCCATCTCCTCAAGACGTTTGTGGAGGTTATCAAAGAACATTTGCAACTTGTCAGGCTGAGGAACAGACTGTGGTTGTGTAGTGCTTGGTTGCTGTGAAGCATGGGTGGCATGTACAGGTGAACCTTGCTCAGGAGTAGAGGAAGTAGCAGAAAATAGATGTGCACTCTTTGGAGTTTTGGATGAATGACTCCTGTTGGCTTGTAGAGTGAACATAAAGATTGGTCGATGGCGAGCAATCATGTTCCCAAATGAGGGAGCAGTAACACCTTCACTTAGAACAAACTTCATAATAAGGCTACAGAATGGAAGGCACCCTCGTGCTACTGTTCGGGTTACTGTCTTTCTTATGATGTGAAAAATATAGGCACAGATGTCAATGGTGGTGCCTGTGATGAGATCACCTAGAAACTGTGCCCTTCTAAGGTTTATATACACCGTGTTGGTCAATGGATAGAGGTTTGAAAACATAATCAGCTTCAATGTTGTCAAATCAGGTGAAAACTTGGTAGTACTAATGGATGTGCCGGTACTGGAAATGTCATGGTCAGGACCAAGAATTTGGAGAATGTCCTGAATCACTGGAGTACGATCATCATACGGAGTTAGGTCGGCATTTGCAGGTCGTGTGATTTGGAGAAGCTCAGCTATGGTGTCTGGACTAATGATAAACTCTGTTCCTCTTACCAGACAATGTAGTTCACTCTCAAGATCAACTGTGTTGGCGAAACACTCCTTCACTAGTTCAATCATCGAATCAACAAAATTTCCAAATAATGCTGCCCAATCTTTTGCCTCAAAGATCCGAGGGACAAAAGTGGTGTCCAAAGTGTCAAATTTGACCTCCAGTTCCACTATAGGAGTTCCCCAGTCAAAAATGCTTGAGTAAGCATCTAGGTGTTGAGGAGTTCTGAACAACTCAATATTGAGTTCAGTAGATGGCTGTAAGGAAGACCTTGTTCTTTTTGCAACAGGCACTGTTTCTTCTTCTGTCATAACCTCTTTTCCTTTAGAGGATTGTCGAGACATCTGTAAGAGAGTAGACACACAGCAAAGTACCAAATGCAATACCACAGGGAACCAACATCAACTTGATTAGATTCAGTTAAGAATGTGAGAAAATTTCACTTAATCACAAACACAAGAATCAGATTAACATCAGCACAGAAACATTCCATGGAGCACAAAAACTATAAAGACCACAGAACCATAGACAAATGTCCCAAAGCCACATACAGAGTGCACCACATAAACCCCAAACCCATATGTCTAATGAGTAAAGAGAAACTGTATCAAACAAACAATGCTCAGACTAGAGACAAGCATGCTGAAGCACAGACAAGATATAAAATAAACATAGCAACAAAAGAACATTAACCTTAAACAAACATAAACACCATTTTAGGCAAACCCATTTTTGAATACAGTACATCGCAGAACACATGTGCAATATTCAACACAAGAAGGTAATGGTTAACATAGTAAGAATGAAATGAGGGAAAGAGAACCCATACCTTATTCTTGGTGTTTGAAGAAGACATGATGCAAAAATGAATTCTTTTACAGTGAGACACGGAGAGTTGAGAAAGAGATTTTGAGAAGAAGATGAACAGACGCTGAACATCAAGGGAAAAACTGACAAACAGTTTTAAAATTTGTCTTTAAAACGCAAAACACGCGTTTTTCGCGACTGGATCAAGTCGCCAGTAAGACGCCAGGTTAAGCCGCGAAACACTGTGAAGAGAAGAAACTTGAGAAATTTCTCTAAGTGTTTTTCGTGACTGGAAGATCTACCCGAGAGATAGTCGCGATATGAACCGCGAAATTCTCTGAGTACCTCTCGGGACTAGACCTTCCACCCGCGAACAAGTCGCCACACTGAGTCGCGAAAATCAAGAAACTTAAATTTTGGGAAAAATTTGTAAGTCTTTTTCGCGACTGGGATGCTGACCCGCCAATTACCCGCGAATATCTCTAAGAGAGTTTTGCGACTGGAGCATGCGACTGGGCCTACCCGCGACTTAGTCGCCAAACAGGGCAACACTGTTTTTGAAATTTTTGACATTTTTGTAAAAATAAAGTACTTTCCAAAAACAAACTAAAACACTCAAAAATCTTTTTGTGTTTGATCAACAAAGATTGAGCATGTGAAAACACATTTAATCAAGTACAATCGCACAAATGAATATGACATTCATTGAACATAGACTTTTGTGTTGTGTGAGGATATCAAAAATGAGATAGTCCTTAGTCCAATGTGAAGCTTCAATGATCAATTCAATCAAGGCATACACAACTAGCACTAGATTATGTGACCTATCTCAATTATAGAAACATGCATATATGACCTCCCACAAGTACTTGATGACAATACTTTGAAGCTTTCCATTTGGCTCCATATTCAACATATCATTTGCAACTTTTGAGCAAAGAAAATCTCATTGAGAGATAGATGCCTGAAATTTTTTATATTTCAATTGATGAGTTAGCCTTTGGCTTTTTGGGCATCATACATTTTATTTTTGGTCTCTTTCCCTTTTTCTTAGTTAAATACTAGTTTGTGCGACAGGCTTTTGCAGCTCTATATCTCTTTTCATTTGGAGATTTACATTTAGAGAGCTCTTTTAAGCAAAAAAAATAAAAAATGGGAAGATATCTAGGCATGAGTCTATGCATGTCTCAAGATCAACAAAACCATTCACTAATCATTCATGACGAGGTTGAAGATCTATTTACAACAGTCACATAGATTTCAGAATTTCTTCCACAATG
This sequence comes from Quercus ilex subsp. ballota, assembly GCA_032727855.1. Lineage (NCBI taxonomy): Eukaryota > Viridiplantae > Streptophyta > Magnoliopsida > Fagales > Fagaceae > Quercus > Quercus ilex. The sequence continues at coordinate 34,167,157 of CM064908.1, forward strand.
ATATGAGTGCATGAAGGACAAGCTACGCTCGTTAAATGCACAAAGCCATTAGTATAGAGGTACAAGGCAAAACATGCTTTGAGACAAAACTCAACAAAGTGATCAATCATTTTGGATTTTCTACTTTTTATGTGTTTTTGGATTTTTGACATAAAAGCAGTAAAAGATTGAAAAAGTAAAAAATGAAAACATTTTAAGCACCAACAAACAAACAAAAATCAACACTCAAAAACACAAAGCATATATCAAATCATATCCACAAAGCATAGGAAGAATTGATGCATGGACATGTTATAATGCTTATGCATGAGTAACCTTTGTCACCCACACGTCACGTGCGTTTGGGGTGATATCCTTGACGGATCGGGTACGAGAGTTAGGGATGTCAAACCTTCGTGTGAAGCTTTCCAGGCAGTTGGGGAAGGCACCGATCATCTTCATCACGTCCATAGTTCCTGGATCACGGTTTTGACTTCTTGGCTGCTCCCCACCCCAAGACCTCATGTCATTTCTTCTTCCTCGTGACCGAGGTGCACTTGCATTGTTGTCTGCTCTCAGCTTTTGACAGTTGGGTCTAGTATGTCCTTGCAATCCGCAATAGTGACAGACATAATCCGTTCTAGGACCCCATTGTGATCTTGGGAGAGATCTTCCTCTAGCTCCAAATCTGACTTCAGACTAATTTCGGGACTTGTTAAACACCCGTTGATTAGCCACATTCTTCTTCTTCTCAACCTCAACTATCTCTGGTGTGGGCTTATCACCAGCAGTCTCTTTGGTTTTCACAAACTTTACTTCCTTGGTGACTTTGGCTGATGAGCTGCTCCCTCTGGTATATCCCAACCTGGACTTGTCTGAAGCAAGTTTTTGAGATGAAATAACATCATCTAGCTTCCTGGAGGAGACCCAATCTACCTTGGCATGAGCTTGCTCAAGTTCTTGCTCAAGAAACCTCACTTTAGTGTAATCTTCAGATAACTCTCCATTTAATGTCTCAATCTCACACTTAGCCTCTTTATATCTGATCAAGAGACTTTTGTAATCCCCATTAGCCCTTTTTATCTTTTTCACAGCCGCCTTCGCTACCCTTGTATATTCTCCCGATTTCTCAAGAAGTAGGGCGTAATTTTCTTGAAGATTAGCTGGATCTATCTCCTCTTCAGCATCTGATTCCTCAACAATCCCAATAGACTCCGAATCAGAGTGCTCACCAAGCTCCTTCACAAGTGTATCCAAATCATCTGAGGATTCTACATGCGCAATGGTCATGAAGGTAGAGAAATTTCCTTCTCCATCACAGCTCACTTCCGAGTCAGAGTTTGATGAATCCGAGTCACTCAGAGTAGTGGCATAGACCTTTCCTTTGGACTTCAAATAGTTGGGACATTCCTTTTTGGAGTGTCCGTGTCCATTACACTCAAAGCAAGTGATTCCTTGAGATGATTGGGAATCTCTATCATCCTTCCTTTGGAATTCTTTCTTCTCCCACCCGGAACTCTGGAATTTTCCTTTGTCACCAAATCTCCCACCATTCTTGAGTTTCAAGAATTTTCGGAAGTTCTTTACAAGATATGCCACATCTTTATCTACTGCGTCTTCTTCCGGAGGGTCATGAGATGCCACTCTCTCATCAATTGTTTTAAGAGGAAGTGATTTGCTCTTCTTCTGAGACAGCAAGGACAACTCATATGTCTGCAGAGAACCAACCAGCTCTTGAACCTTGATGTCGTCAAGATCTTTACTCTCTTCAATGGCTGTAACTTTGGCACGAAAACTTTCTGGTAGTGACCGAAGGATCTTCCTTACAACTTTAGACTCCTCCGTCTTTTCCCCTAAATTAAATTTGCCGACGACCACCTCGTTTAGCTTACTGTAAAAAGAGTCAAAAGACTCATCCTCATCCATCTTTAGCTGCTCAAAGCGAGTGGTCAACATCTAAAGTTTGGTGTCTTTCACCTTCTTGGTTCCTTCATAAGTCGTCTCCAGAATCTCTCATGCTTCCTTAGCAACGGTAATATGTGAAATCCTGTGAAATTCTTCTGGAGAGATACCACAGAAAATGGCATTCAATGCTTTACTGTTTGCATTAGCCACCGCAAGAGCTGCCTTGTCCCAAGTGGATTTGGCATCCTCCGGCTTTGTCCAACCTATTTCAACAGCATCCCACACAGTCTCATCCATAGAACACAAAAACGCCCTCTTTCGGACTTTCCAAAATGCATAATTATTACCATCAAAAAATGGTGGAACAGTGAGAGATTGAGACCTATCCATCTCAACAAGGGGTTAAGGATCACTCTCAGGTATTAAAACCACAACAAGTGTACCCGCTCTGATACCAATTGAAAGTTCAATATGGGTATGAAACACCCTTGAACGTTTAGACCCCAAAATACAAAAATACCAATTCAAGCTTTATATCAAATAATTAATGTGCGGAACATGATAACAAGCTTATAACAGAATTGATAAACAATCTAAGCCAAATATAAACACATCCACAGCAGTAAATATAAGGTAAAGATAAAGGGAAGAAAGATGCAAACACATGGACAACACACAATGTGTTATCGAAGAGGAAACCGAAGTCCTCGGCGTAAAACCTCTCCGCCGCCCTCTAAACGGTGATAAAATCCACTAAAGAATATAGTTGGGATACATGAACAGTAGAAGACCCTCCAAGCCTAATCTACCCAAGTATATAAGCCCTCCAAGCTTCTTGCTCCAACGAGGTTACGCCGAACCTATTTCTTCTTTAGCTTCTCGGATTCCACTACTTGACCATAGCATCAACCAATGTATATTGGTTCCTTCCAAACTGCTTCCCTCAGCACCAAATAAACTTTCTCACAGACGTGGGTGTGGTGAGATAAGGATTTGGTAAAAGACCTCTCAAGGGTATGACAATGGAGAGGAAGAGAGTAGAGGAATTTGTAGAGACTCTAAGGTAAAGATTGGGGATGAGGCAATCTTATTTTTCTCTAGGGTTTCTCTCACAAAAATTCTCTCTAGAAGCTCTATCAATTTGGTGGGTATAAGGGTCTATATATAGTGAGGTGAGATGGGAATACGAAGAGACAGTTTTTTGCCAAACAGGGTAAATTGGCGGCTTGGTCTCGCGGCTTGTCCAAGTCGCGACGTAACGGCCTGGCCAGCCTAAAACTTTTGTCCTGTAGTGCGACAGCTGGCGCAACCCTTCAGCTTCCCTGCGTGCATCTCACGTGCCTAAAGTTGGCGACTTACAGCCGCGAGCCACCCGCGAGTCCTAGCCGCGAAGCTTTGCTTCTTTGCACATCCTTTAGCTTTTCTTCACATCTTCTCACACACACTGCCCTTACAATAATCCCACCTAAATACAGGGTTACTAAGTGCTTAAATTACAAGCAAATTGGCACAGAATAAAGCCAACAAAATGGTTGATAAATTTCAACCTTACATTACCTCTTCCAAATATTCTTTATTCTTGAGCACTGGGAAAAAATATGTCATATATAAGTTGCCAAAATAACAAGGATCACATATATAGTTTGTCTGATACTAGACCACATGCAAGTCCAAGGAAATCACATCACGATGTTGATCATGGACATACATATGTACTTCATCTCAAAAAGTACGTTTGATAATGACCGTATGTGACCAGTGGACTAATCACCAAACAAACTGGTTGGTTTGATTAGAGATTGAAATTGGGGTTCCTTCAATTCAAAGCAAATTGATTGAGGTAAAAGAAAATTACATTTCCACAAGAGATGTTTTGATGTACCATGGTGCAACAGCATTGGTCCTGATATTGTCTCACTTACTCGCATGCCAAATTCTTATGCAGCTGATTCATTGCTCCTGAAAAATGTAAAGGGAGATAATTATCACAAACTGTGAAGTAGACACAACACAATAATACTCTTTTCCTTAGGAAATTAGTAACAGAGGCTCAGATAATTATAAGAGTTTATACCTTTTTTAATTTTTCTTTCATTCCCTGAAGATTTGATCGTATGTTTACATACCTTTAGTTGCTCCATAAACAGACATGTTTTTTAGTGACACCACTCCAGCAACAGAGAAAATAAATACAATGCTTCCTGCTCCAGAGGCCTTCAATTGGGGGTGTGCTAGTTGGCAAAGGTGGTAAACAGATTCAAAGTTTATTCCGAATATAGTATTCTTCAGCTGAGTACTCAACTGTTGGTTTCCTTATATTCGTCCCAGCATTATTAATCTACTCCAAAAATTGAAGTACCTTAATTACAAATTTGGTAGAGAATAAGTGAACTTCACAATGATCCATTCAAATTTGAAGCACAAAAATCAGTATTTATAACTTTCTAAGAATAGTTGTAATGGAGTTCCTGAGTACTTCAAATATCATATTATTGAAAAACTAACATCTAAGATTACTCAAATGGGGTTCTCTAATACATTAAGGAAATAAATCTTTTTTTTTTTTTTTGTTCACCACATTATAATGTTAATTCTTAGTTGGACCAACTAGGTCACACGGTAAATCAATCAGTATATCAACATCTAGGAGATCAGTAATAATTATAATAATCATAAATCAAACAGAAAAATTTTGTAAAAAGAAAAACTGAAAAACACTAATGAAGAACAGTGTCTCCAAATTAAGCTACATAGATGGGATGAGGGGCAACTCACGAGGATGTTGAGCTTGCCATTAAATATTAGGGATACGGTAGTCTCCATTAGCCTCTCTAGTTGAGCTTTAGACGATACGTCACAGACTGAACCAGTAACTACAAAGCCTTTACCTTCCCAATCCTTTAAGCATCCACTAAGCTCAGCTTCATTATGAGAACAAGTATGCACCATTACTCGTAGTTTGGCCATCTCCTCCACAATAGCATAACTGATAACAAAAAAATAAAGAAACAGAAAAATGAGATAGAAAATAACCCGATGATTCCTCTAGTTCCACCAGTTACAAGAGTGCTCATTACCTTTAGAAACCATCTACTATCTGCCAGAGCCATGCTTTTCCACTTCAACACTCTTCCCTCTCTATTAGGAACATCAAACAAACAAAAGAACCAACTGTGTTGGAATGAATGGTGTATTTAGTTAACCAATGAAGAATAATATAATAAAACCTAGTCTAAATCCATTAACGTAAGCTTTTGAATTTAGTGGCATTTCTATATGTTATCTCACGACATCAAGGTATTTTCATTCTTTAGAGTAAAACAAAGGTCAAGAAGACAATACCCAGCTCCCACGAAACATGAAAAGTTTCATTTAAATTTTTTTTTTTTTTTCCTATTCTATCATATACCTTAACATAAATGTCTAATTTTCATTTGGATGTACTACAAAAACATTTGAACAAGAATCCAAAGCAAATTGCCTACGTAGCGCGTTTGACAAGAACAGCATATGATTCCTTGTTGTGTTCTCTCTGTCCTTATTTTGGTTTAACAAGACTTATTTAATTGCAATGACAATTATGACATGACCTTTAATTTGGCTCTTCATCTTCTTGTTCTTTACAATGGAATATATTATTACCAAGGAGAATAGAAGGAAATCAAACGTTATGTAGTTCATTCATACTGTTTAGTTTTCTATAAAGAGAATCAGGGTTTGAACATCGATCTTTTTATCACTTGTAACAATTAAATTCATAAAAATAGTAATAAATAGTAGAATATGTTTATTTTACTAAAATAATTAGGGAAATGTTAACGAGTGTCCTTAGGGCACTGGTTAATAATTTATTTTAGGAAAGCTTTGATACCACTTTTATGGGAAATGAAAAAAGCTGTCAAAATATTAATTACTCCCTCCGTCCCATTCTTCCTTGAAATTACCCGTTACGTGGGCAAAACCAACTCAATATAGTTTAAGACCTATGATAATAAATTTAAGTGGAGCTTTTATATTTGAATATCAATTAAATAATTTCTTTAATACTTATCAAAACCATGTTAATTTGATGATGAATGGATAAATTTCTTTAGTACTTATCAAATCCATGCTAATTAGATGAATACATAAATTGATAAATTAACTAACCAAATCAAGGTTAATTTCATATAGAGAATCAAATATCATAATTTAAGTATTAAGTTTAACAAAAAGAAATGTGGGAATTTGTTGGCTATGTGAAACTAAGTTGTATTCTAATTTTCAATTTTTACTTTGATGTTAAAAGAGAGATAGAGACTGTTTGGTGCATGGCCATATGGGAGATTAAGTGACTAATGTTGACAATCTACCGAGTAATATATTGGTTTACAAAATTAAAATCTCAAGCTATAAGTAGAAATTAATCATCATTGATGATTCAACACATTTACCCAGGGAAAAAATCAAACAGTTTAAGGTTTCAATTGGGTTTGGTTTTTATTAGTCTAATATTTTTGAGACCTTGTTAGAGGTGGAAAAAAATAGTGAATAACCATTTATTTTTATTAAAAAAAAATGTCTTGCCAAAATCATCTTCTTTTTCTCAAATTCTGGTATCAATAAAACTATATTGTAACCTATTCTTACGTACAAAAATATTCGACAGTAGTGATGACGAAGTGGTCTTACATAAGTGAGTGAAATTGTTAACTTCACTTTCATATTGAATATTATGAATGAGTAATTTGGAAACAATTCTTTTTTAAATTTAATTAATTGACACTTGACACCAATTAGACTATAATTAGAAGTTTTTTTTATATAGGTAATTAGAAGTTAATTTAGATTCCGGTTGTGCTTTTATTTTAATATATTTCTAGGTTATAACTTGTGCTTACACACAAAAATATTCAAGAGTAGTGATGATGAGGTGGTTTTACAAAAGTGAGTGGGGTAGTTATCTCACTTTTGAGCCAAGTATTATGAATGGATCAATTGGCACCAAAATTTTAATTTTTTTTTTAAAAATAGATACCTTGCACAAAATTAGACAACAATTAAAATTTAATTTTGATTTGGTTCGATTTTAATATATTATATACTGGAATTATACCCGTACTATACATGGCTTAAGTAAAAAATTATATATAACTATATTGTATTACATTTTAATAATTCCAGCCATTGAAAGGAGAATATCAAGGAATTAAGAAAAAAGGTGGTGGCCAAAGGTCTTGTAGCTAAATTGGCACTTCCCCATGCAGAAAGTGCTTGGGGGTCTAGGGGGGAAAAGGTTCGAGTTACGAGATTAGCAGCAAGTTGTAATTGTTTCTTAAAAAAAATAAATAAATAAAAAGGTTGTGCTAAACTGCTAACTGATAAGTTTCAATACCAGAAACAAACTAACCAATACTCTTACTTTAATTCTTGAAAATAATCTTCTAGTGTAAGTTACTGTTAGGACATATGTGATTTGATGTTAGGAACATATATTATTTTAGAATTGGCTAATCCTTTGACAAAACGCATTTTACTTGTAATTGGGTAGATCTATGATGTGTTTAATGCTTCAAGGAATAAGGTTTCAAGTTCTATTGTTAAAACCATGCAAATCTATCCAAGAAACAAGTGAAGAAGTGCTAGATTTTAAAGCTTAACAACTAGTATCCATTGAGGTTTAAAAAGTTGCTGAAGCCCAATGCTCAACAGCTAGTTCGATAGATACCTTATCTATCGAGGTTTATGAAATTCAGTTTTTCAGAGCTGATTTTCTTCCAATCCGTGTGTATACGTTTGGACTTTCTTTTTTTACAATCCTAAACATATATAAAGATCATTTTAAGGGCCGTCAAAGGTTGCGCAAGTGTGAAGCAAAGTTTTGTTGATGCAAATTGTGACCGAAGACAGAATTTGCCCTAGTTCATATTTCTCTTGAAGAAGCTGCTGTGTTTGTACACCGTAGGATTTTGTGACCAAGGTGCTTTGCGATCTTCATCGTGTGATGAACTGAAGAACTTTGTAACCAACATCTTTCTCAAATTGGTGATTAAGTGTGTACTGGGATCCGTGCATCGATTGGTTAGTCACATATTGGGAGCCGTGCATTGAAAATGAGATATTGTCACTACAGAATAAATCCAACTAAGTATTGGGGTAAGGGTTCAACTGTAGGTTGGTATAAGGTACTGGGATTCCTTTACTTATAACCGCTTGTTGTAATAATAGTGAATTCTCAGGAGTGGTGACCTTAAAATCACCCGGTAGGGTTTTTGCCATATAGGTTTTTCCCATTCGTAAACAAATCACCGTGTCAATTTAATTTCCGCTGCATTTAGAGTCCGTTTGGATATAGCTGAAAACTGAAAACTGAAAAACACTACAGCAAAATAATTTTTAAATGTGTAAATAGTGCCGTGAGACCCATTTTTAACGAAAAAGTTGCTGAAAAGTGAAGTTTGTGGGTCCCGTGACTGAAAAGTTGCTGAAAAAGTTACTATGTGTGCACTATTCACACCCCCAAAGTCAACAATCACGGCTGGGGAAAAAAAAAAGTTGAAAACGCAGACGTGAACACTAGGAAGCGCAAAACGCGCTTCCCAAATGCACACTTAGTTAATTGGTGATTTGTTTGTGCTACCACGAGTTTTGCATGTTAATTGAATTAATTAATTAACTAACTTGACTAAATCAATTGGTTAATTTATCACAAGCAGTCAATACATTCTTGGCCTATCAGTTACGAATTGAAACCACTCACACATCTACTTCATTCACTTATTTAAAAATAATAATAAATAATAATAATAATAATAATAGAAATCATCCATTGTATTAATCTATGAGTGCCCGTAATTGCAATCTATCCCCATCGAGTAATTTAAGAAAATATATGCAGTCTATTCAACCTTCGACAAATTGGTGTCATCTTTTTAAGATATTAATATATGAGCAAAACTATCTCAAGCCTCTTAGCTAAACAGAAAAATATCAATTACACTCAATGTATCTGTAGGGACCAGGTTTGAGGGAGTGAACCCAAGCCCAGTTTTTCCCGCAATGAATTTGTAGAGGATGGATTCAAGAACTAGGCGTTAGTGAGAAATGCAGCGACCATGCATGGTTATACGTGAGTGGGATAATTTGAACGTGCAATGGGATGAGTAATAATGCTCCTCGGACGTGTCTTCCAGAACTTGGAGTCCTTATAATTTCTTTCTCTAAGACTGAATAAAAAGTTCTCTCTCAGTACATGCAGATTACTCCCCTTCTTTTGTTCTTCTCCCCCTTTTTTTAGGAGGAGTTCATTACATTATATATCCCTCTCCCAATCAATCCTAGCCCTGCATTTGTAAAGGGATTAGGGCATCACTTGAGTGCCTGTCCCATCAGCCACCTTCCCATGGTCTCTGTAGGTGGCAGCAACCAAGGTGGCAGCAACCAAGGTGGCACTGTTGAGGCGTCCCTTCCTCATTAATGCGGCCAGGACGTTAGTTGGGAGCATTTAATGTGGAGACGACAGTTCATCTGGGATTTGCTCCTCCACCATGCTTCCATGTCCGGTATTTGGTACTCGCTGTTTGTTCCTTGGATGCTCGGGGAGGCTCCCTTTGAGGGAGTGCTGCTTGCACTTTCTCGGACCTCGGACTTCCGAGGATGCTATCATCCTTGGCGTTGTTTAGAGGGTAGCTGGGCGCTACACTTCAGTCCTCGGTCCATGGGCGCGTCCTCGGACATGGGCCTTGGGCCCGGTTGGGAGTGGGCTGGGGTCGCCTAACCATTTCTTGGCCCCACAATAGCCCCTCAAAATCTTGCTATCCGCATCCTCGGGCGGAAAGGAGGATTTTGATATCCTCGGTCCTGCTCCGCGTCCAATCGCGTCTTGTCCTTTGTCAGCGCTGGAGCTTTTTCGTCTGCCTAAGGTGCGTTACTGGCGTTTCGGTGTGCGCAACGTGTCCTGCATTAAATTCGGGCGGCTTTGTGCTCCCCACGTTCGGAGGGCAGTTAGCAATCGAACGGTCGTGATGCGCCTAACATTTATGGGCGGGAGAACTCGCGCGGCTCTTCTATCTAGGGTATAAATACCCATTCGAACCGTTTCCACCTTTTTCCATTTCATAATCATGAGCCCTTGCGCCTCCACTCAGAGTCCAGCCAAATTTCCACCACCATCTCCAGCATAAAAAGCCTGTCCGAGGAGCTTCTCCTCGTTTCTGTAAGTCGCTCTATCCCTCTCTGAGCTTTTCTTCCTTTTGCTCTTCCTCTTCTTTTATCTGCTCTTTCTTTAGCACTCTTAGGCGTCATTTGGGATGGGTAGACTTAAGATGTCTTTACTGAGGAGGCGATGGAGAAATTCATCGCCGACTATAAGATACCGGCCAATGTGGGCTTGAGGTATTGCGAGGAGGGGGAGTGGGAATTCCGGAGGCAGGAGGGCGAGGTGGTGATTCCCATCATCGCCTTTCTTGAAGGAGGGATGAGGATCCCTATGGGGCCAGTAACGAGGGGCTACCTGTCATATTTCCGGTTAGCCCCCACTCAGTGCGCCTCCAATATGTTCAGAATTCTGGGTAGCGTGGACGCTCTGAACGAGAAGATGGGGTTAAGACTGACCCATCATGACGTGAACTACTGCTACAATCTTCAACGCCTGAGGGACAAGTCCTACTATATGAGGACGAGGGACGACAGGGTCCGGCTCATCCAGTGCCTCCCTGAGTCCAACAAGGGGATGAATAAGGACTTTCTCATCGTGTCCGGAGCGTGGCATGATGGTATCCATTGCCCGACGACAGAGGGGACACCAGGTGGGGTAGTAGGAATGGGAGGGGGTTCAGAGGTTCTGACTTGTTTTATGCGTTACTTCTTTTTGTACTGTTTTGGTTGCTAATGGCGAACGCGTTTTCTTCTTGCAGATCCGCACTCCCTCGCGCCCCGCTACAACTTGATCAACAGGGAAGACTTGCAGAAAGTGCTCAGGTCGACGAATTTTGAAAATGAAGCCGACCACCAGGTCCGAGCCGCTCACAAAATCTTGGGGTACACGCCGCTCCAAAAGTCATTTGCAGCCCCGAAGCACGTGATCAGAGCAAAGGATCCTCGTCTGCAGAAAATAGCAGTGACCGAGGACGGGTTCGAGCTTCCCAAGGGTCCCTCTACTTCAGAGGGCGTCACGGTAGCAGTACCCTCTGCCTCTCATACATTCTCAGAGGCCGCGGAAGGGGACATTGAGGGGGAAAGGGGAGTTGCAGATCCTTGCCCTGGAGGGGACGATTTTGACGTTTTTGAGCGGATTCATCAGTCCGAGGACCCTTCTGGAGACTTGGGGGACCCTCGGCTAACCGAAGCAGTCCCCTCGGCGTCAGAGATTCCCTCTCGGCTAGCGATGGGCTACAAGAAGAAGGACCAGCCCACTCTACTCGAGCTGATCGAAGGGCAACCGGGGAAGTCCAAGTCGAAGCTCCCACCCCTTTCTCCAAAGAATCGTCCTCCCCAGACTAGGTCTACCTCGGCCCAATCTAGGCTTCCTCCCCCTCCACCTCGGACGAGTCCGTCTTCCCGGCACGAGCCTTCCGGTTCCACGCAGAAGAAGGACAAGGGCAAGAGGCCCGTTGAGGAGAAATCTGGGCCCACCCAAGAGGGGGATGACAATCGGCGGCCCTCGAAGCAGCTGAGGATAGGCTCCAGGTCTCAGGATAGGCAGGTGGATGCCCCGGCCGAGGCCCAGGCATGGCTGCCTGCCCCAATGCTTCGTGGGGCTCCTCTGCGGGATGATTCCTCTCTCAGGGACTTTAGAGAGGGCGAAGGCGCGCGCGTGGCCGACGCCGTGGAGAGATGTCTGCTACTTCCCGCGGATATGGAGCAGCTGGGGACCATGAAGAGTAGGGAGGTCTTCCTCAACCTCAAGCGTTATTTGGGGATGGTAAGGCCTCTACACTTGTGCCCCTCTTTTTTTTGTGTAGCCCGGCTTATTATCACGTATCCTTTTTGTTTGGCAGGCTGTCCAGGCCACCTTCAGGCTGGAGGAAACGGCCCACGACCACGGAAGGGCAATGGAAGAAGAGCGCAAGAAGCGTTTGGAGGCCACCCAGGCCCTCAAGAACTCCGAGGAGGACCTTGCCGATGCGAGGCAGGAGTTGAAGGCCGCGACCCAGGCTTGGGACAGTGCAATATCAGGCCTTGAGGGTGCACAGAGGCAGGCCAAGACTCAGACGAAACGTCTGGGTGAGGCAGAGGAGCAGCTGAAGATCGCAAAGGATCTGATTGCAGACCTGACGAAGAAGGAGGCTGCTGCCGAGGATGCCAGGAAAGTGGCTGAGTTTGCTAGGGACGCAGCTGTAAAGGCCAAGCTCGAGGCGGAGAAGAGTAAGGAGGAAGCCTGGGCCATCAAGGAGAAGGCTGAGGAGACAGCCTATGCTACTGGAGCATCTGAGACAGCAGCTGCCTACAAATCCCAAGTCCCTGGGTTATGTAGGCGCTACTGCTCCGAGACTTGGATGGAAGCCCTTAGGCAAGCTGGTGTGGAGGCCTCTTCTGCCCTGTGGAAAGATGAGAGCGTGTACTATCCCTCTGTCATTCGCGAGGCCGCGCCAGACAGTCCAGGCGGCTCTAAGGCCGAGGAGGCTGCCATGGATATTGCTGCTACTCCAGGCGGGGGGGCTCCGGATACTGGGGCCACTGGCGAGCCAGACCAAGGGAATAGTCCTTCCCTGGTGGTTGAAGTGAGCGATGGCTTTAACGAGGACGCCCCCCAGCAGGTTGCAGGGCCATCCCCTGATGCTCAGGTTTCTTCTGCTGAGGGGGTTGTTATTTTCGTCGCACCTCTGCAGGCTATCCCACTCAGCCAGAGCTCAGAGGACCCCGGAGATGCCCTGGTCCAGCCACCCACGGGAGCAAGCGATTGAGCAGAAGGAGTATGCCCCCTGGCGCCTCTGCTTGCTTTATTTCACTTTCCACACACCCCCCCCCCTCTCTTTTTTTTTTTTTATCTTTCTTTGGTCATGTAATTCGTATCATGTAAATCCTATTGGACTCAATGAAATGCGAGCTTTGTTTCTTTTTCTGTTCCTCGTGGTTGTTTGCCTACTTGTATGCTATCCGCTTTTTTTGTACTCGTACGATTTTAACTGCAATTGCACCTCGGCAAATGGCAGCATTAGTTATTACAACGTAGGTCCCCTAGAGGTAGTCGTTTTCCACATAGGCTTGAGTCCGAAGACCATGCAGTGCCTTGGCTCCGCCTAACACTTAGGCTTTTGAAGTAGTTAGTTTCCCCATAGGCCTGAGTCCGAGGACCATGCAGTGCCTTGGTTCTGTCTAACACTTAGTCTTTTGAAATAGTTAGTTTCCCCATAGGCCTGAGTCCAAGGACCATGCAGCGCCTTGGTTCTGTCTAACACTTAGTATTTTGAAGTAGTTAGTTTCCCCATAGGCCTGAGTCCGAGGATCATGCAGAGCCTTGGTTCTGTCTAACACTTAGTATTTGAAGTGATTAGTTTCCCCATAGGCCTGAGTCCGAGGACCATGCAGAGCCTTGGTTCTGTCTAACACTTAGTATTCGAAGTGATTAGTTTCCCCATAGGCCTGAGTCCGAGGACCATGCAGAGCCTTGGTTCTGTCTAACACTTAGTATTTGAAGTGATTAGTTTCCCCATAGGCCTGAGTCCGAGGACCATGCAGTGCCTTGGTTCTGTCTAACACTTAGTATTTGAAGTGATTAGTTTCCCCATAGGCCTGAGTCCGAGGACCATGCAGTGCCTTGGTTCTGTCTAACACTTAGTATTTGAAGTGATTAGTTTCCCCATAGGCCTGAGTCCGAGGACCATGCAGAGCCTATTTGAAGTGATTAGTTTCCCCATAGGCCTGAGTCCGAGGACCATGCAGTGCCTTGGTTCTGTCTAACACTTAGTATTTGAAGTGATTAGTTTCCCCATAGGCCTGAGTCCGAGGACCATGCAGAGCCTTGGTTCTGTCTAACACTTAGTATTTGAAGTGATTAGTTTCCCCATAGGCCTGAGTCCGAGGACCATGCAGAGCCTTGGTTCTGTCTAACACTTAGTATTTGAAGTGATTAGTTTCCCCATAGGCCTGAGTCCGAGGACCATGCAGAGCCTTGGTTCTGTCTAACACTTAGTATTTGAAGTGATTAGTTTCCCCATAGGCCTGAGTCCGAGGACCATGCAGAGCCTTGGTTCTGTCTAACACTTAGTATTTGAAGTGATTAGTTTCCCCATAGGCCTGAGTCCGAGGACCATGCAGAGCCTTGGTTCTGTCTAACACTTAGTATTTGAAGTGATTAGTTTCCCCATAGGCCTGAGTCCGAGGACCATGCAGTGCCTTGGTTCTGTCTAACACTTGGTATTTTGAAGTGATTAGTTTCCCCATAGGCCTGAGTCCGAGGACCATGCAGTGCCTTGGTTCTGTCTAACACTTGGTATTTTGAAGTAATTAGTTTCTCCATAGGCCTGAGTCCGAGAACCATGCAGTGCCTTGGTTCTGTCTAACACTTAGTATTTGAAGTGATTAGTTTCCCCATAGACCTGAGTCCGAGGACCGTGCAGAGCCTTGGTTCTGTCTAAACACTTAGTATTTGAAGTCCGGACATGTGATCTCAAGTTGAAACAGGTTAAGAGTCGGAATTCAAAAAGAATTGCTTCATTAATAATAATACCTTTTCAGGTTATTTACATTCCAGGGGCGAGGTACAGGTTTTTCGTCTAGATCTTCTAAATAATATGCACCTATTCCTGCTACCGAGGTGATTCGGTAGGGGCCTTCCCAATTGGGTCCCAGCTTTCCCCAGGATGGGTTCTTGGCAGCCCCGACGACTTTTCTCAGCACCAGGTCCCCCGGTGCCAGCGGCCTGAGTTTCACATTGGCGTCATATCCTTGCTTGAGCTTTTGCTGGTAGTAGGCCAGCTGGATCATTGCTTGTTCCCTCCGTTTGTCCACCAAGTCCAGGTTCCTTCCCAGCAGTTCATCATTGCTGCTGGGAGTGAAAGAGCTCGTTCGTAGCGTCCGGAAATTCATCTCCAGGGGGATCACCGCTTCGGCGCCATAGGTCATGGCGAAAGGTGTTTCTCCTGTCGATCGCCGAGGGGTAGTCCGGTACGTCCATAGGACGTGGGGCAGCTCCTCAACCCATCTTCCTTTGGCGTCGTCCAGCCTCTTCTTAAGCCCGTTGACGATAACCTTGTTGACGGCTTCGGCCTGTCCATTTCCTTGAGGGTAGGCGGGCGTCGAATATCTGTTAGTAATCCCAAGTTCACAGCAGTACCTCCTGAAGGCCTTGCTGTCGAATTGGAGCCCATTATCTGAGACAAGGGTATGAGGGACTCCAAATCGCGTGACTATATTTCTCCAAAGGAACTTTTTGACGTCCACGTCCCTAATGTTTGCCAGGGGCTCGGCCTCGACCCATTTCGTGAAGTAGTCCGTGGCTACCAGTAGATACCTCTTATTCCCTGGCGCTTTCGGGAAGGGACCTACAATGTCCAAGCCCCATTGGGCGAACGGCCAGGGACTGGACAAGGGATTGAGGACCCCTCCTGGCTGGTGCATGTTCGGGGCGAATCTCTGGCATTGGTCACACTTTTTGACATATTCCAGGGCCTCCTGCTGCATTCCCGGCCACCAATATCCTTGAGTGACGGCTCGGTGTGACAGGGATCTCCCTCCGGTATGACTTCCACAAATTCCTTCGTGCAGCTCTTCGAGCAGTAGCTCTGCTGCCTCGGGGTGGACGCACAGGAGGTATGGCCCAGAATAAGAGCGCCTGTATAGTCGGAGGTCCTCAGATAGCCAGAACCGAGGAGCTTTTCTCCGAACTTTCTCAGCTTCAGCCTTATCTTCAGGCAGTATATCATCTTTGAGGAATTTCACTATGGGATCCATCCAGCTGGGACCCACTTCAATCTGATTGACGGTGACCGGCCCCCTTGGCATTTCGTTCGCTCTTTCTAGGTGCTCCACAAGTATGATCCGGGGCAGGCCCTCCGCCGAGGACGTGGCGAGCGTGGCTAATGAGTCGGCATGGCTATTCCCGCTCCGGGGGATGTGAAACAGGCTAAAGAGGTCGAACTTCGACCGCGAGCACCGGGCCTGGCTCAGGTATTCTTGCATTCTCTGATCTCTGGCTTCCATTTCTCCGTTCACCTGTCCTACCACCAATCTCGAGTCTGAGAACGCCTCTATCGATTTTCCTCCCATCCTCCGTACCATGACCATGCCTTGTAGCAGCGCCTCATACTCAGCCTCGTTATTAGTTGCTGAGAATCCGAGTCTCAGGGGATACTAGTACTAGCCCCACTCCGGACCCCTTTTGGTTGGCCGCGCCGTCAACATATACTTTCCAATGTGGTGATCCCGGGATGGAGACTGCCCCAACTGATTTTTCATTCGAGCTCTCCTCCCCGGGGGCTACTTCTACAGTGGGTTCGGTGAATTCGGCCGTCAGATCCGCCAAGACCTGTCCTTTTACGGAAGTCCGGGGCATATACTTGATGTCGAAAGCCCCAAGGATTGTGTTCCACTTTGCGATTCTCCCGGTGTAGTCGGCGGTCCGAAGTACAGACTTCAGGGGCAGCTTGATCAGGACGACCACTGTGTGAGCTTGGAAGTAGTGGGGGAGCTTTCTCGTGGCGTGGACCACGGCCAGTATGGCCTTCTCCAGAGGCCGGTACCTGACCTCCACTTCATGCAGCGACTTGCTGACATAATAAACTGGCTTCTGTACGCCACTGTCATCCCGTATAAGTACTAGGCTCACTGCGTGGGGCGCCACGGCAAGGTATGCGTACAAGACCTCATCGGTGTTAGGATTGGACATTATAGGCGGTCGGGATAGGTATTCCTTAAGTTGTTGGAAAGCTACGACACAGTCTTCGGACCACTCAAATCCCTTCCACTTGTTGATCAAGAGATAGAAGGGTCGGCACCTGTCAGCCGATCGGGAAATGAATCTGTTCAAAGCCGCGACCATCCCAATAAGCTTCTGGACCTCCTTGGGGTTCTGCGGAGGCTTCAGATCATGAATAGCCTTGATTTGGTCAGGGTCAACTTCGATTCCTCTATGGGTGATCATGTACCCAAGGAACTTGCCCGAGCCCACCCTGAACGAGCATTTTGAGGCGTTTAGGCGCAGTTGGTGTTTTCTTAGGACGTCAAATGTGCGGCCGCTCGGATACTATCTTACTCTTTACCACCATATCGTCAACATAGACCTCCATGCTCTTGCCCAGCATCGGCTCGAGCATCCTCGTCATCATCCTCTGATAGGTGGATCCTGCGTTCTTCAGACCGAAAGGCATTACTTTGTAGTGATAATTCCCGATGGGTGTCAGAAATGCAGTCTTCTCCTGGTCCTCCAGGGCCAGCGGTATCTGATGATAGCCTTGAAAGGCGTCTAGGAAGCTCATCCAAGGATGGCCCGTGGTCGCATCTACCAGCTGGTCGATCCGAGGCATAGGGAACGGGTCTTTTGGGCATGCCCTATTTAGGTCGGTGAAGTCCACACAGACCCTCCACTTTCCGCTCTTCTTCTTGACCACCACAGTATTAGCTAGCCATTCGGGATAGAAAACCTCTTTGATAGCCCCAGCGTGCTTGAGCTTATTCACCTCTTCCGTTATGGCGTCAGCGTGCTCCCTCGATGGGTGTCGGGGCGGCTGTTTCTTGGGTACCGCAGATGGGCTAACATTGAGATGGTGACAGATGAAGGACGGGTCAATCCCTGGTGCGTCGCAGGGGTCCCATGCGAATACGTCGATATTGCTCCTAAGGAACCCAACCAACTCCTCTTGTTCGTTAGGGGGCAGCCGAGCCCCGACCCGGAAGAATTTCTCGGGATCGTCACCGATTACCACCTTCTCCAAGTCCTCGCACTTGACTTCCTCGGCAGCTTCATTAGAGCACGCTACCGTGGCCTTTGATTGCTATAAACCTTCGTCGGTGATGGCCGAGGTCTGCGCGTCGAGCTGACATGATATGGCAGCCACCGTGCATTGCCTCACAGTGGTCTGGCATCCATAGATTTCCAGAACATGGTCCCCTGATGGGAACTTCACCTTCTGGTGCAAGGAGGAAGCTACGCCCCCTAAAGCGTGGAGCCAAGGTCTTCCCACGATGGCCGTGTAGGGGGAGTATATGTCCACCACTATGAAGTTCACCTCTACCACTTCTGGGCCGGTCTGTATAGGCAGCCTGATCATGCCCCTCGGGATGACAAGCTTCCCATCGAAACTCATTAGGGGGGAGTTATACGGCGTCAAGTCCTCCGGTCTTAACCCTAGCCCCCTGTAGAGGTCCGGGTACATGACCTCTGCTGCGCTGCCACCATCTACCATCACCTTTTTTACGTCGTAGCCCCTAATTCTAAGGGTGACCACCAGGGCATCATCATGGGGCTGGATGGTCCCGATCTTGTCCTCCTCTGAGAAGCTCAAATGAGGGCAGGACCTCCTCCTAGCTCTTTTCGGCCCGGCTTGGAACTCCCCGGCTTCCGGTTGGGCCACGGACAACACTCGCGAAGGGCCCGCGCCCGTTCTCCCCGGAGCCGCCAGGATTATGTTAATCGTGCCCGCGGGTTGTCCCATGGCAGTATCCCGCCAGGGCTCTTGATACGCTTGGCCCTGGCGATTGTCAGGGTTGAGTAGCAAGTGCTTCAGCTTTCCTTCCCGGACCAGTTGGTCCAGGTAGTTCCGGAGGTTCCTGCAGTCCTCCGTGGTATGCCCATGGTCCTGGTGGTATTGGCAGTAGCGGTTTCGATTGCGCCTCTCAGGTTCCCCTGCCATCTTATTCGGCCACCTGAAGTACGGTTCGTCCTTTATTCTCTCCAGCACCCTATGCACGGGTTCTCGGAATATGGCGTTGACGGTTTGAGCATTGGTCGCTCCAGATTCTCCTCCAAAATCCCTCCTCGGGCGGGCGCTGTTATACCGGTCCGACCTGAAGTCCTTCCTCTCCTGAGGGATGACTTTATCCTTCCCCTTGCCTTGCAGCATATCTTCCTCCACCCGCTTGTACTTGTCAATCCGATCCATCAGTTGCCGCACGCTGGTGGCGGGTTTTCCGGTCAGGGACTTCCTCAGGCCGTGCCCCATTGGTAGCCCATTCTGGAATGTGCTGATGGCGACGGCGTCATACTTGCCGTCCAGCTCATTGTAGATCTCCCAGTACTTGTCCGAGTAGGCCTTGAGGGTCTCCCCGTCACGCATGGATAGGGACAGCAGCGCACTCATGGGCCGAGGAGGCCTGCTGTTCGTGACGAAGCGGGAGCCGAAAGCCTGGGTCAGCTGTCTGTACGAGTCTATGGAATTCGTCCTCAGACCGTTGAACCACCTCATCGCCACAGGTCCCAGGCTAGATGGGAAGACTTTGCACATCAGCGCCTCGTTCTTTGAGTGGACAGCCATCCTCTGGTTGAACTGGCTCACATGCTCTACGGGATCCGTTTTGCCGTTATAAGCAATGAAGGTTGGTGGCTGGAACCGCCGAGGAAGCTCTGCCTCCTCTATACGACGCGTGAAGGGCGACCGGGAGAGCCGATCCAACGCGTTGCTCATGGCGTCACTTCCTACGCCCCGGGAGGTTCGGTCGGCGCGCCTACGCCTCTGGTAGCGCTCCTCCTCGTGGGAGAAAGTCTCGCTGGGGGGCGTTCTCGACCTTTGTCTGTATTCGTCGTCACTCTCGTCGTCAGAGGGCAAGTCAGGGCTGGGTTCAGGCTGTCTTCGCTGTGCACGTCGCAGCTTCTTCTTCAGATCATCTATCTCGCGCTGCATGGCCACCTTATAGTCCTTCGCCTGGGAGGCGTGACTATGGGCCTCCTCCGATTGCGTAGCCTGGACAGCGTCGCGCTTCTGGGCTTGGTTTTCGCTCGCTGTCGAAGTATGCTCGCTTCCTTCTCGAAATTGTCCGTTATCATTCTGACCGCCTCCGGGGTCGCCGTAGTCACCATAATGCCGTGGCTTCGCCGGTTCGGGTCGATTGGGAGTTGTTTGGTGAGGGCCCGATCCTACCATGCTTGACTGTTGTCCTTACCAACGCACAAGTTCTCCCCACAGACGGCGCCAATTGTAGGGACCAGGTTTGAGGGAGTGGACCCAAGCCCAGTTTTCCCCGCAATGAATTTGTAGAGGATGGATTCAAGAACTAGGCGTTAGTGAGAAATGCAGCGACCATGCATGGTTATACGTGAGTGGGATAATTTGAACGTGCAATGGGATGAGTAATAATGCTCCTCGGACGTGTCTTCCAGAACTTGGAGTCCTTATAATTTCTTTCTCTAAGACTGAATAAAAAGTTCTCTCTCAGTACATGCAGA
Organism: Quercus ilex subsp. ballota; assembly: GCA_032727855.1. Taxonomy (NCBI): domain Eukaryota; kingdom Viridiplantae; phylum Streptophyta; class Magnoliopsida; order Fagales; family Fagaceae; genus Quercus; species Quercus ilex. Next base: position 34,187,339 of record CM064908.1, read on the forward strand.
TTACTCCCCTTCTTTTGTTCTTCTCCCCCTTTTTTTAGGAGGAGTTCATTACATTATATATCCCTCTCCCAATCAATCCTAGCCCTACATTTGTAAAGGGATTAGGGCATCACTTGAGTGCATGTCCCATCAGCCACCTTCCCATGGTCTCTGTAGGTGACAGCAACCAAGGTGGCACTGTTGAGACGTCCCTTCCTCATTAATGCGGCCAGGACGTTAGTTGGGAGCATTTAATGTGGAGATGACAGTTCATCTGGGATTTGCTCCTCCACCATGCTTCCATGTCCGGTATTTGGTACCCGCTGTCCGTTCCTTGGATGCTCGGGGAGGCTCCCTTTGAGGGAGTGCTGCTTGCACTTTCTCGGACCTCGGACTTCCAAGGATGCTATCATCCTTGGCGTTGTTTAGAGGGTAGCTGGGCGCTACACTTCAGTCCTCGGTCCATGGGCGCGTCCTCGGACATGGGCCTTGGGCCCGGTTGGGAGTGGGCTGGGGTCGCCTGACCATTTCTTGGCCCCACAGTATCTATCCCCTCTAAATCAAATGATAATTTATAAAGTTATAAACCCCATATGGAATCCTCATTTTCATTTACTAGCCAATCTGATTTTATGGCCTTCAACTCCTATCCTTTTAATTGTTTCAAAGAGTAAGAGCTGTGAAGTGGAGAACTGGTATTTGAAACTTTGAAATTACACAATTTGAAGTGGAGATAATACCTAAATTTTCCTTGGAAATTACACAATTTGATTTTACCAAAAAATAGGTGGCAGAGATGAGGCGTGGACCAAGTCACTGTCTTGAGACAAATCGTGCCGTATAGGGTATATCCGATGTAGTTAGACAAATAGTTTCTGCACGTTACCCCCAGGATACGGCAGCCCAGCCACCTTTTGTTGATTATCCTTGCGAGCCTACACTGCTCGTAGGATATAAGCTCTCTATAGTATTTTCTTTTCCCAAAAAATTTTGTAAAAGATAGAATATTTTTGTGAGTAGTAAAAAGCAATAGATGATAAGTGTTTACGACAATAAAAAATTGTTTTTGAAAAGTCTGTAGCTTTCTAAAAAAATAAAAATGTGTGTATATGAAACTTTTATTTCTTTCCATATATATAGAACTAGATATGTTGCTTGTCCTTAGCCAGAAAATAAAACGTTTGATATCAATTAAATAGTCAAAACGTTATTAAAATTAATATATATAATCAATGGCTTTCTTTATTTTTATATATATATATATATATATAATATAATATAATATAATATAATATAACCGGATATCAAAAGTTATCTTTGTCAAAATCTCAATCTGTGGGTTGGGAACAAAAAAAAAGTCATAAAGCTTTGAAATTAATGCCCCAAAGATTACGCTGCTGTACATCATTACAATATCCTTTTGAAAATTTCTGAATATATATATTACAATAAATTGCTAGCTGTTTGACCACTTTCCATTAAACCAAATAGTAAATATTTGTATATATATGGTAAGTTATTATAATATAAAATAATTCAGCAATAGATGTACATTTAAGTGCTGAAATATTTTCCATATATGATGTTATTATGTCATATTTAAATAAACACGTTTGAATACAAAACGTTTAGAATGGAAAGTGTATATTTGTAATAGCCAAATATGCTGGCAATTATGGTATTAATATCATGTTAATATTCATAAATTTCCTGAATAAAACTATTGACAAAAGCTATTCAAATTTTGAATTAAATTTGAATTTCAAAATTTAGTATTCAACGTATCTGACATTAAGGGATAATTGATATACATAAATGAGTATCAAAATAAATATAATATTTTTTATAAAAATATCCAACAGAAAGCGAAGAGAGAGAGAGAGAGAGAGAGAGTACTAAAACTCCTTGCCTTATTGAGGAAGAAAAGAAAGAATTAATAGGAAAAGGATTGAAATCAAATTTTCAAATTGAAATATTTAGTTTTTCAATATATAATATACCTTCATTGTGTAGTCTTTATTTTATTCAAAAAGGGCAACAAAAGGAAAAAGTATTCAAAAAGAAAAATAAGTGAAGGACAGGAAAGGGACAGGTAGCTCCTTCATTGTAATTGTATTTTATGATTTTTATCCTATACGCAAAAAGCACTTTTTAGGCGAATTTTAGTACCAGTTTCATTTTAGTTCTCAGAAAAATCTCATCTTTTTTTTTTCTTTTTTTTTTTTTGATATTGTTCTCAGAAAATTAATTGTGTCAATTTAATCATCAGTTATGTCAACCTATTGTAATGTTATCTGTAGACATTCGATTTTACACCTATAATTTAATCTTGGAAGATGGCTAGAGTGACAATTCATATACCCAAAATTTAGAATTTCATTACATGCATTAATTTATTCGTTGCATATCATAAAAATGATTTTGAGATTCTAACGATCGCAACGATATGTCTGATTTCCAAATCGGATCGTCGGATTGAAAGATGTCACGTGATCAAGTTTTCACAGTCTGGCATGCATTTTGTTTGGGTGGAGCCTATCACATATTATTAATTTAAATTAATTCTGATTGGTTATACAATTAAAATTAATTAAATAATTTTGTGATTGGTTGTTAGTTAGTATCAAAAGTAAGCCTGCTTGCATGGGAATAAAGTGGATAATCATATAACAAAGAGGTTGTGGATAATCAAGTTTTTTTTTATAATATTTATCTACAAGATAATTATCACTTTAAAGACCTGAATATCAAGAAAAAGTGATTGATTTTTAGAATATGGATTAAAAACACGTCTAGGTGCAATTCCCGGCTCAAAAACTCTCAAAAAGGGAGTCCAAATTGGACCAAAACTCAAACTTGGACCCAGCACCCAAGAGGGCCATTTGGCACTCTTGGAGTGCTGATCTGCACTTCCCAAGTGCCGATTGGCCCAAACTTTCGGCTTGGCCCGAGGACTTCCTGATTGAGATAAAGCCTATCTTCTTCGGATTTTTAGAGATAAGGATGCATTCCAATTCGTATCTGATCTCATTCAGCTAATTTTTTTAAGCATCCCAAAATTAGATCAGAATTAGGGGCTCTTCCTTTCTTACTTTTCTATTCCCCTTACGTTAAAGACATTTTGGAGGCTTTTGCTTTAGGAACTTCTTTTTTTGTAAGCAAAGTATTTTAGACCTCAAAGAAGTGAATAAACTTATTTGATTTCTAAAATATTCTTTCATTAGAAGAGTACGCTCATGCAAGAGGTATTTTGTTTTCTTTCTTTTCTTCTTCCATTAATTAGTATGTTTTTGTTTAATGAATGAATATGTTTATGATTTCTTGTTCTTAATATATAATTGCCATGCTTAGATATTGTAGATGATTGTTTATTTCAATTCTTTCGTTTTGACTTCAAAATCTACAATGGCTATCAAAACTCTTTTATGAAGATTCAAAACTAATCTGTATTTTCATTAAATACAGATCTAATTTTTTTTTTCAAAATCCAAAAAAGATCTGTATTTTCATTAAATACAGATCTGATTTTTTTTTTTCTAAACTCAAAACTAATCTGTATTTTCATTAAATACAGATTTGATTTTTTTCCTAAATACAAAACTGGTCTGTGTTTTCATTAAAAACATATCTGATTTTTTTTTTTCTAAAAAGTTTTCTTTGTTATAAAATTGTAGATTTTGAAATTCAAAAGAAGGGGTTGAAAGTTAGGTTAAAGTTTTTTAATATGTCATGCATGAATAATAAATTTCTCTCATGAATGTGGATCCTCTTTCAAAATTCTTTTTTTATTTGTGTCCAACAACAGATCTAATTTTTTTACAAATAAAATCATTTTTTTTACTTTACACAAATTAGATCTGATTTTTTTCAAAATTTGATTTTTTTTTTAAAAAAAAACAGATCTGATTTTTCTTGATAAAATTACCCCTTTTTTTTTTTATCTTTACAAAAACAGATCTGATTTTTCTTGATAAAATCTTTTTTTTTAACTCTACAAAAAACAAATCTAATTTTTTTTTTAACAAACCAATTTTTTTTTTTTTAGCTTTACACAAAACAGATCTGATTTTTCTTGATAAAATCTTGCTTTTTACCCTTTACAAAAACATATCTGATTTTTTTACAAACCAAGTCTTATTATTTTAATTTCTAAGAAAGATCTGAATTTTCTTTAAAAAGAGGATATATCCATAAGGAAAATTTATTTAAGTTAATTTTTGTCAAGTGTTTGTCATATGCATTATAACATATCATGCAACATCATTCAAAAAGGGTATATTGGTCATTAGAGTCTAGAAGACCAAACTCTGTCTGGACGGAATGGGTGCCTAACACCTTTCCATTCCTTAACTTAGCCCCCGAGCTTAGGATTTTTGGATATGTAGATTAGTGTTTTGTCTTTTAATTTTGGTAGACAGTAACTAGGACCAAAGCTTTGTATTCTTTTGCATAGATTGCAATTAGGACCCAAAGCCTTGTAAGGTTAATTTACCAAAATTGTATTTTTCTTTATTCAATCAATGACATTCAAAGTATTTTGAACATGTTATTTGTATTTATTTTTTCTTATTTTTTGTATAAAAAATAAGTGGCAACTCCACCCCACTTACCCAAGAAGAGAGGTGCCCTTCAAAGCCCCAATCTCTTTTTTGAGGGGCCCTAATTTTCCGGCCTCTCACATTATTCTATAGTAGTTTTTTAGTAGAAAATGATGATGCATCATTTTAAGTGGCTCAATTAAAAGAAAATTGTGTAGCTAGCCTAAAAAATGCAAGAAATGCTATATCCACAATATTTTCACCACAAATTCTAAGTGGGAGGTAATTACAAAGTTGTTATTGGTGGGAAAAAAAGCAATATCAATGGTAGGTTTCAAATTAGAACCAATAACTACTTACCATCTATAATTTGTTGTGAAAATATTGTGGACATAGCACTTTTCAAAAAAGTCATATCAATAGCTTAAGTGGCAAAAAAATTACCACTGCAGCATCTCTCCATTGTCTATTCTTCTTTTGATCAAATCCCTCTCTCTAACTATAACAATCCAATGAAAGCACTAGCCAAATATGCACTAATACCCCAAAAAGACTAGTCAAGTTGTAATTGAGGTTCCTCATAAGTACTCATAAACTCAAGATCTACTTAGTAAACACCCAATGTGAGACTTGGCACATTTCCACACAACACATTCCAAACAATCCAATCCAATCAAATACACAAAATTTAAGATATCACAATCTCCCTCACTTAAATTTTTGACGTATATATCTAGGCCTACATTCTGTTGCAATGCCCCCGAGTCAAATAGCATTACCAAGTTTACTCTAGTACCATTTTTAACAATACAAGGAAATTGCTAGTCACATCTATGTTGGGGTTCCTTGTAATCACTTATAAACTCAAGATACACCTAGTAAACACATGGTGTTAGACTCAGCACACGTCCGTGCAACACACAATCAATGAATCCAATCAAAAAACAAAAAATCAATTACTGGGACATGTATTGAAGTGAAGAACTTTGCAATCCAACAACAAAACATCAGTTGCTGGGAAGTTAGTCACGTATTGGGATTTGTGCAAAGGAAGAAGTCTCTACAAGATCAAGTCCAATTGGGGATTCGTGTAAAGGTTCAACTGTAGGTTATTACTTCAGGATAGTCTAGGGTAGTGGTAAGATTCCTTATATCTATAACCGCTTGATTCTTGATTAGTGATTCTTTTCCCCATTAGTCAACAAATTATCGTGTCAAATTTAATTTCCATTGCACTTTAGTTTATTTGGTAATTTGTGTGTGCCTCCACGATTTGTATGTAATTTGACCTAATTAATCAACTTGGGCAATTGAATTAATTAAACGGAGTTAATCTATGATCCAACACCATTGATAAAAACGAAGAGTCATTCTTGCATAGAGCTTTGCTTATCCTTAAACACCCTCTCATGGTTTGATCTTGATATTGATCTACTTCTTGGATTTTCACCCTCGTGACACATATGTAACCAAGAACATAAAGAATTTGATTTTATTTGAAACCACAAAGTTCCTTGCTCACGATCTTGTTGGGGTTTATGTCCTAAAATCCAATTTATTGGCATGTCATAAATAATTAAATTGTTTAATTATATGAAACTGTTTATAAATGAACTAATGGGACATTATCATAGTCCTTGAGATGCATTGTATGTGATTTATGTGATTTAGTCACAGAAAATATAAATCACAAGTTCCTTGTAAACTCAAAACGTAATTCGTAGTTGATGATGAAATTGGGTGTTTCATCTACAAAGACTATAACACATCAACTAAGATGATTTGTCTTGATCATGATCATGGAAGTGGATACTTCTAGTTGATGTGTTGATGTGTCTTAAGAGTTAAAACATATTGAATTGGACCGCTGTGAGATTAATTATTCAATTAACAACTGTCACCTGAATAATTAATCTCACGACTTCTAATTTCATAGACTCTCAATCCTGAGAGGATAGTGAACCCGATCATGAAATGTATGTTACTTTGATATATCAGGAGTGAGATCTAATATTCACAGTCAAAACCTCAGTATGTTGGGTAACCACACGTGGTGTTGAGGGAACACATATTCTCAAGATGGAATCCATAATCTCTTATATAGAGACACGAAATATCCCCTTGAGATAAGTTTAATGGGAACTGATTATTCAAGGCGCCCACTTTAGTAAGGAGTTACTAGAGCTTATATTTCTTGAAATCGGATTTCAATAAATGTGAATAACTAAAAGATTAAACCGGGTACTCGAGAATAAAATAGTTGTTTACAAAGTGACAGTTCATTATGACTTTGTTCACTATGGATATTTCATGGAGGGGTCAAATGATATCATTAAAGTCTTGGGATATAATTTATTAATAAGGCCTAGAGTGCAATTATATTTATATAGTGGTATTAAATATAATTAATGGTAACTTTGGAATTGTCAAGAGTTGACAGAAAAGTTCAAGACCCATTAGAGCTAGAGTCTTATTTGTTCCCTTTGGTCCCATCTAAAGCCACAAACTAAAGCCTAATTGGGTAGACCCAAAAGGCTAACCCAATTAGATAATCAGTTTTTATTTAATAAGAGTTATTAAATAAAGTTACTACCAAGGTAGTTAGAATGTACGTATGATGAAAAGAAAAGAAAACAGTTTTTCTCTACAAGGAGAAGAAGAAAGACTTTCTTTGAGAATCAACGTACATAAACACTAATTGAGAGACCACTCTTCTTGGGCACCATGTGGAATTGAGAGGATGATTAGAGGTATTCTCAAGTCTTGGTTTTGAATTTCATAGCATCAATTATGCTTTCTATTCTTTGTTCTAGAATTCAAGATTACATGTTATCTCTCATGAATGAAGTAGATCCATGATTGTTGCTTCCGCTGTGCGTTTTGTATGAGATGCAAAACCAAATTTTCCAACACATCTTGCATTGGTATCCTAGAGATTCCAATGTGTAGTAGACATATCATTTAAAAGAAATCCAAAGGATTTAGAGTTGCTGTAATAAAGTCCATGAGTTGTCTACTAAGTTATTGAGGTATGCTTACAATGGTTTTGAAAGTTAATCTAAGAGGAGGTATTACCTATTATGGGTATATGAGTCCCTTCTCTCATAGTTGAGTGGGACCCACAACCTATGAGGGAGAGGACTCATATACCTATAACAAGGTATATTTTCCCTTAATCTACAAACTCCTTTTTTTTATTATGGATTGCCTTGTGTTAGGTAAGGAAGTCAGTCTCTCTTTAATTTTTTGTTTTAAATATAATCTGATAGGCCAAGAATGTATTGACCCCTTTGGTAAATTAATCAATTAATTAGTCAAGTGAATTAATTAGATTCAATTACATGCAATAAGCGTGGTAGCACAAACAAATCACCAATTAAACTAAATGCAGTAGAAAATAAATTTGACATGGGTGATTTCTTTACGAATGGAGAAAACCACCGAGGCAAAACCCCACCGGGTGAATTTAAGGTCACCACTCCCAAGAATCCACTATTATCAAAAACAAGATGTTACAAGTAAAAGGAATTTCAGTACCTAATACCAACCTACAGTTGAACCCTTACCCCAATACCCAATTGGACTTGTAATGTAGTGACAATCTTTCATTTCAATGCACGGCTCCAAGTACGTGACTAACCAATCGATGCACGGATCCAAGTACATGACTAAACACCAACTTAAGGAAGATGTTGGCTGCAAAGTTCTTCAGTTCATCTAAACGATGAAAATCAAGAAGCTCTTTAGTTACAAAACCCTTAGCACAAAGATGCAACAGCTTCTATAAAGAATATGATGAACTAAGGCAAATTCTGTCTCCGGTCACAATTTGCATACGCAATCAATTTGCATTGAGTTGCATCACTTTGCATCACCTTTGATGACCCTTAAAATAATCTTTATATGTGTCTAGGATTGTGAGAAAAGAAACCCTACACAAATAACTTGGATATGCATGAAAAACATATCTAGAAATCTGAATTTCGTAATTATTGATAGATACTGTTTCTGTCGAGCAGCTGTCGAGCACAAGCATCAAACCTCGATAGATATCATTTGTCGAGCAATCTGTCGAGATTTAATAAACAGCACTTCTTCACTTGTTTCTTGAACAGACTTGCAAGGCTTCAATACTAAACTTGAACTCTTGTTCCTTGAAATACGAAACCCATCCTAGATCTACCCAATTACAAGTAAAGTGCGTTTTGTCAAAAGATTAATCAATTTATAATAATATATGTTCTAACAAGTTCCACATATGTCCTAACAATCTCCCCCTTTGGCAATCCGTGACAAAACCACAACAAACAAATAAAGTATAAGAGAAGTCATAAATCACTAAACTCATAATCACTTGTTGAAAACAATAAAATCTAATCCTAACACAAACTCTTGAAAAACTTTGCAAGAAGAAGGTTGTTGAGGGAGAAATTAATGCCTCTGAATAGAATATCGAGAAGCCAAGCCAAAACTCAACTATGGGCTCTCGAGATGGCACCCAAAGGCTTTTGATGTGGTGATAAGCCTATCTAAGCAAGACATAAAGGCTACACTTGACAAAACAGCAACAAAAGCCCAATAGAAACACTTTACAATACATAATTAATATGTTAGTGGCCTTGTTCTGATAGTACAAGGGAAATAGATTCTCCGGCTATAAAGGTGAAATTACACTTAAGTCCAGAAAAGTAAATCCTCCAGCCGTAAAGGTGAAATTACACTTAAGATTCCAAAAAGGTAAATTCTCCAACGGTAAAGGTGAAATTACACTTAGTGTCCAGAAAGATAAATTCTCCAGCGGTAAAGGTGAAATTACACTTAGAGTCCAGCAGTCAATGATTAAATAAATTTAGGAAGGTGTTCACTCCTAGGGGTCCTTGTGTGTCTTGGTCAGGGGAATTTATTGTACTTTCAGCCATCATTACATCAATGTGAGGGAAGAATTCGATTGTTACAAATACATTATATCCTTCAACAGTAAAACAAAAAGTAAAAATTAAAGGTTCCATGAGAAGAAGAAAGGGATTAATTGGCATGGTGTGGAGGAAGAGAGAGATCCTAGCTCAGTGCAGCAAGTATTAAACTAAGATTTTGATGAGTATGTGTGTATAAGGCATGAATGAGGTAATGTAGATTGTTTTGAGTGAGTGGGATGGAATTAATACTGAGGTTAAGGCTTTAATGAGTAGTGGACTGTTTGTGACTAATTGGGAGACATTTATGAGCTATGATTGTGTAAAGGAGGGAAAGAATGTCTGAAGTTAGGTAAGTGTGGGCTAAGGGGAATGGGCCGTAAGCTTGAGGAGAGCTGAATTGCTAGCAAAATGGCCAACAAATCAGAAAGTTTCAGAGGGAGTAGCTATGTGTTTGTGGGCTAAGGTGCTTATACTTTTATAATGGAGTTTAGAGAAGTATTAATTAACAAGAATCCAAGAAACATAGGACTGATCAGAGGCAGGGAATCAAGGTTAATCATCCTAGGATTTGGCCAGAAGTAAGAGATTTACTTTTGGGGCTGCTTGCTTCTTTGGGTAATATGACACATAGTGGGTTTTTGGAGTGTTTTGCATTAAATGTTAGGATTTCTAGAGCTGAGTTTAACCGATGGGATTAAGGCAAGTATCAAGAATGAATCCTAGTGCTGCAACTGAGATTTGAACCCCAAGAAGTAGGATTCAACACCCCAAGCCAGGTGATAAACTCTAAGTCCACTTTAGGGGGTTTTGCTGGAGATCCCTTTATACCCTCCAAACCACATGTTCCCAATTTTTCCCCTTTAGGATTCATGGGCTTGGCACATGAACCACGTCTTGAACATTTTTGACATTTATAGCATCAATCTATTGAGATTTGGATAACTTGGTTTTAGCCCCCCTTCCACTAGAGATGCAGTCTTGAGGAAGATGATGGAGTTTCATCACCCTTTAGACTTCAGCTGATATCACAACCCTCAGGCACTGTTCATGTCAAGTAGAGGGTGACAGAAAGCTGATGGGATAGCCCCTAGTTCATCCTCAAAGACTCGGTTCTCTTGTAAGGGCCTCCAGCCGTACCTTGGTTAGGGATGAACAAAGGCTGGTTGTCCACTTTCAATCCTCTGCCTCTTGTTGGAGTCTTTTGGATTGGGCTTGCTCACATGGGTTGGTTCCTTTGGGCTAGGTTGTGTGCATCCTACAAAATGGACATCAACAACACACGTTGCCATGGGTTTTCATTTCTCATGGACTTTTATTAGTAAATATTTTTTGGGTTTTCATAGATACTTGCAATGGGCTTTTGGGCAATTAGTTGTAATGTTTGAAACAATAGGACAAGTTTCAAAATACCTTTGTAAATAACATTTACTATGATGAATTTCATATCGTAAATAATGTTCATGGTTTCTAATAATCACATCATAATTTAAATGATAAGTTTGTGGGATTGAATATTTACCATGAGCATTGAAGATATATATTATGGATGCTGTGATGTAAATGATGACCATGTGTCTCATGGGTTTATAATATGAGAACATAATTTTCAAGATAACTTCCAATGAGCTTTTATAAGACGATTGTCATGGTTTTTGCGATAGTAATATTTAAGAAATAATTATACTATGATATTTTTTTCTTTGCCAAGCATTAATAATCTTGGCCTTTTTGATAAAATAGTGTCAACGTAAATTGGGCTTTCGATACTGCCAGTGAGAACTGTGCTTTTGATATTGCCAATGAAAATTAGGCTTTTATTATTGCCAGAAAGAACTGGGCTTTTGACATTGCCAATGAAAATTGGGCTTTTGATATTGCTAGTGGGAACTGGGCTTTTTGATGAATAATTTGCCTCAGGTTTGAATCATGGGCTTGGATTATGGGGTTGAATCCCATTGAAAAAATAGTATTGCCATGAATTTGAATCATGGGTTTTTTCAAATATTTGCTAAGTATAAAATTCTTGGGCTTTAGAAAGAATTAGATTTTATCTCGCTCAATAAATAATTTGGGCTTTACGAAAAAATATTAGGTCCTATAGTGTTTTGCATTCGTAGCCCAATTTTGTGATAGAAAGGAGAACGGTTGTGACTAGCATAGTGATAGTCAAAAAATATGTAGGCATGCCCAATAATTTGTTTGTGACATTTGAAAATAAATAAATAGGTGTTATTTAAATAATATTATGTGTAAAAAAATGTACCCCAACATATAGATTTTGACAACCTGTCTTTTTGAAACACTTTAAACAAAACTCAATAAGGCATCTTAGTGTGAAACAAAAATAAAGGATTGCATACAAAAAAGAAACATGTGTATAAAGAGAAAAAAGAAACAACACATGGAGAGATAGGTGAATAACAACATACATCATCATATATAAATGAGAAATAAAAGTACAATGTATGTTATCAAATAATGGTCATAAGACCGGTGTACAAAAGGATAATGTAACTAAAAAGAAAGAAAAGAAAAGTACATATATCCTCACTACATCCCTCAAAAACAAAAGACACTCCCCCTATCAAAAATGTCCAATGATAACTCTCCCCCTAAATACATGACTACTCTCATCCCAAAACTACTCCCCCTTTTTTGTCACAAATGACAAAGGGTAAATCACTGAGAAGTCATCATCTCCTCATCACTAGAAGAGTTAGCATCCTCATTCTCATCATCATCATCATCACTAGAACCATCATTAACATCCTTGTCCTTAGAAGCCTCTAGAGAAGGAGAGGGAGATGGTGACGCGGCGAAGCCACCAATGCAAGCATGTTGTCATGTGTCATGTGATACGACTAACACGGGTGCTCACCTGATACAACTCAGTAGTGAGTGTATCAAGGCGAGCATCCATGTGCTCAAGCCGCCATGATGGCCTCAAGCATCATGCCACCACTCGAAAAAGACGGAGCAGAGGTGGATGGAATGGAAGGGGCTGGAGGAGTCGTCGTCTTGGGCAGCTTTGGTCGAAGTTAGGCCTTGCTCCGTCGAACAAACACCGCGCTAATGGCACCCATAACGGTAAAGAGATAAGAATCAGGGATAGAGATAGAAAAATGACGAATGATTCGCGTGATAGCCTAAGGGAAAATGAGCTTATCACGGGTCAATGTATCTCTATAGACATCGATGAGAGAGAGAATGAAGTGAGAAGGAAAGTATATAGAGAGGTCCTCTAAGATGGATAGCAAAAAGTAAGCACGAGGCTCAGTAATGGAGTTATAATGAGATAGTGGATGGATAACGAATGTCATCACAATGTTTAGAAATCTCGGACCTTTTACAAAGTCCGAGCATGAGGTGTTTTGGCGCTCACCCCATGAAAAAGGTGTCTCACAGAAAAGAGATAGAAGTTTGTCCTTGGACACAGTCCTCAGACGTGGACAAGGGGGGTAATTAGGATGCGAAACCCGCAGAACCTGTAGTTTCTTGGAAATAATATTTGAAGTGACTACGATACGTTTACCTCAAATCTGTGTAACAAACTGAGGTATAGAGGTATCGAAACCGTGCATGTTCGAGTAGAACTCCTGTATGATTATGGTGGGACATCTCACGAGTATCTCACATAGAGATTCCCATCCCCGACTGTGAATGACTATGGGTAAAGCAGTATTGGAAATGTCCAATAGAACCACGTGGCATTCCAAATGAATACCACGGTTGGAGAAGTTCTCCAAAAAGTCCTTACTAGCCTTATCATCATGGAACCAGATGTGAAGAGGAGTAGGATCAGAAGAAGATGTCCCAGAACGAAGAGGGTTCCGAGACGGTGTGGATTTGAGCTTAGGTGCCATGCGCAGACTATCCAGAGAGAGAGAGAGAGAGAGAGAAAGAGAGAGAAATAGAAAAAATAATCACGACAGAGTACCAACAAAAGAAAAGAAGATGGTACATATGCATGAAGAATGCATGAACATGTGACGTGCGAAAAAAATGCATCATGGGTTCAACCTAATCCAAACCTAACAGTACACAATCTTCAACATATAAACACACATTTAAATGCATGAAACATTGTGAAAATGCAAATGGAATGCAATGCATAAGCATACAACAACAAATAAGCAACACCCAACCCAAAAATTTCACAAGAATCTCAAAAGTTTTCAAAAACCCCAAAAATTTCAAAAAAAACCCAAAACCTAGGTCTAAATGTGTGAAATGCATGAAGAAAGAAGGATTAAGAGATCATACCTAAGAAGAAATGCACAATCTAGGCCGAAATCCAAGTGGGGAAGATGAAAAGAGTGTTTAGACAGAGAGAAAGAGATAGCTTTTCTGTCGAGAGAGATATGAAAAAGTGAAATCTGATTTCGCGCTAAGGCTATTTAAAGAAATCGCAGCTCGATCGATCGAGGACCTATCAAGATCTGTCGAGCACTAAATTTTGACAGATATGAATCTGTGGAGGTGCTGTCGAGAATCTATTAACAGCAAAATCACTTTGATGGATCGAAAAGCTATCGATAAGCTATCGGCAAGACAGAAACTTTCTCAATGGATCGAGAATTTGTTGAGAAGCTATCGAGACAAATTCCAGATAGCTCAATGGATCGAAGTTGCGATAAGATCTGTCGAGAAAAGAAGTCCAAGGGGCTCGATAGATAGCAATCTGTTGAGAAGCTGTCGAGCTTGATAAAAACTTGTTTTTCAAAGAGAGGAAAAACACACAAAAATGAATGCAATCAAGCAAGCTACTCAACCAAAGATCCAATCAACATATTAAGCTTTCAAAAGCATCTCTCAACAAGAAAAATGCAAAGCATTCATGAACCAAAACACACACACACACTAAACACGTTTAACCAATTTTATATTTCAAAAACAAGTCATGACAGTTTAGTGAGTACATATTAACACATGCATCCCTTGTGATGGCCAAAACACATTGTACCTGCACGTGTATCAAGAGTAGCAAAGAATTTGCATGTTGTCTGTGAAAACATAGCAAAGGTGCATAAGTGTCTCATGTTATGATGATATAAGATATGAGAAAATTAATTTAACTTACACACAATCATAACTGCTTGATAGGAACTATCACTTTCAAGGTACATCATATAACTCTCACCTCTCCTAGAAACATGCTTGCAACCATATCTAAAAGCATTTTGATTATTTTTTCTTTTAATTTCTTTGCATATTCTTTTTCTTTTTAGTATATCATGCATGGGCATATAAGAGAGAGAACTTTGTTTCAATGGCCATCCAATGTTCACAAGTACCAATGTACACAAAACACACACTGTTTTTGTATTTTTCTGATTTTTCAATTTTTTTTTTATGAAAAATAAAATAAAGTAAAACTGAAAACAAACAAACAAAAACATGTTAAACAAAACATAGCATAAAACTAGATGCAAATGCATGAGGAAGGAGGAGAAAGAGAAAAGATCACTCCATGGAGATCACACCAATGTTTTGGCATAGGAATTCAAATAGTTTGCAATCGAGAGGCTTAGTGAACAAATTAGCCTTCTAATCATCAGTGTGAATGAACTCAAGAGTGAGAGTACCATCTTCGACAAGCTCCCGAATGAAGTGGTGTCGAATCTTTATATGTTTTGTTCGAGAATGTTGAACAGGATACTTAGAGATGTTAATGGCACTGGTGTTGTAACAATAGATGGTAAGATGTTCTTGACGAATGCCATAATCAATGAGGAGTTTTTGCATCCACAGAAGTTGGGTGCAACAACTACCGGCAACAATGTATTCAGCCTCAGCAGTAAATAAAGAGATGAAATTCTGCTTTTTACTCATTAGGAGACAAGATTATTACCCACATAAAAAATAAATAAATAAATAAATAAATAAATAAACCCTTGAAGTACTTTTTCTATCATCAACATTACCAGCCCAGTCTGCATCAGAATGCCCAGCTAAGACATCATTGGTGTCCTTGCTATACCATGCAACGAAATTGGCTGTAGATTTGACATACTTTATGATTCTTTTCAAAGCAATCATATGAGACTCTTTAGGATTAGCCTGATATCTAGCACACACTCCCATACTGTAACTAATGTCAAGTCTACTAGCAATAAGGTAAAGAAAATTGTCTATCATGCTTCTATATAGAGAAGAATCAACACTTTTTCCTAACAAATTAATAGTGAGTTTAACATTTTGGCTCATGGGGGTTCTAATAGAACTAGCAGATTCCAATCCAAACTTTTTTCACAAGATTTTTAGCATATTTAGATTGAGATATGAATATCTGACGGATCTACAATCCAAGGAAGTGATTCAACTCTCTAATCATGCTTATCTTGAACTCGGCTTGCATAAGCTCGGAAAATTATGAGCAAGTTCATCCTTAGTAGATCCAAAGATGATATCATTAATAGATGACTTGAGCAACTATCAACTTTCCATTTTCTTTTTTGATAAAGAGAGTTTGATCAACTTGTCCTCTTGTGAAACTATGTGAGATCAAATATTGTGTAAGCCGGTCATACCAAGCTTTGGGTGCTTGCTTTAGTCCATAGAGTGCCTTCTTGAGGTACAACACATGATTCGAAAAGTGTGGATCAATGAATCCTTTAGGCTGAGCCACATAGACATCTTCTTTAAGGAACCCGTTCAAGAATGCAGTCTTCACATCCATTTGGTAAAGCTTGAACTTCAAGTAACAAGCTAGGGCCAGGAGAACCCTAATGGATTCCATATGAGCTACAAGAGCAAATGTCTCATCGAAATCTACTCCTTCCACTTGAGAGTATCCTTGAGCCACAAGAGGAGCCTTGTTACAAATCATATTTCCCTCCTCATCAGTTTTATTGCAGAATATCCACTTTGTGCCAATGATGTGCTCTCCTTCCGGTCTAGGTACTAGGGTCCAGACATTATTCCTTTGAAACTGAAGTAGTTCATCATGCATGGACTCAACCCAGCTTTCATCCCGGAGAGCATCCTCAACCTTGGTGGGTTCAACCTGCGACAAATAGCAAGAATACGACACAAAGTTAGCAACACATTTATCAACTATACGCTTTTTCTTAGTGTAAGTTCATTCATGTTTCCCACAATAACTTTAGGAGGGTGATTCAACTTAATCCTTGAGGAAGGTCATTTCTCTTCATGAGACTTCTACAACACTTAGAGTACTTGGAGAAACGGGGGCTCTTGATCAACTATTTCTTGAACAGCCTTAGGCTCTGAGGGAAGAATTTCCTTAGGCATTTCCTCACTAATTTTCTCATAACCAGAATCTGAAACTTCATCAATAACAACATTGATTGTTTCCATCACCTTCTTGGTTCTTTTGTTGTACGCTTGATAAGCTTTGCTAGTGGAGGAGTATCCCAAAAATATTCCTTCATCGTTTCGGGAGTCAAATTTTCCCACATTCTCTCTATCCTTAAGGATGAAGCAAGTACTTCCAAAGATTCTGAAATACTTTACATTTGGCTTTCTTCCCTTCCACAATTCATAAGGAGTCTTCTTTGTACCAGGTCTGAAATACACCCTGTTAATTGTATGACATGCGGTATTGACTGCTTCTCCCCATAAATTTCTAGCCACATCCTTGTTGTGCAACATGGCTCTAGCCATCTCCTGAATGACTCTGTTCTTTCTTTCTACTACACCATTTTGCTGAAGGGTAATAGGAGCAGAAAATTCTTAAGATATACCAGATCTAGTGCAAAAGGATTCCATTTATGAGTTCTCGAATTCTTTACCATGATCACTGCGAATTCAATCAATCTTCAAATTTTTCTCATTTTGAAATCTTGTACATAAGGCTTCAATGTGCTGAGAAGTATCTGACTTGGATCTTAGAAGAATGATCCAAGTATACCTAGTGAAATCGTCTACCACAACCATGATGTATCTCTTTCCTCCAAATGACTCAGTTCTAGTCGGACCCATGAGATCCAGATGTAGTAGCTCCAAAGGTCTAGATGTAGCTCATGTCTGAGTGCCTGGATGTTTTGCTTTTGTCTATTTCCCAAGCTGACACGGTCCACACACAACATTGTTAACTTTATTGAGTTTTGGTATCCCCAAGACTAATTCATGCTTAGATACAATTGACAAATGTTTGTAGCTAGCATGTCCCATCCTTTGGTGCCATAGATCTTCATTTGGCAAACGAATTCTATTGCACACAATATCAGCATCAGGTACCAATCCATAGCAGTTATCCAAAGTGTGAATACCGCTTATGAGTTTCTTCCTAGATTCATTCAACACAAGGCATTTCCCTTTCGAGAACAGCACCATAAAGTCTTGATCACATATGTGACTTATACTCAATAAGTTCACTCTCAAACCTTCTACATATAATACATTTGAAATGTCTGGCAATCTAGATAGAGAGATGGTTCCCTTCCCTTTAATCTGTGATTTGCTCCCATCATCAAAAGTGACATTTTCACCTTTCTTAGACTCGAAAACCTTAAAGAGAGAACGGTCTTTAGTCATGTGTCTTGAGCATCCACTGTCAAGGTACCACAAACATGTGTCCATTACCTTAAATGCAAATTTCATCATAAAGCACACCTCATGCTTACATGACAAATCAATAGGAATGGTTTTCTCTCTCATCTGCCATTTAAGATGGAAGCCTTTAAGTTTCACCCTTCTCAAATGAACTCCTCTGCACATTTTCATTCTGAGACAGTCTAATTTCTTCTTTGTTATACTAAGACCTTTTTCAATAATCCTCAAGATAGCTTTCAAATAACTTTTAGACTTGCATTTTTTGAAACACTCAATCAAATAGAGATTAGAAAAACAAGATATATTTGAAATAAAAGATCTTTTCATGCTGTTTGCAGCCATGACAACAGGGGTCAATAGATCACACAGCAAATATTAACCCTAATTAGAGTGTGCCCACTCTGATACCACTTGATAGGCCAAGAATGTATTGACCTATTTGGTAAATTAATCAATTAATTAGCCAAGTGAATTAATTAGATTCAATTACATGCAATAAGCATGGTAGCACAAATAAATCACCAATTAAACTAAATGCAACGGAAAATAAATTTGACACAGGTGATTTATTTATGAATAGGGAAAACCACCGAGGCAAAACCCCACCGGGTGAATGTAAAGTCACCACTCCCGAGAATCTACTATTATCAAAAACAAGTGGTTACGAGTAAAAGGAATCCTAGTACCTAATACCAACTTACAGTTGAACCCTTACCCCAATACCCAATTGGACTTTTAATGTAGTGACAATCTCTCTTTTCAATGCACGGCTACAAGTACGTGACTAACCAATTGATGCACGGATCCAAGTACGTGACTAACACACCAACTTGAGAAAGATGTTAACTACAAAGTTCTTCAATTCATCCAAACGATGAAGATCAAGAAACTTCTTGGTTACAAAACCCTTGGCGCAAAGACGCAGCAACTTCTACAAAGAATATGATGAACTAGGGAAAATTCTCTCATCGCTCACAATTTGCATGCACAATCAATTTGCATTGAGTTGCATCACTTTGCATCACCTTTGACGGCCCTTAAAATAATCCTTATATATGTCTAGGGTTGTGAGAAAAGGATTGTGAGAAAAGAAACCCTACACAAATAATTTAGATATGCGTGAAAAACAGATCTGGAAATCTAAATTTCATAATTCTCAATAGATATTGTTTCTGTCGAGCAGCTGTCGAGCACAAGCATCAAACCTCGATAGATATTATCTGTCGAGTTTTAATGAACAACACTTCTTCACTTGTTTCTTGGACAGACTTGCAAGACTTCAATACTAAACTTGAACTCTTGTTTCTTGAAGTACTAAACTCATCCTAGATCTACCCAATTACAAGTAAAGTGTGTTTTATCAAAGGATTAGCCAATTTACAATAACATATGTTCTAACAAGTTCCACATATGTTCTAACATAATCTGGCTCAACTAATTTAAACAGGTGAAAATCTTTTAGTAGAATAGTGACCATGTCACTCAACTAGGTAAGAGTGACATGGTCTACCATAAGCACCATATAATTTTTCCATTCCCTCCTAGTAATTTTTCCACTAGAGAAATTCTCTTCTAGTTTTTGACTTTGTTACCATAAAAGAAAATGATTGAAAGGTTAGAAAAAGAAGAGTGGAAAATGGGGTTGAAGTTTTTTTCCGTTTGATTGGATAAAAGTAGAGGGAGAAAGAAAAGGGGGATGGGTAACATTTTGATTAATGTAAAAATCAAATTTCGAGTTTAAATATAAAAAATATATATATATATATAAACAATGAAAAATAAATTTTAAAATAAATAATAATATAGATTCAATTAATGCAAAAATCAAATTTCGAGTTTCTAAATAGAGTATAAAATAAGAAATCACTGAATAGACATGATAAACTAAAATGGTATCAGTTTCAACTAGACTTACAACAAGTCATAACAAATATGAAATATGCTTGTAAAATTCATTTGTTAATTAAATCATACAATATGCTAATTGCATGTTCTTGTTAAAGTAAGCCTTCAAGTAATAAGAAAAACTTATAGAAAAAAAAAAAGGATTCTTATACATAGCTAGGACATACTAATAAACTGATACAAATTACATTCTGTTTTATTTCATTTTTCTTCGCAATTAAACAAATAATTTGTATAAACATTTTTCATCCTATTACTTAACTATCCCTTTGATCAAACACATACTATGAAAATCTAATATCCTTTTCATTCTCTCCTTTTGCCATCATTCTTTTATCTTCCATCATATCCTTACCCAAAAAAAGTTAAATGGTAGTATATATATTCACATAAACGTGTGTAGTCTAATTCTACCATGACCAAGTTTGAGGCTATTTGTCCTTTGGCTCAAAATTTATATTATATTGTAGAACTTCCAGGAAGTTACAGATCATAAATCTAGAAGCAGGCCTCGTACTCCAACGAAATCATCATCGCTACCAGCCAGTTTGACAAAGACTGGCGAAAAAAATAACAAGCAGTATAGTACTAGAAATAGATCACTGTACTCTCTTTCTCTCTCTCTCTATCTCTCTATTTCTCTGTACTTGATTGCTTCTAACATGGAGTCTGATCAACCAAACCTAGAAAATTCCGAGCAGGGGAACTCAGATGATCACCAAGGTGCAAGCCAAGCAAGATCCTATGATTGTACCTTTTGCAAGAGAGGTTTTTCTAATGCACAAGCTTTAGGAGGGCACATGAATATCCACAGAAAAGAAAAGGCTGTGCTCAAGCGAGTGGTGACTAATAAAAGCCAACCATCCTCGAATTCTACACTACCAAGGAATTATTCATGGCCTTTGGAAACCAAGCCTAGTAGTGACGAAAGAAACACAAAGAAATTGCCTTGGATGCTAGCTAGTCAACAAGGTGATGGGGATGAAACCCATGTTGGTGATGAATATTATGATCAAGTTCAGCAACTTCCACTGTTTGTGGAAACTTCTTCACAAAAAGATCATAAGCCAGGCAGTCGACTTCATTCGAATATTGAAAAGGATTTGTCAACCACTAGTACTACTCATGCCTCGTCAGGTTCTGGGATAGACCTTGAACTTAGACTTGGGCCAGAGCCTCAGGACCCGTCAGCCCCAACAGCTACTCAAAAATTCTTCGGAGTTTGAACACAGCACCAAAAGCTACTCAAAAATTCTCCTGAGTTTGGACATGTATCATGGTATTGTACTCTCTCACACCTTCATAGAAATTGTTTTTTGGTAATTAATTTTTTTCAATCTTGTTGTAAAGCAGATTTCTCTTACATGGTTATTGTTTTTTCTCATTTTAAACTTCCGTAATCACGAAAAAATATCTCTTGTAACAGTTATACCAAACAATTATATATTTAACAATTTAGTTATTGAATGTCATGTGATTCAATTTGATACACTTATGTTAAAATTGATCCCACCAATCTCTCACATAATTACCACATAAATGACTTGGTATAACTGTTACAAAAGATACTTTCTCATGTGTTCACCTATGTAATCTTTGTAGACTTATGGCATATATGGTGGAGTATTACTTGTGAAACATTTATTTAAGTATTTTGTTTGTTCTGTTCAAATTAAATTTTTGCAGTTTCATGCTGAATTTTTTGCACTACCAACAAAGAAACCAAATTACTTGATATATCAATTCTGAACTTTCAGAACAAGGAGAAACGCAGGTGAAGCAACAAAATTAACCTGAATGTACAGTTGAAATTAGGGTTTAAATGTTTTTTTTATAATCAAATTAGGGTTTAAATGGGACGTTTCTGAAGACATCTGATATAAATCATAAACCCTAAATATCAATTGAAAGTAAAAACCAGGGCTTATAACACGATTGCTCATAACACAAGAACCAGGATAAGCTGTCTATAGTAGGTACTTTTGATTACCTTCACTATCTGCGAAGATAATAATTTTCTTAATGACCTGAAGTACTTCCAGAAAAATGGCATATTTGAACACCCAACCAATTGTTGTGGACTAGCATTATCATGTGGATAAGCTGTAGCTCATTAATTACCAAGAGCTTTACATGTTTCTTCTAAGTTTCTTCATAATTTTTGACAATTTGACATGACATGTTGTGAATAATGATCAGTAGAGAATCAATGTCCCTATCTTGAGAACTCGTATATATGCATATATACTATTCCACCAGGCAAGAAGTCTTTCTGTCATTCTAGTGGCATGACTGTAAGGACCATTATTGTCCCTAAAAGCAAAATCCTGGGAGGAATTTTGGAGACAATTCTAATCTAATATATCTTTGCATGAAGTGACCTCTCTTCTTAATCATGTACACGCACTTGTACCATGGTAGCACTAAATATAACAACAGCACTAAAAACTTTTCCCTCATAGTGTGACTATTAGGAGTCAATAACTTAATATCATAGTTTTATTTTTATTTGTTAAATTACACCGGCACTAGATAGGTTTTGAATCCATGACCTTACCCTCCACCCATTATGAGAGGAGGAAGTGTAATTTGGACCAAAACTTGTTGGCCAAATAAGAAAATTATTTAAATGGCCTTATTTTAAACCTTTTTAATTTGTTAATTTTCACATTATAGGTAGAAGTTTGATTAATTAAAATATTAATGTGTTAAAAACCCAAATAGTTTGGAAGCATATCTAGACACAATAAGGTAAATGACATGGGGTCCTATATCATAAAATGTAAAGTCAATGATATTTGTTTTGTGTAATCACTGTACTTAACACTTAGGCTTGGTTCTTACATATGAACAATGTAGAAGAGAGAAAATGCTTAAGAATTTACCTTTCTTATTCCTCATTCTCTTTTTGGAGAACAATATAAGAGGTTAGAGTTAGGTAAATCTTCTCAAATATACGAGCCCTATTTAAGTGTGTATTATTAGCTTCTTGTAATGTTCTTTTCCACCACCAAACCTAGATTAGATTGTATGTCAAATCATAGGGAGGCGGTTTTTCATCCAATAAGATTTAGCGGTGGAGTGAATCCATCATAGGATTATGATGCATGCACTATATTGATTGCATGTCGTATTGGCTTCTTTATCCATTTCCCTTTACCCCAAAACAAAAACAAAAAAACCAAAAAAAAAAAACTTCTTTATCCATTTCTCCTCATTGATTTGCAGTGAAACCATATCATAAGATTTTGAATGCCATAGAAATCGAGGTAATATAATAGACTATAATTTATTTCAACTCTTCGGCCACATAGTGGAAGAAGCTCAACCCTTAATTATGAACCTCTTCTGCTAGCTGGATGCCGCCCCAGCTATATGTTGAGAAATTGCCTTAAATTTTAATTATGACTTGGTAAGTTTACTGGGTTTCCTTCCTGAAAAATGAAAATTTTATTTGGTTCTTTTTGAGTGTCTTTGGTATGAAAGAAAATGCTATTCCTTAGAGTAAAAGGAAAGCGTATTCCTTATTAAAGAATTAATATATTCATCATCCACCACGGAATAAGAATTGAGTTTTATAAATAGACAATACTACAAAAATTTTGATGGTTTTGGCCCAAGAGACAGAGAAGAAAAATAATAGATTTGGGTGTGAAACCAAGAGAGGAAAAAAAAAAATTTGCTTAAAAGATAACATGAGGGAGACAACAATGTTTAAGTTTTCTCTGCAAAAGTTTTATAAAGCACACAAATCAGGGAGAATCTATGAGACTTTGATTCATGTTGTGAAGTGAAGAAATTAGAAAGAGATGATGCCGCAATGTGAGCATAGTAAGAAAAAAAAAATAGAGGTGAGACATATATAAGGGATATAAATTTGGGAGTTCTTGCAAAAAAATATTATAAGTGATTTTATAATAGTGGATTGATTCAAAGTTTATCCCGATATTTTTTTCCATTCAAAGAAAAAATGTTTTCCACGTAAACTTATGTGTTTTTGTGTGTAATTGATATTTTGACTTAGCGACTTTGATGATTATAATTTTTGGTGACTGATTAAAATTGTTAGTTGAATTGTTTAATTCACAGAAGAAGTTTAGAACCCAACATTTTGTGATACCCCAAATTGTGCCAATCCAATTGATTGGGATTGTTTGAGTGTGTTGGCAGCGCGTGTTGAGTCCTAATTGTAACTTAAGAAGTCTTTTAGGGGTATAAGTGTAGACATGGCTACAACAGAATTACAGAGATCATTAGTGTATATACACCCTCTTATTAGTTATTAGTTACAACTTGGGTGACATGCATATAGAAATTAAAGGATTTAGAGCGTCTAAAATGTATTCAAAATTAATACCACAGAGCCTGCAGCTCTAAACATTTTTTTATCTTCTGCAACAGTGCCAGAACTATCTCAATGCATCTTTCTGGCTTAGTGCAGACCTTCTAATTAGTCTGCTAATACTTGTACCTAATCTGCGCTCCACACTGCCTGTGCCCATTTCAAAGGCATAGCGGCAATTTATTATCCCATGCACTCTACGTACAACTGCAATTCCTACACAGTTTTTCTCTTGAAAAAACCATCAATGCCACCTTAATACATGTTAGCACGGAATTGAGAGGTGACATTGACATATATAGGATATCAAGTGACACCATGGGTCGCCACAAGAAATAGATAACGTCTATATCAAGAATAAATCCTTAAATCCACGTAAGGAAATCTGGAATCCACTCAAAAGTGAATAAAAGAAAACCTCACTGAATTTTCTATTAAAATTTTTGAATGTCCAGCCACTAATTTAAAACAAAACAGTCCTTGGATAACTAATAAGAAATCTTAGAAATCCCTAATTCGGGTTAAGCACAAAATTAGGTTAAAGAAATAGGAAATTGTCAAAAATAAAAAAGAGTGAAATCGAGAAAATTACAAATTTAAATATTACTAGTCACAAACCCACAAAATGCGTGGAAATATATAATTATTTTGTAATATAGT
The DNA here is from genome assembly GCA_032727855.1 of Quercus ilex subsp. ballota. Taxonomy (NCBI): domain Eukaryota; kingdom Viridiplantae; phylum Streptophyta; class Magnoliopsida; order Fagales; family Fagaceae; genus Quercus; species Quercus ilex. The sequence goes on from CM064908.1 coordinate 34,212,196, forward strand.
ATATAATATATAATTTATTCTCTATAAAAATTTTAAAAAATTCAAAAGTATTTTCATATGTCTATCTCTAGAAATATATCTGTGGGGTGTCCAAGGACCGAGAAGAATAAGGAGTGGGATGTTTTGCACCCACTCATTTGTAAAGCGCGTCTGATCCGAGAAGTTGGTCTACCCAAGAAGAAGATGGGGAAGGTGCTTAGTATCTGATAAGCACCCGAATGGGAGAAATAGCATTCTAGGAGAGACATGATGGGAGGAAGTTTCCTGAAACGGTATACCTTCCACCCCCGCATTGAATGTTCTGTAACAATCTTGTCAGCTACATTAATGAAGAAGTGACCCCTAATAGTGTCTTCACAACTAACAACCCCTTCTACCACGTTCAACAGAACCTTGATGGGACAAGTATCCAGGGAAGAGCTTTGGGGCATACAAGTGGAAGGCCAGGATGCCAAGAAGGAGGATATATAAGGGGAAAGAAGCTCTACAGGGAAGGGAGGATATTTTTGAGAGAAATAGAGTGAGAAATAGAAAAGTGAACAGTGTATTGCTTGATAAAACTAGAGTAAGACATATATAAGAACTTTTCCTCAGAAGTGACTGAGGAGCACTTTTTTCAACAATTGCTTGATTCATTCTTCCTTATATGTGAACCACTTCATAAGCCCTAAGCTTAGGTAGCAACTCTATTGTAATTGCCTTCCCACCTCTACACAAAAACAATTCTATTGTCTGGGCTTGGGTCGAAGTGCAAGGCACTACTAATCTAAGTGGGCTTGGGCTTCCAAATCCAGGTCTTACAATATCATTTTATTATTTTTGGTATGTTTGATTGATAATATTCTTCTAATTTCTATTAGAGTGCATAATGTTTTTCTAATTTTTTCTAAACAATAAAATTTTTTAATTTTCAAATTTATTATTCAAATTTCTCATTCTCTTAGGAAAATTATCATAATAATCAAAACTCATTACAAAATTACAATTGATATTACTCAAATAAGTAATAAACACATTCAAATACATAGCTGTGTAGATTTTGTTTTGATATAAACTCAAATTCTTAACTTCCAAAATAATTAAGTATTAACAAACAAAAATCAAACCAAATAGATGAGAGGGAGAGAAAGGCCTTGTCATGGGGAACTCAAAAAACATAATACCAAAACATATCAACCCAAGGTAAAGCTATAAAATTTTTATAAAAAAAAAAAAAAAAATCATCTACCTAAAGTAGAGTTGCAAGAAATTTAGAGATAGAGAGAGGGAAGATAAAGTAGAGATGCAAAAAAGAATTAAATAATCTATCAAAAGGGAAAAAAAAAATCGAGAGAGGGTAATCATATATTTTGTGAGAGAAAAATATGGATTAAATGTGACAGAGAGAGAGAGAGAGAATAACATTTTTTTTTTTTTTTTTTTAAAACAGATAGGAAGAAGAGTAATCAAAATTAAAGGAAGAGGAATGGATAGAGGAAGAAAAATTATAAGATAGAGAATAGTGGGGAGATAAAAAGGTAAAAGAGATGGGAAAAGGTTAGAGGAAGTGTAACAATAAAGTGAGAAATTGATAAAGATAAGAAGAAATATAAAAGATTGAAAATATGTGGATGACATTTATAGCACTATGAAATAGTAGCAAAATTAATTGTTATGCTTCCATTTTATATATCATATAAATATAGATGAATTCTGGTGAGTATAAATTATCGACAAGGGTACAACCATCCTTGGAGCCTTCAGTTTATGCTGACGGGCAGAATTATAGGGAAAGCTGAAGGCCCCAAAAGGTGACGACCCTTCATGGCTAAAGGGTATGAAGTAGGCTGACGGTTCCAAGGCTGACGGTTCTAACAAAACCATGACTTGGTCACCACGCATAAACTATAAAAATGACTTGTATTCCACGTTTAGTGTTAGAGTCTTATAAGGAAAGGATTCCGCAATCTACGCTCATAAGGATTTCTATAAGGAAAAGACTTCTACTCCAAGGTAGAGAGGTCAACTCTGTACTACTATAAAAGCCCCAATACCCTCACAAATCAAGGTACGCATAATTAACCCATCTCTAGCACTCTAGAGTTGAAACAAGTTCTAACTTGATTCGGAGGGTATTTGGCCGGCACCACACCGGTGCACTCTGTTAGGTCTTCTCCTTTTTGTTGTGCAGGTGTCATCTTGAGGGTACAATCACTGCACAACTCACTAGTGATATTTTCGGCATCATCAGTTGGCGCCGTCTGTGGGAACAACGATTTTTGACTTGTAAGCCATATTATCGCTTCCCGGACAAAGAGTTGCATGGTACTTACTCGCTCAATGGCGACCACCAACAACATTCACGGAGACGAACCACGTCCAAATGCACTCGAGAATAGGTGCAAACTCTCACTGCTGCCGTGGAACGCCTTACTAAGCAAAACAACGATCTGGAGGAACAGTTACGCCAGAAAAATGCAGGTCACAGTACTCAAGAGCAGGACCAAGAAGGCACCAGTGCCGATAGAAGAGAACGAGAAGGGCCGGAGGGCAGTAATGCTCCAAGTAGACCGGAGCGCCAAAATTTTAGCATGCCATCCCTCACGGATGCAATTCAACCACACATTACCACGGAGATACAGGCAATAAAGGAACAAATGGAGGTCATGATGAACGCCTTCAAAGGACGGGTATCCAGCGACCTTGACGATCTGGTAAATCGTACCGACTCGCCGTTCACTGCAGCTGTCAATTCCTTCCCCCTACCACATAAATTTTGCATACCGCATATAGACAGTTATGACGGAGTGAAGGACCCTCTAGATCACCTAGAAACCTTCAAGACCTTGATGCACCTTCAAGGGGTAGCGGACGAAATCATGTGTAGGGTCTTCCCTACAACACTGAAGGGTCCCGCAAGGGTATGGTTCAGCCGACTAACGCCGAACTCCATCAGCACTTTCAAGGAGCTAAGCGCTCAGTTCACTACACACTTTATTAGGGGACACAGGTATAAGAAGTCCACGGCATGCTTGATGAGTATCAAGCAACGAGAGGACGAGACGCTGAGATCCTACATAACACGCTTCAATAAGGAAGCACAATCGATCGACGAAGCCGACGACAAAATACTTGTAGCAGCCTTCACAAATGGGTTGCGAAAGGGTAAATTTTTGTTTTCACTATACAAAAACGACCCCAAGACAATGTTGGAAATACTCTACAGGGCCACCAAGTATATGAATGCTGAAGACGCGCTGCAGGCTCGGGAGGAAAAGCCAAGAAAAAGGGAAAGGCAGGAAGATGCATGACAAGACCAAGGGCGGAAGAGGCCGAGGACAGGAGATCGAAGAGATGAAAGGCGTTCTAAACCCCCGGAGGGAAGGTTCACAAGCTTCACCCTGCTAACCACCCCGATAGATCAAGTCCTAATGCAAATCAAGGACGAAGGGGCTCTGACCTTTCCTGGAAAGCTGAAGGGAGATCCTAGCAAGCGTTCAAGAGACTGATAATGCCGCTTCCACCGAGATCACGGTCATGACACAACCGATTGTTACGACCTAAAGCAGCAAATTAAGGCCCTCATAAGACAAGGAAAATTACAGAAATTTATAAGCAAGGAAAGAACGGATCCACCACCTCAAGAACACCCCCCTCCCAACGGGATAATGACCATCCTAGACCTCCCGTCGGCGACATAAGAATGATTGTAGGAGGAACAGCTACCGGGTCATCCAAAAAGGCTCGGAAGACATACCTCAGGATGGTCCAGAACGTCCAGCTGACGGGTCCAGTACAAAAAATAGCACGAATGGAAAGCCCTATTATCGGGTTCTCAGAAGAAGATGCGCGACGTCTTCACCATCCGCACGACGATGTGCTGGTTGTCAGCCTACAAGTTGGGGACTACAACTTGCACCGGGTGTTGGTCGACAATGGCAGCTCGGCAAACATCCTGTACTACCCGGCATGCCAGCAGATGAAAATCAACATAGAACAACTGATTCCGTCGAGGTCGGCGTCGGCGGGGTCGGCGTCGTACTACAGTCACCCGAAGGAGACGCGGTGGAGTGTATGATCGGCCTTGAGTTCCCTACCACCAACAACGAGGCGGAGTACGAAGCTCTAATAGCAGGGCTTGACCTTGCCAAAGCAGCAGGAGCCGCAAAAGTGATCATTTACTGTGACTCTCAAGTCGTAGTCAACCAGATAAATGGGGAGTATGAATGTAAAGGCGAAAGAATGAAGAAGTATCTGGATCAAGCAAGGAGGAGGGTAAACGAGCTGAAGGTCGAAATTATACAGATCCCCCGGGGAGAAAACGAGCGAGCTGACCGCTTAGCCAGAGCCGCTTCAGCCGAACATATGGCCACCCTTGGTAATGTCCTCTCCTTCGTACAGCTCTCTCCACTTATAAATTTTGTCGATGTACAGGAGCTTGGTTCCAAAAGCGATTGGACCACGCCGTTAGTTTCTTTCTTGAAGAACGGCATATTGCCAAATGAAAAGGAAGTTGTAAGAAAACTGAAGGTCCAAGCAGCGAGGTTCATTCTGATAAGAGATGTCTTGTATAAAAGAGGTTTTTTCCGCCCCTACCTACAATGCTTAAGTCTCGAAGAAGCAGATTAAGTCATGAGAGAAGTGCACGAGGGAATCTATGGAAACCACTCAGGTTCGAGGTCACTAGTGCACAAGCTAGTGCGAACGGGGTACTTTTGGCCAACCATGCAGAAGGATGCCGAGGCTTATGTAAAGACTTGCGACAAATGCCAAAGGTTCAGCAATGTCATCAGACAACCACCCGAAGAACTCACCCCGATGACGGCGCCATGGCCGTTCGCTCAATGGGGACTGGACATCATGGGGCCGTTCCCTACGGCAATACGACGACAACTGAAGTTTCTAGTAGTGGGCATCGACTACTTTACGAAGTGGGTGGAAGCTGAAGCCTTGGCCACCATTACGGAGAAAAACGTACGGATTTTCGTCTGGCGATGTATCATATGCAAATTTGGCATTCCTAGAGTCTTAGCCTCAGACAACGGGAAGCAATTCGACAACGACTCCTTCCGGGACTTCTGCTCGCAATTGGGGATACAGAACCACTACTCCTCCCTCGCCCACCCTCAAGCCAATGGACAAGTCGAAGTCACAAACTGATCCTTGCTGAAGATTATCAAGACTCGGCTCGAGGGGGCAAAGGGTATATGGGCTGAAGAGTTGCCGAGCATACTATGGGCCTACAGGACTACGGCAAGGACACCAACAGGAGAGACACCATTCTGACTAACATACGGGAACGAAGCAATCATCCCAGCCGAAGTTGGCCTCACAAGCTACAGGGTGCACAACCATGATGAAAGGAAAAATGACGAGGCCATACGTTTGCAACTCGATCTGGTGGACGAAGTCAGGATAGCGGCAGAATAAAGGCTCGCACGATATCAGGATTGCATGGCCAAGCACTACAACTCCCGGGTCAGACACAGAGACTTCCAGGTTGGAGACCTCGTTCTAAGGAAAGTCATGGGCACAGCAAGGGACCCAACCCAAGGAAAACTCGGCCCAAATTGGGAAGGACCTTACTGAGTTACGGCATGGCAAAGGAAGGGCACCTACCATCTGAAGACACTAGACGGACGGAAGTTACCACATCCTTGGAATGCTGAACACTTGCGAAAGTACTACCAGTAGAGACAACGGCATGAAGAACAACACCCCCCTTTTTTCAGTTCACTCAGATTTATTAATTACTTTAAGTATTTGCTACAATAAGGCTAAAGGGCAGTTTTTTTCCTACTTTTGTTTTTGCTACAATAAGCCCAAATGGGCAGATTTTGTTTTCAAACTACTTTTTATATAGATGCATGACAATAAGAGGAGTTTATTCAGAATTAATGAAGTTTCTACTTACAAGTTCAAATTCACAAAATGTGGACGACCTTAAAACCACAAAGAAAAAGGGCTAAGTCCACAATAAACTCAGCTATTAAAGCTGACGGTCTAAATAAAAGGTTGACGAAGTGGCTAAGCCCACAATTAACTCAGCTATTAAGCTGACGGTCTAAATAAAAGACTCATGAAGTGGCTAAGTCCACAATAAACGCAGCTATTAAAGCTGACGGTCTAAATAAAAGACTGACGAAGTGGCTAAGCCCACAATTAACTCAGCTATTAAGCTGACGATCTAAATAAAAGACTGATGAAGTGGCCAAGTCCACAATAAACTCGGCTATTAAGCTGACGGTCTAAATAAAAGACTGATGAAGTGGCTAAGTCCACAATAAACTCAGCCATTAAGCTGACGGTCTAAATAAAAGACTGACGAAGTGGCTAAGTCCACAAAATACTCAGCTATTAAGCTGACGGTCCAAATAAAGGACTGACAATTTACCGTCCACAAGATGAACAAAGCTGTTAAGCTGACGGTCTAAATAAGAGGCGCAAATAAACCAACGAAGCTCAAAGTAAACTTAAAACCGACGGTTCAATAAAGCTAATGGCGCCACTAAACTAAACGGGTCCGTAATCATGACTCCGTTCCTTTGAATCATAACCTACAACTGGACAAGCCCAACATTAAAAATAAAGGAATAACTAAAAATCCCCTAGCAAGAGGGTGACGGCTTTATTAAACCAACAGAGTCGTAAACACATTAAATTACGGCAAGGCTGGTGACCTCAGCCTGCAGCTGGGAAAGTAAATTCAGTTTACCAAACAGGAAAGAGAAACACTCGAGCAAATAGCCATACATACATCCCCAAAAACGACGGGTGTTAAGTATCATAAGCAAAAGTAAATGAATTTTCAAATGGAAGCCCCAAAGACCAAGGGGGCACTTAAAAACATTGTTTGAAACAAAATACAACGATTACAAAAAGAAAAACTACGGCTGGGAAAGTGGAGCGTCACTTGAAACCTTTTTTACTTCTCGGGTACAGGAGGGTCTTCTACGACAAGGATTTCCACTGATGGGTTGACGGGAGGATTCGCAGCAGGCTGGGCCAAAACAACTCCACTATCTCCATGTGGAGGGGAATCCTCCGGGTCGTCACCACCAACAGTAACGGCGTCATTAGCAGGCGTCATTGGCGGGGCGTCATCCAGGGTGATCCCAGATAAGTCCAGCTCAGGGAAAGCTGACGCTACTTGTCTAAGGCAGTCATCGAAACTCGTGCCATAATATCCACCACAGGAATCAATAAAAGAGTCTGACGCCTTAAATTTCTCGACCGCATTAGCCCCTGCTGTCTCCACCTGTTCACGAAGAGTCGTCAGCTCTTTCTCTAACTCGTCCTTCTGACGACCCGCCTCTTCCAGCTTCTCCCTTACTTCTTTCAGCTCGACGTTAAGAACATGCATGGCCTCCTTGTACTGAGCTTGCTGATCTCGCATATTAGCATTATGTTTATTAACGCGAGTAACGACACCTTTTTTGGCCACACACCGGTCCTGAAGCAACTTTACGCTAACCAAGGCCTAGAAAAGAATACAACCGTCAGTCATTAAAAAGGAAAGAGATAAGGGAAAAGCCAATTAAGAGAGACGGCTTACCCGTGTGAGATCAAACAAAGCTGACGCACCCAGCTCCTCCGTCCCCAACAGAGCACAAGGATCTATTTCCGACGGTTTTATAAGCGATTCTATTGCTTCAACGGCAAAGTCCTTGTGCGTCAACAAGCAACGGGGCCCCTTCAGGACTGGACCAGAAGAAGTCATCACGCCCTTCCCTGCCCCATGACCTGACTTGGGGGTTGACTTCTCGGGGAGCTCATTCCCAGAAGTGACGGTTGCCTTTTTAAAGGGACGGTTGACATCCCCATCAGGTTTCCTTTTTAAAGAACCCTTAGTGACGGTCTAGGGGGCAGACGTAGATGTCGTCTCCTCCTTTGCCTTCTTTTCCTTTTTCTAACAGGCAGCAGCAGCCCTAATCCGTTGCTTAGCTGCGTCCATCTCTGCAAAAGAAACACATAAGAGGAACTAATGACCAAAAAAGCTGAAAATAACGGGACCATAAGATCGAAACACTCATGGTGACGGGAAAATTCTTCTAACTTGTGAGTTCCAGGCGTCGGTTTAGGACCCCCGCAATACGCATGAAGAGTGTCGAGAGTAATTAAATCTCGACACAATCGCTCTTCTATAGGAATCTCTAAAACCCGACGAATGAAATCTTCCTGCTCGTCGGTTACTAGAGGGCAAGTATGGGCTAAAAAAGAAAAGCAAGTTGACAACGTTAGAACCATTCAAAAATAGATTATTACATGTAAAAGTTGACGGGGACAAAAGCTGACGGCTAAAACCTGACTCCCTGACAAACACCCAAGTATTATCAAAATAACCGTGAGGTATCGTCTCCCATTCTTCTTGACGGCACACCCAGTCCGTCCCTTTAACAAAAAAGAACCTATTCTTCCAGGCTCTATTAGAATCTGGCATCTCAAACACCAACCTCAAATCTTTCTCCCTGACAGCAAAGTGATACATCCTCTTGGAAGAAGAAAGGTGCCGGGGTCTGTAGCAATAAAAAAATTCGTCTAAGGAAAGCTGACGGTGCCCTCCACTTAGACGACCCCACAATATCTCAACACCAATAAAGATCCTCCACGAGTTTAGAGTAATCTGACTAACGGACAGACCAAGGAAATCAGCCAGCTGACAATGTAAGGCTGTCAAGGGCAGTCTGAGCCCCGCAGCAAACATGGCATCATACATGCCAATGTCTGCAGTTCTTCCCGTATAACATTTTTCACCATCCCTAGGTAGACGAATAGGAATATGGTCAGGGATTTGGAAACGGACGCGTAACTCTTTAAAAATTTTTAGAGTCATTTTTGGAAGGAACTTATTACAGCCCACTCCTTGGGAAGGATGAAGGGATGGTTACCTCCAGGACTTCCAGAAGTCCCTTCACAAGACCCCTCGTCGCCTTCATCCCCGTCACTACTTCTCTCTCCTTCTACCCCAACTTCACTATCCTCACCTACTACCTCCTCCTGACCTTCGTCTCCATGATTTTCTACCTCCTTGTTAGGAGTTTGGGCTGACGTCTCCCTCTCTGACAACCAGGACAAGCTCCCGGACTCACTACCTGAACCGAATACGTTGTCGTAGCCCGCTCCATCGCAAACTGATGACCCGTCACTCGACACATCACTCGACATCTGACTACCTACAAGTGACGGGTGTAATCTAAGCACCTAGGATGACGACCTCGCTTTAAAGAAATCAATCGAAAATAAAACATGCACAAAGAGAGAAAAGGAACTTACAAGTTTCTCGAAAAAAGGTGACAGTTGAAGAAGTGATGAAAGAAACGTGAGCAATAGTAATGGAGGATTGACGGAAGATAAGCAACGGATTGACTCTACAGGAATCAGTAAAAGTGAAATAAGAAAAATGAGGAGAGATGGACCATATATATAAAAGGGAAAACACACGGAAAACGAAGCGACGCTCTCGTCCAAAAGCGGAGCCAACCGAAATACGCCACGTGTCCAAACATTTAATACTGGCTGCGTCGCGTGAGTTATTTTCTCTCTCCTGGCCAAAGCACAAGGTAACAACAAAAAATATAAACTCCACCTACCCGTCAATCTAAACTGACAGGAATATGGAGTAAGGGGCAATTGGTGAGTATAAATTATCGATAAAGGTACAACCATCCTCGGAGCCTTCAGTTGATGCTGACGGGCAGAATTATAGGGAAAGCTGAAGGACCCAAAAGGTGACGACCCTTCATGGCTGAAAGGGATGAAGTAGGCTGACGGTTCCAAGGCTGACGATTCTAACAAAACCATGACTTGGTCACCACGCATAAACTATAAAAATGACTTGTATTCCACGTTCAGTGTTAGAGTCCTATAAGGAAAGGATTCCGCAATCTATACTCATAAGGATTCCTATAAGGAAAAGACTTATACTCCAAGGTAGAGAGGTCAACTCTGTACTACTATAAAAGCCCCAATACCCTCACAAATCAAGGTACGCATAATTAACCCCTCTCTAGCACTCTAAAGTTGAAACAAGTTCTAACTTGACCTTCTGAAGGTATTTGGCCGGCACCACACCGGTGCTCTCTGTTAGGTCTTCTCCTTTTTGTTGTGCAAGTGTCATCTTGAGGGTACAATCATTGCACAACTCACTAGTGATATTTTCGACATTATCAAATTCTAATAAACATCCCAAACAAATACGGTCTCGTTTTGAAAAAATACATGATAAAAGGAAAAATTATTATAAATAGCAAATTTAGCTAAAAAATATCTGACTAAAGAAATTGGTCAAAAAAGCGGCATAGGTCAAAGTCAAGGCTATGAGCTTTGATCTTCACAAAAAATTCTTTTAAGCCATCAAATTTCACGTGATTCTATCGTTGAGCTCAATGATTTCTATTATTCATTTCCAATAACTTCTTTTGCACTTTGACTTGCAACAATATATTTGTTGAAGGAAAATATGTACTATTCATCTTACAATTAGAATGAACCTTGACATTTCATTTTTCCCATAATCCAAAGAAACTCTTCTATCAATTCTATTAAGTATTTAAACCCTCCCTTAGAATATTATCATATGTTCTTTACATGGTAGAATGGATATCATATAAAAAAACAATTATAATATATGCTTATTAAATATTAATAACTACCATAATAATTAATTATATATATATATATATATATATTTATTTATAGGAAAAATAGAATAAAGCAAGTAATCAATTTTTTCCATGCATTTAACATGTTACTGGCTAATTATTAATAAAAACGGTATATGATTTTTTTTTTTTTTTTTTTTTGAGGGGATCGGTATATGATATTAATAAAACATCATCGTCATATCATATAAAAACTATAAAATAAAAAATAAAAAAGCATCCCCACCACCAAATCTCAAGTCTCAACCCAATATATTTGCATTTTAGCAAAATATCATCCTAATTTCTCCATTAGTTCGGATGTTCCTCACTTAAACAACACCCCAAAAAAGGTGGCTGTCCCTCATGTCACCCAACAATTTTTTTTTAGCATCATCATGAGCAATAAAGCTTTGTGTAATCATCATATAAGTGAAAATAATACTTTTGTATTAAAAACACACCCATAAATTCAAAGCTTCATTCACTTGGATATCTAATATGACATTAGGACACTATTTCATCCCTCATGCAAGCCCTAAACTTGACCTCGGTGAAGTTGTTGTCAGCCACATGCAGAATGTCGCAGCACTCTCTTCTATTACTGCCCTGTGAATGAATAAATAAAAAGAAAGGTTACCAATAATAAATAATAATAAAAAAGAAAATTTTATTACATATTTGCTATTGTACACTCTATATATACTCCTTTTGAAATCATGTTTATATATGTTAAAGTTCTTGTGTGCTACATGCATAATATTGTAATGAATAATTACTCTACTAAAGATTTATAAAGTGACATGACAATAAATGTAATTAAAGTGCTACCACTTTTAACAACATAATAAATAGGAGTCTAAATTACTACTTTTTTTTTAATATTAATAAAATATGAGCTTGTAAAAATTATGTAATAAAATTTATAATATCTCTGATATTAAAATGTACTCACCTTATATACTTTTTTAAAAAACTCACACTAGTGTGTGACTTTCTCTCTCGGCGTACGATAAGCTTCAGTCGCTATCGTGTGCGCAAGCTTTCTCTGCCATTCTCGCGAGCGTTGCTTCGGGAAGTGGCTATTTCTTGGCCCTCTGTGGCTCCTTGCTGCTGTGTGGGTTGGATTGCCTTCTGTGTTCAACTGAGAGCCCAGTCTCTCCTTACTCTCTCGACATACGATAAGCTTCAGCCGTTATCGTGTGCACGAGCTTTTTCTCTGCCATTCTCACCAGCTTTGCTTCGGGAAGTGGCTATTTCTTGGCCCTCTGTGGCTCCTTGGATGCTATGTGGGATGGATTGCCTCCTGTGTGTGGCAGTTTTTTTTTTTTTTACACGGCTAGTGATGGGATCGTTGGGACCGTGCATCAAGAACCCTGTCTGAATTTGAGAAAGCCCATATTGTAAGATCTATATATGCTGCCTTTTATATATTCTGTTACTAGTAGCTTGTTGGTTGAGTTCGTGTAGTGAAGTATGTGATGTGGAAAGGGGTGCGGTTGAAGTGAAGGGAGGTTATTTCATCCTATAGAAGCTCCGATTTGATTGGGGTTTTATATCAGCTTGGGGTTGGTATGATTGAAAGTTGCTAACTCATGAGAGCACTCGCTTGGAATTGTCGGGGTGCTTGCAAAGCTCCGACTATCCGAGCTATAAGGGAGTTAATCCGTGTGTCATGCCCGGATCTAGTATTCCTATCCAAAACAAAATTAAAGTCAACTAGAATAGATAAGATAAAATATAAGCTGAATTTTTTTGGTTCATACTGTGTGGATGCGATGGGCAAAGCAGGGGGTTTAGCCCTATTTTGGAGGATGGGAGTTGATTTAGAGGTGGTGTTCTCTGATGGTAATGTCATAGCTGCATTAATTTACTCTGACCCGGTTAGATCTCCTTGGCTATTATTCTGTATTTATGGTCCTCCTCGAAGAGCCAAAAGGAAAAGATTTTGGGTCAAACTTGAAGAGATGGTGAAAGCATTTTCAGGACCATGGGCTGTGTTTGGAGATTTCAACAACATTAAGGAGTCAGGGGAAAAAAAAGGAGGATCCATTGTCTCTGAGAGTTCAGTAAATGGTCTCAGAAGCTTTATGAACAACACTGGGGCTATTGATCTGGGGTTTTTTGGGCCAGCATTCACATGGACAAATAGAAGAGAGGGGCCAGCTAATATCAAGGAAAGACTAGACCAATGTATTTGCGATCAGGAGTGGCAAAAATACTTCCCAAAAGCTGGAATTAAACACTTAAGTAATTCAAATTCAGATCACAACCCTATTCTTATGGATACATACATGGAAGATACAGCTTCAGATCATCCTTTCCGATTTGAAGCAATGTGGACCAAGGAGGAATCAAGTAAAGAGGTAGTGGAGAGCGCTTGGCTAACGTCTGTAGAGGGTTCACAAGGTTACAGACTTGCTAGAAAGCTGGATGCCACCAGGAGGGAACTGAAAAGATGGAATAAAAATTGCTTTGGGAATTCAAGAGAAAGAATTAAGGATTTGGAGGCAAAAATTGCTCGGCTTCAAGTCTCAAATCCTACAAGGGAAAATCTTGAGCTAGAGGCATCATTGAATTTGGAACTTGATGATTGGCTGGAAAGAGAGGATCTAAAATGGAAGCAAAAATCAAGAGAGTTATGGACTAAGGAGGGTGATAGGAATACAAGATTCTTTCATCTTTCCACCCTGGTGAGGAGAAGAAGGAATCGTATCAATGAAATTAAGTTGGAGGATGGATCATGGATAAATACAAGGGAAGAAATCCAAAACTATTTCAATGAAAATTTTAAATCCTTATATCAATCTGAGTGCAAGGATGTTCCTGAAGATTTAGAGAATTTAATTGAGCCATGCATTTCGGTGGAAGAGAATGAGGAATTGTGCAGAGTTCCTTCCAGAGAAGAAATTCGTAAAGTAGTTTTTGAAATGAAGTCTCTCAAAGCACCCGGACCTGATGGTTTCCCGGCCTTGTTCTATAAACATTATTGGGAAACTGTGGGTGACCAGATTATCTCAGCTACACAAAGTTTCTTTCGATGTGGAAGGATTCTAAGAGAGCTAAATGAAACATTCATTGCTCTTATTCCCAAGAAAAATGGCTCGTGCAATTTCAATCAGTTCCGCCCTATCAGCCTGTATAATGTTTGCTATAAGGTGATATCTAAAATCATTGTGAGCAGATTAAGGCCTCTCTTATCACGTATGATTGACCTAGCTCAAGTGGCTTTTGTCCCTAATAGATGGATCGCGGAGAATGTAGTAATTGCCCAAGAAGTTGTGCATAGTTTCAAGAAAACAAAGAAGAAGAAAGGATTCTTGGGCATTAAAATAGACTTTCAAAAGGCTTACGACCGGATGGAATGGAAGTTCTTATCTCTAACTCTCAAAGCATTTGGGTTGAGCAACAAGTTTACAAATCTGATCAATCAATGTTTGTCCACTGTGCAATACTCAGTGCTGCTTAATGGTGGTAAATGCCCAAGCTTCACCCCATCTAAAGGCCTTAGGCAGGGAGATCCACTGTCACCATATTTGTTTATTTTGGGAAGTGAAGTGCTGATGAGGCTTATTAGTAGGGAAGTGGATCGTGGGCAGCTTACTGCAATTAAAGTGTCTAGTAATGCTCTTCCCATCTCAAAATTGTGCTATGTAGATGATGTCATTTTATTTTCCAAGGCCAAGATGTCTGAATTATCTTCTCTCAAGATCTGCCTAGAGAAATACTGCTCATGGTCAGGGCAGAAAGTTAATGTGGAGAAATCTGGAATTTTTCCCTCTAAAGGGGTTAGTCGACAATTCTTAAACCAAATAAAATCATGCTGGGGTCTCAATAGGCTCCCACCCAATTCAAAATATCTGGGGGTTCCACTTTTCTTCACTTCCAGTAGGTGCAAAGATCTCCAACCAGTGAAGGAAAGATTGGAAAATAAATTGAGTGGCTGGAAAAGTAAAAACCTATCATGGGCAGGGAGAGCCACCTTTATCAAGTCAGTCGCTCAGTCCATTCCAGCCTATCACATGTCAACCATCCAATTCCCTAAAGCTCTGTGTGAGCAATTGGATGGGGTGATAAAACGGTTCTGGTGGAACCCAAAATCAAGCGAGGGACAATACTTGACCCCAATGGCGTGGTCGTCCTTATGTTGGCCTCAGAAGGAAGGAGGTTTGGGCTTTAGGAAGGCGTGGGATTTCAACCAAGCTCTCCTCTCCAAATTGGCTTGGTGGACACTGTCAGAAAAAAAAAAACTGTCTTTGTGTTAAGCTATTGAGAGCAAAATATAAGGTTAGATCCAACTGGCTGAACCACCAAACAGCGGGTAGCTCTTCTCCCTCTTGGAGAAGCATTGAAGGTACAAAACGTCTTATGGCTCAAAGTGCTTGCTTACAAGTTGGTAATGGGAATTCTATTAGAACCTGGTCGGATCCGTGGATTCCTGATTTACCTTCTTTCATCCCTCGCCCAAAGGAAGGCTCTAATCCAGACAGTGCACTGATTGTATCTCAACTCATTAATCCAAGTCATAAAGGATGGGACTGCCATAAGCTCAGAAACTTATTTGATGAACAAACTATCAAAGCTATTTAGAGAATTCCTATTTCCTTTCACTCACAAGCAGATAGGTGGATATGGACTGCCACTTCTAATGGGCAAATATCAGTGAAATCAGCTTATTGGCTTGGCCGGAGAGAGTACCCACCTACTAGTCAAGATGTGTCAAGGGGAGAAATTTGGAAAACCAAGATTCATGAGAGACTAAAAATGCATTTATGGAGGATTGCAGCAAATCTTCTCCCTACTAAATCCTTTTTGGCTAGATATATAAATATTGGAGACACGTCTTGCTCATTATGTGGCATGGAAGAAGAGACTTGTCTCCATTTATTTGTTATGTGCCCACTGACTAAAGCTATTTGGTTCAACAGCCATTGGGGGTTTAGGTTTGATGGTTTGGGTCTCTCTTCCTCTTCCCAATTCATTCAAACCTTAATCTCCCCTGCAGATACAGTTGGGTTGAATTCAACTAACAAGGCAGAGTTTTTACTATACGGTGCAGTGATATGTGATGTGGTCTGGAAGTTAAGAAACCAAGTTCAATTTGCGGGAGGTTCTCCAAATTTGGATGGGATTTTGTTAAAGATTTCCAGATCTGTTGCTGAGTTTTGGAAGGTTCTTGATATCTCGATGGGGTCAACAAGCAATAGAATTCAATCAGCTTGGTCTATTCCAGATAAGAACACTATTAAGATCAATGTAGATGCTGCTTGCAACTCTGTGAGTTCATCCATTGTAGCTGTCGCTAGAGATTGGAGAGGGGAAGTGGTGTTTGCTTGTTCTAAAAGAGTGAACACCACTCTCCCTCTCCAAGCAGAGGCTGAAGCTATAATTTGGGCCCTCATCTTGGCAGCCAACTTGGATGTCGACTCCATTTCCATCGAAAGTGACTCAAAGTCCTGCATTGATGCACTGAGAGGTCCTAACCCGGATGTTCCTTGGAGAATAAAAACCATCTGTACTGATGTTTTAGCCTTAATGTTGAATTTCTCAAATTGTAGATTCAGTTGGGTGGCTAGAGAAGCAAATGTTGCTGCTCATGTTTTAGCCAAGTGGTCTTTGTCAAACAACTACTTTGGCTCTTTTGATGTGGGGTCGGGGCCACATTGCTTTGTTTCTGTTATTAGAGCCGAGGCTCCTTCTTTGTCTGTGTAGTCTTGTTCCTTGTTTAATAAAAATTGCTGGTTCATCAAAAAAAAAAAATTGTACTCACCTTATCTTGTCTAATGACAGGTGAGAGGACCCGAATTTTGGAAATGAAATCAGCAGAGTGATTCCCACTCGATGAACAAGCCACTAACCTATGAGGTGATTTTCTAACATAAATTGTTACAATTTGGTTCCCCATTATTAATTTTTCAACCGTCTCAAAGTAGAAAACATGAGGAGCCTCACAAGTATCATTTGAGGGAAATCGAGTGTTAAACATGTAAGGTGGTCTAGCAGACTTCTTCCATTGTACAAATGTTTCAAGGGGTCTATGTAAAATGCTTGGCGGATAAATTTTTTCATAAATATGAGCAGAGTAGCCCCATGATATGGATAAGGACCAGTTGCTTTGCTTATGATAGCAAATAGTCTGTTGCAATAGTTGTGACTGATCAGCTTTTGCAGCTTCCATTAGGTGATTTAGTGATTGGTAGCGGTTCATAGAAGGGAAGATAGGCTCAACTTGGTCAAGGTGATGAAGCGAAACAATTGGAGATTGTGGGAGAGCTGACAGAAATCCTGAAATGTCTCTGTGTAGATCAATCTGTAATGGAAAAAATAAATAAATATTAAAGATATATAAAATAACAAAATTCCTGACTTGCCAGTCAATTTTTGTTGTCTTGCTGATTGTACTCGTTAGTTAATTGTTGTTTTCTTATTGTTCTCATTGCTTTCATAGTTGTTATCGTTCACTACTTTTAAGTTGACCAGGACAGAGATTAATCTGATTAAAAATATATATATTTGACAGATTTTTATAAATTACTGCCAAATGTTTACTCATGAAATAAACTAGGATCATAATCATGGCATTAAAAAATACTTTCACAATACAAAATTCAAATTTCTACTTAAACATTAACACGTTAAGACTAGTGAAGGTTACATTTACTTAGTTAAAAGTATTTCAATTATGCTACTATTAGACCGCATATTACTTGTACTGGACGATTCATTTACTTGTACAGTTGTACAGCATTCATATTATTTGTAATGCAATGAGGGACAATTCATTTTTATGGTTAAAAATTCGTTCTTCTCACTTATTTCGCAAGAAAAAAGAGAAGAAAATAGGGAATTTGTTGAATTTCAAATATTGAATTTGACCAATAAAATAAGACGACTTCACTTTGCATTTGGAATTGCACAAAAAAGACTATTCCTCTCAAAAGAGGTCTACATACTTGGTACAGTTTTATATACATATTACAATTATTCTAACGTATGCAAACGAAACTATGAAAGTACTTAGAAAACAACATCACCTGATGAAACCCGTTTTCCTGGCTCAGAGAGACTCCCAAATCAGCAACACAGGACTGTATAATATGATCACTCCCATACAATGTTGGATATGTCTTTATGCAGACATCTAAATTCTTCGCCAAGGCTTCCGCCAAAGGATAACTCAAGGCATACCCAGCCCCGCCAAATGCCATTCCAAACGAATGATCAAAATTTGATGACACAGACTCTGACTTTTACCCTATATAGAAGTACTTATTATGATTATACTTTGTCAAAACCTCTACAAGATTATCCAAAAAAAAAGATTGTGTCATCATCTGCCATGATATACCATCTAACCCCTTTGTTTTCCTCTCTAAATGTTTCCAGAATTATGCGTGCCATTCGAATTGCATGTGGGTTTGGGTGTTTATCGTATTCTTTGTATCTGGAGGTATCTTCTGAGACCCTAAAAGGAGGAAAAGTTGAAGGCCATTGCTGTGACTCTTTGGGAACTCTATTTAAAAAGATATATCCGCGGGTTGTGTTAGGCTGCCACCAAGATTCAATGTAGGCTCTTTTGTTTATCCATGTATTTGCAGAACTTGCTATTCCAAACACAAGGTGGCTAATGTTAGTTGGAGAAACTGAAATGGAAGATGAAGACCCTTGGTATTTTAAGCTTGCCGACAGAGTAGGGGACCAGCAGCAGGGATGGCTAGAGAGGATAATGTAGATAAAGTATAAGACTAGTCCTGAAATAGCTATACCACAAATTTATTACTTGATAAAAATATTAATCTTTGTTGCATTAGACGCGACTTGGAAGCAAGGACTAATGACATGGTGAAAATTTGAAGAACTTTGAATCTAATTTCAGAATCAAACTAGCCAAAAAAATGAAGAACTCGAGAGAAAAACTTTCGATTGTAATTTAATAAGTTAAGAGTTGGGATTCTGTGTTAGTGTTTCTCTTCCCTAAGTTGTTAATTAATGTGATTGTTCAGTTGCTTTTGAACTTTGCTTTTGCAGCTAATCATTTGAATTGCATTTTACATGCAACGTTGGAATTGCTTTAACGGCTAGGCTGTTAGTAAGACACCCAAATACATAAGTTTCGATTGTTGCTCTAAAGCATTCAATCAAAACGAGTTTGGGCTATCTTGCTTCTTGCATGGAGACACGAGAAAAGTCATCTATGGCCTGTTGAGTGCCCTCTGGCCCTCGTGACACAAAGGGCCGGATTATGTGAGGCCATGCCGTGCTTAAGGTTGTACCTGAGGACAAGTTTAGTTTAAAAGTTTTTGTATTTTTCATAAATTACTTATTCTTAAATGATCCCTCTTTAATTTCAGATTTAGATATTATGCTGATTTAGCACAGATTCTCTTCAATTGTGACCTTAGGCCATGGTTGACAAAAATCCTCAACGCCCTCATTTAGCACTCTTAGTCAAAAACATAAAATGTGCCCAACCAAAAATCCTTAACTCTTAAATCCGAAGCTATCTTACACTCCATCAAATGCTTGCCCATTCAACCTTTTCTTTTCACATTAAGCAGGGTAATTCTATTCAATTACTGAGGGGCTAATGTAACAGTCAACAATATTAAAGAAACTTATTATAAGCTATCCTTAAACCAGTACACGTTTCTTGCTGAAACTCATAAATACAGCCTTTCAACAATAATAAAATTACAAACATTACAGGTTACACTACATCTGCACCAAAACATACTTAAAGAGCAGAAATGGATCAAAAAGTATCATCTCAGTCATCATCAATGTATACGGTTTCTTGTGAAAAGAGGCCGCCAAACACCTTCCTGACTTCTTTCTTTTCCTCTGTCTGTTTGCCCTTCGGCTTTGGCTTTGGCTTTGGCTCTGGCTTCTCCTTTGGTTTGAAAGAAGGAAAATTTAGGCTAGGTGGTTTAACAACTGCTTTCTGGGCCGGCAAAGAACGAGCCTTGGCCTGTCCCCTAACAGTTGCAATCTGCACTTTCGGTTTCTCTTCAGGGTTTTGACCTGGAATTGTGAGCTGGGAACTAAAACTTTTCCAGGATAGCCCTGAACCAAAGTCTTTGGCTTTGCTCAAAAGGTTTTCCATTGAAGTTTCTGCAGCATCTGCCTTCTCTTGAGCTTCCTCGGCAAGACTAGCAGCACGAGCTTCTTGCTCTGAAAGCTTTTTCACTTCTTCTTCGAGTTTCTTTGTTGCTTCAGCTGCTTCACGAGCTTTCTCAGCTGCTACCCTTGCCTCTTCCTCTGCTCTGACCTTTGCAAGTGATTCTGCATAAGCCTTTCTTCTTCCATCCTCAGGAATGGCACTAGAAGCAGTACATTCAAACAATTTAAACAATATTATAGCTTTTTCTTTTTTTAAAGAATGAGCTAAAATGCTGCACTGTACCAATAGAAACAAGAGTAAAAGAAATGTGCTCCCTCTTGAATTTTCAAAAATAAAAATAAAAATAACAAAGCACTACCACCAAATACTTCACCAACAGGCAAAATTGCTCATGTATATGTTTTGTCCCTCCATTTGATATTTTTCCAGGGCTAATCAAGTTTCATTCCAAACCTGAAACCATTCCCAACTGATTCTATTTGACATGTAGAAATCTGTTGGGTTGGGATGAGGAATTTTGAGGTAAGATTTTACTCAAGTTGTAATTGTAAATTCCCAAAGTTGATTTTCTTTTCGTTAGGTTAATAAGAAATCTAATTCAAAAGTTACAAAGAATTTTGAACTTGGTATTTTCAAGCATCTTAAATCCCCTCTTCAAATTTTAAGGAAGTGCTCTTTTACAAATTTTACCACCATTACTATTTTCATGTCACGGTTACCACCAATATTATCACCATTAGTGCCAATATTGCCATCCTCACCACCTAATGACATTGTCGATACTGCCACCACCACCTCCTCACTACCTTTGTTACTACCACCGCCAAATCCACCATCATCACCAACAACACTATGAAAACATACCACCAGTCCACCACCATCACCAAGTCATGGTCACCATAAATCCCATTGTTATTGAAATTACCATAATATTCTAATCTCTTTAATTTAAAAAATACTCGTCCAAACTTCAAACAACCAAAATTTCAATTGATGTGATTAATATTCCCAATATAAAATATTGCTTATATTTACTGCAATTTACCTGAAAAGCTCGTCTACACGCCTTGAGGGGGCTGATGGATCCGTAAAAACTTCCACAACCTAAATAACATATAACTAAGATGCTCGATCATTTGTCACCTAACAACAACCCGATTCAAATATAATAATACCTAGATTGAAAATGTACATTTTTTTTTTCTCTTGTAAGTAATAAATTAGTATCCTCTCAATCAAAAAAAAAAAAACTAGAATGTAGAGCTATAAAATCTCATTTATCCATTTTTAAATTAAAAGTGTTACTTTCACAATGTTTTTTACAACATTTTTAAATATTATGACATTATTGTGAAAATGTCGTGTACATAACATTTCTTTTTTTAAATAAATTAATAAAATATTATTATCTTATCAATAATTTAAATATATATAAAATAGTCATAATCAATGTTCGCAATAACACTGTAAAATTCAATCCACTCATTTCAAAATAAATGAATAAGATTTTAAGAACTTTACATTAAAATTACACATAACAACTTTGGAGAATTTTAAGCAATAAGCAATGTACCTTATTTTCTGCCACTGCTGTGTTTGAGAAAACACCTGCCACTAGAGATGCTATCTGGGACTTGGCTACCTAATATTAATTTTCCAACACATGACCAAAAAAAAAAAACTATGAATATTAAAAAGAATTAAGTTTTGATGTCCAAAACAAAATGAGATGTACAATGTGAATATAGATATTATGGCATACATTACATTACTTTGTAGTCGTTTACACTGGCGCTTCTTTCAGCTGACACCACAACATTATATGACTTTTCTGGTGAAAAATCTTCGGTCAAACTTGTCTTTATGAATGTATAGCTGACGTCCGTTTCGATTACTTTTTGCAAAAACTCAGGCACAGTCAACGGTTGTGATCGTGAGAGTAAGTTGTTAAAGAATGAAGAGATTCCATCCAGTACATTGTATGTTGAGGAGCTCCCTATGCTCCCATCATAGATTATAGCCACGTGGCTAACTCCTGCCAGCTGGGCGGCTTGGATCACTTGCAATGCATCTGATGTGGAGACTTCGGAAGTGGGACCGTTTTCTGCGGGCCCGATCGTGACAACAACCTTGCTAGCATTTCCGATCGCCTTGGCGATTGATTCGGTATCTTGGAAGGTGGATTGGACCGCGTTGATGCGTCTCGATTCTTCGTTTGATATGATCTGTGGTGGTGATGTAATTGTAGCAAGGAAAATCAATAGGATGCAATACAGCCTAATCTTTCCATTTTTTTTTTTTTTTTATCAAGAAATTTTTCACATAGGCTATGCAACTTCACATATTAGCCCATGTCAAATTCTTAAAGACTGCATAGTGATAGCGTATCTTAGCAATGGATTGGCGCACATCTTTGTAATTAGCTGTATTAAATATTTGCGCAAATCTTGATCGTCCAAACTTATGTGCAGTGTGTAGGCAGAAATCCCCCAAAACATGTTACATGTACAATGCACTTGCTTAAATACATGATTTTATTCAAGGTAGCTAGATTAAGGGAACACATCAAACTCCAATCTCGAGCAAAAACGATGGATTTTATTTAGGATAAAGAAAAAGTATTTTCTAAATATGTTCCGTGTTCCTTTTTTTAAAAATAGATATGATCAAAAGCGACGAGTGTTATTTAGGATAAAGAAAAATTATTTTCCAAGTATGTTAAGTGTTATTTAAAAATATATATATAAAATAAAATTTCGACTTATGACATTCATTCCATAATTCTTTTATTATTTTTGGCTATGAAGATAAAAAGATTTCAACCCTTTTTTATTTAAAAACAAGTTTCCACATTTGGCTGTCCCTAAGTATATAATATTATGATTCTTTGCTAGGAACCAAAAAAGAAAAGGCTAGATATGACCTTCCACAAATCTCCCATATCTATAATTAATAACAACAGATAGCATACTTAGATCACAAAAAAAATCTGACCAACATTGAGATATGGCTACAGAAACTAACCTTGTATTGGGAAGCAAGACGAGCCAACTCTTGGGCAGAAGCAAGCTCAGGCACCCCAGCCCTAACAATAAAACCTTCACGCAGTAACATTTGTGCAATGCGAATTCCAGCCTGGCCGGTGGCACCGGCAACAAACACCGTGCCGGGGTCCTTACGTCTTTGGTTCCCAAATGATAAGGCCGTAGAAGGATTATTCACAGCCGGTATCAAAGATTTCACGTCTGGTATCTTTCCAAAGTTAAAACGAAGAGGATTGGTATTAGCTGAATCATCAGGTTGGGGCTCTTCTGAGGATGACGAGCGATTGTTCTTGCCAAAACGAAGTGAAGGGAAAGGACCAGCCTGCTTGGCAAAGATTGTGAGCCTTTTTTTCTTGAAGGTTAGCCTAGAATGAGGTGTAGTGTTTAGAAGAAATGAATTGGAGGTGAGAGTAGGAGCCATAGATAAAAAGAGAGAGAATGTGGAAGGCCACCCTCTCCTCCAATTCTATGAGATTGTAGCGTATATCCAGATTCTAAAAGTTTTTGTTTGTTAAAACCCACGAAATGATGCCATCGCCAAATAGTTTTTGTTTGTTCCTGATCATATTATCTTGATGGGGGGAGGCAATGGAAGCGTAGCAAATGGAATTGAGCCACGTAGTCAAGGTTTATCTATTCAAAGAAGTCAGGCACCAAACGTTCAAATATCACCACAAGGCACAAGAAAACGACATACCCACTTGATATAACAGGGAGCAGTGGGAGTTTGGGACGTACTTATTAATAGTTTCAGTTTATCAAATTTTATCCACCACGTTACCACAAAACTCGATACGCATGGCCCACAGAAGCCAACAAGAATTCAAGAAAAAGATAAAGCAAGGCCCACATAAGGCAAAAAGAATTCAAGAAAAAGGTAGGGCAAAATTTGAGCAACAACATCTTTTAAGACAAATATTAGATAGATAGCATGCGGCTGAAAGTATTTAGTAAGTTAGACTGTTTTTGGATAACACCTGATGTAGATTTAAAAAAAAAAAAAAAAAACACATGAAACTCGAGTTTACTAAACTCGTGTTCCATTTAAAAAAAATAACGAAACTCGTATTTCTTACACTCGAGTTCAATCTGAGTTATTTTTTTTAAAAGCATGAAACTCGAGTTTACTTTCAATTTTCACGTGTTTTTTTTTTAATCCACGTCAAGTGTTATCCAAGAATAAATCGAGTTTGGGAAACTCAATTTTGTGTTGAAACTCGAGTTTGACAAACTCGAGTTCCAAAAGCAGTCAAACTAAGTAAGTTAGTTCAAATGCGTACTAGTCACCGAAATTTTTCCGAAAAATGTACTATTTACCAAATTTTGCCAAAAGATAGAGCAGTGTTACATGCACAAAAATATTGCATAACATTTTTTACAATAGTTAATTAGTTAAGTTGGCAAAATTTTACCAGTTCTCGTCTGAATCCACCGCTTATATTACAATTTTATCTACTACTAACAATTTACTACATTATCCATTGTAAAAATTGTGTCCATAGACTTTTCTCCAAAGAGAAAATCTAGTGCCACAACTTCTCTACTATAACTGTAATGTAGCAAAGTGTTAGTAAAAATAAAAAAAATAATAAAAAAAAAGAACTCCATGTAATAGGCAACTACTCACAGTCTTACACAAAAATTTATGAAATAATATGTAGTCCTTTGAACTACTCTTTCACAAAAAGATACTGCAGAAGACGGAAGGAATCAACAGCTTCAGATGCACAAAAACATTACTCAGTATGACTGCAGAAAATAGGGTAGAATGACTCGATTGATCCACAGATATTTACAAATTTCAGTCTTTGTTTTGGAAGCACTATCTTGATCAGATATTCGTGAGTATTTAGCCACGCACAGCTACCATAAAATAGTTGAGGGAAGCAACATTAAGGATAGCCAAGCCATATTAAGATGACACGCCTTATGCAAGCAATCACTAAAATTTCATTAAAATGCAAATCGACAGCCACACAAGGAAATACACATTTCCCGGGTCCAACACTAGACCTGAAAAACCGAACTATGGTTTGTCTGTTGGTAGTTCCTGAAAAACCGAACTGTGGCTTGTCTGTTGGTAGTTCTTTAGTCCTTCGGATAATTATTTGCACAGCCGCGTAAACGCATAATATATGTAGTTAATATGCTAAAACCACGTTCTACCACGGTAATAATCTTCAAATTTCTAAAGCAATGATACCAAACAAATTTCTATAGCAATGATACCAAACAAATCCTTGCACAAATGCTCCTCTCCACTCTCTCTCTCTCAAGAACATAAAACTGCTACTACCTTGATAACTAGATTGAAGACTAAAAAGCTTCTTTTGTACAAATTTCTCTACTGGAACCAACTTGTACAAGATGGTTGAAAGATCATCTTCTCTTAAATTCTAACTTAAGAGCTGCCAAAGTGTAACTTTGAATCCCTCTGCTTCCAAGCCACCACAATCAATCAAAAAGTGTTCAAGCAGCTTTGAAATTTTAGAATCTGCTTGCTCTTTTTAACAAATTTTTGTTCTAACTCTTCACATTTCATACTAGTCGCGGTGTATGTCACTTCAGTGCAACCTCTTAATTCATCAGCTTCCATGAGTGTCCAACATCTATTATACTTATAAGAGCATTCAGCAAATTCAAATTTTGATTTCTACATCATACTTGCCCTCAAACTTTATTTATACTAAATTAGACCCTTGATCCATACAGATTGAGACTGAAGAAGTTGCCAGAGAAATCATTGTTTCATAGTCATACAACCTATAAGTTTCATGAGAATTGATTGAAGGTGGAGGAAAAGGCCAACTGGGAAACCTCAGTGTCTTAGGAGCTCTGCTGGTCCTCATTCTCTTTAACTTCCCCGCCAGCTCCTAACTAGCCCTCACTTATCACAACAACAATAAAGAGGTGAGAGCAAAGAAGACAAAGGGAGCCCAGGAGAAGTTTTTGGTTTGTGTTGGGGGGTGGGGGGGTTTAACAAGAATCCCACCAACACCATTTTAAATCTTTGCCTACTTTAAGTAGGACCCTATTCTACCAACATCAAGTTCAAGAAGGCTAAACCTAGAAACTGCAGCCAAAAGCTCATGCATCATCTGTTTAGAACTGATACCAAGTAGATTTAAATAACTGAAGCTAACAGAGAAAGTAACTAATAACTATCTATATAACCTACATAATGTGCATGCACCAAACTCTTATGTAAATACTAACCCAAAGTGAAGAGCATCTCCATGACACAAATATATAAGTACCCAAGCTTTACCTATCTGGATTAAAATGAAAAAGACAGGCCAGGAAAGCCTGAAAACAACTGCTCATAAAAATATGGTCGTATATTCTCATACAGAACTATTCATCATATATACATGCACAATGCCATCTCCATAAACTTTATAGCTGATATCAAGATCAGGACAGGACGATTCCAAGAACTATAGCACCATGAAGAAATTCAGAAAACAAGGCCCAAGGAGCAACTCACAAGCTGCCAACCATACAGAGGTTAAACCAAGATACAGTGAGAAAGGAGCTACTATATGGATACAAAGAGGATTCACCCATAATCACAAGGTTGTTCTTCTTAAAGAGCCCATAAAAGAATGAAAAAAGAGTCACCTGAATTGATGTTCAGAATGTGGATCTGCACATGGTCTGCTCAACCAAATCATCTGTTGACATTATTTTCATCTACCAATTGACCAGAAACCCAGTTTAGTATCAACTTCAAATTATTAAAAATAACAAGACCTTTAGGCTCATCTTTTGTCCTAACAACACAACAAGAGGATTGTGAACCCTATCTACATGGTTAGATTTTCCCTGCAAAATTACTTCACTGAATCTAATAAAACAAAAAATCTAAACAAACAAACACAAAACAAATTCCAGTCACAGCAATAAGATGCCTTACACCCAAATGACTACAATTTTTTCATAGGTACAACCATATCCATACGACTACAATATCTTTCCTAATAAAACAATAAATAAATAAATAAATTCCCAGCTAAGGGAAGACAAATTATTACCAGAAAATCTAGCAGCATGTTCTGAATAAAGTTGCACTCAAGAGAATAGCTCATGAAATCCTCATTTATCCATTTCAGCTGCCAGCAGTAAACATAGAATACATCAAACAGTAACCAATATAAAACACACTTCCATTTAAAACATAAATTTCCTAGCAAACTTAACTAGATACTGCTCAACAGGAATCTAGAAAACAAAAATGCTTTAAGAAACAGAACAGCTTAGTGTTCCAAGGCAGCAACAATATCAGTGATTGATGCCCTTCTTTGCTTTAAGTGATTCAAGAGCCTTCTTTCGTAACTCAATCTCAAGCCTCTTCTGCTCTGATTGCATGTCTTCATCATCACTTGGATTAGACTCTCTCCTTGCAGCATGTTCACCATCAGAAGCATAAGAACCATCCCTATTCTTCATTTTCAGCTTCTCTGCACGCCGTTCTTCCTTTCTCCTACGCCGTTCCTCGCGCCTTCGACGTTTTTCCTCCTTCCGCAGTTTTTTCTCTTCCTTCCTCCTCCTCTTAGCCTCCTTCCTATCATCTAGTTCAGAATCATAACTGTAATCATCATCTGAAGCCACCTCTTTCCTCTCAGATCTTTTATGCTTTCTCCTTTTCTTCTCTTCGGTTCTGTGCTTATCACTTTCCTCAGAACCAGAATCTGTTGAAGCCGTATGTTTATTATAATCAATTTTTCCAACCGAATCTAGTGCAGTTTCTGGAGGACGCCTATTGCTATCAACATTCTTTGAACGAGAGCGGATCTTCTCATCAGATATTTTACCTTCTCCAGTGTATGACAGATGCTGCCTATCACCTAGCAAAGAGTCCTTATACGATGTTGGTGACTTCTGTTTCCCAGGAAATTCAGGAGGAAACCCACTCCTAAAAGATTTCTCAGAGTCAGAAATGCTTCATAATATCAGACCCATGGGTTCATGCAGAAGTATTGGTGTCTAATTAGCAGGAGGACAAGATTCATTCAACAGAGAAAGATATACCTTTTTTTCTCCTCTTCTTTCTTTCTCAATTCCATTTTATCAGAACGAGTCTGGGATTCAGTAGCCCGACGATCTGCTAATCTTTCAGGAGAGCGCCCTTCCTTGTAATGAACCTTCATAGGTGAATCTTTCTGCTTGTTGACCGAAGATGAATGGATGGACCTTTTCTGTGAAGACTTAGATTTATTGTTCGTATCATCCCTACAAAAGGAGCACCCTCAGCAAAATTAAACTAGCAAATCAAAGCATCCCCCTGCAGTGAGACCAAAAAGACCACAAAAATTGAGCAATCAGATAATGGTCAACTTCAAATTTAACCTGACATAATTAGGTTCGCCTGCCTCTTCACTACTTGCTAGACTACCGTGACGAGGTTTCCCTGCAGGACTGAAGCTGGCATCACGGGTCATTTGATTCCCTGTTTGCCTCACAGGACTCTGATATGGACTAAATGACATTTGCAACCAAAACAGTCAACATATATAAATCCAAGAGAATGATCAAAAGATTATACTAAAAAGCAGCTAAGATGAATACCTCCTATCTTCACTAGAAACCCTTTTTCTTGCCCGTGGTGGAGATTCTGAGAGAGTTGGAGACTTCCCAGGTGAAGACAATGGAACTGGCACTCTTTTGCGTATATCACTCCGATCCCTAGAATCTCTTTGTGGTGACCTCAAAGAACTAGGAGATTTCTGTGCGAAAGACAATTTTTCATTCATCCTGTAACACAGATTTAACCAAAAAATAAATGTAAAAGCAGCCCAACATATTGAATCTACAAAATAAAAATATAACATCGATTGTGGCAAACACAAAGCTGATGACCCATTTGTAGTGCAATGGGAGGTTTTGGTGGTTTATGCTTCACAATATCTTCTAGCTCTACAAACATAAATTCGTAACCCCTATTGAAGCTCCATATACTTGCCACACACTTGAAACCCATGTATATAGAGAAACACCCCCCCCCCCCAAAAAAAAAAACAAATAAATAAATAAAAAGAGCACATAGGAAACAAACAAACATGTTCTATGTACCTGATTCTTTCTTTCGGAGATCGCACAGGGCTCTTATGGTACTTAGTTGTGGTTGGAGATGGAGATGGAGATGGAGATGGAGATGGAGATGGAATGGAGATGGCTGAAGGGGATGGAGAACTTGATCGCCTACGTCCAAGAGTAGGTGGCCTACGCCGCACAGGTGATGGAGAGTCATGTGGTGGAGTTGGAGATCTCCGATACCGCCTTCGTACAGGAGAAGGTGATCTTTGTAAGGGAGAGGACGATCTGCTGCGATTAGGTAAGGGTGATCTGCGTCTAATAGGTGAAGGTGATCTGCGTCTAATAGGTGAGTGTGCTCTTCGCCGCACAAGTGAAGAGGATCTACGTCGAACAGGTGATGGTGTTCTACGTCGTTGCATAGGCGAAGGTGACCTTCGTCGCCGCATAGGGGAAGGTGATCTACGCCGCCGGAAAGGGGAAGGTGACCTACGACGTCGGATAGGAGAAGGTGATCTACGACGCCGAATAGGGGAAGGTGACCTACGACGTCGGATTGGAGAAGGTGACCTACGACGTCGTGGAGGAGAAGGTGACCTGCGGTGCCTCACTGGGAAAGGTGACCTGCGACGAAAAGGCGAACGCAATCTTCGCCTCACTGGAGAGGGTGATCTACGATGTGATTGTGATCGCGATCTAGATCTTCGCCTAGAATAAGATGATCTCCGTCTTGGAGAGATAGAATGCATAGGTGAATGCCTCCGACGAGGGGTCACAGATCGTCTTCGTGGGGAGCGATACACCCTTTCTGAAGAAACAGAGCGCCCTCGAGCTTCAGGTGATCTAGATACACTCCTTGACTTGTGCCTGTCACTAAAATAAGTACAAATCAAGTGAGACATTACATTTGAAAGAGGAAAAAGAAACATATTGATAAGAAGAAGAAAAAATAGCTTTACACATGCAACACCCATAGTTATTATTTATTAGAACAAGTGCAGAAAAACCAACAGGAATATTCTAGTCATAATATCTAAATAATCGAAAGACTCCCATTACTGACAGCAAAAAGAAGCTTACTCAGAATAACTTCTGGGATTAGAACGCGATCTGCTGATTGACCTAGATGGAGATCCTCTGCACAAGAAATCCCCAATGTAAATGGAACTTTCCTCCAAGCAAAAAAATTTGAAGAATGATGGCATATGATGGTGAGGAAAGATACCGAGGGGGTGAAGGGGAACGTTTGGCAGAATGGGGAGATCTAGAAACCCTGTAAGAAGTAAAATGTTATTTCCCTTTTCTTGTTTACATCTGAGCATGGCAGAAAAATGAGTGCCTACAGTAGCAATTTGGCAAACTTTAATATTCACAAAAACTTCTACAGGCCTCTATCGTGCATGTAAAGAAGTAATAGATTAACGGTATCAACATCAGTGTAACTGAAATCTCCCCCCTCCCTTCTCCAAAAAATAAAATAAAATAAAATAAATTGCTCAATATGAATGCTAGTAAAGAAAGCAGCATGCTAAAGTAAAATTAAGGAGCCAGCTGCAAGACAAATAGACAATAGAAGGAATAGTGAAAAGAAAATTTGAAGGAGAAGAGGGGACAAGAACAAAAATATGTATAGGCATATAAAAAATACATACTAAATAGATTCACAAAATAACTTTAAAAATGTGTGACTGCATGCAGCAAGACCATGGAAATATATGGAGTATAATGACACGGCATAAAAAGACTAGCTGTAAAGGGAAAGGGACAGGGAAAAACCCATTCCAGAGGAAGAGCTAATGGTAAAATGTTGACCTATCCCTTACCTGTGCCTTCCTCTCACACCGTTGTTCCTCTTTTCAGCTTCTTTCCCATCCTCAGGATAGTCACTTGAAGCTCTATGCTTTAGGTTTGGCTCCAAAGCAGTGTTAGTTGCCCTCGTTTCAACCACGCCGTCCTACAGTAGTTTGAGGTAAAGGACATGAACCCAAATAATTGCAGAAGCTAGCTGAATGCCATGAAAAACACAAACGAAAGTTAAAACCAAACACCCAGATCTAGACAATGCAACTCCAGCATGTAAAAGATAAGCAATACCATTTTCTTTGATCTCTCTTGCTCAAGTTCTCTACTTTCCTTCTCTTTCTTCTTCTCAATCTCATTTGCCATCCTATCTGCCTCCGCCTGCAACCACCCCATGGTAAAAATCCATCAAGAAGGAGACACTACATGAGCAAACCAAAAACATGTAAGGGTTGTAGAAATATTTATACCTTCTTCTTCTTAATTTCCTCTTCTTTGGCATCCAAAAACTGCTGAGGAACACCACTAGCAGTATTCTGCGCACTGAGAAGAAGCGCCCAAAGCTCTTTCATAAACTTCACAGTATTTTTCTCCATGAATCCAGTAAGTTGTATTTGAACCGTCTTTCCATTCACTTCCTGCATCCAAATAAACAAAACAGAGTTCAAACACTACTTATGAATAATGATAAACTTCAAGCTCAGTCAATAACCTGGTGTTATTGGGTCTAGTTATATCAATGATTTCCATCTCTATACCTAGTCATATCATGTACAATTTATCAATGATCACAATATATAAAAAAATAACACGAACCTTGCATTTGGATTTAAAACTACACAAAAACTAAAAATTTGGAAACATGAAATTGCTAATTATATGACATCTAAAAACATTTAATCACCTTTTCTTCCAAAAGACTATAAATAAAGTTAATTAGAACTTCGTCTTCGAACCCGATAAGTTCTGTCACCCTATGCGCAACCCACGGTCTGATAACATCCATATTCACCTTCTTCATGTCCACCTATAAACACAAACCGCATTTCCTATGCATAATTAACACAACAACAAAAGCACGCAATAAACCCTTCATTTCAAGCCAATTTTTCCAAAGCTTAAGAAAACGAACCACATGCTCCAATTCAGGGGCGAACTTCTGCGATTTCAACAGCTTCGCTTGCTTGTTCGAGAACCGAGTGTCTTGGTCAGCCGACGTGCCCTAAAAATACACAAAATTAGGGTTTCCGCATCCATGTACGCACATACACATACATACATACATACATAAATTTATCTTTGTGCGAACCATGAGAATTACAGAACACGAAGATCTAAGAGATATACATCGAATTAAGTTTGGATCTAAGATGAAAAGTTCGAATTAAATGCGAAAATTATGAATTTTCGTGTAGAACTTACCCGGAAGAAGCCGCCCGACATTTTCTAGGGTTTTTGAGGGACTGTTTGGCTGAGATGGTGGTAGAAGCAAGTTGGCGATGAAGAGTGGGAGATTTGGACAAGGTGCTTAAATAGAGTTTTCGGCCATGAATGTGGGCGAGCTTTTTTTATCAGCGAGGTCTTGGAATTTGGGGAACACGAAAGGCTCTCTTTAATAAGCCTCAACGCTCGCGAAAGAGTATTCTGTTGGAATGTATGAAGCTAAACGAAATAAGAAAGATGAAGAGAGTCAGAGCGTTAATGTGCCCTAATGATATATATCGGAATTACATACATACCCATTGTATATTATAATTACCTTTTTACCCTTTTTACTATTTTTTGGCTTTTTATCAATAAATAAATAAATAAAAATGAAGAATAACACCAACTAAGACTAGATTTGGTAAATAATTTAAATAAATAAAAAAATAAAAAGAGGCTAGATTTAATAAATGGTTTTCTTGATTTCTTTCCTAAAATAATGGAAGTGGCAATTCTATAGGTAAAATCATCGTCAATTAGTAACTATCTTGACCACTACGCATCATTGGTTCGATGGTTATTCTACAAATATAAGTGTCTGTGGGGGGCAAGAGCTGGGGTTCAAATTTTCAAAGAGAAAACTTCACACACATATACACTTAATTTAAGTTAGAATAGAATTTTTATCTTGTATAAAATAAATAAATAAAAAGTAACCATTTTGAACGATATGTTTAGCTGCAGCTTATAAGCTCAGCTTAAGGCCCTATCTTTAGGCCCTCTAACACCTCAGCTCAAGGCCCGATCTTTAGGCCCTCTTACATATTTTCTAGTAAAAGGAAAGAAGATTAGCGAAATCCGATTGAGCATATGGCCAAGAAGGCTAAGGGACACCTTTTCTGTCCTTCTGTGAGTTGTGGTTGCCAAGACAACACTGTTCAGAAGTCTTTTCCACGTAAATGCGGTCAGAAAAGTAGCTGTAGTGCATTCAATAGATTGGTAGCAGC
Source organism: Quercus ilex subsp. ballota (assembly GCA_032727855.1). NCBI lineage: Eukaryota > Viridiplantae > Streptophyta > Magnoliopsida > Fagales > Fagaceae > Quercus > Quercus ilex. The sequence continues at coordinate 34,245,245 of CM064908.1, forward strand.
TTTTCCTTAGATATTTTTGGGTTCTTATCTTTCTTGTATGTTTATGGCACACGTCCCTATCATTAGAGTTTCCTAGAAGGCCAACTCGATCTATAGGATCTATATCTGATTAGTGTTCAGCTTGTCCGAGGAGATATTCCTCCTCGGACCACTTTCCCATTTGCATCTTTACTTATTAAGTCCTGAGTCTAATCCATTCATTACCATTCGTCCCTCCTCGGACTACTTCATGAACTCGGCCATGGCCCAAGGCCTAAGATGCAATTTGGGCCCTTAAACCCACAATAGCCCCTCAAATTTTCTCCCTCTAATCCAAGGAGAAAAGTGGGGTTTTGAATTATTGCAAAGGTGGGGTTTTCTCCCTCTATAAGTCACCCATCCAAGGAGTTTGGGCATAATTTTGGATCTGGCTTGACACTTAATAAAAAACGAATAAGTATCATAATGTTAAGCATCCTGAGGCATGTGATCCGAAGGACCCAGTATGATCAGAGATTCATCTTTACCAAAGTATGTGGTCCAAGGACCCAAGCATGCCTAAGGTTCTGTTTAAGCACCTGTAAAGATGTCATAGTGTTAATTTTCCCTTAGCATCTGGTCCGAGGACTTCAAGCATGACTAAGGTTCTGTTTAAACACTTATAAAAGATGTCATGGTGTTAACCTTCCCACATCATCTGGTCCGAGGACTTCAGGCATGATTGAGTTCAGTTTAAACACTTATGAAAGATGTTATGGTGTTAACATTCCCACATCATCTGGTCCAAGGACTTCAAGTATGATTGAGTTTAGTTTAAACACTTTCCCCGAGTGCCTTATAAGGCTCAGCCCCAAGTGCACTACCACATCATGAGGTAGCAGTTTTTGAGACTTGTTCTACTTCGCATGTGTAGTATTTGTCACAGAGTGTTAACTTCCCCTTAGCATCTGGTCCAAGGACTACAGGCATTACTAAGGTTCACATTTAAACACTTTCCCCAAGTGCCTTATAAGGCTCAGCCCCGAGGGGAGCCCCTTGAAGGAGTATATGGAATTTGCTCTTAGGCTGTCGAACCACCTCATCGCGATAGGTCCCAGGCTAGATGGGAAAACTTTACACATCAAGGCCTCGTCCTTGGCATATACGACCATTCTTTGGTAATAATGGCTCACGTGCTCCACAGGATCTATTCGGCCATTATAAATGGTGAACATCGGTTGATGAAAGTGTCGAGGGAGCCTTGCATCTTCAATTTTACGAGTGAAAGGCAACCTGAAAATCTGGTTCAGGGCCTTGCTCATAGCATCATTTCCTACGCCTCCTCGTGGCGGGCTCTTACGATGATGCTCATGATGGTGCTCTTCTTCGTAGGAGAAGGACTCACTGGGCGGGGTTCGGTTCCTCCACCTATAACTAATGTCCCTTTCATCCTCAGAGGCAGTATCATGGTTTGGTGATGCTCTCTTCCTCCGTGCATGGCGTAAGTCCTTTTTCAGTTGATCGATCTCTAGTTGCATGCCCCTATTGCTTCTTGCATGGGAAATATGGCTTCAACCTCGAGGTTGACTCCTATCAGTATGAGTGGTGTGCATACTCCCTTCACGGTCACCTCACTGCTCAAGGTTAACAAAAGGATCACCATGTTAGGACCCTCTCGACTCTGCTGGTTATGGACCTAGATCTGCCATGGTTAATCATTATCTTCATTATCACACAAATTCTCCCCACAGACAGCACCAATTGTAGGGACATATTTTGTAGCCCAAACCTAAGATGTATGGGATGTTGGCCCAGTGAGCTCAGTACGATAAATTTGTAGAGAGTGGGTTAAAGAATTAGGCACTAATGAATTTGACAACGACTAATATGGATGTAGAAGATGATTAAGTAAGAACAAGGAACATAGAGCTGAATGAATTCATTGTCCGAAGAGATAAACTCACTGTCCGAGGAGGAAAGTTTTCATATAAATTGATTAAACAGAATACAAGTGCAATTTAGATTGCTACAGTGCCTCTTCTCTATTTTTCCTCCCCCATTTTATGAAGGGCCTCTTGCATTATATAGTCCCTTTTGGATGATCTTAATCCTATACTTGTTGATCTTTTGGGCCACCACTTGAGTGCTTGTCCCATGAGACACCCTTTTTGGCTTTCTGTGAGTTGTGGTTGCCAAGGCAACACTGTTCAGAAATCTTTTCTACATAAATGAGGCCAGAAAAGTAGCTGCAATGCATTCAATGCATTGGTAGCAGCTTTTCTTTAGATATTTTTGGGTTCCTATCTTTCTTGTATGTTTATGGCGCACGTCCCTATCACTAGAGTTTCCTAAAAGGCCACCTCGATCTATAGGATCTATATCTAATCAGTGTTCAGTTTGTCTGAGGAGATATTCTTCCTCGGACCACTTTCCCATTTGCATCTTTACTTATTAAGTCCTGAGTCTAATCCACTTATTACCATTCGTCCCTCCTCGGACTACTCCATGAACTCGGACAGGGCCCAAGGTCCAACATGCAATTTGGGCCCTTAACCCCACAAAGATTATCAAATTATTGGAGATATATACTGTTTCTTGGGATAGATTTATATTAATCACCTCTTGAAGAATTTGGATTGTGCATATCCCTTAATAATCAAATTTTGTAGCTTGATATTCTGATAAAATAATATTAATTTAATAATATTAAAATTTTGAAAATTTAGATGATAAATATTATATAAATTAAATTTTTGTATGTTAAATATTATCCCCTAATTTAAGAAATATATTCTAACAAATAAAAAAAAATGTTAATTAGATGATAAATATTATCTAAATTAAATTTTTGTATGTTAAATATTATCCCTTAATTTAAGAAATATATCCTAACAAATAAAAAAATAATGTTCATCTAATTTTATTTAATGATAAGAATGAATTAGAGTCCTAGTAGTATACTATTCCTTTTTAGTTCTTTAAAAATCTAAAAATTTAATAAATATAAAAAATATTTTGATAATATAATTAAATTTAATAACAAATAAAATGAAAAAAAAATTAATTCAAAATTTAAGATTAAAAAATAAATTGTACTTGTACACTTAAAAGAAATTTAATTTTTATTTCTTATTTTGATATTTAAATCATTTTTTTTAGTGTTGATTTTATTCAAATGGTTATAAGTTATATCAATCCTAAACTAGCATATGTATCTGTAGGGACCGGGTTTGAGGGAGTGGACCCAAGCCCAGTCTGCCCCGCAATAAATTTATAGAGGATGGGCTCAAGAACTAGGCGTTAGCGGGAAGTACAACGACCATGCATGGTTGCATGTGGGTTAGATAACCTGAACGTGAATTGGGATGCGTAATAATGCTCCTCGGACGTGTTCTCAAGGGCTTGGAGCTCTTCTAACTTCTTTAAAGATTGGTTACAAGGTTTTCTCGGAGAATACAGGTTGTTCCAATATTCTTTTTTTTTTTTCCTTCATTTCAGGAAGGGTTCCTTACACTATATACCCCTCCTCCAATCGATCCTAACCCTACATTTGTTGAGCAATCAGGCCATTACTTGAGTGTCTGTCCCATCAGCCGCCTTCCCATTCCCTTTGTGGGTTGCGGCAACCAAGGTGGCACTGTCGTGGAGTCCTCTTCTCATTAATGCGGCCAGGACGGTAGTTGAGGGCATTTAATGCGGAGGTGACAGTTCGTCCTGAACTTGCTCCTCCACCATGCTTTCATTACTGGCGCATGGTACCTGCTCTCTGCTCTTCGAATAGTCGGGAAGGCTCCCTTGATGGCGTGTTGCCTGTTTACTTTATGGTGTCGGATTTCCGAGGATAGAGTCGTCCTCAGCGTGGCTTATTGGGCTCCTGGGCCTTACTTTCATCCTCGGACCTTTGGATGCCTCCTCGGCTCGGGCCTTCGGTCCTGGAACGAAGTGGGCCAGACTGTCTAACTTGCTGGCCCCATAATAGCCCCTCAAAATCTTGTTGTCCGCATCCTCGGGCGGAGAGGAGGATTTTAACGCCCTCGAGCCTGCGACGTGTCCCATCAAGTCCTGTCCCGCGTCATTGCTGGAGTCTTTTCATCTGCCCAAGACGCGTTACTGACGCCTCGGTGCGCGCAACGCGTCCTCCATTAAATTCTGGCCGTTCTGTGCTCCCCACGTTCAACAAGAGGATGACAATCCAACGGTGAGGATTCGCCTAGCATTTATGGGCGGGAAAACCCGCACAGCTCCTCGATTTGGGGTATAAATACCCACTTGAACTGCCGTTCCCTCTGTTTACTTACATCCAAGAGCTCTTGCGCATACATCCTGAGTCCAGCCAAATTTCCACCTACATCTCCAGTATAAAAAGCCTGTCCAATGAGCTTCTCCTCATTTCTGTAAGTCACTTTATCTCTCTCCGAGCTCTCTTCTTCTCTATTCCTTATTCTCTTTCATTTGCTCTTTCTTAGCTCTCTTAGGCATCACTTGGGATGGGTAGGTTTAAGAAGTATGTCTATACTGAGGAGGCGATGGAGAAATTCATCGCCGACTATAAGATACCCAGCAACGTGGGCTTGAGGTATTGTGAGGAAGGGGAATGGCACCTTCGGAGGCAGGAGGGCGAGGTGGTGATTCCCATCGTTGCCTTCCTTGAAGGTGGCATGAGAATCCCCATGGGATCGGTGATGAGGGGTTACCTGACGTACTTCCGGCTAGCCCCCACCCAGTGTGCCACCAACGTCTTCAGAATTCTGGGTTGTGTGGATGCCCTGAACGAAAAGATGGGGGTAAGGCTGACCCATCACGTCGTAAACTGGTGTTACAACCTCCAGTGCTTAAAAGGTAAGTCGTACTACATGAAGACAAGGGACGACAGGGTCCGGCTTATCCAGTGCCTCCCCGAGTCCAGCAAGGGGCTGAACAAGGACTTTCTCATCGTGTCCGAAGAGTGGCACGATGGCCTTCATTGTCCAACGACGGAGGGGACACCAGGTGTGGCAGTAGGAGTAGGAGGGGGTTTCATAGATTTTAGTTTACTTCATTCATTTCATTCATTCATTTTTTTTTTTTTTTTTTGCATCGTTTGGTTACTAACATGAATGCGTCTTCTTTCTGTAGATCCGCACGCCTTCACGCGTCACTTCAGTCTGATCTATAGGGAGGACTTGCAGAAGGCGCTAAGGGCGGAGATTTTTGTGAACAAAGCCGATAATCAAGTTAGGGCCGCTCATAGGATCTTGGGATACACCCCGGTTCAAAAATCGTTTGCGGCACCGAAGTACGTGATCAGAGCAAAAGACCCTCGGCTGCGGAAAATAACTGTGGCCGAGGACGGGTTCTAGTTTCCCCGAGGAGCCCTCCACATCAGAAGGCATAGCATCAGCAGGCCCCTCTTCCCCCCATAGATTCTTAGAGGCCGTAGAAGAAAGCCTAGAGAGAGAAGAGGAAGTTGCTGATTTTGGCCCTTTCGAGGACGAGTTTGACGTGTTTGAACAAGTCCACCAGTCCGAGGACCCTCCAGGAGACTTAGGTGACCCCCGCCTGACCGAACCGGACTTCCTAACGACCGAGTCCTCTCCTCAGCTTGAGATGGGTTACAAGAAGAAGCCCCAATCCAGCTTGCTTGACCTAATCGAAGGCCAACCGGGGAAGTCTAAGCCAAAGCTTCCCCTTCCTCCTCCAAAGACTCATCCTGCCCAGAACAGGTCGGCCTCGACCCAGTCCAGGCTTCCCCCTCCTCCACCTCAGACGAGTCCGCCCTCTAGGCATGAGCCCGCTGATCCTAAGCAGAAAAAGGATAAGGGCAAAAGGCCAATAGAGGAAAAATCTGGATCCACGCAGGAGGAGGGCGACACTCGGCAGCCCTTGAAGCAGCTGAAGATAGGCTCCCAAGGCCAAGCTAAACAGGTCGATGCCCAGCCCGAGGCTCAGGCCTGGCTCCCTGCCCCAATGCTCCATTGGGGACCTCTGAGGGATGACTCTTCCCTCAGGGATTTCAAAGGGGGCGAAGGCGCGCGTGTGGCCGACGCGCTGGAAAGGTGCCTGTTACTCCCTGCGGACATGGCAGAGCTAGGGACTATGAGGAGTAAGGAGGTCTTCCTCAGCCTCAAGTGGTACTTGGGAATGGTAAAACCCTCAACACTTGTGATTTTTTCTAGTTTCAGTTTTTCTTCCCCTTTTCTAAGCTCGGCTCATTATGTACCCGTTTTGTTTGGCAGGCCGTCCAGGCCACTTATAGGTTGGAGGAGGCGGCCCACGACCAAGGAAAGCCCATGGATGCAGAGCGCGAGAAACGCTTGGAGGCCACTCGGACCCTCAAAAACTCCGAGGCTGACCTTGTCACGGCCCAGGAGGAGCTGAAGACGATGACCAGGGCCCGGGACAACGCCGTGTCAGGCCTCCCTGGTTTCCAAAAGCAGGCCAAAGATCAGACGAGGCATCTAGGTGAGGCAGAGGAGCAACTGAAGATCGCAAAGGAGCTGCTTGCTGATCTGACGAAGAAGGTGGCTGCTGCCGAGAAAGCCAAAAAGGTGGCTGAATGGGCCAAGGATGAGGCTGTGAGGGCCAAGTTTGAGGCTGACCAAGGTAGGGAGGAGGCCTGGGCCACTAAGGAGGAAGCCGAGGAGGCAGTTTATGCCGCGGGGGTGGCCGAGACGAAAACTGCCTTTAAGGCTCAAGTCCCCGGGGTGTGCAGGCGCTACTCCTCCGAGATTTGGAAGGAGGCTTTCAAACAAGCTGGGGTCGAGGCCTCGTCTGACCTGTGGAAGGAGGAGAATGTGTACTACCCCCTACCATCCGCGAGGTTAACCCAGATGGCTCTGAGGCCGAGGAGGCTGCTGAGGAAGCCAATGCTACCCCGGGCGAGGGCGCCTCGGTCGCTGAACCTACTGGTGAGCCTGTCCAAAGGGGTGACCCTCCCGGGGTAGCTGAATCAGGTGAAGACCCCAACGAGGAAGCGCCCCAAGAGGTTACGAAGTCCTCCTCTGAAGCCCAGGTTTCTTCCGTTGAGGAGGCAGCCATTCCTGCCGTGCCTCTGCAGGCTGTCCCTCTTAGCCAAAGCTCAGAGGACCCTGAGGTTGCCATGGACCAGCCGCCTACTGGGGGGAGAGATTAAGTGGAAGGGGCAGGCCCCTCTTCGCCCCTGTCTGCTTTGCTTTGTCATTTCTTTTGTCTTTTGTATTTTTTTTTTCTTTTTTACATTGTAATGTGACGCTTATCATGTAACTTCTGTGGATTTAATGCAATGTGGTTCTTATTTCTCTCTCTGTTTGTTCTGGCTGTTTGCACATTTGCGCGTTATCCGTTTTCTCCCTTCCCCTATTTTTTTTACTTGTATAATTTTAACATCAATTGCCCCTCGGCCAGTCGTGGCAGTGATTGCAATAACGTGAAGGTATGCACGCGTAGGCAGACCTTTTATGTCCCAAGGACTAGGTAGGGCTCTGGCCTCTCCCAATATTCTAACACTTAGAATCTTTCGAAACAGTAAGTTTTCCCCATAGGCTTGAGTCTGAGGACCATGCAATGCCTTGGTTCTGTCTAACACTTAGGCGTTTTTGAAGTAGTTAGTTTCCCCATAGGCTTGAGTCCGAGGACCCTGCAATGCCTTGGTTCTGTCTAACACTTAGGTGCTTTTGAAGTAGTTAGTTTCCCCATAGGCTTGAGTCCGAGGACCATGCAATGCCCTGGTTCTGTCTAATACTTAGAATCTTTTTGAAGTAGTTAGTTTCCCCATAGGCTTGAGTCCGAGGACCATGCAATGCCTTGGTTCTGTCTAACACTTAGGCGCTTTTGAAGTAGTTAGTTTCCCCATATGCTTGAGTCCGAGGACCATGCAATGCCTTGGTTCTGTCTAACACTTAGGCGCTTTTGAAGTAGTTAGTTTCTCCATAGGCTTGAGTCCGAGGACCATGCAATGCCTTAGTTCTGTCTAACACTTAGGCGCTTTTGAAGTAGTTAGTTTCCTCATAGGCTTGAGTCCGAGGGCCATGCAATGCCTTGGTTCTGTCTAACACTTAGGCGCTTTTGAAGTAGTTAGTTTCCCCATAGGCTTGAGTCCGAGGACCATGCAATGCCTTGATTCTGTCTAACACTTAGGCGCTTTTGAAGTAGTTAGTTTCCCCATAGGCTTGAGTCCGAGGACCATGCAATGCACTGGTTCTGTCTAACACTTAGGCTGGCCATCCAAACATGAGATACATAATTGAGATAGGCTAAGAATCGGAATCCAAAAAGACTTCTTCATTAATAATAATACATTTTCAGGTTATTTACATTCCACGGACGAGGTACAGGTTTTTCGTCTAAATTTTCTAAATAATATGTGCCTATCCCTGCTATTAAGGTAATTCGGTAGGGGCCCTCCCAGTTGGATCCCAGCTTTCCCCAGGATGGGTTCCTGGCAGCCCCGACAACCTTTCTCAGCACCAGGTCCCCCGATACCAGTGGTTTGAGCTTCACATTGGTGTCATATCCTTGCTTGAGCTTTTGTTGGTAATAGGCCAGCTGGATCATTGCTCGTTCCCTTCGTTCATCCACCAGGTCCAAGTTCCTCCCCAGCAGTTCATCATTGCTGCCTGGAGTGAAAGAGCTTGTCCTTAGCATCTGGAAGTTCGTTTCCAGGGGGATCACCGCCTCGGCGCCATAAGTCATGGCAAAAGGTGTTTCCCCCGTTGACCGCCGGGGCGTAGTCCGGTACGTCCATAGAACGTGGGGCAGCTCCTCTACCCATCTTCCCTTGGCGTCATCCAGTCTCTTCTTAAGCCCATTGACGATAACCTTGTTAACAGCCTCTGCCTGTCCGTTTCCCTGAGGGTAGGTGGGCGTCGAATATCTGTTTGTGATCCCAAGTTCACAACAGTACCTCCGGAAGGCCTTGCTGTCAAATTGGAGCCCATTATCCGAGATGAGGGTATGAGGGACCCCGAATCGTGTGACGATGTTCCTCCAAAGGAATTTCTTTGCGTCCGCGTCCCTGATATTGGCCAGTGGTTCGGCCTCGACCCATTTGGTGAAGTAGTCCGTGGCCACCAACAGATACCTCTTATTCCCTGGCGCTTTGGGGAAAGGTCCTACAATGTCCAAGCCCCATTGGGCGAACGGCCAGGGACTGGACAAAGGATTGAGGACCCCTCCTGGCTGGTGAATATTTGGGGCAAACCTTTGACACTAGTCACACCTCTTGACATACTCTAGGGCCTCCTGCTGCATTCCCGGCCACCAGTATCCTTGTGTGACGGCTCGGTAAGACAGGGAGCTCCCTCCTGTGTGACTTCCGCAGATTCCTTCATGCAGCTCTTCGAGCAGTAATTCTGCTGCCTCGGGGTGGATGCACAGCAGGTATGGCCTAGAGTAGGAGCGCCTGTATAGTTTTGAATCCTCGGACAGCCAGAACCGAGAGGCTTTTCTTCGTACTTTCTCAGCTTCTGACTTATCCTCGGACAGGATATCGTCTTTGAGGAATTTCACTATGGGGTCCATCCAGCTAGGACCCACCTCAACCTGATGGACGGGGATCGCTCCCTTTGCCACTTCATTCTCTCTCCCAGATGCTCCACAAGTATGATCCGAGGTAGACCCTCTGCCGAGAAGGTTGCGAGTGTGGCTAATGAGTCGGCATGGCTGTTCCCGCTCCGGGGAATATGAGACAAGCTGAAGAGGTCGAACTCCGACTGCGAGCGCTTGACCTGGCTCAGGTATTCTTGCATTCTCGGATCTTTGGCCTCCATTTCTCCGTTTACCTGTCCTACCACCAATCTCGAGTCTGAGAACATCTCTATCGATTTTCCTCCCATCTTCTGTACCATGACCATCCCTTGCAGCAACGCCTCATACTCGGCCTCGTTGTTTGTGGCCGAGAATCCGAGCCTCAGGGACTTCTCTATGACATGATCCTCAGGGGATACTAATACTAGCCCCACTCCAGACCCCCTCTGGTTTGCCGCGCCATCAACATATACCTTCCAGTATGGTGACCCCTGGATGGAGACTGCCCCAACTGATTTCTCATCAAGGTTCTCCTCCTCGGCTGCTACTTCCGCAGTAGGTTCAGCGAATTCGGCAGTCAAATCTGCCAGAACCTGGCCTTTTATGGAGGTCCGAAGCATATACTTGACGTCAAAGGCCCCGAGGATTGTGTTCCACTTCGCAATTCTCTCGGTGTAATCGGCGGTTCAAAGAACAGACTTCAAGGGTAGTCGGGTTAGGACGACCACTGTGTGGGCTTGGAAGTAGTGGGGGAGCTTTCGCGTAGCGTGGACCACAGCCAGTATGGCCTTCTCCAATGGCAGGTACTTGACCTTCGCTTCGTGCAGCGACTTGCTGACGTAATAAACTGGCTTTTGAACGCCATTGTCGTCCCGTATCAGTACTAGGCTCACTACGTGGGATGCCACAGCAAGGTATGCGTACAAGACCTCATCGTCCTCAGGATTGGACATGATAGGCGGCCGGGATAAGTACTCCTTGAGTTGCTGGAAAGCTACAACATAATCCTCGGACCACTCAAATCCTTTCCACTTGTTGATCAGAAGATAGAAGGGCCTGCACCTGTCAGCCGACCTGGAAATGAATTGGTTCAAAGCCGAGATCATCCCAGTAAGCTTTTGGACCTCTTTGGAGTTCTGCGAAGGTTTCAGATTGTGAATAGCCTTGATTTGGTCAGGGTCAACTTCGATCCCCCTGTGGGTGATCATATACCCCAGAAACTTACCAGAGCCTACGCCAAAGGAGCATTTTGAGGCATTTAAGTGCAGCTTGTGCTTTCTCAGGACGTCAAACGTGCGACCGAGGTCCCCCAGGTGTTCAGATACCACTTTACTTTTCACCACCATATCGTCAACGTAGACCTCGATGCTCTTGCCCAGCATTGGCTCAAACATTCTCGTCATCATCTTCTGATAGGTGGACCCTGCATTCTTCAGACCGAATGACATTACTTTGTAGTGGTATTTCCCGATGGGCGTTACAAAGGCTGTCTTCTCCTAGTCTTCCAGGGCCAGTGGTATCTGATGATAGCCTTGAAAGGCGTCTAGGAAGCTCATCCGAGGATGGCCCGTGGTCGCATCTACCAGCTGGTCGATCCGAGGCATGGGGAACGGGCCTTTCGGACACGCTTTATTTAGGTCAGTGAAGTCCACACAGACCCTTCACTTTCCGCTCTTCTTCTTGACCACCACAGTGTTGGCTAGCCACTCAGGATAAAAAACCTCTTTGATAGCCCCGACACGCTTAAGTTTATTCACCTCCTCCCTGATGGCATCAGCGTGCTCCCTCGATGGGCGTCGGGGCGGCTGTTTCTTGGGCACTATGGATGGATGGACGTTGAGATGGTGACAGATGAAGGATGGGTCAATCCCTGGGGCGTCACAGGGGTCCCATGCAAATACGTCGATATTGCCTCTAAGGAACTCAACCAGCTCCTCCTGCTCAGTGGGAGGCAGCCGAGCCCCGACCCGAAAGAACTTTTCTGGATTGTCACAAATTACCACCTTCTCCAGGTCCTCACACTTGGCCTCTTCGGCAGCTATATTAGGGTGCTCTACCGGGGTCTTTGATTGCTATAAGCCCTCCTCGGTAGTGGCTGAAGGCTGTGCGTCAAGCCGATATGATATGGCAGCCACCGTGCACTGCCTCGTTGTGGGCTGGCAACCGCGGATCTCTAGAACCTGATCCCCTGATGGGAATTTCACCTTCTGGTGCAAGGAGGAGGCAACGCCCCCTAAAGTGTGGAGCCAGGGCCTTCCTACGATGGCTGTGTAGGGGGAGTATGTGTCCACCACTATGAAGTTCACCTCCACCACTTCTGGGCCGGTCTGTATGGGCAGCCGGATCATGCCCTTTGGGATGACGAGCTTCCCGTCGAAGCTCATTAGGGGGGAGCTGTAAGGCGTCAAGTCCTCCGGTCTCAGCCCCTACCCCTTGTAGAGGTCTGGGTACATGACCTCGGTCGCATTGCCATTATCCACCATCACTCTCCTCACATAGAATTTCAGTAACAAATACACAAAATCATATTATATATAATAAAAAGGCAACTGTAGGGACTCAATTTGTAAAGACCCTCTGGAATTAGGAGGGAAATAATCCTGCAGGCCCCAAACAATACATTTCTAGAGAGTGGGATGAAAAAATTGGCCCTTGCAGACAAACGGAACCCAACCATGGACTCTTCACCATTGAAGGCCGTGCACCTAGATTCCCTTTTAGAGCTGCTCTTCGGCATTTATCTGAGGAGCTTGACCTTACTCTCCTCTCATTGCTGTTCTATAGATCCCTCTTATATAGTCCTCTTCCTACCGTCTCTCTCTTCCACCTGTTGATCATCCATTCGCTTCCCCTCTGACTGTCCGTCCCATCAGCATCACTATCAGTACTCAAGCAATTCACAGTAATCAAGGTTGCCCTGTTCCAGAATCACATCTCTACCAGTGCGGCCAGAGGGTTAGGTGAGCGCATTCAGTGCGGAGGTGACAACCTGTCCTGGGCCCGTTTCCCCATCTAAAGCTAGTTTCGATCCGCCGAGGACAGGGTTATCCTCAGCGGGAGTTTTTAACGTTTGGGCTTCCATGCATCGTCCTTGTACGAACCTTCCTCCTCGGCATGGGCCCTGGGCCAGATGTAAAGTGAGCCGAGGTTACCAGGCCCTCGGGCCCCACAATAGCCCCTCAAAATCCTGCTGTCGGTGTCCTCAGACGGGGAAGAGGATTTTGATATTCCCGGTCCCTTTGCAAGATTCGCCAAACCTCGGTCCACGTCAGCGTTGGGGTCTTTTTATCTGCCACGTGTAAATTTTCGGTGCTTCGAGACTTCGTGTGCGTTTGCGTTAAATTTTGGCGGCTCCATAGAGAACCTTCGAGGGATGACGCTACTATATGGGACTTCCGAGGAGATGAGGGGGCTCGGGTAGCCGATGCCCTGGAAAGGTCCCTTGTAGTTAATCAAAGTCTTTCAACCAGCTCTTCAAGGCAAGCCCCCTAGCGAGATTGGGGGGGTAAGCCACTTCATTGGACCACCCAGTTGTGACAGCACGGGGCATTCTTATTTATTTTCTTTTTCATTTTATTTTGCTTTTCACCTTGGCGACGTTGCAACGAAGCCACATGCCTTTTATTTGAAAGATATATTTAGTAGTTTGCCTCTAGCTCATTAATTGATGCTTCCTTTTACTTGTTATACCTTAGTGTTTTGCTCACCACCTTGATTCTGTTCTGGACTTGATCTCATGAGATAATCAGCTGTCTTTTGAATTTGCATCTGAGGACCGTACCACAACTCGGTCCCGTCTAACGCTTTTATTCTTCCGCAAATATCTGATTTTCCATAAGTTTGAGTCCGAGGATTAAGTAATACCTTGGTTCTGTCTAGCACCTAGGTATATTTAAGTGGTTAGTTTCCTAATAGGTTTGAGTCCGAGGACCATGCAAGACCTTAGTTCTGTCTAGCACTCAAGTATATTTGAATGGTTAATTTCCCTATAAGTTTGAGTCCGAGGACCATGCAAGACCTTGGTTCTGTCTAACGCTTCCGTTCTTCTGTAAGTAGCTAGTTTCTCCATAGGTTTGAGTTCGAGGACCATGCAAGACCTTGGTTCTGTCTAGTACCCAGGTATATTTGAGTAGTTAGTTTCCCCATTGGTTTGAGTCCGAGGACCATGCAAGACCTTGGTTCTGTCTAACGCTTCCGTTCTTCTGTAAGTAGCTAGTTTCCCCATAGGTTTGAGTTCGAGGACCATGCAAAACCTTGGTTCTGTCTAGTACCCAGGTATATTTGAGTGGTTAGTTTCCCCATAGGTTTGAGTCCGAGGACCATGCAAGGCCTTGGTTCTGTCTAACGCTTCCGTTCTTCTGTAAGTAGCTAGTTTCCCCATAGGTTTGAGTACGAGGACCATGCAAGACCTTGGTTCTGTCTAGTACCTAGGTATATTTGAGTGGTTAGTTTCCCCATAGGTTTGAGTCCGAGGACCATGCAAGACCTTGGTTCTGTCTAACGCTTCCGTTCTTCTGTAAGTAGCTAGTTTCCCCATAGATTTGAGTCCGAGGACCATGCAAGACCTTGGTTCTATCTAGTACCCAGGTATATTTGAGTGGTTAGTTTCCCCATAGGTTTGAGTCCGAGGACCATGCAAGACCTTGGTTCTGTCTAACACTTTCGTTCTTCTGTAAGTAGCTAGTTTCCCCATAGGTTTGAGTCTGAGGACCATGCAAGATCTTGGTTCTGTCTAGTACCCAGGTATATTTGAGTGGTTAGTTTCCCCATAGGTTTGAGTCCGAGGACCATGCAAGACCTTGGTTCTGTCTAACGCTTCCGTTCTTCTGTAAGTAGCTAGTTTTCCCATAGGTTTGAGTCCGAGGACCATGTAAGACCTTGGTTCTGTCTAACGCTTCCGTTCTTTTGTAAGTAGCTAGTTTCCCCATAAGTTTGAGTCCGAGGACCATGCAAGACCTTGATTCTGTCTAGCACCCAGGTATGTTTGAGTGGTTAGTTTCCCCATAGGTTTGAGTCCGAGGACCATGCAAGACCTTGATTCTGTCTAGTACCCAGGTATATTGTGAATGAGATTATCCTCAGCGTTGGCCATACTAGTTTTGGCGTGATAAGGGCCTCGGCCCTGCCTCGTCAGAAGTAGGGCATCGTGTGGACCGGACCATTGACCCCGTTGTGCCCCGGATGAGGCTGGCTTAGAACTCAAACCTTACACGTGGCAGTAACGCCACCTTCAGTTCGAGTTTCTGCCCTCATCAGTTACGAGGCGCCTCCTGACTGTTCGCGTTTCGCGCTTGACGCTTTAACACACGAGGCGCGCTCTCATTAATATTCTTTTGGGCTGATGCAGATCAAACGGTTAATAGGCGCCTTGGAATTTGACCAGGATTAATGCCACCAATAATCCACTCTTCGAATTCTGCGTAGGTCCATTCCTATCAATCTTCATCCCTTATTTAAGGCTACATAGGGGAAATGACCCTCTACATTTTACTAACCCTCTAATATACCGGAAAACATGTCCTCCCAACTTTCAGAGCTCCATCAATGACCCCGCCAAAATTGCGATAAGAGTTTGGAGAAATGGAACGGCCCTGGATGGGAGAGAGGGTGCATAGGCCTAAAATCCTCCTTCCTCGACGGAGAGCTGTCGTAGCCACAGCCCGCGTCAGGTCTCCGGTGCGGCCGAATTTGTGCGTCATCCTCATGGTGCCGTGCACAGCGGCCAAGAGGGAGGTCCCTGAAGTACATAACGCTCCTCCCCGGGGTGCCCTCACGCTGGTGGAAGCGTGCAAGAATACGTCATGTCTGGTGCCCGAGTGTTGCCGTCTCCAACGGCCAACCACCGCGGGGCTGGAAGAGAATCAAGAGAACATCATGGGGGAGGGTCGCCCGGCGCCCTTGCATCTGCTCCTCTCTTCGCGCCAGCGCCGCCGCACCGGCTTGGGAGTTGTGGGTAGCCTTGGAACCGGCCTGCCTCAGCCCCCTTTCCTTTAGTTAGCTTTAAAACAGGCCCGTTTGGGCCTTTGTTTGTAGAGTTAGCTTTAAAACAAGCCTGTCTGAGCCTTTATTTGTATGTTGTAGCTCCTTTTCATCTAATAAAACACTGTTATTTTTCTTCTCTTTTCCTTTGAGTCTTCTACTTTTCTGCAATGGTGTTTTTTTTTTTTTTTTTTTTTTTTTTTGCGTGTTCTTGTTAACTTTCCGCCCACTGGCTGGCTAGGGGCGATTGTCCGTTGCGCCTGCTAGTGCACAAATTCTCCCCACAGACGGCGCCAATTGTAGGAACTCAATTTGTAAAGACCCTCTGGAATTAGGAGGGAAATAATCCTGCAGGCTCCAAACAATACATTTCTAGAGAGTGGGTTGAAGAAATTGGCCCTTGCAGACAAACGGAACCCAACCATGGACTCTTCACCATTGAAGCCCGTGCACCTAGATTCCCTTTTAGAGCTGCTTCTCGGCATTTATCCGAGGAGCTTGACCTTACTCTCCTCTCATTGCTGTTCTATAGATCCCTCTTATATAGTCCTCTTCCTACCGTCTCTCTCTTCCACCTGTTGATCATCCATGCGCTTCCCCTCTGACTGTCTGTCCCATCAGCATCACTATCAGTACTCAAGCAATTCACAGTAATCAAGGTTGCCCTGTCCCAGAGTCACATCTCTACTAGTGCGGCCAGAGGGTTAGGTGAGCGCATTCAGTGCGGAGGTGACAACCTGTCCTGGGCCCGTTTCCCCATCTAAAGCTAGTCTTGATCCGCCAAAGACAGGGTTATCCTCGGCGGGAGTTTTTAACGTTTGGGCTTCCACGCATCGTCTTCGGACGAACCTTCCTCCTCGGCATGGGCCCTGGGCCGGATGTAAAGTGGGCCGAGGTTACCAGGCCCTCGGGCCCCACAGTAACAAATACACAAAATCTATTCAATTTGATGAAAGAAAAAAAAAAAAATACCTGTAAGGTTGTAGGTAGGGCAGAGAGGAGAAAAGAAGAATACAACAAACAATTGTAAAGTACATAGTAAAAATAATAAACACAAAAAAACTTTGTGTATATATAGTGGGAATTTTAGATTGTGAAGAAGATAATATGAACAAAAAGAAGTAGTTTAGGTAAAACTTAAATACTTTTTTTTTTTTTTACTTCATTATTAGGAAAAAGATGATTTAAGATGTAAATTTATCCAAAAAAAAAAAAAAAAAAAACGTAAGAAAAAAATATGCAAGTTCTATTTTTTTTTTCCTTTTACGTTTTTTAAAGAAATGTTGGAAAAGGAGATTGATTAAACTAACTGAAAGTGAAAACCAAAATAGAAAATATATGGGGTGGAATGGATTAAAATATTTAGTGCTTACCAAGTTTGGCCTTCACGATGAAATGCTACGGATGTAGAACCCAGCCCCATGGATGATGCCATGTCATTGCGTTGTGATTCTTCTGAAATGGGCGAAGCTTAGAACCACCAAAAAAGCATCAAGATTAAAGAATCTCTTTTTTATTTAAATTCTATCCTTAGGTAGTTTTATTCTATTGATTTTAGGATTTATTGATAATATTTTAGATAAACATAATTGTTATAGTTGTAAATCAAATATTACTTTTTTTCATTACTTGATTTGTCATATTTATCCAAAATATATATATATATATATATATCTATTCTTAAAATCTAAAAATTTATTAAAATTTCTGCAATTTGGTGAAACAACGTAGCGCGTCTAACGTAGAGCGTCTAAGCCCAACTTTTAGATATGATTTAAATTAAAAAAGAAATAAAAAAGTATGCTAAACATAAAAATAATAGACTTTTACTAAAATTTATTATAGCTAAAGATTTTGCATTAAGAGAATATTTGGGAAAAGGCAAAAAGTTTTTTTTTTTTTTTTTTGTCTCAATTCGTTTTACAAATAATTTAACTTTTAATACTTTTTAAAAAAAAACTTGAAAATTTAATACTTATAAGATTTATATATAAATATTTAAAAATTTTCTTATAGCTATTAAATTGATGAAAATTTGAATCTTAAATATCTTGAATACGTTAAAAAATGTTTACTAATTAAGTTATAAATATCCATATTTACTGAAGTGGTCCACGAGAAAAAGAAGCAAACGAACCAGAAAAGAAAGCCAAAAATAAAATATCAATTGCATGAATGCGATGGGATGGGAAGGACCGTGGACAAAAACGTAGGACCACCCACTGCCCCTAGTACTACTCCTACTACTACTATTACCCATTGGACCAAAAGAGTTGTCTATTTTTTTTTATATATCCGGCCCAGATGCAACATGCGGGAATACGTTTGATTGGAGTAATTTTGAGGTATTTTTCGGACATGGGGAAGGATGTTTTTTCCTTTCACATTTATGATAAAGTCCGTTTATTAAATTTATGATAAAATTTATCATAGACATGAAAAAAAAGAAAAAGACCATTTTACTCTATTATGAAACTGCCTAAAAATTTTCCTTTCAAACGAAGGACAGAGCGCAGAGCTGCCTGACTCTCTGTTTTTCCATTTCTTAAAAAAAAAAGAAAAAAGAAAAAAAAAAAAGAAACCAAAATTCCAACGTTGGACTCCTACACACACAGACACACTACTACAATTACAAACACCTCTTTCCAAAACAAGACCACAAAAGAAAAATGAAAAAAGAGGATCGATCGTGCAGATCTCGCCACGTGGAACCCACAACTATAATCGGATGCAAACCTATTTATATTCCACTCTTTATTCTTCTTTTCTGTTCCGCTCTCTCTCTCTCTCTCTCATTATCTCTCACACACTGACACACACAGACCCAGAAACCCTAGAATTCCCATGCTCAGTTGTTCAGATCTTTGTTGAAAATCTGTACTGGTTCTGTGTCGTTTCGGAGAATCGCGGAGGTTTTTAACTGAAGAGGTTTTTTCGGATAAGAAAATGGCGGCTATGACGACGAGCGCCGTCTACATCCAGGTCATCGAGGATGTCATCAACAAGGTTCGCGAAGAGTTCGTCAACAACGCTGGTCCTGGTGAAGACGTTCTCAAAGAGCTTCAAGGAGTAATTTCCCTTTTTTTTTTCTTTTTTTGTTCGAAATTTGTGTTCTTTGATTCGTTGTACTTTGCTGTTTTTTTAGGGTTTTTATTGATTAGGGATTTTCGTTATGTGAAATTGCTTAGTTCTTTGATTTGAGGTGATGGGTTTTTTTTTTTTTAGCAAATTGAAATGTAGGCTCGATCTGGTGGATTCTAGGGTTTTGGGGATTTTTGTGTAGAAGGGTTAAATTTGTGTTTTTGGTGAAGTTATTTTCAAATTTGAGCTGGTTAAATTTGTGTTTTTGGTGAAGTTATTTCAAATTTGAGCTGGGTGAAGCTGATTTTGTTTGTGATTTGGGTGAATTTGTAGACGTGGGAGACGAAAATGATTCAAGCCGGTGTTGTGATTGGTCCCATAGAGAGGAGTGGGGCTCCTAAGTCCACACCTGGGGGTCCTATTACTCCGGTTCACGATCTTAATGTGCCGTACGAAGGGACTGAGGAGTATGAAACTCCCACTGCTGAGATGCTCTTTCCTCCAGTGAGTTTATGCCTTTTTTTTTTTTCGTTTTTAACTAACTGAAATGGTATCTCCATAGTGATTTTATGAGTTCAATTGGTGGGATAGTTGATGTGGGGTTTGTTTATTGTTGGAAATGTAGACACCGTTGCAGACTCCCATACAAACACCTTTACCGGGAACTGTAGACAGCTCAATGTATAACATTCCTACTGGATCTAGTGACTATCCCACGCCTGGAAGTGATACTGGTGGTGGTGGTGGAGGCGGCGGAGGAGGCAGCAGCGGTGGCAGTGGCACCAACAATAATGATCCGAAAACTGGAAAGCCTAGCCAATTCATGGTAAATATTACATCATAAACACCGTTTGGTTTGCGGTTTGGATCGTGAAATGCTTTGGTTTTAAATGTTATAATGCTTGATTTAGGTGTATACTGCTACTTTTTTTAATACTATAAACTAGTGCTTTTGTGGTGGGAAAATTGTACCTTAAGCTGTTTCCTCCTGCTAAGATCAATAGTTCTTTGAGTTGGTTTTAAAGCTAGCGTATGATATCCTTCTTTATTATTGCTGCAGCAACCTCCTTCTCCTTGGATGAGCCAAAGGCCTCCACTTGATGTTAACGTTGGTAAGTATAATGTAAAATAAGCACATGGGTGTTTTTCAGTGGCTTTCTAATAATCATTGGTGTACTGGTGTAGCTTATGTGGAAGGGCGAGATGAGGCAGACAGGGGAACTTCTAATCAACCGCTGACACAGGTAGTACCTGTTATTACTTCATATTGCTGAAGAATGTCTAGTTTTTTGGTTTGAAGAAAACTATTTGATTGAAGGAGTTCTGAATGACTTCACCTATAAAAAAAAGGAGTTCTGAATGACCAAGGTGTAAACACGTCCCTTTTGGACGCATGTACTACAAATACTACTACCATATTATTAGTTGTCCTAATGTTGGAGAAAAATCCAGGACTTCTTCATGATGTCTTCTGGAAAACGAAAACGTGAAGATTTACCTCCTCAATATCATGCTGGTGGATTTATACCTCAGCAAGATGGAGCAGGGGATGCTACTTCTGAGGTGTTTGAGATTGAGGTTTGTCTTCCTCTTGTTTTTCCTTTTCCTGATGAATAAGATGTCAAATGTTTTTCTTTTTTTTGAAGAATTTAGATTAAAACTCAATTATTTATTTTTGGAGGAATTTGTTTTTGCTTATCTCAAGTTAGGATTATATATATTAATGATAATTTTGGTGCCATCTTCTTAAGACTGGAAGATTGCTTCAAAAAGGTAAATTGGGCTTTCTGTTGTGTTTTTGTCCTTGAAAATTAATGTATTGGGTTGGACGTCCTTTAGCAAATTTAGAGTTGACTAAGAATTCTTCTATTGAGGACTGAGGTAAGATCAAACAAAGTTGAGTAGTTTGAAAAGGATTTTCTAGTTGAGATGTTTGGAATTCTACTGATCTTGCTGATGAGTTGTTGGATGAGTGGAGTTAATGAAATGTGGACAGAGTAAGGTGAAATGGTCAGGGATATAATTAGTTTGTAGTTAAAGTTTCATTGTATAATTACTGTCAGCTGACTGCATGAATGATATTTATAGCCCTTTATCCAGTGCTGTGTGCTTGCCTAGTTGTATGTGATTTGACTTTTGTTGCCGCACCATTCTTGGAAGGGGAGGAATTCTTCTACCAATCACCATCTTTCCTGTATAGTTGAACTGGTTTTTTCAATTCTTAGGGAGAAGGATCAATTGGGAATGAATGAGGAGACCTGTCATCTCTAATTGAATCCCGAGGTTGGAGTTGTATATAATTTAATGTTCAGTGACATGACTTTCCTAGAAAATGAATCCTGCCCTATAAGTGCAAGCTTACCTTAAAAGCATGATTAAAAATTATCTTGCAGAACATGGTTGAAGGTGATGCTGATTTCCCTATCCCTTCTTTATTAGCTTTTCTATTTTTGCTTTTGGCTAAGCAGTTGTTTCGTAATTATACCTTTTTCTTTTGGTATTATTAGATATACTAGGTAGGGCTTCCATTTTTTTTGGTTAGATAATACTAGTTCTGGCTTAAGATAAGCTGTTTTCAGCACTTTATATTGAAATATGAAGGGACATCTACTGTTGTATGATACAATTTGTTATAGCTTTATCTGTGGGAAGTTGAGTTTAGTTAGAAAACAGGACCCTTCTATTTTGGTTTCTCTTGTTGATCTCATGCAGTCTTACACATTCAATGGTAACCTTTCAGGTAAGTGGGGGAAGCACTTCTCTGGGTGGACATGGCATAGTCACCAGTGCAAATAAAGAGATGTTAGCGCATGTGGCAAGGTCTTGTTCAAAGATTCCTCAACTTGATGGACCAATTCCTGATCCTTATGATGATGTCATTTCTACTCCCAATGTAAGTATGTTTCTTCTGTAATTTTTGAGTTGCACAATAATGTAATGTAAACAAGTACTTCCCTTTTTTTTTGTCTTTTCCTCCCATTTATAAAGATTTGCATGTATCTGGCATGCATAACAATTCCTACTAATGCTGATATAATTCCATTAATCTATTTGCTGTTTGTTACAGATATCCTAGCCTAATTTGTGATGTTATTAATAAAACCTTATATTCAAGGCCTTTTATTGGGCTTGCCTACAAAGGCTTATTTTATGATCTGCCTGAGGATTTATGTGTCGTATGCATTATGGAAATCCTTCATTCTTTTTGGCCTTTTTCAAAGTAGATTGATTGGCTGATCATAATCACATGGTTCCTTCATTTAAGTGTGCACGGGCAGGTTATGTGGAAGTTACATTTGTAACTTTCATAATTGATACAGATCTCATTGCTGGTTGCTCTGAATGAGGGGAAAATCCTTTTTTCTTGCATCTATCTTCTTGACAAACAAAAGGAGCATAAGTTTTGGCCTGCAAAGTGCCATAATATTGAGTTCTTATAACATTTTGAAGGAGTTGTTGCCCTATTGGACTAGGGATTATGGTGGTTTATGGATATTGATCATGTATGAACACATGTAATTCCAATTGATAAATGGCACCCCAAAATGCATATTCTGAGGTAGTGTAGGTGAATATTTCAGAATTTTTCGGAAGGTAGGATAAATGGATCATTCAGTTAGTTTAAAAATTCCCGTGGGTGCTTGTGGTCTCTTTTTCAACAAGCACTAATTTTGCATGTGTCTCTCCTTCCTAAATATCTAAAATATCAAATTTTCTACTTAATATTTTTTATAAAAATTTCTCACCAGCTGTTGTTTTCTCTTGTGCCCTCTCATCCTACAGATATACAATTATCAAGGAGTTTTCAATGAAGACTACAACGTAGCAAACACACCAGCTCCTAATGGTAAATCTTGTGAATGCATACTAAAGATTGTGATTATAAATTTTAACTTTGAAATGGATAAAATTGGTGAGCATAAGTTGTCTCTTTCTGATGTTTGAGCTACCACTTATTTGTTTATTTCAGATGTACCGGTAGGTACTCCTGCTGTAGTTGCTCAAAATGATGTTGGAGAGGATGATGATGATGAGCCCCCATTAAACGAAAATGATGATGATGATTTTGATGATGTGGACCAAGTAGAGGAGCAAAACACACAGCATTTAGTTTTGGCACAGTTTGATAAGGTAATTTATTAGTGATCATGTACAATTGATGCCTAAACTATATTGGGCTACTATATTTAATCTTGTGATTATCGCATGTTTCATTAAATACATTATGTGTTTGGGTGGGTAGGTGACACGTACCAAGAGCAGGTGGAAATGCACGCTCAAGGATGGCATTATGCACATAAACAATAAGGACATTCTCTTTAACAAGGTCAGTTTTCCTCTTTTGTCTATTAGCTTTTTTGTCATTCCCTTTGTTCTCATTCTGTTCTGGACCTTAAGCTCAAAATTTTCATTGAAATTCTGCAGGCAACGGGAGAGTTTGACTTCTGATTTTGTTGGAATTTATCTATTTTGCCATTTCCCGGCAATTGCTCTTAAGAAGCAAATCTAGGGTGTCATTGGGTGTTTCTTAATTTTTCTTTATTATTATTAAGTGAGAGCTTGAGGAAAGAGAGGGATGCCTGATACTTTGCCTGATACTTTCTTAAAACTGGGATGGGAAGGATGTTGGCCTGTTGTACATAAAGCATATCAGCTTTTTCGGCCCTTAAATGGATGGTCACTTAAGGCATCTCCAGAAGCGTACCATTTCTTTAATGGAATATGTAATTCAATTTACTCTGTATACTTGGACATTTTGGTTAATTTACAAATTGCAGTCTGTTTATTTGCATTTTTTTTTGTTGCTGCTTAAGCAGTTGGGTTGTGAATTAATAGGAACTCAAATTTTGAATGTTTTTGTATTTCTGTTTTAATTGATGGCAGTAATATGCTACTACTAGTCTTTACCTATCAAATACTCCCTTTCATGAGTTGCAGCCAGTATCTGCACCTCTACCTTAGGAAGGAGAAGAGTTTGGAGTTATCAATTATAGCTAGAAGGCTGGTCGTGTTTGTTTTTATCATTGATGTAAGAGCGGTATTACTTTCAATTCTGTACTGTATGGTCGGTGCGTGATCCTCTGGATCTGGTATGCATGTTTATGGAGTAGCAGGTTGACTCTAAAAATCTGAATTTTAAGCCAAGCCAGTAGAACGCCTTTCACCGTAGTGCTGCTCTTTTTTTTTGGCTGAATGAAAAAGAAAAAAAAAAAAGGGTTTCCATGGTGCTTTTTAGCGTTATAAATTTATGCTGCGACTTTGCCAAGCCCGTTCGGTGTGGCTGGTTTTTCTTTCTTGGTGGTTGGTTAGACTGGATTGGAAAACTCCAAACCCCAAAATGTGAGAATATTAAGGTAGTGTCTTGGTTTTTTTTTTTTTTTTTTTGGGTGGTCGGTTAAATTGATTGGAAAACTCCAAGCCCCAAAATGTGATAATATTAATAAAAGTGTTACGTTCATAACATTTTTATAACAAATCTTAGTAGACAGGTTGTTATAGATTTTTAATTTGAATTTGTCACTAAAATTATTTTTTTGCCTACTCATAATAGCAGCAACTTGCTATATAAAATTTGTTGTGAAAATATTGTGGACATATCATTTTTTTAATATTAAGATAGTGTTGAAGCAAAGATAATGAGATGACAACTGCATTTATATATAAAAAAAGAGATAATGAGATCACAGCTACTGGTAAGATCTAAAAATTTATTGAATTCATGTGTAAGACTTATTGGAGAGTTACTATTACAATCATTACACTTTATGCACAAATGTCAAGAGCCTTTTAGTTCAATCGGTTTCTCTTAGTTTTACAATGGAAACATCTGGGGTTTGATTTCTCCTTTTCCATTGTAATTATTGAATTATCAAAAAACAAAAAAAAAGGTTATGTTATAGAACATGACACACTGAGGGCAGATATAAGAAAGTGTTGATGAATCTGTCACGGATTGAGATCAGTAAACGCAGTAACTGGGGGCTTATCATCTTTCTTGTAGAAAGCAACGATGACAACCATCTGCAGATGCCATCTTCAAGAACTTATAGGATGACAAGAAGAAAGATGGTGGGTAGCTGCAAACAAAACTGATGAACCTACCATGACCATTCTCGGATAAACAGCTGCTGCAGCACCAAAAAATGTCATTGCACATTGTCCACAAGCATGCACTGTGCTTGAAATGAAGTTAAAAGGGTCGATGGATCTGTGCCTGCGGCCACAGCCGGATGTTGCCATCCACCTGATGGTGAGGTTGAGCTTCTCTTGGTACCATTGTTTTGTTCATTATCGGTGCCATCCCACAATAGTTTTTCTCCTGTCTCTGACAATGGCTGTGGGGATAGAACAAGTGGCGATAAAAATGGAATTGCCTTTGGTGTTTCACTACCGGCTGCAAAAGGGTTGGTGGGAATACTTCCGGCTACCTCATCAAGTTGAAGAGAATCTGGGGCACGCTTTTGTAGCCTTGTGGGGGGCTTCCTCGCATTGGTGAAGGCTTCTCTCTGAGGAACATTGCCATTGTTCTCCATTGGTTGAATAGAATTTTCTGAAAGTTGCAAGAATGTTTCGAATCTCACACACCAAATCAGAAACTCAATCAATCACTTTACTGCAGTATTTAAAAGCTGTGAGAGAAGAACAAGAAGTTAAAGAGAGTATGATGGTTAATGAATTTTTCTTGGAGGAGCGGAATAATAGGTGTCGGTTGTGGGGGTTAAAAGGCAGCTGATTCTCAAATTTTTGTTTTTGAATGGCAGTTAAATTTAACGGCCATCTGTTGTCCTTTAGTCATGCAATTTTTTGGGTTTGAATGGCCAACAGTTTTTGTAGGCTAGGGGGTTTATTTTCTTCAAAGTCAAAGACTGTGTTCCAAAAATCTCAGAAGTTTTGCTTATAATTCCTCCTTTCATGGAGGAATTGAAGGGGACGATGCCTAGTCCTATATATTGAACTCCTCACTCCAACTATCTTTAGAATGGAACTTCTTCAGGTAACATTCTTTTTGACTAGAACAGCTTCAGGTAACTTTCTTTAATTTGTATACACACAACTTGACCAAACAAATCCATTCAGCACACCAAAAAACAAAAACCATGGACGAAACAAATCCTGTTGTGATCAAGTTGCCTTGAATATATCTGTTTGTTAGTTCTTCAGGTAACATTCTTTTTGACTAGAACTGCTTCAGGTAACTTTCCTTAATTTGTATACACACAACTTGACCAAACAAATCCATTTAGCAACAAAAAACCTTGACCAAACAGATCCTGTTGTGATCAAGTTGCCTTGAATTTATCTGTTTGTTGTAACTTACCACTACACCAAAGTTAATTTTGCTTTTATTGGCCTAACATTACACTTGGGCGATACCATAATAAACATCACAAATGCCTATATATATATATGTATATATATTAAACGTGAATGAATATTCTCAAATCTCAACTTTCAACTTTGCTCACTTGGTGAGGATGCTAATTCTAAAACGAGTCATGTTGTAGTGTCTTCCTTACTTTATGGTTTAAATGTATTTCAATCACAAAAGATTTCAGATGAGAATACTATTGTTAGTATTAGTTGTACCTTTTTTTTTAAGGAAAACATAAGTACCAATTATACCATGACACCTTAGCTATTACAAAAAAAATCGTGAAAAATAACTTATTAGAAAATAATTGTTATTCTTATGCAAGTTGAACCATTATCGCATTATGACAATTTATCATGCATGCAAACCATTAGCAGTATTATATACACAACATTTTAAGTTGTCAAGTAAAGTTTTAATTGATATTTTGGTGCTTTTAACAAAGATGTCTAGGTTCAAATTTTCCCCCTTTATTTTTTTGGATAATCAAATTTCCCATTCTTTAACTATAGAATTATAAAATAAAAAATTATTATTGAGTCTTATTGCCTATCATTTACAATTAACTGCCTCTGTAATTGTGATTTCAATAACAACAACAACAACAACAACAATAATAATAATATGTATCTAGACTTATTATGCAAACTGTATGTATCATTTCCTCGAGTTCATAAAAATAAAAATTGTATCATTCCTCTAACCCATTACCATTAGAGGATAGGACCAATAATGCAGCGCCAAAATCATCAAAAGTCAAAGTATATATATATATATATATATATATATATATAAAAGAAAAAAAAAAGAAAAAAAAAAAGTAAAAACTAAACTACTACATAAAGAACAAGATAAGAAAGCGGGGATCAACGGCCTGAACACACCCGTTCCTCATATGGCTTACTGTGCGTCAACTCAGTCTCTCCTCAACCTCAAGCTCTCACACTCACACCGATCAAAGCCATCACAGGCTCTAATTTCTTACACTAATCTAAGAACACTTACACACCCATCTTCTTCAACAAATATCACTCGTTTCAAGGCCAGTTTTTCCATTTTTCCAAAACTTCCTGTGCTCTCTGCTCGCAGACGCAAATTCAATGTGAGAACCCAAAATCCAATAACCCCATTTACTATCTTTTGCTTCTATGTTTTCTTGGGTGATAGTTTCTGTGTTTTTGTGTGTAGGTTGGAGTTCAGAAAGAGTATGCTTCTGGGGAAGAGAATGAGTCGCTTGTACCTGACGCAACGTCTGAGGAGAATTTTTCTTGGTCCTCTGTGATATTGCCGTGAGTTTCTAACACTTCTTCTTCACTTCTATGTTTTCTTTCTGTGTTTTTTGCTAAAGGGTATTCATTTTTTTTTTTTAAATTTGGTGGGTATTGAAAATGTAAATTATTGGTTTAAATCTTGCATTGGATGTGATAGGGGTAGCATTTGTTTGTCATATTGTGTAGTGCAAGCTGGTTTTCAGGATGTAATTATGTGAACTTTGGACTATGCCTTGATCAAACTAGATAGCATTTTTTGGAAGTGCTTTCTCTCATTTTTGCTAGGGAAGCAAGCTGACTAGTTCTAATATGCTAGCTAATTATGCAAAATTCATGATGATGAGATTTTTCTCTTTGTTGTTCCGAAATTGAAGGGAGTAGGATAAAATTGAGAATAATATGTTGCTAAATTTTTTGTGTTTCTCTAAATAGAATAACAAATTGTTGCCTCAAACTTAACTTTATTCATGCAATTTTAGGTTTCTGTTCCCAGCCTTGGGAGGCTTGTTATTCGGGTATGACATTGGTGCCACTTCTAGTGCTACCCTTTCATTGCAGGTGCAACTTTTTTTTTGTTGACTTAATTCTTATTGATTTGGTTTTGTTGTTTTGACTTCTGATAATGACCGATTCATTATGGCATCATGAACTTCCGTAAAGGCTTATAGTAAGTAATACATTTACTTTTATTACGTTGATGATTTCAGTCACCTGAGCTTAGTGGAACAACTTGGTTCAACTTTTCAGCCATTCAGCTTGGACTTGTGGTATGGTTTGAGCGTTATTGTTACAAATTTACAATACATCTACCATTGTTCTGGAAACTTGCAGTCTTATTTCTGCCAACAATCTTATGTAATGTACCACTCCATTCTTTTTATATTGACTTGAATACAGGTCAGTGGTTCCCTTTATGGAGCTCTTCTTGGTTCCATTCTCGTTTACTCAATTGCAGATTTCCTTGGTATCTCCTTTACTTATTTACTTTATCCTGAGGTTTGGAGCTTCTTTATGAATCTTTCTTATCCAATACTTTGGACTTACTCACAAAGGGAGGCGGCGAGAACTAATCATAGCAGCCGTGCTATATGCACTTGGTGGACTGACCACTGCAAATGCTCCAGGCCTCGGAGTCCTTTTAGCTGGACGGCTGCTCTATGGCCTGGGTATTGGTTTGGTGGGCTTCTTTGAAATTTCCCTTCTGCTTTATGTACATTAGTTGATATAATATCATATGATTACTCATATGCTAGCCATCTCACTAGTGAATTGGTTTGACAGGCCATGCATGGAGCTCCTCTTTACATTGCAGAAACTTGCCCATCTCAGATTCGTGGAACTCTAGTATCTTTAAAGGAACTCTTCATAGTTCTGGGGATTCTGGTATTGTATATTCGTATATGATTCTCTATGTTCATTTCATTCCCTTTCTTTTCTGAAATGAGATGAGCCAGAAAATGAACTTCTCTGCAGTTGGGTTATTTTGTTGGAAGCTTTCAAATTGATGTAGTTGGAGGGTGGCGTTATATGTTTGGAGTCAGTGCACCAGTAGCTTTACTTATGGGACTAGGCATGTGGAGTCTTCCACCATCTCCACGCTGGTTACTTCTTAGGGCCGTACAAGGTAAAGGGTCTTTACAAGACTACAAAGAGAAAGCCGTTCTTGCGCTGAGCAGATTAAGAGGCCGGCCTCCTAGTGACAAATTGTCTGAGAGGCAAATAGAAGACACTTTTGTCTCTTTGAAAACTACCTATGCAGATCAGGAATCAGAGGGGAGTATTTTGGAGGTATTTCAAGGCCCAAGTTTGAAAGCATTCATAATAGGTGGAGGTTTGGTCCTTTTCCAACAGGTATTATTTCTCCCTCTGTGCTGCTATTTGCTATTAAAAATTAATCCTTATACTTTTTGTTTTATGATAAAAAAACATATAATGGAGAATGTGGAGTTTTTCTTGTTTGTAAGGCAATTTACCACTTGACTGTTACAGATAACAGGGCAACCAAGTGTTCTGTATTATGCTGGTCCAATCCTTCAGGTATTTGATGATTAAGGCCAATTAATTTCTTTTGCGAAATGCTATTCATTAAAGTCAGTTTGTGTAACCATTTGATATTCCTTATAATTCTGATATTCAAGACTGCTGGATTCTCTGCGGCCTCTGATGCTACCCGAGTTTCAGTCGTAATTGGTGTGTTCAAGGTATGTTTGATAATCTTCTTATGAAATCTTTGAATTTAGGAAGAAGCTTCTCCCTTCCTTTTGCTTCACTTTATAAATCTAATAATGAATAATTTCTGATTGTTCCTCCTTCAGTTACTGATGACATGGATAGCTGTCTTAAAAGTAGATGATCTTGGGAGAAGACCCCTGCTAATTGGAGGTGTCAGTGGAATTGTAAACATCATTTGACTATCCATCTAGTTCATATTATTCATCTGTAATGTTCATTAATAAAAAAATATGCTGGGAGATTAACTATGCTTTTCTCTGAGTTTCTACAGGCTATTTCTTTAGTTCTCCTTTCTGCTTATTACAAATTTCTGGGAGGGTTCCCTCTTGTTGCTGTAGCTGCCCTACTTCTCTATGTTGGTTGCTACCAGGTAATGCTTTGGTCTTTTGAGGATTTGGAATTTTCTACACAATTTCTTTCAATTATAAATATGAGGAACACTAAGAAAAAGAAAAAGAAAATGAAGGAGAAAGAATTTAATATCTAAATGGCATGTTTTCTTCTTACAAGATCCAAGTGAATGCTAATTCATTAACAGATTTCTGCTCTTTGAATGGTCTTTCAGATATCATTTGGGCCAATCAGCTGGCTTATGGTGTCAGAGATATTCCCACTTCGCACAAGAGGGAGAGGGATTAGTCTTGCAGTTCTTACTAACTTTGGTTCTAATGCTATTGTAACCTTTGCATTCTCACCATTGAAGGTACTGATATGACATTTATCAATCCATTACTTTGGAAGCTGGTTTTCTTATTGTTCATCATTTTCATCTTCCTGTGATTGATTATGGGGCAATCTGCTTATATTGCAGGAATGGCTAGGAGCGGAAAACCTTTTCCTTCTTTTTGGGGCTATTGCTTTGTTGTCACTATTGTTTGTCATACTTGTTGTCCCAGAAACAAAAGGTTTGAGCTTGGAAGAGATTGAATCCAAAGTTTTGAAGTGAAACCTCGTACCAGATCGAATAACTAGCTGAGCTTCAAATACACCAAGAATTTTGGTTATGCTGTGAAATTGTACCTAGCATGGCTTGGGAGGTCATATGTTTCAACTAAATTGAGTATCTGTCTTACCATTACATAAAAGCAACCTCATTATTGTACATTAATGCAGCTAAAGAAATTGTGACTATAAGTAAAGACTAAGGGCTTTTCAGCTAAAACACTAATTAGCTGGTCTTATAGAGGTCCTCTATCAGAAGAAGTGTAAAACAAAGTGCATATTACTAACCAATTTGTGGTTCCAGACCACCTTGCACAGATTGATTGGGCTTTTTGTACCGGTTACTGATGGCATTGAATCATTGACGTTTCCATTTATTTATTATACTTCCTGCAATCTGAAACTGGACTAGAATCTTGGTGGGAGCAAGTGAGAGCTTAAATTGTGATACCCCTGAATAATGAATTGAATGGGCAGATTGGATAAGTGTGTTTTGTGAGCGTGTGCTGAGTCTCACATAGTGTGTTTACTAGGTCAAATTGGATAATATAAGTGATCAGGCCGCACTCCTATTGTAGTTAACTAAAAATATCAGATACTCACTTGAATAGTCAAATATATGTTGCCCAATGCATAAGCTGAAGATAGCAAAAACTGACAATGATGGCTTACGTGATCTGCTTCAATCCTGTGGTCAATGCTTTTCTGCTTTGGGAGATGAATTATCCAGACTTTGTTGTGCCGTCTGTGGACCAATTACTTCATCAAACCCATTTTAAACGATTAAATTTACCTCTACCTTCATTTAAAATTTAACTTTACCTTCTATTTTTCAATAGCTAAAATTTCTAGAAAATCAGTAATTTAACACTTAACACCATATCAATTTTAAACGATTAAATTTACCATTACCTTCTATTTTTCAATAACTTAAATTTTTTGGAGAATCGATAATTTAACACTTACACCATATCAATCATGTAAAGTTCTAGTGATGACTGATGATCATGTGGAGATTAAAGATTTAGCAGGTAAATTGATGAGAAAGATTTAGATAGTGTTTTTTTGTATTAATTGTTCAGTCACCTCACACTTATCATTCCTCTCTAAACTGACTTCAATTTTTTTGATAAATGACTTCTTCAATTATTTTAAAAGACAAAAAAAGGAAAAAAAAAAAAAATACAGTATTTTAAGTGAAAGAGAAAATCTCAAACCCAATCCTCAGCGGTCACTATAGTAGTTTGAGAAATTGGAATATCCTGCTTGGTCCACAAGCAACCATCTGTTGCCTTACAGGGCGCCACGTGTCCCTGAGCCAATCTCCAATTTGTGGCCGTTAAGAATTCATAATCTAAAACTAAAATACAGACTGTCCAATATCTTTTAAACACGCAAAAGCACTTCAAACTCAATCACCAACTACCTAATACTGTGCTCCCAGGCAGTTTAACTTCCTTCATCACAAGGATTCACAACCACCACCAATCCATGGCTGCCACGGTTTCAACAGTGCCAACTGTTAACAGAACTCCGGTACTATGTTTTCCCGCCATTCTTACACTTACTTTTCTTTTTGGATATTACTGTGAGTTTTTGCTTTCTTTGCCTTTATCAAACCAAGTTTATTGTAGGAGGTTCCAAATGGGTCCTTGGGTTTATTGGCTAAGATTTGTGAAAAGAAATTGGTCTCATTTTTATTGTGGATAGGTTTTTGTTACTTGATATCTTACACCTTGGTCTGTTTGAGTGTGAATTAGAATAAAAAGCATGAAACCATATTATTATAGAAGTCCTTATATTATTTGTGATCCATTATCTCATATGTGATACTGAAGCCTTATTATTCTACTATACTTCTTCATAGAAATTAATAAAGAAAGGACAAAAGAAAAACTCGTGGACTATATGAAAATTTGATTCCTTGTGGATGAATTTGAATCCCTGACTATGTTGAAAATTATGTGTTTTTGGGGGTCCTAAAAGAGATTATCTTTGATGCAGTTGAGCTTGAACAGCTCTGGTTCTGGAGGTTTGATACCAAGCTCAGCCTTCCTAGGCAGCAGTTTGAAGAAGGTGAGCTCAAGATTCACCTACCCAAAGGTTGTATCTGGAAAATTTAAGGTTGTTGCTGAGACCAGTGAAGAGAAGCAGACTGAGAAGGACAAGTGGAAAGGCCTTGCCTTCGACACTTCTGATGACCAGCAAGACATCACCAGAGGAAAAGGAATGGTTGATACTCTTTTCCAAGCTCCCACGGGGAGTGGAACTCACCATGCTATTATGAGCTCATACGACTACATTAGTACTGGACTTCGGCAGTAAGCAATAAATATAAAGACTCTCTTATTCTTTATGGGTGGCATCATGCTTTATTATTTTGATATACGTGACTTTCATTCATCATAGAGTTGTGAATTGTCTTTCAGATACAACTTGGATAACAATATGGATGGTTTCTACATAGCTCCAGCTTTCATGGACAAACTTGTGGTTCATATCACCAAAAACTTCATGTCCCTGCCTAACATCAAGGTTGGTGACTCAATTCTCTTAAAAAATATAAAGTTTGTTTGTATTGGTTCTGAAACTGATAGCTTGGACGATCATATTGAATTTTAATCAGGTTCCTCTCATTCTGGGTGTTTGGGGAGGCAAAGGTCAAGGTAAGTCTTTCCAGTGTGAGCTTGTCTTTGCCAAGATGGGAATTAGGTGAGTTTACAATTCGGATTGTTTTCTAAATCCATTGTTCTTCCTATACTTTCAATAAGGATAAGTTTTCTTCCTTGCATTCTGATTGCTTGGTGATGAAATTTCAGCCCCATCATGATGAGTGCTGGGGAACTGGAAAGTGGGAATGCAGGAGAGCCGGCAAAATTGATCAGGCAAAGGTATCGTGAGGCAGCAGACATCATTAGGAAAGGAAAAATGTGCTGCCTCTTTATCAATGATCTTGATGCGGGTGCAGGTAGAATGGGTGGAACTACCCAATACACTGTGAACAATCAGATGGTGAATGCTACCCTTATGAACATTGCTGATAACCCAACAAATGTCCAGCTTCCGGGCATGTACAACAAGGAGGACAATCCCCGTGTCCCCATCATAGTCACTGGCAATGACTTCTCCACATTGTATGCTCCTCTCATTCGTGATGGTCGTATGGAGAAATTCTATTGGGCTCCCACCCGGGAAGACCGGATTGGTGTTTGCCTTGGTATCTTCAGGAGTGACAATATTGCCGAGGAGGATGTCGTCAAGATTGTTGATACATTCCCTGGCCAATCTATTGGTAAGTAGAGTAAGATGAAGTTACTAATTTAAAATTTCTCAACAATGGTAATTGATAAGAGTTTTCAAGAATTAATTAGTACATGTCATTATGTGTCAACAAGATAGACTAATGAAGAAGTTGTTTATAATCTGGTCATTCATGAAGAACTCAAGAGGGGATGCATGTTGGAAAAAATGAAACCACTCCATAATGAATTTGGGGCTTGACCTTTCATGTTTTTGCGACCAATTTACAACTTGGTTGCATATAATTGATATTGCTTGACTAATATGCAAATCAGTGACTATAAAGTTTAGCTTAAGAAAAAAAGATCATTATATATGGTGCTGCCATCCTGCAGACTTCTTTGGTGCCCTAAGAGCTCGAGTTTATGACGATGAAGTGAGGAAGTGGATATCAGGTATTGGAGTACAGAGCATTGGAAAGAGTCTTGTGAACTCAAAGGATGGCCCCCCAACCTTTGAGCAGCCAAAAATGACTCTTGAAAAGCTCCTCGAGTATGGTAACATGCTTGTCCAGGAACAGGACAATGTGAAGAGAGTTCAATTGGCAGACCAGTACATGAGTGAAGCAGCTCTTGGAGATGCAAACAAAGATTCCATCAATAGGGGAACTTTCTATGGTTAGCACCCCTGATCCTGGAGGCTCTTATGGGTGGTTGATTATGTTTCGGAGTTATAAGCTATATTCAAATAAGATGAGTCTGTTTAAGCCTTCTTTAATTATTAAAATGCAGGCAAGGCAGCCCAACAAGTTCATGTGCCTGTCCCTGAAGGTTGCACTGATCCATCTGCATCAAACTTTGACCCAACTGCTAGGAGCGATAATGGTAGCTGCCAGTATTGAGTTTAAGCCCTTTACAGCCTTCTAGATACGAGGCTATTTAAATTCTGTTTGAGAGTGCGTGGACTTATTGATATCTAGGATTGCTGACTTTTCTCAATACTGAGAGGCATTCCTGGTTTCTTTGTAATGTATACTTTTACCATATTTAGTGCTTTTTTTACACGCATCTATGATTTCTTGCAGTAAGGTAGAAATTTTGAAATACTGTAGCCCTGATCTGCAAATTTCCTCTTTCTAATAGGTTTTTCAGTTTTGTGTTATCAACTAAATACATGCATTTGCAGGCAGTGTGCTTGCACTGTGCGCACACACACACACAGGTCATACCTGTTTGACAAGGATATGTCTTGAAAGTCTCTTAGATGCTTGAAAATGTAAGAGAAATGATCCTCAAGGTGTGCCATAGTAATCTGTAAGTTCACTTTGGTTCCTATTAAGTAGTTTTTTTTTTTTTTTTTTTTTTTTTTTTCAGAGAAAAAAATGATAAACATTTTTCAGTACAATTCCTTTCTAAGCCCTTATGCAACTGCAATTTATCATAAACCATACAAGCAGCTACATTGTGACAGCAAACCAATAATCTTTTATACATACTGATTACTGGCAGTGGGTTTTCAGTATTCTAAAATTCGATAAGCCACCTGATCTGGTTTCTGCAATACACTACATAAATTGATCTGTAAAGCTTGCAACATCTGAGTTAATCTTGTTGTACTACTTAGAGCTTAAGTAGAATACTACCTAATAACAGTTTCTATAGGGATGACCAAGGAAATGACATTAAACCAGATGCTTCAGTATTTGTAGATGTACCAAAACAAGCAGTGTCATTTATAGGAAGGATAAAAACATGTATAACTATAAACCCTAAGCAAACATTTAGCCTAAAAACTTGTATAAACCCTAGCTAAGTCATAAGAGAGAATGCGGTGAGATTTGAGGCTTGAAGTTGAAAATCACGATGGAAAATAAAAGGACATTGTAAAAGCTAGGCTTTAGACTGAGATGAGTTCTTCACAATTACCTTGCCTCTCTCGGATTTTCTTTCTGAACAAGCAAAATAAACTTTTGGAGGGAGAGGGATCCGAATATGTATATATATATATATAAGGAAGCTTTTTTCCTTCTTATGGTGGTTTGCAACTTTGCATCCTATAGTGCTAAATATTGTTGCACACAATGAGTTATACATTATTGTACACACTATCTAAAATCATGTTTTGCTTGTGTTTTCAAAACACGATTTCAGTTATAATTGTGAAATCACGTTTTGAAAATATGATTTCACAAATTATAAAACACGATTTCAACCGTGTAACTATCATCACTCTAGTGTCTAGTAATAGTATTGTTTTATGACCTTTTATAAAATAAAAAAATAGTAATAGTATTATGGACACTTTTTTGCATAATAATTATGGGCAATTTAGTAACATTATGTGCTTTTTTTCTTTGATTTTTTTTTTAAGGATAAAAGTTTAGAGAATAGAATATTATTATTTGGCTTAACAAAAAAAAAAAAAAAAAAACAAGTAGGATATTACAAAATTTAGAAACATTATACAAAATTTAGAAACATCACATGTTTTTAACTTCTGCTTTAATATACCATATTAGTCTATTAGATATTCTTAATGCTGAAGAATGGCATCAATTATTTATTATTGTATTTTTTAATAGATACGATAGAATTTCAATTTATGATAACTCTATATTATTAGGCCAAAACACCAATAAGTTTTTCATGCAAACAGAGCTCAAACCCCAAGAATGGCATCAACTTAACTTGTGGGCAAATCTCAATTATATATCTCTTTGCCATTAAGTTGGAACTTGGAATAATGTTCAATAATAAAATTGAAAACAATAAAGACTTAAAAAAAAAAAACAAAAAAGAAAAAAAATAGAACGCGCACACAATTTACGTCTATAAGATATGCATAATGGCCAATTGTGGAGAGACTATAACTACCTAAAACATTGATGCCAGCCAGCAATAGAATGTCGTCAACTAAT
Source organism: Quercus ilex subsp. ballota (assembly GCA_032727855.1). Lineage (NCBI taxonomy): Eukaryota > Viridiplantae > Streptophyta > Magnoliopsida > Fagales > Fagaceae > Quercus > Quercus ilex. Next base: position 34,281,720 of record CM064908.1, read on the forward strand.
ACCATCTTATGTAATATATTTTTCCATGATTTGATGTAATTCAAAAGAACCAAAGAAGTGTTCAATAGCCTTGTAACTCAACTAGTTGACACATCTAGTGTTTTAAGGATCATTTTCATCTTTGACCACAATGACATCCACAAAGCAAGTTCATGTTTCTACAAAATCGAATCATTTATATCATTATATGTAACATTCATCTTCACTTTGAAGAAACAAGCGATTGCGTTTACTTTGGACCATCCACAGATCACTCCCTATCTTCTCTCCTCTGTCAATCTGCAAACCTATCCTTAGCTTGATTTCTTTTTTATTATTTTTACAGCGATGTTGACCAAAGCTTTGAGGCTATATTATCAGTTTTCAGGCACTGAGACTTTACTAGATCAGTAATGCTTTCCCAAATGTCTACATGCCTGGCTTCAGACAACAGCCTTAAAAAAGGACCTAAAAAGAAAATGTAAGCACCGGACTTTGGTCAATTACATGTAAGTACACAAAAATAAAAATTAAACAAACTTTCTGAAATACTAAAAGTAAATAATTTTACCATTTAACTATTGCATCTAAACTATCAACCCGAAGATCCAGTTTGAGAAAAGCCAAGATATTCACTACAGACTGAAGCTGACTCCTGATTTTTATACATAGTCATCATCACTGTCCTCATCATAATCAGAAGCTGACTCATCGCCCCTTGGTTCCATTAGTGTATTCATGTCAAATGATGGCTCAATTTCCATCTCCTCCATGTCAATAGTATCATAGCTCAACCGCTCCTCAAACTTGTTATCAGAGCAATTAAGAAGCCATGCAAGAGAACATTTTAAGCCCTTCTTTGCAACCATCCTATGTCTCGGTTTAATGGTAGACTCCAGACCATAAGTAAAGAATGCGGGAAAAATAACCAAGTCATCCAAAGGCCTTTTCATCTCCATTAGGAAGTGGTCAAAGTTAAGTTTCATAATGTCGAGATTCAAAGCAAGCAATTGGGGACACCCCACAACCATCTTCCTCACTTGTTGCAAGGAGAATCCACAATTCTTTAGAAAATCCACATGCTTTATCACAGGTGTTTTACTGAGGCTAATTACCTGTGGCATCTTCTCAACAACCTTGCCAAAATCCTCGGGACCAATATCAATAATTGAATTAAGCAAACTCTGTTGACTGAGAAGCTTTGGCTTCAAGTCAAGTCCTATAATCTCAGGATACTGTGCTACTACAGAAGGAAGCAATGTTTTTCTAACATTAAACTCCAAAAGAAATTCAGCATTAGGTTTTACCCTCTCCTCCAACCCAAAGCCCAGGATGTGAGGCCGCTTCTCTATCAGTCTAGCCACAGCCAATCTTGGAATGCCCAAACTCTCCAGGTACTCCACAAAAGGTTTGATCGCCCTACCTACTCGCATACCTAAAATCTCAGGGTATCTAGTTAAAACCCCTCCAATTTCTCTTCTTGCCACCCCTATTCCAACCAAATATGCCACCGATGTGCTCATGGTCCCCTCAAGCTTGAATCCCAGCACTTCTGGATATCTCTCAAGAACCCGAGGAATATCATTGGGCTTGATATCCATTCCTTGAAGATACTTGACCACTGGAGCAAGGTCAACAACAACACTAGAATGGAGAACTTGAGGATATCTTCTCAAGAACTCAGTGAAAGTGGATTTCCTAACTCCCAATTTTCCAAGATAATCGAGAACAGGAATCATATTTTTCTTTACACTACAGCCAAGAACAAGTGGATAATTGTTAATGTCTTCAATTGTAAGCCCTAATGTGTGGAGAAAATCCACACGCTCCCTCATAACTTCAGCTGTTACAGGAATCTCCAAACCATCAAGCTCATCAGGAATGATTCCAATTCCCTGCAAGAACTCATAAACCCTGGCACGACTTGTTGCTTTCTCATTCTTCATTTCCAATAAACTAGGATGACTATATAGGGATGAGGAACCTCCTTGTTTCTGACCCAAACGAGCAGCATTTGGCTTGGACATTGATGAACCCACAGAACCTGATGCAAATGTTCTATCAGAAACAGAGTATTGACATTTTGTAATCAACCCTATTCTTCTCTCGTGGTCACCCAGTACCTTAAGAATTGATAAGGAAGTCAACTTGGGTTTATGGAGAGTAAGAACAGGTAACTCCAAATGTACAAGCAAAAAACCAGGTTTTGTAATGCCAGCATAGCTTCTGATTGTCATATTTCAAAAGTTTGTTACGAGTGTATCTGAAAAGAGACAATACATAAATCAAAGATTAAAGCTTATGCTCTTCAAACACTAGATAAGTTATATTAACAAACCAAGTTGCTATGATCAGTCAAACCACCCAAAAAAAAAAATAGCAAGGAAATAAAATCTTGCAGTATGATGGTATAAATAGCATTAGGGAAGTTGTGTAAAATGCCCACAGTCTGCTAATTTCCTAAACAACGACCTCCTCTAAATAAACAATAAAGCTCAAAACCACTTTCTATTATAAGGAGCATTCTCTGAATCATTAGACCAAAAAATCAATCTGGCTTAGCTCCTTACCCAGTTGAACTTCCAGAAGACAAAACCTAATCACGTGTGACTAAGGCATCACGCTTCCTTTTTTCAATGGTGTGTAAGTCTTATACCAACAACCTCACCCTCCACTGCTTTAACAAGGGGAGGAGGTGCTACTTGACCTGAAGCTGGATGGCACTCTTCCTTAATTTTTTATTTCTAAAATGTAATTGAAGCCAAACACACAATACCAAAAGGTCTAAACCAAAATCAATTTGGTTAGTGATCCATAGATTTTTTTTAACTGATGCACTGAAATGTAGAACCCCACTTTCAATTTGGTCAGCATCTAATTAAAGAAACAAAGCATGCAAAAATTCCCTCCACTTTCCAACGGCAAGATACAAATTCCTTCCAAGCATGTATTTCAAATTTAAATTCTATACACTTATTTAAAAAAAAAAAAAAAAATTCCATATAATTATTATCCCAATTTACTGAATCCAGTTAATTACCACTTAGAAGTTAGTCATAGTCCTTCACAACAGAATTAGCTGCAGCAGCATGATATGGAAGTAGAGACATAATCATTCTAGCCATCTTATTATTCCACTCTCTGGTTAATGTAGCATCCTTTGCAACATGCAAATCTAGACAACAAAATATTTCTTATTAAATTATGAGAAAAAGAGAAAAAATTTTGTATACCAATTGACAAGAACCTATTCAAGACCCAAGAAAGCATTTCAACGAACAGAATGTAGACAACAAAAAAAATCCACAATAACATACAGCTGGGATTATACATAGCTCAAAAGCAAGAGCAACACTCAATAACCAGGCAAACTACGAATACCCATTTGAGAAAAGTTGGTAAAAATGCAAATAATGTTCGAAATTTTACAAAGCAAAATCGATGAGTGAGAGAGATAGTGACAAAAGTTAAGCAAAGAAAAAGACTGACCTGTGAGTGCTTGGAACAGAGAGAGAGAGGGGGCCAAGAAAGGTGAAGATGACGCAGAGGAAGCTACAATCTCAAGCTCTGATTAACACGTTACACTTACACATAGTACTCATCATAGTAAAGAACTAAGAAGGCACTGTGAGTAGAGGAAATGACAAATGAGATTTGGAGGTGGGGTTAGAGAGAGAGAGAGGCTGTCTCTGTTTTCGCGCGAAGGTAAAATCTTTATCCATTTCTTTGGAAACGAATGAAATGACATGGATTTTGGCCGTCATCGAATAATAAAAATTTTCTTAAATATTAATTACTTTTTATTTTATTTTATAATTCGATAGTTACAATTAGGGGTATTTACCAAACCTCATGAACCACAAAAATTGCACAAAAATTGTCTATAAAATGGCAAAATTGCACCACACCCCAAGTAACAGCGGTGCAGTGTGGTTTGCTGTTTTATAATAAGAAAACTGCACAAACCGCACTGCACTACACCCTCTCTATATATTAACATATTTATTTATTTTTAATATTAAATATATTATTAATAGTTTAGTTTTCAAAAAAAAAAAGTTTGATAATCCTAGCAAGTGTTGACTAGGAAAGTCAGTCTAAAATAAAGAAAAACTAATGAAATGACATGGATTTTGGTTGTCATCAAATAATAAAAATTTTCTTAAATATTAATGACTTTTTTATTTATTTTATAATTCGATAGTTACAATTAGGGGTGTTCACCAAATCTCACAAACCGCAAAAATTGCACCAAAACCGCCTACAAAATGGCAAAACTGCACTACACCGCAAGTAACAGTGCACCGCACCGCATGATGTAGTGCGGTTTGCGATTTTATAGTTAGCAAACCGCACAAACCATCTCTATATATTAACATATTTATTTATTTTTAATATTAAATATATTATTAATAGTTTAGTTTTCAAAAGAAAAGTTTGATAATCCTAGCAAGTGTTGACTAAGAAAACTAACCCAAAATAAAGAAAAACTATCTCAATAGTTTAAAACTTGGCCAAAAACAAAAGGAAAAATTAGTTTTAGGCTGGGTAGAAAAAGCCAAAAATTTGAAAAATATACCGATTTCAAGCCGTTCAAACCGCATGTTATACACTGCACCGCTCATGTGACCGCAAAAATGAGGTGCGATGCAGTTATGGTTTTGGCTAAACTCTAAACCGCACCGCACCGCACTGCATTGCACATATGACCGCAAAAATAAGGTGTGGTGCAGTTATGGATTTAGCTAAACCATACCACAAAGTGCGGTGTTAAAAATGTCCCAAAATTACACAACATTGCACCACGAACACCCCTAGTTACAACAGAGAAGAAAGATTTGAATTGCTGATGTCATGAACATATTAGAAGATATAGATTGCAATGGGGTAGATTATTAGTACCCATCTTCATCTCATATCTTCTTTAAGGAAGAAGCGAGGAGGCATGTCAAGTTTAGGGTGAGTTTGAAATGTTTTACTAATTCTAATGAGAGTGATAAAATAAAGATGAAAGATAGAGGAAAATGACAGAGAGTACTAATAAAGAAAAAGAGACAAGTATTTTGGAATAGAATAAGTAAAAAAGAAAAAGAAAAATTATAACTAGGATATATAATTATCTCTATATATTATCTTTATATATTAAGAAGATTGAGAAAGTTAGTTATGACTTCAAAAAATGTCAAAAATACCCATAATCTAATTAGATAATCCTTATTCTTAAAAAATAAAAAATAAGGTTAAAATTGTAATTCAACAAAGTTAAAAAAAAAAAAAATACTACCAAAGAAACTTTTTTTTTTTAAATTAGCATACTTTCTATCTAAACATATCTCACGTATGTTTGATACATTTTTTTTCCTAAAAATCAGCACACACTAAATTCAGCAGTTTACTCCATTTCAAATCCTAAATTTTAGTTTTATAAAAATCATTTTTTGTGTAACCTCACTAATAATAGATAAATTCAAATTGAACAATTTTATTCAACTCAAAATAAAAAAAGAGCCCCCGTTCATGTAATGATGCTAGTATATATTAATACAAACAAGATTATATATATTTGGCGAGGAGCATGGTGAGGTGAGCAAAAACCTATCCAGTCTTGTCACCTTTTCAAGTCGTAAAAATTAGTATAAGACAAGGCAGATTAAACGGGATGGGTGTTTTTGGCTTTTTACCATCTCAAATTCTAAAGTGACAATGTATGAAAAAACATTGATGAGAAAACTTTTAACAGCAGCTAAGGTTACATCTTTTGAAAATTCACTGCCTGCTCCCAATCAAATAATTTAATTAAGGGCTTTTATGCATTCTAAATTCACCCATATTATATTAAACAGAATAACAATTAACAACCCATATATTTGAAAAGGCACCAATAAGGTTTGCACTCATAAAAGGATGCAACAAGCTTTAAATAGTGTGAAAAATTGTTTCCAAAGTTAATAGTTAGAGGGGGGGGGGGGGTTGCCGCTAATGGCATGTATCGAATGCATATTTTAGGGAGGTGAGTTTAATTTGTTTTTGCAAGTCATTTTTTAGAAGGGTAAGACTAGGAATGTGCATCAAAGCAACCAATGTGGCAAAGTCGACCTAACCCGACATAAGCATGACTTGCAAAAAAAAGAAAAACAAATTTTTGCCTTACTTGTTTAACAATCAAGCATCTTGCCTTTTCTTGCTCAATATAAAAATAGTAGGAAAATAAGGAATAGAAAACAAACACCACAAAAATAAACAACAAATTAATAAAAGCAACTATATCTATACTACTCTATACTTTTTGTATGTATATAATTATACTACTTTGGAATTGTACAAACAAAATTGGAAGTATATATTTAGCTGACTGAATTAAGAGACCCACTAGGAGAACATTGACCAATATAATTATACTTCTTTTCTTAAGCCTCGGTTGCTATAGAATCAAGCAAATTATCACTCTGTTTGTTTCGGTCATAATGTTTTTCTAAAAAAATGAGTCATTTTCCAAAAAGTATTTTTCATAAAACTATCTCATTTTCCTATGTTTGGCAGCAACCTTAAATGAGTTGAAAAAAAATCTCCTAACTTCTCTTATTTAGTTTGTGAGATAGAGTTATTTTTCAAAAAATTTTAGTGGAAAACAATCTCCAAAAATAAGCTATAGCTGCTATACTTTTTATGTTGGCCAATGATAATTTTCCTTTGACTCATTTTTTTTATACTACCAAACAATGGAAAACACGGAAAACTATCTTCACACAACGTTTTCCATCGAAACAAACAGAGCATATACCTATACTAAGGGCCCTCTAGAGAGCAGATTCTTTCTATTAGGCTGGTTTTGACTTGTTTTCAAGCTTTTACTGGTTTGAAGGTGAATGTGGGGAAAAGTGAAATTGTCCCTATTGAGGAGGTGCATAACATTCAGTCTTTGGCTAATATCCTTCAGTGCAGGGTGGGAAGTTTGCCTATGATTTACTTGGGTATGCCTTTGGGTACTTTGTACAAAACAGCCTCTATTTGGTTTCTGATCCTTGAGAGGATGGATAAGAAGCTTTCAGGCTGGACGCGGTTTTATTTGTCAAAGGGTGGTAGACTCACCTTGCTAAAGAGTACCCTTTCAAGCCTTCCGACTTACTACCTTTCCCTTTTTACCATCCCTAAAGCTGTGGCGACTAGACTGGAATGCATTCAAAGGAACTTCTTGTGGGGTTCATCAATTGAGTGTGTAACGAAACAGAGATGAAGAAAACAAGAATCTATGAATATAGAGAGAATATTTTGAGAGAGAAGATGAGAAACTTTCTCTTAATCTTGTAATAATAATGAATCTGTACATGATCTAAGGTTATATACACCTCTGTACCTAAGCCCCAAAAACAGAATGTAACCAACTATCCAAGACTTAAGGAAATCAGTTACAACACGTGGGAATGTTAGTTACAGCACGTGAGATACAATTTGGATAAAAATAACAGCTAAACTACATGCCGTTTATCTACAAAATTAAATAGTTTTGCAGCTCTTCATCTGTGTCGTTTAGTTCTTCTTTTCTTCCTTCTTATTCTTTGATCCTTTCTTCTTAACTGCCTAATACTCCCCCTCAAGATGAGACTCAGAACTATGTATGTTCAATACATTCATCTTGGAAATTAAGAACTTCAATTGTTGGCTGCATAATGCTTTGGTAAACAGGTCTGCTACCTGTGTATGTGTGGGAGTAAAAAATAAACGAATCACCTTCTCTTGCACCTTGTCTCTAACCAAGTGACAATCTACTTCTATATGTTTTGTACGCTCATGGAAGACAGGATTCTCACCAATGTGGATTGCTGCTTGATTATCACAGAAGAGCATACCAGGTTGTGGATGATCAACTTCCAAATCTTTCAACAAAGCTAACAGCCAAGTCATTTCACAAACTGTCAAGGCCATTGCTCTATACTCAGCCTCAGCTGATGATCTAGAAACAATGGATTGTTTCTTAGATTTCCATGAAACCAATGAGTCTCCCAAGAACACACAAAAAACCAGTAGTGGATCTTCTGGTATCCACACAAGAAGCCCAATCTGCATCCGTGTATGCCTTCAAATGTAGATCAGACTTTGATGATAGAAGAATGCCTTGACCAGGAGACCCTTTGATGTACTGTAATATCTTATAGGCTGCATCAAGATGTGGTTTTCTAGGCTTAGCCATGAATTGGCTTAGTTTATGGACTGAATATGTGATATCTGGTCTTGTTATTGTCAGATATAGTAACCTTCCAACTAATCTTCTATAAACTCCAAGATCATCCAACAAATCACCTTGATACTTACTTAGTTTCAAGTTCTGCTCCATTGGTACTTTGCTGGGTTTACAACCTTCCATACCAGCATCTTTAAGAACCCCTAAGGCATACTTCCTTTGGCATAATGAAATTCCCTTTTCTGATCTAGCAACCTCAAGACCTAGAAAGTATTTTAAATTACCAAGGTCTTTCAACTTGAACTCAAGATTCAGAGAAGTTTTAAGGTCTTCAACTGCTTGAACATCATTACTTGCAATGAGAATGTCATCAACATAAACAAGCAATGCTATGAAAGTATGATTAAACTTCTTGGTGAATAAAGAATAATCAGATTTTGATTGCTTGAAACCATATTTTAAAATGGTTGTAGAGAACTTGGAATACCACTGCCTTGATGCTTGCTTAAGACCATATAAAGACTTGTGAAGCTTGCAAACTAGATTCTCCCCTTGGCTGTGAAAACCTTGAGGCAACTGCATATAGACTTCTTCATGGAGAATACCATTTAGGAAAGCATTATTCACATCAAGTTGAACCAACTGCCAGCCTCTCACAGCAGAAATAGCAAGCAAAGTCTTGACAGTGGTGAGTTTAGCAACTGGAGAAAATGTATCAGTGAAGTCCAAACCAGCTTGCTGAGTGAAACCCTTGGCCACAAGTCTAGCTTTGTATCTGTCTAAAGAGCCATCAGCATTATATTTCACCCTATAAACCCATTTACATCCAATTGCCCTTTTGTGAGGAGGTAATGGTGTAATAGTCCAGGTTTGATTTGCTTCCAAAGTAGCAATTTCAGATGCCATAGCATCCTGCCAATGAGGATCCTTGACTACCTCATGGTAATATGTAGGCTCAGGTATGGTAGATATAAGAGAACAAAAATGTGCATAAGAGGTGGATAGTTTGGAGGAGTTAAGATAAGTGGATAGAGGGTATGGAGTACCTGACTTATTGGCAGAAAGAGAAGAAGCAGGTTCATTACTGACAACTGTGCTGCACTTAAAATCAGTCAGGTATGCAGGTCGTTTAGACACTTTGGAAGACTTCCTCAGATGAACAGAAGGTGTATTGACGGAAGGAATGAGAGGTGAAGGTGGATTATGGATAGGTAAATCTGCAGAAATGTCATCTGCAGAAGTAGCAATAGGCAAATATGCAGAATTGGAAATAGCAATAGGCAAATCTGCAGAATTGGGAATATGTAAATCTGCAGAGGAGGGGATAGAAATATTGGAATCAAAAGGAGTAGCATCATGGTTAGGAAAATCAAACATAGAAGTAGCTGGTTGAGGCACTGAAGGGAAGAGATGAGGTAAAGGTATGCTAGTGTGAGGAGAGGAGGAATGAGGGGATGAAACAAAAGGAAAAACAGTTTCAAGAAAATGAACATCCCTGGAGATAAAGATCCTTTTGGTAGTCAATTCAAGTAACTTGTAACCCTTAACACCAAACGGGTAACCAAGAAAAACACAAGATGAAGATCTAGGAGCAAATTTCAATCTGTTATGAGTAAGGGTGGAAGCAAAACAAAGGCAACCGAAAACTTTTAAATGAGCAAAGGAAGGAGGTTTACCATAGAGTTTTTCAAAGGGAGTTTTCTGGTTCAGTATTTTAGAAGGTAACCTATTGATGATATGGATAGCAGTCAACACACATTCACCCCAATAGGATATAGGAACATTAGATTGAAATTTCAATGCCCTTGCAATGCTTAAAATGTGCTGGTGTTTCCTCTCCACAACTAAGTTTTGTTGTGGAGTGGCAACACATGTATGTTGATGAATAATACCTTTGTTTGCATAAAATTCTTTTAAGAAAAATTCAGGGCCATTGTCAGTTCTAATGATCTTAATATTGGCATGAAATTGTGTATGTATCATGTTATAAAATGAGATCAATAAAGGTCTAGTCTCAGCCTTAGATTTCATAAGGTAAATCCAAGTGGATCTTGTGGCATCATCAACAATGGTAAGAAAGTACTTGAATCCATCATGAGTGAATTTAGCAAATGGCCCCCAAACATCACAATGAATCAAATCAAAAGCATTATTTGAAATGTGATTAAAAGATGGAAAAGGGAGTCTTTTCTGTTTGGCAATTGGACAAAGAATACAATTCTTATTGCTGTGAAAAGTTTGTACATCAGGAATGAGACTATGCAAAGCATGAAATTTATTATCAGAGGCATGTCCTAGCCTCATATGCCAAAGATAAGACTTGGTGACAGTAGGAATGGACATAGACTCAGAAACAGAATTGACAAAAGAGTGAAAAACAGACTCAAGAGTTGAAGAAGCTGTTGAAACAGATTTGCTAGTTGAAGCAGTATGCAGTAGGTACAAATTGTCATGTAATTCACCCACTCCAATCGTCTTCCAACAAGTAAGGTCCTGGATAAAGCATAAATTTGATAGAAAAACCAGGCAACATGAAAGTGTTTTGGTTAATTGGCTGACAGAAATTAGATTGAAATTGAAAGAGGGAACACATAGCACATTTTCAAGTTTCAAAGTTGCAGTGACTTGAATTGTACCAATATGTGTAACATTGACTCTTTCACCATTTGGCAATTGAACAAAGGTTGATATGGAACTAGTGATATGTGTAAACAAAGATAAGGAATGGACTATGTGGTCTGTGGCTCCAGTACCAATAATCCATACATCATTACCATATGCAGCTTTATTGACAGGATTAATAGCAAACACTAAGTGATGCAAATCTAAGGAAGCAAAATCAGACCAAGTAGTACACACATTACCTGAAAGAGCAGAGTTAGCTGAGTGTAAGGCATCATTGGTACCACCAGAGGTAGATGCATGAGAACTGAGCATCGAGATCAATTGTTGATACTGCTCTGAAGTGAAAGGGAAGCAATTGACCTGTTGAATATCAGCACTGCCTTGATCACCTTCAACCAAGACTTGATTTGCCATAGCCACTTTACCTCTCTGCTTGTAACCAGGAGGAAATCCCACTAATTTGTAGCATTTCTCCATAACATGGCCAAGCTTCCCACAGTGACTACACACAGGCCTCCCCTTTGTATTGTTTCCTCTGATGTACTTGTTGTTCCCTGGAAATGAATTTCCCTGATTGAATCCTTGATTTTTGACTGCAAGAGCAGTTGATTCAACTGAGGGAGCAATATTAAAACCCAAGCATCTTTGCCTTTCTTCTTGAATTACTAAAGAAAATGCCTTATCAATGGAAGGACTAGGCTCCATCATGAGAATTTGTGTTCTAACTTGAGAATAAGAATCATTCAAGCCATTTAAGAACTGCATAAGTGAATCTTGATGCTGAAGTGCTGCGATTTTGTCATTCACACCACAGGTGCATTTACCACATGAGCAACACGGCAAAGGTCTGAAATTCAATAATTGATCCCAAGCAGCTTGAAGATTAGTGAAGAATCCTGTAATCGTAGCTGCACCTTGCATCATAGTTGAAATTTGCTTCTGAAGTTGAGATATTCTTGGTCCATTAGCTTGAGAGAATCGTTTCCTGAGAGTATTCCACACTTCAAACGCAGTGTCTCTGTAAATTACACTAGCAGTGAGATGTGGAGAAACTGAATTCAAGATCCATGAAGAGATCATTGAATTGCATTTGGACCAAGCTTTCTTCTCTAATGGTGTGATTGCCATCGAAGCATTGATAGAACCATCAACAAATCCGAGCTTGCTTTTGGCATCCAAAGCCATTATCATTGCTCTGGACCACATAGGATAATTGTCCTCAGTTAACGGTTGAGTAACCAAAATCGCACCTGGTGTTTCGCCGTGGTGCAAGAAAAACGGACTTCGCGGATCTTCCATTGGAGTCAGCTCTCGCTGAGAAGAGGAAGTTGAAGCAGTTTGAGTATTCGACGCCATTGAAGAGGGCTCGAGCTCTGATACCATGTAACGAAACAGAGATGAAGAAAACAAGAATCTATGAATATAGAGAGAATATTTTGAGAGAGAAGATGGGAAACTTTCTCTTAATCTTGTAATAATAATGAATCTGTACATGATCTAAGGTTATATACACCTCTGTACCTAAGCCCCAAAAACAGAAAGTAACCAACTATCCAAGACTTAAGGAAATTAGTTACAACACGTGGGAATGTTAGTTACAGCACGTGAGATACAATTTGGATAAAAATAACAGCTAAACTACATGCCGTTTATCTACAAAATTAAATAGTTTTGCAGCTCTTCATCTGTGTCGTTTAGTTCTTCTTTTCTTCCTTCTTATTCTTTGATCCTTTCTTCTTAACTGCCTGATAGAGTGTTTCAAATATGCATTGGTGGCTTGGGAAAAGGTTTGCTTATCGCATGAGTTGGGTGGTTTGGGAATTCGGAAGTTGGCGCCTTTTAATCAGGCCCTATTAGGGAAATGGCTTTGGAGGTATGGCCATGAAACCTCACATCTGTGGCGAAGGGTCATTGCCATGAAATATGGGGAAGGAAAAGGGGGTTGTTGCACTAGAGCTTGTAGTAGGGCTCGTGGTTGTGGGTTATGGCAGAGTATTAGTGAAGGGTGGGAAACTTTTGCTAAGCATTTCTCTTTTGTGATGGGGGACAGTTCTCATATTCTCTTTTGGCATGATAAGTGGATTGGGGATGTTCCTCTCAAAATTCTTTATCCTCAGTTATTTTGTGTTCAGCTACTAAGGAGGCTTGTATTTCTGAGATGTTAAGCCCTCCAGTGGGTGATAATGACAAAGTGTGGAGTTTTAAGATTTCATAGGAAATTCAATGATTGGTAATTGGTGGCTTCCTACTCCTTTCTTCATTTCATCCAATCTGGAATTCCTAGGGGTGGAGGGTGTGACAGACTTTGTTGGGATCTTAATGGCAGTGGGAAGTTTGATACTCAGTCCTTTTATCATAAGATTCAAAATGCAGCTCCTTCCATTTTCCCTTGGAAGTGTATTTGGAAAGTTAAGGTTCCTAAAAGGGTGACTTTCTTTACGTGTACAGCAGCCCATGGTCAGATTCTAACTTTGGATAATCTTATGCTTCGTGGTCGCCCTTTGGTGAACCGTTGTTGTTTGTGCTGTAACGATGCGGAATTTGTGGATCACCTATTACTTTTCTGTCCGATAGCTCATTCTTTGTGGATGTATCTGATTGTTCTACCCTTTTGGATTTTCTTTCATCTATTAGAATAGATTAGGGGCTGCTTCTGTCTCTTTGTTTCTTTTTTTCCTTTGTTCACTGCCGTGAACTCTTTGTGTTTCTCTTGCTTTTCTTTTATCAATAATATTCTCTTCTTACTTATCAAAAAAAGATAATAATATAGTTTCATCAAGTCAAATAACCAAAAGAATCTAAGATCAATAGTAAAATAGAACCACTAATATATCACAATCCTAGTGAATAGAAGCATAGCATTGCAAATTCAAGATTTTGAAAATCTCCCAAGAGCTAGGATTTACAATAGCACACCAAATTAATGGCAGAAATAATTAGAATTTAGAGAAGAAAGAATTACCCCAGTCCTCCATCTTGTTGTCACTTTCTCAGAAGAAAAATCGCAACTATCTTGCAAAGAGTGATTCTGCATACAAAGAGATGTAAACATAAGATGAATCGCAAAAAAATATTTTATAAATAAATTATCAGAAATAAACTACCGTCAAATGGACATTAATGGTGAATGTAATGAATAAGAGAGAGAGAAAAAAGATGCTTATTGTATTAATTAAATAAGTTGAGATGCAAAGCAATAAATTTTTGAAATAAACAAAAGATGACATGAACAGGAAAAATTATTGTGTACTTCCGGAATACTATGAATGCGTATTATTTCATCTCACATGAATGGTGGGTCCCACTAATTAAATTCATAGTAGGACCTATCATTCATGTGAAATGAAGGAGTACGCATTTATGATATTCCGAGATTACCTAATAATTTTTTCATAAACAGTAGAATTTTTAATTAATTATTATTATTAATTTTTTAATGAAAATTTTAGGAATAAACAATAGTGTGTTTTAAAGGTGTATGCTATTTCATTAGTCACTCTCTTTTTTTTTTTTTTGGCTCTTGTAGTATCTCAATGGCTTGAATACTTATAACAATTAATAAAAAAATTAAGAGTTCAATCCCTGTCTACAGTAAAATATCTGATTAATATTTTAGTATGATAATAAAAAACTATCAACTAATGCCACATATTGAAACCCTCAAAGAAAAAAAAAAGAAAAAAAAAACCAAAAGTCACTCTCATTTTATCTATATAAAAAAAAAAAACCCAAATAATCTTTGGGTGTTTTTATAACTCTCATTGTTCTCTATTCTCTCACCCAACTCACAAACTCACGCTCTCCGTCTCTCTCATCCCCCGCCCCTCCTCGCCACGGCGCCGCCGTCTTTCTCACTCTCCGTCACCACTCGTTTTGAATGTCTCCTCTCTCTCTCTGCCCCGCCGATTTGAAATATCTACTCTCTCTTCAATCGGTCTCTGTATATCTCTAATCTCTACTCTCTCCCTCTCTCTCTCTCTCTCCCTCTGCTCCTTTAGGGTTTGTACACTCCTTAATCCCCGAACCTAGGGGAAGAACTCTGAATTTTTTGTGAAGAGAGGTATGCTTCGATTCTTGAATATGCTTTTTATTTTTTATTGGAAGTATTAGTCTTTAGTATAAAAAAACAAACGCAGGCAATTGTGGAAGCATGTTTCCAATCACAAAATTGCATCTTCAAAATCTTTTTTTTTTTTTTTTGAAGTATTAGTCCTGTTTTGCTTCATGGGTATGCATTAATTCCTATTTTGATGCAGTGAGTGAGTTGTATTTTGTTCACTTTGCAATCAGAATATGTTGTTTGTGTGATTCTATGCTAGTACGCTCCATGTGTACTTGTTGATTTTTCGAAAAGAATTTATTGCTCGTATATAAGAAAAAACAATTAGAATATGTTGATTCAGTATGATTAATTGTGGGTCTTCCTTTGATGTGTGTGATTGTTGCGCTCTTACGGTTTTTTAATTGGGTAGTAAAGTCCATGAAGTGGAATGGTTTTGATTACATAGTACCATGTCCATACTGTGGAACACTTCATAGGCATGTATGCAGCCTTGTCCATGTCTGACACAGACGCACAGGGCTTTTCCCGTGCTTCTTAGACATTAGCACATGTATATATGTAATTATGAATGTGAGTATAATTGTGTTAATGAGGGCTAGTTCCTTTCATGGATAAGTATGACATTTGTATTTGTTTCCTTGGAAATTATGAAACTTTAGTGTCCAATTATATCGAAGGAATCAGTTACTTAATACAACATATCTAACATTCTTTTATCGTTTTGTTTTTTCTTTGGGATTTTAGAGCTTACTGAGAACATAAAAGAAGTTGCGGTAGCAAAAGCCTAACAGCACGTCCACCAGGTACTCCTTTTTTTAATTAATGTTATTATATATATATATATATATATATATATTGAACTTGATGTCCTCATCAATGAGTTTATTTTTAAAGAGAATATCAGATTTTGCTTTTCCTTATATTGAATAGCAGTGCAATCAAATTTTAGTTTGTAAAAGTGTTTGATAGATTATATTGGTAAGTTACACACTAGGAAGCATGGACACTTCATTTAGGGTGCCATATTTGTGTCTTATTGGCCATTTTATGTTATAATTTTTTAAAAATTTCTCATGTCACTGTGTCTTACCTGTACCTGTGTCGGTGTCTGTGTCCGTTGATGGTATTAGGTGCTGAAAAAGTATTTAAGTCATTTCTGCCAAGTGGATGGTCGTTTATTATTCTAAACAGCTGACATATGTGGAGTTAATTTTTGATTATTTTATTTGTTTATTCATCTTATGTTTACATCTCTTTGTATGCAGAATCACTCTTTGCAAGATAGTTGCGATTTTTCTTCTGAGAAAGTGACAACAAGATGGAGGACTGGGGTAATTTTTTCTTCTCTGAATTCTAATTATTTCTGCCATTAATTTGGTGTGCTATTGTAAATCCTAGCTCTTGGGAGATTTTCAAAATCTTGAATTTGCAATGCTATGCTTCTATTCACCAGGATTGTGATATATTAGTGGTTCTATTTTACTATTGATCTTAGATTCTTTTGGTTATTTGACTTGATGAAACTATATTATTATCATTTGTTGATCTATAGGTTAGTCAATTTCTTGGGTGCACTTCCCTTAGTATAGGTATATGCTCTGTACGTTTCGATGGAAAACGTTGTGTGAAGATAGTTTTCCGTGTTTTCCATTGTTTGGTAGTATAAAAAAAATGAGTCAAAGGAAAATTATCATTGGCCAACATAAAAAGTATAGCAGCTATAGCTTATTTTTGGAGATTGTTTTCCACTAATTTTTTTTGAAAAATAACTCTATCTCACAAACTAAATAAGAGAAGTTAGGAGATTTTTTTTCAACTCATTTAAGGTTGCTACCAAACATAGGAAAATGAGATAGTTTTATGAAAAATACTTTTTGAAAAATGACTCATTTTTTTAGAAAAACATTATGACCGAAACAAACAGAGTGATAATTTGCTTGATTCTATAGCAACCGAGGCTTAAGAAAAGAAGTGTAATTATAGTGGTCAATGTTCTCCTAGTGGGTCTCTTAATTCAGTCAGCTAAATATATACTTCCAATTTTGTTTGTACAATTCCAAAGTAGTATAATTATATACATACAAAAAGTATAGAGTAGTATAGATAGAGTTGCTTTTATTAATTTGTTGTTTATTTTTGTGGTGTTTGTTTTCTATTCCTTATTTTCCTACTATTTTTATATTGAGTAAGAAAAGGCAAGATGCTTGATTGTTAAACAAGTAAGGCAAGATTTGTATTTTGATAATTATTTGTTAATTTGGACCATTGCCTGTATAAACATGTGTTTTTCTTTTTTAATCTTATATAAGTAATGATATATTATTGAGAAAGGATTACTTCATGAGTACATATTACAGACACAAAGTAGCATTATAATCACAGGGTAAAAATTATAGCATTATAATTACAGAGTAAAAATTATGCACAGAAGTATAGCAACTCTACAAAGTCTGCAATGGGTTGCTATTGGCAAAACCTAACCCACAAGACCAACCGACCAACGATCTGATGATTGATGATTTTAATTGGGTCATTGAAATTCCTGCATCTTCAAAAGTGGTGATTTTGTTCCCTCCACAATGTCATCATCAAACATTATGGAGCTAGATTAATATTTCCAATGAATATTTACCAAACCAATTCCTCTAACCAAACAATAGATCAATTACTTTCTTTGGTAACCTCCATTGAATCCCAAAAGCTTTAAAATCAAAACTCTACGTATCAAATGCAACATTGCAATGAATCAATAAATGGTCACCACTCCTCGTTGCATTGATGCATACAGCACCCCCAAGTAAGGTAAATCCTTTTTAGATGAGATTATCACAGGTAAGATTAAGAATCTTCCCCAAAGTTGCTGTCCATAGAAAGAAAGAAACCCTTTTTGGGGCCTTTACACACCTACTACTCTTCCAAGAGAAACAGACTTCACTGGTACCTCATATGGCAGTGTAATATGAATGAACATCAAATTTGTGATTCCTGTTCAATCTACACCCCATTTTATCACAACCTTCTCTCCTAGAGATATTTGAATAAGGAAATTTTGGAATTTTTTATAATTAACGGAAGAAATTAATTGAAGAGAGAAAAATTTAGTGTTCCCCGTGAACACAGAAATTGTTTTGGGAAACTACAAAAATAATCTAAAGTTACATACATCTAGAAATACTTCCAAACTTGAAAAAGAGGGACCACTTAGCAGCTATAGTCTGCTATGAAAGTCTAGTGAATGTGACTTCCCAATACATAGTGCCGTCATTCTTTTGCGTATAGTCTGCTACAAAGCTTCTTTATCTCAGGCCCAATCATTAAAATCTCAATGAATTTGAACATTCCAGCTGTGTGTATCCCCATCTATCTGACTAACCAAAACTGAATACATTGCTGCACTAAGAAGCACGGACACAAGACATGAGCAAATCTTAAAAATTTAGGACACAATACAGTGACATGGTAATCAAATAATTAGTAAACACATGTATTTAGGTATATTTTATATATTTTGAAGCATACTTTAGGTTTCAAAAATAACAGTTTCCTTCAAAATAATTAAAGAAGGGATTTAAAGAATTTGCATGCATTAACTGCAACAATAGTCAGTGTTGTTTCTAGTTTTTCCTTTATTAGTGAGGGCATAATATTATTGAAGTTTGTTTCTAATTTTTTTCCTTTATAATTTCTTTAGGTTTATTTTATGTATTTTTTTTATGTTAGAGTCTGCTATATAAATTTACAAAGGTGTATACTACTTCCCCCCCCCCCCCCCCCCCCCCCCCCCCCAGAGGATGAGCAAATTCCACCAATCCCTACAAAGGAGCAGTCTAAAATAAATTGGGATGATGAAGATGTGGACAATGATGATGTGAAGGAATCATGGGAGGATGAAGATGAACCTACAACGGTATGATTGATGATTTAACTACGATCTCTTAGTATTTTATTTTTTACCACACTTGTTGATTGGAAAAGAGGGCCTGGTATTGATTGATTGATTCATTAGTTAAATATTGAGGTGTTGTTGCATTTGTATTTTTTGTTCTGAATTGAACAATTTACAGAACCACCAAGAACACTATTTATATTCAGATCCTGTTTATTTTTTTACCTTTCTATTTTGGGCTCTTGATTTGTGCCACTCTAGTACACTTCTAGTGTACTTGGTTAGTTTTTTCTAATAAAATTTCTTATGTTACTTATCATTTTTATTTTATTTTATTTATTTATTTTACCTTTCTATTTGATCATCTCAACTGAAATAAATACATAATTTCCTGAAAATTGTTTTGCTATTTTTGAGTTTGGTCTTTGGAGGTAGCACATGCCTCATATTCGGGTTGCCCATATTTGTGTTGTCTTCTACCTGGCCCCACTATTAGGGAGTTGGTTGGAGACTTGGATAAGTCTTGGGATAACTCTAAAGACTGGATGCTACAATTGCGTGATGGGCGGCAGTTAGTGCTTCCATTGTCACTCTATCATTCTCCAGATAGCATGTTGGTCTGCTCAAGTATAGAGGAAGAGTGTATACCAAGTATTGATGCTATTGCTATTGAAGGGCAGAGGACTAGTTGGGCAGATGAGGGTGAGGGGTTAGTAGAGTCTTTGTATGTGGTGCCTGAATCAGAGAATGTGATGGGGGAGTTTGATGAAAGGTTCATGTCTTGGGAGAGAGGTGGTGAGCCATTAGTTGTGGTTCCTTTGGCCACTAAAGGTCCTTTGGAGTCGGTGTCTAGTTCTGTAAAGGAGATTAGGTGTAAGGAGAGTGTTGATAACTCTCAGCTATCACAGTGGGTAACCAATAGGATTAAGGCCTTTAAGAAATCTGTGGGCACTTCTTTGGAAGGTTTTGAGGAGCAAATTGCAGGGTTGTTATTAGCTTTAGAGGCCAGAAAAAAAGATAAATAGAAACATGGGGTGGGTGATAAGATGAAACTGGTTAAGTCAGGCCAGAAAGGTCAGCGGGAGTTGAAAAATTTGTTGTCATCCTTGAATGTTGAGTATGGTTCAAATAAATCAAGGAGTGATAGTATGGAACGGGCTGTTGTGCCTCATCAATGAGTTTGAAGATTATTTCTTGGAATGTAAGAGGGTTGAATGAGCAGGATAAAAGGTTCAGGGTTAGAAATTTGATTAGGAAATGGGGGCCTGATGTGGTTTGTCTTTAAGAAACCAAAATGGAGCTGATAAATAGGGCGGTGATTCGTAGCTTGTGGGGTGGCCAACATGTTGATTGGTCTTACTTAGGTTCTTGTGGTGCTTCGGGAGGGGTGTTATTGATGTGGGACACACGGATTGTGAATAAGATGGAGGAAGCAGTGGGGAGATTTTCGGTTTCTTGTAAATTTACAAGTGTGTCTGATCAGTTTTTATGGGCGTTTACTGGTGTTTATGGTCCTAATGTGCACCGAGATAGGAGGTTTTTATGGGAGGGGAGGAACTTTGTGGTTTGAACAGCTGACGGAGTGTTCCTTGGTGTGTGGGTGGTGACTTTAATGTGGTTAGGTTCCCTTCCGAACGATTGGGGTCTAATGCTTTCACTGCTGCTATGCGGGAGTTTTCCAATTTTATTTCAGAACAGGGCCTCATTGATCTGCCTTTGCAAGGGGGGACTTTCACTTGGTCAAATTCTAGAGAAGTTACTTCGAAAGCTAGGCTGGACAGATTCTTGTTTTCTGCAGATTGGGAGGATAAGTTTCCAACAGTTTCTCGAAGACGGATATTTAGGTTGTGTTCGGATCATTTTCCAATTGTTCTTGAGGGTGGATCTTTTCAGAGAGGGAGTAGGCCCTTTAGATTTGAAAATATGTGGCTTAAGGATGAGGGTTTTGTAGATAGGGTGCAGTCTTGGTGGGAATCCTATCAGTTTCAAGGTGCATCGAGTTTTGTTTTAGCCAATAAGTTGAAGCTCTTAAAAAATGATTTGAAAAGGTGGAATGTGGAGGTGTTTGGTCATTTTGAAGATCGAATTAAAAAATTGTGGAAGGACCTGAGTGTTCTTGAGAATTTGGAGGATAGTCGGGGTTTATCAGCGGAGGAAACGGTAGAAGTGGGAAGAATTCGTGATGAGTTAGAAAAAACTACTCCGTTGGAAGAAATTTGTTGGAGGCAGAAATCTAGAGTTCTCTGTGTTAGGGAAGGAGACAGAAATACTAATTTTTTCCACCGTATAGCTAACTCTCACAGGAGGGTTAATTCTATTGATAGGCTTATGGTGGATGGGGAGTTGTCTTCGGATCCGGCAGCTATATCAGATTGTATCTCTCAGTTTTATAGGCAGCTTTATTTTGAGGATGTGGCTCATAGACCTGTTTTAGAGGATGTGGACTTCTATAGTATCTCGGTGGAAGATGCAAGTTGGCTAGATTGGCCTTTTGAGGAGGATGAGGTGTTTGGGGTGATCAATGATTTTAATGGTGATAAGGCATCTGGCCCGGATGGCTTTTCTATGGCATTTTTCCAGTCTTGCTGGTGTGTTTTGAAAACAGAAATTATGGCGGTATTCCACAATTTTCATACTCAGGCGGTGTTTGAGAAGAGTCTTAGTGCTTCGTTCCTTGCCCATATTCCCAAGAAAGTGGATGCTGTGGAGGTAAAGGACTTTCGGCCTATTAGCCTAGTTGGTGGGATTTATAAGATTATCTCTAAGGTGTTGGCTAATCGGCTTCGTAGGGTGGCGCATGGGCTTATTTTGGATTCACAAAATGCCTTTGTGAAGGGCAGACAAATTTTGGACTCCGTCTTGATTGCTTCTGAATGTATTGATAGTAGATTGAAGTCAGGAGTTCCAGGTGTGTTGTGTAAATTGGATGTGGAAAAGGCGTATGATCATGTGAGCTGGGATTTTTTAATGTATATGCTTCAGCGTTGTGGTTTCTCAGAGAAATGGAGAAAATAGATAAGGTATTGCATTTCAACTGTAAAGTTTTCCATTCTGATCAATGGTAGCCCATCTGATTTCTTTGGAAGTTCTAGGGGGCTCAGGCAAGGAGACCCATTATCTCCTTTGTTGTTTGATATTGTGATGGCGGCATTAAGTCGTTTGTTGGAAGTGGCTGCCTCCGCTGGGCAATTTTCAGGCTTTTCTGTGGGTAGTACGGCTGGCCCATCAGTGATGGTGTCTCACCTTTTATTTGCAGATGACACTCTGATTTTTTGTGATGCTGATCCTTCTCAAATTGCTAATTTGAAGGCAATTCTTGCTAGATTTGAGGGGGTGTCAGGGCTTCGTATTAATTTGGGGAAATTTGAGTTGGTACCCGTTGGTGGGGTGCATAATTTGGAGGCTTTGGTGGGTCTGTTGGGGTGTGGGCAGTCTTCTATGCCTTTGACATATTTGGGCCTTCCACTAGGTGCTAAGTTTAAGGATTTAACTGTTTGGAATCCTATCCTAGAGAGAATGGAGAGGAGATTAGCAGGTTGGAAGAGGCTATATTTATCTAAAGGGGTAAAGTGACACTCATTAAAAGCTCACTCTCGTCTTTACCTACATACTTCATTTCCCTTCTTCCTTTACCGGGTAAGGTGGCTAAGCGTATGGAGAAATTACAGAGAGATTTCCTGTAGAATGGGATTGGTGGTGAACCTAAAATATATCTAGTTAAATGGGCCAAGGTTTGTAAGCCGATGCAAGTTGGGGGGTTGGGTATAAGACGTTTGGGAAGCTTTAATTCTGCCTTGCTAGGAAAATGGTTGTGGAGGTATGGCATGAAGATTGATGCTTTATGGAGGAGGGTTATAGAGGCAAAATATGGGAATATTTGGGGTGGTTGGTGTACGAAAAAGGTGACAAGTCCTTATGGGGTCAGCCTGTGTAGATACATTAGAAGTGGCTGGTTGAACTTCTCTAAACTCCTTGTATATGATGTGGGGGATGGTACTAGAGTGAAATTTTGGAAGCATGTGTGGTGCGGGGATTGTACTCTCCAAGAGGTTTTTCTAGAGCTTTATTGTCTTAGTAGGTCAAAGGATTCCTCGGTGACTGAAGTTATGGGTTGGTCTGCTAGGAGATTTCACTGGAATGTGCAATTTCGTCGTCCACCACAAGATTGGGAAGAAGAAGCCTTTGATCGGTTTATGGGGTTGGTCTATTCTTTGATAGTATGGGGTTTTGGCCCAGATAAGGTTTGTTGGAAGCCTGCAAGGAATAGAGGTTTTGAGGTTAAAGGATATTATAGCCCCTTTTACCCTCCTACTCCTGTTTCATTCCCATGGAAAATGATATGGCATTCGAAGGTTCCTCCTAGGGTGGCTTTCTTTTCTTGGTCTGCTTCCTTAGGTAAGATCTTAACAACAGACAACCTTCGTAAAAGACGTGTGATAGTGCTTGATTGGTGCTATATGTGTAAGAGATGTGGGGAGTCGGTAGATCATCTTCTACTTCATTGCCCTGTAGCTTGGGAGTTGTGGTCTTTGGTTTTCTGCTTGTTTGGTATCCACTGGGTTATGCCTCATCATGTTCTGGAGTTGTTTGAGGCTTGGCAAGGAAAATTTGCACAACATCGTCACATTGATGTTTGGAGATTAGTGCCTCATTGCTTGATTTGGTGCATTTGGCGTGAAAGGAATGCTAGAAGCTTTGAGGGTTGTGAACGTTCTTTGCTAGAGCTTAAGTCTTTTTTCTTGCACACTCTCTTTGATTGGAGTGTGGTCTTTTCTCATTTTTCTTGTTCTTCTTTTTCTATTTTTCTTGACCGTTGTACTTTTGTTTCATGATTTGTGCCCCCATAGTACATCCCCAATGTACTTGGTTTGACAATTTTTCTATTATTAATAATATTCTTACGTTACTTATCAAAAAAAAAAAAAAGTCCAAGTAACATGGAACTTAACAAAAAGATGTCATTGTTTTCTTTCAGTAGTCCAATGTGGTGGTTGCATAAATGTTCCCCTGCACATGTTGTTAATTGTTCATTTTGTATTAATGGTTGTTTTAGTTCGGAAATTTTCCAAAGGATTATTATTTCACTGTCAAATTTTTGGATGCACATGTTTTACTGGAACATGGATTAGGGTTTGCCATTATGCAGTTGTGGTCTTAAGTTATATGGACTGACATGCCAGTGCCTCATGTTTATGGTGTTCACTTTGTCTATGTTAATGCAAAATCTGTTGTGTCTATATGTGATTACCAGGCACCGGAAACTAAACCTCCAGTTGAAAGGGCTCCAAAGAAACCCGCAGTGGAAGCTGCTGAAAAGAAAGGAAAAACTGTTGAGGTAGTAAAAGAAGAGCCACTAGATCCTGTAGCTGAGAAACTGCGCCAACAAAGGTAAAAATTCAAATATTTATTACTGCTAATAATGGATTTATTTTCTTCTTTTGGGTAGTAAATCAATTGTAGGCATGTCTATTTCTTATCTGGTGATTTGTAAATGATTTCTAGATAACCCTTAAAATTATGAGGCAGCAATAAATATTACTTTTTACACTATCTGTCTTGAGCAGCATGATGTGTTAAAGTTGCATTTCTTTTTTGCATCTAATGCTAGACTCAGATTGTTGGTAACTGGTGATGCAAGTTGGTTTCTCCCATTACACTGCGCAAGTCTTATGAACCAACAGTTCCAAGTTGGTTTCTCCTGTGCACAATAAAATTGATAATATTCCGAAAACAAGCAACTGAAACTGCATCAATTGAGGTTTTGTTAAGTTTGAAGCTAAGTTTGCAACTGAAACTGACCCTTTTTTGAGCTTTATTTTAAGTGTATCTAGGTAACTTTGTAGGGGGGCTTTTAGCGTGCCAGATTTGCTGTCTCATATCTGGGCTTTGTGTTTGTTTTTTTCCTTACTCTTTTGGCTTTTTATTTTTTATTTTATTTTTATTTTTACTTTAAAAACCTCCACGCAAAATGAGACCACTAAACTGGACAAAGAACAAAGTTGATAGCCCAGATCCTAAGCTCTTTTGTCAGTGTTTGGCATCCAGAAGTGTCCCCCAACAACCTTGCTTGTCATTCTGATCATAGTGCACAGTTGATGGTTGATGTTGCCCATAGTTTTGAACAGTGTGCTTGATAAGTTTTTGCGTCATGCTATAGGATGCACGTTGTTCTGTTTTAAATTATGGGCTTGCCTGCATTTGTTTTTC
Source organism: Quercus ilex subsp. ballota (assembly GCA_032727855.1). Classification (NCBI taxonomy): domain Eukaryota; kingdom Viridiplantae; phylum Streptophyta; class Magnoliopsida; order Fagales; family Fagaceae; genus Quercus; species Quercus ilex. The sequence goes on from CM064908.1 coordinate 34,306,659, forward strand.
TACTTAAGTTTGTTTGGGATCGAAATCATTGAAAAACAAATGCAAATCATGATTTATTAGAATGGTTTGATCCCTGCTAATTTGGAACTTGTGTATTGATCTTAATAGACAATTAGTGTGGAGGCTTGTAAAAACTTAATAATAGGCATGTTTTATTTGTTTCTGGTATACTGAGAGGATGTTTACTGCAACTATATTGTCCATTGACAGGCTGGTGGAAGAAGCAGATTATAAATCTACCAAAGAACTATTTGGTGAGAGAGGAGATGAGAAGACTCTTGATAATTTTATTCCCAAATCAGATACTGATTTCTTGGAATATGCAGAGCTCGTATCACAAAAGCTGCGTCCATTTGAGGTGTTTTAAATTGTCTTCCTCTGTTTTGACCAAAGGTGAAGTGAATATCTAACTTTGTTAATAAATGTACCTGTGCTTCTGTGATACAGAAAAGTTACCATTATATTGCTTTACTCAAGGATGTAATGAGACTGTCAATGACTACTTTGAAAGCAGCAGATGCAAAAGATGTTGCATCTTCTGTCACAGCAATTGCAAATGAAAAACTAAAAGCAGAGAAGGAAGCAAATGCTGGTAAAAAGAAAGGTATCTTTTTGTGTACTTTGACTTCCTGGATACTTCAAGAGGACCACACACGTGATTGTAAATCCGCTGTGATGGACAGACATTGACTTATATGTATTTAATGGATTTATCTCTCCATTTTTTCGGTTGGTGCTCTTAGTTGTTCTGTAATGAGGAATTTATCAATAACTTATCAATTTGTGTTTCTCAATTGTTTTTCCTTGCCTGCAGCCCCTAGGAAAAAGCCGTTCCTTGTTGACAAGCCAAACGATGAAATGGTTGTTACTTCCTATGATGCTCTTGATGACTATGATTTCATGTGAGTGTTTTGTTCCAGTCAGAAATTGGATTCAGCATTTAAGTCATTGAAGTAGGGATAAGATCCTCCGGCGTCCCCCTCCCCAGATAATCACGAGTGTTATTGCTGTATTTGTTCTATAAGAAACTGTCACATTGCCTTCTATATTTTATGGTCAATTTTGTAGTCTTGAATACTAGATCTACATTTGTTTGCATATACTATATGTTGAGCTTTTGACCAAGTCATCGAAAAACTTGTTACTGCCAAAAGTATAATTACTATTTATTGAGATTTTTTTATTCAAGTCCTTCAATAATGTTGCATTATCAAATATTTTAGGTTGGATAAATGTGATGCGTGTTGAATGGGTGCAAAAAATAATGAACGGAAAAATTAGAAAAATAAATATGCCAACAGGATCTTTATTGACATGCCTGGTAAATTGCCACTGGTTATACCTATGCAGACTATGATAAAGTTGCTTTATAATCAAGGATAGATGGTTAAGAAAAATGGATAAAAGTTGTCATTTTATATTTGCATTATTGTATTCCTTTGCTCTCTTCTTTCCAAACCCACTTCTTGTGATGTGCCTTGGCCCCCTATCGAAATCAACAACTGAGAAATTAGCTATTGACCGAAAAATAAAGAAAGAAAAAAACCTGAGAAATTAACCAATGTAGCCATTTTTGTGAAATACTAGTTTTGAATCTTTTGATGAACGTGTGAGGCATGTAAAAATCACTATCATCAAATATTAGTAATAAACAACTTTTGTGATTCGATCATAGCTTTCTTTAATCAAAAGCTAATAGAAGATTACGAAGTTTTTTGAGGACAGGAAAATGACTCTTAGTACTCAGTGGTGGTGTCCTATCAGGATTGAATAATAAGGCTTGATCATAAGATAGATATGATCCAAGATCGGATGACATTTTATACATTTCAAGTGAATAGACTACAAATTCTAGCCAACAGGGGTTTGGCTCAGTTGGTAAGGCTCGGACGCTTCGTCTAACTCACCTAGGTTCAAGTCCTGCTGCCCCGGGGGCTAGCGTAATCTAGCGAACCCTTATTTTTTTAAACCAAAAAAAAAAGGAAAAAAGATTACAAATTCTCTCTTTTATGTTGAATTTTCATATTAATCTTCTTGCTCTCAATCCTTGGAACAGAGTAGAAAAATATGTAAGGATACTTATACTACACAATATTGACCACAAAATATTGACCAGTACTTGTAACTAAACTACCCAAAATGAAATTCAAAATCATAGATTAGAAAGATAAAGGTTTAGATATATGTTGTGAAATTGTTGTGTCCACAGCATTAAGTTTGATATAAAAATAGGAAAAAGGTAAAATACAAGGCAGCAATAATGACATAAAAGTAATTAAAATAGTGAAGCCTAGAGCCCACCAAGTCAAATTTTTTTTTTTTTTTTTTGAGAGAGACCAAGTCACTTAGAGCACTAGCATTTTTTTTTTTGGAGAAACCTTAAAGCACTAGCATTGGTTGTGCTAAAAAAAGCTACTTTGACATACTAAAAAGTTACTTTATTTATTTTAATACATCACTTAATAATACATTCTACATCTCATTTGCTATACTTTTAACATTGTATTTATAATTTTTTTTCTTTATTATTTGTTTCCAACGGTTATATTTTTAAATAATTATGTTCTTACAGTCATATTTTTTAAAACCCGACTTTTCCTAACAATGGTTAAAAATTAATAAATTATTCTAACGGTCATATATCTAGAAATTCTTCCTTCTTTTTTTTTTTTTTTTTTTTTTTTTTTTTTTGTGACAATCATATTTTTGGAATTTTTTTCCTTAATGATCATACAGGTTCTTTGAAGAGTATGATAGATGCAATGGAAACTACCAATGTAGTCCATAGAAGTCGTTTAAGTTGAACTAAATTACTAAACTACCAATGTAGTCCATAGAAAACTCACATGCACAACTCATCAAATTACAATAAAAACTCATATCCATAATTAACACACTCAAAGTTCCTACAACTCACCTTGTAATTGCCATCAATGTTTGACAAGGTCCAATTGGTGTTGAGAATGAACTTCTTGGTCTCTATTGCGTTTATAAAATTGAGCAAATTCCAAAAACTTGCTCGTGTGACATTTGTGTGTTAAAAATCAAGTACTGCCTCTCTCATTCTCTAGAAAATTCTCTTGCATTCCAGATTTTTCTATGAGATGTCTTTCTTTAATTCTCTAGAGACATCTATGTAGAAGTAAAACTGTCACACCCCAAACCCCAAAGGGTCCAAAGCATGAGAAAGAAGTCTCAAAGTGTTTGTAGATTTTTTTTTTTCCTTTTGACAATCCAATCCACAAAAATCATATCAAGTACCAACATCAAGAATTATCATAATAATTCCATTGAATATACTATCAAAGTAAGTCAGAGCTCTATAACACATTTACAAACAAAACTAAAAATCATGTGCCTCCACATAATACATGAATATATTACAAAACTTTGATGATTTAAATGGAAAGTCTCAAAGTTCTCTAAAACATGCAATCCCAACAAAACTCTTGGGCTAACAAGCCTCAAGAGCCCAACTTCTAATAAAATTAATTGCAAGCTCCCTTAAAAACAACTAGATCGAATCACCAACCATTAGTAATGTAAGTCTCCCCATTTAGCATAAAACTCCAATCACTACCGATAAGGCAAGCTCCATTCCCATGATAAAGCTAATTAATCTGTAAGACTGTGAAAGATTGGAATGAGCTAAAGCCCAGTAAGTAACATAATTAATGGGGGTGGGGGAAATGCAAGTTTCATCTTCAGTAATAATAATATGACAAGAATGATTTAATAATGAAATACAAAGTTTCTCAAAGTAAATACCTTGAAACTATATACTATAATCTGTGAGCACTAACAATATAATTTCCAAAGCCATAAAATCTAACATACGGTAATTTATCACAAATATACCATACTACCACACAGACCGGTCAGGGGATCCACCCATTCACAACTGGCATGATATTGTCCTCTCTGGTATGCAGACTCTTGGCCCCATGGACAGCAGCCTCACCCATACTCTCAAGGTTTTTCTCTCCCCCCATGGGCAACAGAGAGATCGCGTCAAATAGGACCTCTCTCGCATATGGTCTCTTGGCCCCATGGGCAGCAGCCTCACCTACACACAATCAAGGAACATCTTCCCCCCATGGACAGCAGGAAAGAACACGTCATCCAAAGTGAAAAGGGCACTGACCTGAATTTGATTCCATTGTCACAAAGACTATGGAAACCAAATCGGGTGATCACCGGGAAATCACACATGGCATGGTGTTAAAACAAAATAAACTCATAGGTTAAATTACTTTGAAACATATAGTTCATATCCAGGTAGTTTCAGAAAACCTTAAATAATCTAACTTCTACAAAGTTTGTAAGGTTTTCAATTTCATTCTTGTCAAAAAGATTTTCTATCAATTTCCCAAGTACTAAGACAAGATAAGCATCTTAAATATTCCAATACACCATAAAATCCAAGATTTTCTTATCAAGATTAAATAAAAGATGCTCATTTATCCATATCACAAATTCATGCATTTCCCCAAATGCAATAATAAATATGATGCATTTTCATATATACAATCATAATCATATATATATATATATATATATTAAGGTTACAACACAATAGTTTTTAGAAAAGTATAATTTCCATAGGTAGTTTCCAAAAGCGTGTCTAACCCAAAAACATTTATATAACATGATTATTTTTCAAAATCCCATTAAAAAGCTACTTACCTCGCATCCGCAAAATCCTAATTCTCCAAGCTCCAAAGGAGATTAGCTAGAACCTCAACAATATCAAGCAAACCTAACACAATAAGCATAAAGCTTAAAATTGCATCTAGCCACAATTTAGGAATTGCCAAATAATCACTTAATTAGGCAAGCCTAGTATTTAACCTCATCAATAATAATATATTTCATTCCATAGTTTCTCAACAATTTGATTCACAAGGCATAAACTCCAATTTATAAAGTTAACCCATTTAATATCATCTCCAACATTATGACTAGTTTCCATAAAATTTACGCTACATCATTAAGAGACCCATAAAAGCAAAATCCATATATCCTCCAAGACAAGAAATTTAGAACTTCAACTAGCTCCAAATAAATCCAATGGCAATGAAAAAATTAAATTTACCAACCATCACATGTTATAACTTAAACCCCTAAATTTTCCACCATAAATAAACCTTAAGTAGTCATCATTTGCACAAACCATATACCCACTCATCAAATAATTCCACCAACACAAAACCCATACATACAAACACATAAATATCACTTCTAATACTCATAAATCACATGTGTATCATTATTAAAGCTTAGATAAACAATAACCTCAAGCAAAAGTGTAAAACCCACCAAAAAGATGAGAAATTTTTACCTCAAAAAAAAAAATGTGGAGGTGTTTATGGGTTCCCAAAAATTTTTCAGTGATCTTGCCGGAAAAATGATGGTGGAAATGGTGATATGGAGGTGTCGGCAAGAGAGCTTGAAGGAGTAAAGAGAGCGTTCTACCGAAAATGAAAAAGAAGAAAAAGAAAGAAAAGAGAAGTGAGGGAGTGAGCCGGCCAAAGGAATGAAAAGATGAGTGATTGTGTTGTGGGTAGTGGGGTTAGGTGGGGCTTGGCACGTGGGAGCCCAAAACAAATATCTGATCATGACTTTTTTTTTTTTTTTTTTTACTGGGACGTTACAAAAACTTAGCCATAAATTTTTTTGTAATAGTCTAGAAGGGGCTAGAAATTAAAATAAAAAATAATTTAGTTTGTTTGGATACCCCTTATTGTTAAAAACTGAAAACATTATAGGAAAATAATTTTTAAATGTGTGAAAAGTGTCATAGGACCAATTTTTAATGAAAATTTTGCTGAAAAAAGAGATTTATGAGTCTCGTAAACAATGGACGAGACCCATTGACAAACGCAAATGCGCAATGCAAGCATTGAAAACGCTATACAAACTTCATGACCTAGACATGTGAAGTGAGGTGAAGTACGGGTAAGCACCAAGACTAGTGTGAAGTGAAAAAAAGAAAGTCAAGAGTGGTTGTGTCACAGGGTTAGTAGCTAGGTGTCTAGGAGTAAGGTGCAATTGTATTGTTCACGGGATCCAAACTCCAAGACCTAGACATGTGAAGTGAGGTGAAGTACGGGTAAGCAACAAGACTAGTGTGAAGTGAAAAAAAGAAAGTCAAGAGTGGTTGTGTCATAGGGTTAGTAGCTAGGTGTCTAGGAGTAAGGTGTCTAAGTGTGTGCAATTGTATTTTGTGAGTAAGTGCAATGTGCAGTGAAAGAAAGGTGCTATGAGTGCACTAGTGTTAGTGAGATAAAGCATCAGTGCTTGTAAAGTGTTGTAATTTAAAGAGTCCAACTTTTGATAAAAGACCATTGCTTAGTGTTTTGCATAACATTGTGTATGAGGATTTCATCAACTTGTTCATAATCGAAATTTATAGCTTCATTTTCATCTCGCTCATCTTCAATAATCATGTTATGGAGAATTTTGGACACTTTCAGGATGTTTTGGAGCATTTCAAGATTGAAAAAATCATGTAGGTCCACATACAAATGCAAATTGTGCTTGAAGCACTCCAATTACATTACATGCCTTACATCCTTCCTATATGCCTCTTGAGATTTTGCAAATAATTTTCTTTTTTGTCCAAGTGGAGGCGGGATTGTTTTTACAAATGTCGACCACTTTGGATATATGGCATTGGCAAGGTAGTATCCCATTGTGTAATCATTATCATTGATTAAGTAATTAATTGAAAGAACAAGTCCTTGTGCGAACTTGGAAAATATATGAAACTGTTCTAACACGTTAATGCCATTATTTGACTTAGATAATTAAAAAAAATGCATGTTATATTCCAAGATCATATGATGCAACCGCTTTCAAAATAATAGTTAGCTCACGTCTTTCTATGCAGCTGGACAATTTTTCATTTCTAATGCATCCAATCAATGTTCCCAAACATCCCCGGAAATCCACGGCTTTGGACATGGGCTAACAATTTAGCAATTTCTTCATTGTTTGGTGACCTCAAGTATTTCTTTGAAAATATCAACCATCACTACAACAATGCTAGTGCCATCGCTCTTACTGGTTGATTTGAATACAACAATTCTTCTTTTTTTATTTTATTTAATTGATTTATTTAATTTTGAGAAAAGAATACAATAGTGACAACTGAGAACCATGATTTGAAGTGAATTAGAATTTAATTAAGGATGAAACCTCATCACCATAATAATTGTGAATCACAAGGTAGAGATTCAACTATTGATTATTATTTACCTAAATTGAGGGATTTACAATTACAACGAAGTCGTCATTTATTTTAATTTATATATAAAAAAAATCAGATAAAAAATTTATTTTTATTAATAAGTAATAAAATACATAACTTTGGTCCTCGTTATAATATAAAAAAAATGAAGATTACAATAATTAAATTGCTAGTTACAGTCTAAAAAAAAGGTAAAAATATACTCACTAAATTACAAATCGCATCATCCAATTTTGCCCAAAATTCAATTTAGTCTTATAACTTTCAGTTTGGTCATTTCAGTTTGCCCAACTTTAATTCGTGTTCAATGTAGTCATTTTGTCCACTCCATTAGGTAGGTTGCCTTTAAGTTCCCCAAAATGACTGCGTTTTGTTATTTTTGAAATTCTGAAATTAAAAAAAAAAAAGAGATTTTTTTTTTTCTTTTCCAATTAAAAGGATATGTCTTGCAAGTCTCGTGGATGCTTGAAAATTTAAGAACCTTGATCTCAAGGTGTGCCATGGTAATTAATAAGTTCACAGGGTTGAAATATGCCGGTATTCAGATTTGATTCCAATTTAGTAAAAAAAAAATTTTCTTCGGAAAAAAGAAAAAGAAAAAAACCTTTTCAGTACTACTCACTCAACTCCTTTCCATGCCCTTACACCACTGCAATTCATTATAAACCATTCAAGCAACTATATTGCCAAAGCAAACTTTATTTGTGTAGTTTATTGATTTCAAAAGTGGGTTGAGTCCGGTTTAGAATTTCCTCAAAGACAAAAAAGTTTCGATATGCTCAAGATTAGGCGTTTATGATCTTTTACCCATCTCTTTTGCACCAAATTGAATTTTTGAGTGAAACTAGTTTCAATGGAAAGTAGACATCCGGGTTTCAAAATAGACACATTTGAAATTTGATCTAATTTGGATTTGAATCAAGTGAGATATTGAGATTTAAAGTTGACACATGAATGTTAAATTCAAGAAGTACTACAGTGAAAAATTGCACAATTTTGAGTCCGAATTTTGATAGGAGAAGATTTCCTGCTAGGTTTTAACTCTATGCATTTATATAAATCACTTATTGCACAACTTTTAAAGGCAAGGAGGCTATACTAGAGCAAAATTGTGCTATTCAAAGAGAAAAAATATGGCCTCATGGATTGACAAACACAGTTCGCGGAAAGTATTCATAATAGAAGAGTTTAAGCGATTTGGAGCTGATTGTGGGGTCACAAGAGTAAGTTACCGATTGGGTGTAGAATCTTGAGTCATGGGTATATCTCAAATTGTAAAGCTTAGATTCTATTAGTTAGTTACTTCTTGGGGCTGGGGTTAAGCCCCATATTGGTATCTTTGAATGCCTTCATAAGTTTTCCACTTCATCAACAATGGATTGTGTTAGAACACCTTGATTATAATTGTTGACTTGTTTACTGTGGTAATTAATAATTAGCCGGAAATCAATCTGCATTTGTACTGTTAATTTTCAAAGTTGATTAGTTCCCCATAAAATCGACCAAGGGGTCTAAATTACACCTTTCACAATCATTTTCACACATAATGATTACTTGCTGTGGGATTTCACTTTTTAGTAATCTAAAACTTGATCAGCCACACGATCTGGTTTTTTTCTGCAATACACTACATAAATATTGATCTATAAAGCTTGCAACAGCTGAGTTAATCTTGTTGAGTTGTAGTACTACATAGAGCTTAAGTAGACTACTACCTAATATCAGTTTATTAAGTGAAAGAAATTGCATACCTCCCATCTCTAGCTCTGTGTGCCACTGAATGTTTTGGTACTAAGCAAAGATGCATGATCTATTCTGCCCATAGCATGTTGTACAGCTAATTCAACGACCACTTCTGAGGATTGAATCAGTGCTAGTCATGGAAGGAGCAGAACCCTGGCTAGATGAAGGAAATAGCGATAAACCATATGCTTCACTATTTGTAGGTGTACCAAAACAAGCATCGTCATGTGGCAACTCTGGCAGATCAGCGTCACCATCTAAAAACTGCATCACTTGCCTCATGCTAGGCCTAGCTGCTGGCATTGACTGTGAGCAAAACAGGCCTAGTTTCAAAACCAATTCCATTTCCTCTTTTACATAACTACCTTCCAATCTAGGATCACTAGCATCCAGGATGGCTCCTTTTCTCCAGCATTGAAAGACATAATCAACCAGAATAGTCTCTGCAGGCAGACCTCGTATATCTATTGGCCTTCTTCCACAAGCCACTTCAAGCATGAAAGCCCCAAAAGCAAACACATCAGTGCAAGTGGTTGCCCTTCCTGTTCTAGTGAGCTCTGGAGCCAAATAACCCACAGTCCCAACCAAATGGGTGGTTTGGGGATTGGAATCGTGGTCGTATAATTTGGCAAGACCAAAATCTCCTAGCCTTCCATTTAAATCAGCATCTAATAGAACATTGCTCGCTTTTACATCTCTGTGTAGAACAACCTGTTCCCACTCTTCATGAAGGTAAAGAAGGCTAGATGCTACTCCTCTGAGGATTCGATATCGTTGAGACCAATTAAGGTTTGGCTTTTCATTGCTATATAAGAATTTGTCAAGGCTTCCGTTGGGCATATAATCATAGACCAAGAGAAGTTCTCCCCTCCGCCTACAATATCCCAGTAGTTGCACCAAGTTCCTGTGTCTCAGTCTTCCTATGCTAATGATCTCAGCCACAAATTCCTTCATCCCTTGTTTAGAATCATGGGAAATTTTCTTGACCGCAATTTGTATATTGGAAGAAGGAAGTAGTCCTCTAAAGACCTTCCCAAAACCTCCTACTCCAAGAAGCTCTTTATCTGAGAAACCTTTGGTTGCCTTGTAGAGATTCTTATAGGTGAACCTGTGAGGACCATACTCCCTTTCCCAATCTTCACGTATTTCTTCATACTTCTTCCTTCTTAAGATATAAGCAGCTCCAGTGATTATTATCAGCACAAGAATTACCGTTATGACCAAAATCTTGGTCTGTAGTCCTATATTCTCTTTTGTTTTCCCCTGTTGGAGAAGCAGAGGAAGCTTCGAAACATCAAGGCTTTGTGATTGTCCACTTTTATTAAAGCTCCATCCAAGAATATAGTAACTTGCTGATTTACGAGAGCTTCCAGAGAAACCAACATACATATTTCGCAAAAGATATTGAGATAGTTCGATTCGTTTTGACAAGAGAGG